>JAKSZU010000006.1:15733533-16933533 GCA_026018925.1 Tupaia tana
GTTCTGCCTCCCGGAACGTCATACATTTACTGTGAGGATAATCCATAATTAGGCTACCCAAAATGAGAAAAGTAAATAAATAAGTGCAACCTAAACAGGAACTCCAGGAAATAAAAATTTTAAAGACAAAGCACATTCCCAGTTAAAACTTAATTGGGGCTTAGCTGTGGGGGCATACACTGCTAAGACCACTGTTTGGAAACTGAGTGTTCATGGGAGGACTAAATTTGGATACTGGTTCAACCTAATGGGCCGGTATGGTGGGGCACATCTGTGGCCCTAGCTAGCTGGGAGTCCAGGGCCGTTAAAAAAAAAAAAAAAAAAAGGATCCCAACATGGTGAGACTGTGTCTAAAATATCTCTCTCATAAGTAAATAAATAAGTAAATAAGATTTTTAAAAATAATTATTTTATTTAACTTTATTTATTTATTTACTTATTTTAATTTGACCAGAGAGGGACAGAGCAAGAGGGAGAGTGAGAGGGAAAGAGAGAAAGCAAGCCACCAGATCTGGGACTCAAACTATGGTCAGCCATGTGGAATTTTAGAGCCCTTAATCACCATGCTACCTGCTGGCCCCTAAATAAATAAGATTTTAAAAACTGAGTTGGGGGTGGGGGCAACAGCGGCATGGTGGTTAATGTGGCTGGATCCCACATGGTGAAGTTTGTGGTTCAAGTCCTGAAAATCACACTGGGTGCATGGATTCCCAGAATCCTGAAGAGAGGAATGAAGAAGGGGGGATTATAGTGTCAACTCCCTCATGGGGGATTCTTTCTCACCTTTCTTGTCTGACTCTCCGTCTCTTTCTGGTGCATGAATGCACCACCCAGTAAATCACAGAAAAACAAATAAACAAAAAATTGATTGGGGAAGAAAAAAATGGTTTTGTACCTTCTTCTGGTATTCTCTGACCCAATACATTTTACATGGATTTGCTACAAATGCATTTCTATATCTTTTGCAAATCTAGAAAAGTTGAATTTATCTTTTATACTGCATAACCTAATTTCCCAAAAGAAATATGAAATGCTTATAATGAGTACTAGGACTATTTGAAAACCGGCATGGAGACTATAAATAAAATGATGTATTTAGTTTGGAAAATGAGATAACACTTTCTCGGATGTCTTATTGAGAAATCGTCTTTTCTGCACTGTCCCATCCCCTCTTCCAATACCCAAATTTTTACTGCCAGTAATATCTAAGTAAGCATTAATTCTTTATAAATGAACTGTGTTTGTTTTAAAGTTTAATTATGTAGCTTGAAAAACAATTTCTGTCTGCAAATTATGATTTGGCACATTAAACAGCAATGTAAACAGATGGCGGAGTACAGTCATTTTTATTTCCTTGTTATTATTTGTTTTAAAGTTTTAGATGTTTATGAAAGATCTTGATTGTTTCATTGCAATAGTTACCAGAATGATAAAAATATTTTGCATTTTGAAAACATGATGAAAATTCTCCAAATGGCAGACACTAATCAAATATTTGGCACAGGTCTTCTAACATTGTGTTATTATTTTTAAAATAAACCTTCTTGTACTTTAAATATATGGTCTGTTGTAATAGAGTCCTTTCTACTTGATTGGTGGAAGATCTTTACCAATATTTCTGGAAAGTGCACTTTGAATAACATCCTGCATGTTCTCAGTTGTATGAAAGTAAGTTAAACATACAAACAAGGTGAAGAGCGTAAGACTTGGGGCCAGCCAATTGCCTAGTGGTTGAGGCAAAATAACACTCAAGAGATCCATCTACCTCCTCCTTCCAGGTACGCGTCAGAGCTCTGCATTTGTTGTAGCAAGTAAAACTTAGAGGCAAGGAGCTTATTAGGCACTTCCTTTATGGGACCTTCCTACAAGTGGAAATATAAGACTATAAATAAAACATTTATAAAGGAGCAGTCCTTGAAAGTTAAATTATGAATGATTACAAGGCAAAAAAGCTCTAGGGAGATTTTCTCTTCAAAGCTATGCATTTAATTTTTTAAAAATAAGTATTTATGTATTTATTTTTACTTGTTATTATTATCATTTAATTTTACCAGAGAGAGAGAGAGAGAGAGAGAGAAGGAGAAAGAGAAAGAGAGAAGGTTAGCTGTCAGGTCTGGTATTTAAACCACAGTTGACATGTGGGAGTCCAGCACTTTAATGACCAGTGCAGATGAGACTGAAGACCCAGGATGCATCTCTGGGTTGTAAGGCTGAAGATACTAGCTAGTCTTACCTTCTCCCTGAGACATTTACTTACATTCCAAAATGCAAGAATCCAGGACTCTACCAAGTAGAATTTGTTTATAATAGGATAAGAGTTTTCTCTCCCTCTCAAGAGAGGAAGGGAATAGCTATCCCTCTCCTATAACACCACCAAAGTTCATACTTTAGGGGTTCCTCACCAAAAGAAAAAGAAAGCCCACGATTCTTAATTTGTGTTACTCAATGTCCTAAACGTTCTTACATGACTGCACCTCAGATGATCCGGCTACAGGCTAGTGACAGGGAGCACTGCGAAGGCTTCCCGTTTTGTGTAGGACAACATCTCACAGGGCTCTTATCATATCATGCTAGAAAAAGGACACTGGGATATATGGAGCCAGTAAAGTTATTTTCTAAAAGTAAATAATAATCTTCTTGGTACCAGAAACTTCTTTGATCCAAGAATGACATTGATATATATATAGATAGATAGATAGATAGATAGATAGATGATAGATAGATAGATAAATGATAGATAGATAGATAGATAGATAGATAGATAGATAGATAGATAGATGATAGATAGATGATAGATAGATAGATAGATGATAGATAGATAGATAGATAGATAGATAGATAGATGATAGATAGATAGATAGATAGATAGATAGATAGATAGATGATAGATAGATGATAGATAGATAAGAACTTAACAGACAGCAGTATGGTAAAGTTGGTTCTAAGTTGGAAGCAGGGACAAAAATTAGGAAATCTGTCAGTCCTAGATGGGGCCAACCCGTGGCATGGTGATTAAAGCAGCTGGATCCCACATGGCTGAATGTACTGTCCAAGTACCAGATGCCATGGCTTGAAAAACATGTAGGGCATGTGAGCATGCATACCCAAAATTTCAAGAGGAGAATGAAGGAGAAGGGATTTCAGTGTGGCCTTACCCCCTCCCAGGGGTGATTTATCTTTCTCGTTCTCTTTCTTGCTCTCTCCAGCAAGCACATCTCTCTCTACAGCAACAATAACAACAACAATAAAACATGTCCTAATCCTTTGAGGCCTATTGCTATGTGGGTTATTGGCTTTCTGGACCGATCATTACAGATAATAGGTTGACTTCTTGGATCAGTTGCTGTAGAGATAGGCTGGCTTCCTGGGGAGGTTGTTGCAGGTCTTGAACAAGAGTTCTGCTTTTATACAGTCTGGCCATTTTCTGTTTGTATTTCAAGCTCTCGTCTTTCAACTAGCAATGCTATTGAACCGGCAGCTCCCATTCAAGCATTCTCTCAAGGACACTGTTTCTGGCTTTTGAGTAACTGGTAAGACAGCGAATTTTGATTATAAAAGTTTTCCCTGGGCTAAAATCAAAGTGTCAGCAGGCCTGTCTTGTGGTTGCTCTAGGGGAGCATCTGTTTTCTTGACTTTTTCGTTTCTACTTTATTGTCTCTATTGCTTGGTTCATGGCTTTCTCCCAACATCTTCCAAGCGACTACCTGATAATCTTCACATTTCTGACTCTCATGTTCTCTCTTTCCCATGTAAGGAGCCATGTGGTTGATTACAAGGGGACCTATCAGATAATACAAAAAAATTTCACAAGATCTTTATTCACATTTGCAAAGTCCCTTTTCCAAAGTAAAATAATACAGTCACAGGTTCCAGTGATGAAGACACAGTCACTTTAGGTAGTCATTAGTTTGTCTGGGACACCATTAGTTATTTTTAAAGTATTATAACACTGTGTGGTAGGTGGGTTGGCTGCAAGGGTGAGTACTATTGGCTGTCGGCATATTTTCATGCATTTCTGATTATTCAGTTATGATATTGCACGTTGAGTGTAGATATATCCTTTAATTTTTGTTATTCTTTCAAACTTTAAAAATATATTTGAAAGATTATGGTTTTCAGTATGAACTAATATAAGATTAGCATCATTGAGAAGATCCTATGTATGTCTGCCACATGTACAATAGCTACAGTAAGACTCTTATGCCTAATGCACAGTCAAATCAGCTTTCTTTTGGATAACTTTGGTTAGTTTAATAACTTAGAAATTTTTATTAGCTTTATAAAATGTTATTAGCCTTAATGCTTCACATTATTGCTGGAAAGGATATCAATTCCATATTCTTTTCTTTGCAAGTGACTTGGTCTTTTACTTCACCACAGATGATATTCTTTTCTTCTTTAAACTCTAGTAATTTTATTAGGAAATGTCTTCTAATTGACACTTTCAAGTCACCTTTCCAGTTCCACAGTGGACTCTTTCAAAACATAGATCAGAGTTTCTATTTTTTCTTAAATAATAGCAATAATCTTTTTTTTCTCACTTATTTATTTAGAGAGATTTTTGCTATAGGGTATGTGCACTCTCCAGAGAGACAGAGAGACAAAAAGTGAGAAATAACTCCAGGGGGGAGGAGGGTGACCATAATGCAATCCCTTCTCCTCCATTCTCCTCTTAAGATTTTAGGCATGCAATCATACATGCCCAGCATGAGTTTAAGCAGTCATATCCAAGACTCGAATCATGACTGACTATGTCAGAGTCCAGCAACACAACCATTTTGCCATCTGCTGGTACTGATAATAATTATTTTTTTAACTGACAGAGTAAGCATGTGTTTGCCAAAGAGAGACATAGAAACACAGGATGAGAAAGGTAGAAAGTACTCCTCAATGAGGTGTGATCCTACTGCCATTCCTCCTCTTCCATTTCTCCGTCCTATCTGGATGCGCATGAATATATATGCACTTGCTGTGTTTTTCAAGCCTCCTGGCCAGGATTCTGACCACAGTAGGCCATGTAAGATCTGGTTTCTTAAACCACTAGTCTACATGATTGGCCCGATAATTATTATTTAACATTATCTATTTTTTTGATATTTTCCCCAAATATCAACATATATTTCTTTTTCAAGCTTAATTTCTCTCCGATCTTTTTATCATTTTATTTCTTTTCTTAGCACATGTTGTTTCTTTCTTTCATGTACTTTCAAACCTTTATGTTGCATTTGAGTTCTTCATAATCAATTTCTTACTGGCACAATTTAAAAACATTTTCTGTTTTAAAAAAGTTATTCATTTCATTTTATTATTTATTATTGTACACTTTAATTTTAGTTTTGCTATTGAGAGATTTTTGCTATAGAGTATGTGTGCTCAACAGAGAGAGAAAGAGAGAGAGGGAGAGAGAAAATGAGAAAGCAAGCTGCCAGGTCTGGGACTCAAGCCATGGTCGACCATGTGGGAGCCCACCACCTCAACCACCACATCACCTGTTGGCTCTAAAAACATTTTCTTATTTCAGTTAAATCTTGGATCAGCCATGCTGGGATCGAATTACAGCCTCAGAAATCTGAGTTAACTTCAGTAACAAAGGATTACTTCCTGTTCATACTAACAGTCTAATGTAGTTGAATATATTTCTCTTCCAGTTCAGAGCAGAGAACAACAAGACAATTTCTACTTGATATATGGCTATCATTGTGACATAGGACAAAATAGGGCGTGATGATCTATATTCTATTTTAGAAATCTTAAAGATTTCAATATAAAGGGGTAAGTAGATAGCATGGTAGTTAAAGTACTGGGTTCCCACATGACTGACTGCGGTTCAAATCCCAGATCAGGTGGCTAAAAATCATACCTGGGATATGTGCATGTGTGCTTATAATCCTGCAATAATTGGAGGAGAAGTAGTTGCAGAATGGCCTTCTGCCTGGGGGGGAGGGTGACTTCTCACTTTACTTTTTTGTCTCTCTTTGACTCTCTTTGGAGAGTATGCATGCCCTATGGCAACCCCCCTGAAAAAGTCAACATAAGTATGTTCATGGTTCATTTAAGCACCACATCAAAAATCCAAGTTTGATATCTATAAAGTTTGGAAATTTGCCCTTGCCTCTTTGTTCCCCAAGGCTCTTCATAGTATTCAATACTAACATAATTTTCTACAGTTTTTTTCATATTTCTGGGGCATTTGTCTTTTCTATTCTTAGTTTTTATGCATCTGGTCATTTTTTTTCATATTTGCAGCAGCAATTTATATTGGAATATTATGTTAGTATTTTCTTCTGTGTTAAGACTGTTAGAGTATTTTTATTTGCTAACAGTTTAGATTGTCTTATTCTGTTATTTCAGTAACTTTGGGTAGACAGGAAGTTTTGTTTTCTATTTTTGTTTTTCTTCTTTCAATTTTTTCATTATGCTACATGATTAATTGATTTTCACAGACCTGTAATATAAGACAATAATTTGACTAGAAAGAGTAAAATATGGTTTAGCTTCATAGTTCCAAATTTGTAAAACAATGGCTACATTAAAATTAAATTTTCTTAATAAATTATACATTATATGAGGAATCTGCTTTCTTCTGATTGACATTAACATCTTTATTGGAAGGTTTTTTTTTTTAGATGCTTTTTTTCTCTATCTTTATTAAGTTTCTAACAGATGCCTCTTCTTTCCAACTTACCTTGCTCAACTCCAGAAATGGAGGTATCCCAAGGTACACCTTTTATCCTATTTTTCCCAAGTACCTTCAACAGTATAATTACTAGTTATTCTATCCACTCTCTCTGAAAATCACTCTGAGTCTCTACCTTAATGGTTTGGGACTCTCCTGGAGGTGATGAGAACATAGCACTCATGTTCCCTTTTGTACTGCAGCTGAGACTGTTCTTTACATACTAGACTTTAAAAAATGTAATATGAAATTATACCATTAGGGAACTGAATCTAATTGACAGCAAACTCATGACTCTAGAAGACTGCAACAATTATTGACAACATTAAAAGGTGATTTTAGAAAAAAAGTAATGAGATTTCTGATAGACCTTCGATGAAGGTCTATTGCTGAAAATTAAGGAAGAGTGTAAGTGGCACGTATTCCAAATACTTAAATGCTAAGCAGCACCTTGGCACCATTTAGCGTCCAACTTGTGGAAGGTTACCAGAGCGGCAATGGATGTAATGATGCTGGAAACAAGATGAAATGGATTTTTATATTATTTGTTATTAAAGTAATAATTTATATTTATTTAAAAGTTCTCTTTTTATAGTAAAATGACATCCAAGTGAATGGCTAAGTTATTGTTCTGGGAGTTTATTTTATTCTTACATTTTGAGCTATAAAGTCTTAGTATCTTAAATTAATCAGTGGAAGAGTAAATTGATGGCATAAAATTAATTTCCACTTTTTCCTTTAATTTACATGGATATAAATCACTGCAACTTGGGGGAGGTTGAAAAATGACTGTATTAACAGCACTTCATGTTCAAAAGACAAATAAACATCCTCACAAATTCAAATCACTGCTGTATATTTACCCATCATTAGCCATAATCTACTTCAGATGATGATGATAAATGAACCAAGAAACCAGATCCTTGAACAATACTTACTTAATGACAACCAACAACCAAAAATGCGAAAAGAGTCTCCTGCCCTGAAACTGATATTCAACCTGATGGGAGTCTTTTTTTACTGTCTTCTCCTTTGCTATTAATACAACAGATTTCCTTTATTGTAATAGGTTCCTTTTCCATAATCTAAATTTTATTTCCATTTTAATACTAATCTTGCCATGTATGTAATTGATGTTGATATGCAGCAATAAAGTTTCTCAAGGTAAACTTCACAGCCTATGTAGATAGATGGACAGATACATGGTAGATAACAATGTTGAGTTGTCAGAAAAATTACGATGCGTTTTTGCATAGAAAAACAGAAAAATACATCATGACTTTTCTGACAACCTAACAGACAGACTGAGAAATATCTGAGATATGTTTTTTTTTTTCCCTTTTTCCATGAAATACTTGAAGTTCACCAATGTTGAAGGTATTATAGATGTTATCAAAAGTTTACCGTACAGGTTTGTAAACTGTAGATAGCAGATTCTAAGAAAATTTTCATGTTTCTTGCTATGACAAAATTTCTGATGACCCCTCTTGGGATAATAAACCATTGCAGAAAAAAAATATCTTTAGCTTTGTACTTCCAGCAAGTTCAAATTGTAGTAGTTTGTATTTATGACACCCAATTTCAATCAAGTGCCTAAAGTTGTACTGACAGTTTTTCACAGTCACCCTTTTGCCCTTCTTGTCTTTGGACCAAAACCTGTTCTAATCAACAAAAAGCTCTCATTATGTTATCTTCTGATTTTTTTGAATGCATGGATGAAATTGATTTCTGACCTGTTTTCGAACCTTGACTCAACTCTCTGAAGCAATCTTCTTTCAAGAAGGCTATTATGAGAACAGCAGATGGCATAATGGTTACATTGCTGGACTCCCATACAGTTAACTACAATTCGAGTCCCAGATCTGGTGGCCTAAAACTCATGCCAGGTGTGTGTATGTGCAGGCCCAAGATCCAAAGAGAATAATGGAGGAGAAGATTGTGCAAAATGACTGTATACCTCTTGGGGGTGATTTCTCACTTTCTGTCTCTTTGTCTCTCTGGCAATTGCACATACCCTATACCAAAAATCTCTCACTCAAAAAAAAAAAAAAAAAAAAAAGGAAGAAAGAAGGGTATTATATTATCATTATAAACTATGTCGCCAATCCTACCCTTTGAGAAGTGTTCTCTTTTTTCTTTACTTTACCAAGAATTCAATGCTACTTCTTCATCACTTCTGAAATCTTAATTCCTGTTCACTCTGTCACGTAGCATGTTCGTAGGTTCTGGGAATTAGGATGTGGATATCTTTAGTCATTTAATTAATTTCTTTCTTTTTCTTTTTTTCTTTCTCTTTCTTTCTTTCTTCCTTTCTTTTTTCTTTCTTGCTTATAATTAGTATGGTATATATATTTAAATATATTTTTAATTCATTTGTATATTTATTTTTAAAGAAATTTCTTTTAAGTGGTATTGAGGTTTTACCATTGTTGTGCAGGGCAAAAGTGGGAGCTAGAAAGAGAACTGTCTGACACTGAAATAATCAGATAAACTAACATGGTAGCTACCATGTTCCATGGGTTCTAACAGAAGACATGACACTCCTGGGTTAGAGAAAAAAATACTTCATTATTCCCAGCAAGAGCAGTAGAAGAAACATCAATTATTGTGCTGTTTTTCTCCTTGGGTAAAGCAAAACTAAGTTTTTTAGAAATAATTGTACTAAAAACCCAAGTTCAAAATGGTTCTGAGGAAGAAACTCTTTTCCAAGGAAAATAAAAATGTACAAATTTGTGTATTTAATTATATATTTTGGCAGGCTGACCGCCTAGCCATGTGTATAAGGGAGTTGGATCCTGCATAGACAACCAGGGTTTGAGTCTCAGGCTTGGTGGCTAGAAAAAAATGCTGGGTGCATGTGCATGCATGTCCCAAATTCCGAGGACATGGAATAACAGAGGAGAAGGGGTCTCAGAACGATCATACTCCACTGGGAGCTGCTTTCTCCCTCTTCATCTCTCTCTTACTTTCTCTGTTCTCTATCTCTCTCTGTGTATGTGTGCCCCAAATCCTGAGAGGGGAATGGAGGAGAAGGGAATTGCAGTGTGGCCATCTCCCCTGGGGGGAGGGTTATTTCTCACTTTCTATCTCTGTCTCTCTCAGTCTCTCCAGCAAGCACACATACTTCATAGCAAAACAACTCTCAAGAAAATGTAATATACAACATACGAACTATCCTTTCACATAATTTATCATAGTAAATTACTTTTAGTGTAGAAGTTTATAATTTCTGTTATTTTTCATGTTTATTGTTTTTTGCTAGTTTTTATGCCAGAAGGTGTAAAAGGAATAAACAGAGAGAGAGAAAGCATTCCCTGAAGGGACCTGGTTATGGCACCATCCCCTTTTTTCCAATTCTCCAGCCTGTCAGGATCCTGAGCATACAATCATGCATCAGGCCTATCAAATTATGTTGATGACAGACAATACAGAAAAGAAAAGAAAAGAAAAGAAAAGAAGAGAAAGAAACAAATGAAGGAAAGGAGGAGTGATAAAAGGAAGTAAAGAAAAGTGGAAGAAAGGAAGGGAAGAAGCAACATGGATGGAGAGAAAAAAGGAAGAAGGGAAGCAAAGAAAAAGTACTCGTCATTTAAAAGTGGAATAATCCAACCTAGAAGTAATTCATATGCTATTAATTCCATTATTTAAGAACTATAGTTGAAAGCAGTATCATATGGAGCCAGCTCCATTGCACCCTGACTCAGACAACAGATACCAGAGTTTTCAGGCTTGCATTCCCCTTAGGGCCACCTTCAGGCCTTTACTGGAACTGCACCAGCATCCCTGCCTCAGAGTCGTCCAGCTGTTTCTCCAGCTGGAAGACAGCTTATTATAGGACCTCTCTGCGTTATGGTCATATGACATACTTCCTGTAACGGATCCCTCCTTTTACCTATATATTTATACGGTTAGTCCTCTTTCTTTAGGGAACCCTGAGCAATACAGTGGGTAACCTTTCTAGTACTCAATATTTATTTAAGTGTAGATGGCAATACTTTTCATGAAGCTTACTACTTTCAATTGCCAGTTCTCCAAAGGATAAATCTCAATGAATAGATCAGTGCCTAGGTGTAATTAGACTTAGAAAGATAAAGGGGAATTACGTGAGACAGGCTAAGAATGATTGATTCATCTTTGGTGATTAGGAAAGCCTGCTTTGAAGTGACCACTTTAGAGGAAAGCAACAACTTGTCCAAAGGAAAGGAGTTGATCTTTTGCTCTGGAGATCCTTCTCTGCTTTTGTACTAACTGGAGCTCCAGTTCATGGGTTCATTTAAATTAGTCCAAAAGGGAGTTGAATTTCACATGGAAAATAATAAAGCCAAGTAGAGATAGCGACTCAAGGTCAGCAAGCAGTTAATCAAATGAACATTCAAGCTATTAACTTCCTTTTAGACTTGGAAATAAATGAACTTAGATACAAAAGAAATAAAATTAATCAAACAGCAATATGAAATGAAGTCCTTGAACAAAGAGAATCTTTAAGAAATTTTTTCCCAAAATTATAAAAGTATCTTTATTTTTTTTTAGAACTTAATCTTGTTTCAAATATCAATTAAAATACTGTACTGAATAAATTTAAAACATAAAAGATTCAGGCACCTAATTTAATATTTTATTTTATGATGTTTACAGTAACAGTAGTAAATATTTTTACGTATGTGTATTTGATTTAAGTAAATTGACTAACTTAAGTTGAACAGGTAGTATTATAACAACAACAAAACAAACAAAAAACCAAAACCCGTAATAAACAACTTGTCTATATTCAAATGATAGTGCTTCCTGTATTAGTGTATAATCTTATGTTAATTAAATTATTTTTTCTGACTTATTTTCCAATTGTTACAATGAAAATGAGATAATTTATGTAATTAATATATAAAAATCACTTTATGAGAATGAAAGAGAAAATTTTTTGATTCATGTTGGTGGCTTTTGTTACCCTCATCATTATCATCGTCATTTTCAGTAAGTCAGGCCAAACTATTTCTTTTTACTAAGTTTCTTTCTTTCATGAGAGGGAGAGAGAGAGATATATGTAAGGAAGTAAAAGAGAGAGAAAGAGAGTGGCAGTCCCATCAGGGTCTTCACACCATCCTCCCCCATCACAGGTGGACGAGATCACCCACATACACATGAACACACTCAGGAAGGTCCAGGGCCTTTCTCATATGGGTCAGCTAAATTGCCACCACGTCACTACATAATGGGCCTGAGACTAATCTATTTCCTAAGGCAATCACTTTTTTTTTTAAATTTTTAAATTTTATTTGTCATTATTATTATTTTAAAATTTGCACCAGGACATATGCATTTATGAGAGACAGAGAAAGAGAGAAAGCAAGCTGTTAGGTCTTGGACTTGAACCACAGCTGTCCATGGGAGAGCACAATGCCTTCACCACCACGCCACCTCCTGGCCCCAAGGCAATCACTCTTCAAACAAGGATAAAAATATCAATCATTTTTCTCCTCTCTAAAAAAAAATGAAAACAACTTGTTTCAAATAAGTTCTCATGATTGGCAATCATGGAGAAACACAGAACATGAAATTGTTACTCATAATATGCGATGTAACATATATCTGAAAACTACACACAAATGTTCATTTCCTGGAAAGTCAGGATGTCTTACTTATCTTCTCAAGTGTTCTACATCCGTTGCAAGAATTTGATATTGAAGTTTGCTTCAAATTCATTCAAGTAATATAGTCATTACTTGGTTAGAAATTTTACATCATGGATTTCTAAGCTAAAATGCCTCCAGGACACTTCTCAAATAAGAGTTAGTGAATCCAAAATGTAACTCGTCATCAATCATGAACTGACAGCTTTCTTGGGAGCTGGCAGATTTGTCAGTACAGTGAATATTTGCGTTCCTGACTTACATTCTGTGTTTCTGCCTCTGAACTTTTACGCCTCCAGGTAAAAACACGCCTCTCTGATTTTGTGTTTGTGTGTGTGCACACTTACTTTGTTTTGCTTTGTTCTGCGACATTAAGTTCTGAATTCCCTGAAGCAGAGATGCAGAAAAAATAAAAATTATTTCCTCTGTGAAATAGGAATTTGGCATTTGGCATGTCGTTTTTGAATTATATGTTCAAAATTTTGCCCTTGTTAATGAAATGGTCTGTTCTCTTATTAATTTAAGGAATTTGAACTCTGAACAGTTATCCCTTTATATTTTATAAATGTCACCTATTTTATCCTGACACACAACTTTTTCTTAAACTTTTTTCATATTCCTTTTTATTTAGCAAAAGTTTACATTTTGATTTAGTCAAATTTATTGATTCATTCCTTTTTAATTTTCATTTCATGCCTAGTTTTAAAACGTAATTCTTATACTAATTTCAAAAGCAAATGTATTTTTGGGGCTAGCACATGGCATAATGGTTATGTTTCTGGACTCCCATGTAGTCAACTGTAGTTCGAGTCCCAGACCTGGAGGCTTAAACTCACCAGGCGGGTGTCCATGCTTGCCCAAAATCTTGAGAGGAGGGTAGAGGAGAAGGGATTGTAGCATGGCTAGCTCCCCAGGGGGTGTCTTCTCACTTTGTCTTTCTGTTTTTCTGTCTCTCTGTTTCTCTCTTTCTGGTGAGCTCATGTGCCCTATAGCAAAAATCTCTCTTAAATTCTCTCACTCTCTCTTATTTATTTTTTTTATTTGCTTACTACAGGGCACCTATGCTCATTGGAGAGAGAAAGAGAGAAAGAGAGAGAGAGAGAGAGAAATCACTTCCCAGGGTGGATGGCCATACCGCAGCTGCAGTCCCTTCTCCTCCATTCTCTTCTGAGATTTTGGGCATCCCCCCCCAATATCTGGCATGTTTTTCAAACCTCCGAGTGTAGAATTTGAACCACATGGTCTGCCATGAGGGATTCAGTCACTGTAACCTCCAAGCTACCTGCTGACCTTCGATTTTCTTTTAATACCTTTTCACGTATGTTTCAGTTATATGTCGTATCCTATTGATGACTGTTGTGGAAGGAGATGTGCCACCCTGGATCAGGTCTGTGTTCTGAAACCCAGGAGGCCATGGCGCCTACCGATTGGTCCAAGCTAAACATGGAGTGAGTGTAAGGAGCTTGAGGAAGAAGCTGCTTGATAACTGCTAGTCAGGGCCCCTCTAAGACTTGTAAGTGTTCTTCTTTTGAAACATTTAGTTATCTGTGCAGCATCCTCCACAGCCCCCACTTTTATCATCATTAAAAATATCACATCAGTTTTTGTTTGTTTGTTTGATTTTTAGATGGGACCTTGCCATGTCATGAACCTCCTGCCTTTGCCTGGACCTCACATCACTGTGACCAGCTTTTCGGGGTGGACCAGGAGTGGAACTTCTTGCCTTCTGGCACTGTCAACCGGTGTATGCCACTGCGATTAGGTCATTCAGTTCTTTTTCTTTCTTTTCTTTTCTTTCCTTTTCTTTTCTTTTCTTTTTTTTTTTAAAGATGTTTTTGCCTTAGAGCATGTGTGCTTGATGGGGGTGGGTGTGGAGGGTGAAGGGTGGGAGAGAGAGAGACATTGAGAGAGAACATGAGAAATCACCCCTCCCAGGGGAGATGGCCACACTGCAATCCCTTCTTCTCCATTCTTCTCCTGGGATATTGGGCACGTACGCATGTATGCCTAGAGTGAGTTTTAATCCACGAGGTTGGGACTTGAACAGTGGTCAAGCGTGTGGGAATCCAGTGATGTAACCGCTATGCCCTCTGCTGGTCCCACATCATTCAATTATCTTTTGTATGTGTTCTTTTTATAAAACTTCAGGAAGTATTTTTTAAGTTTAATGAAAATTACACTAAGTTTTTTGTTAAAAGTAGGTTGAAATAATGGTTTACTAAAAGTATATCTTTCTTTTTTTTTTTTTTTTTCTTGGAGAGGATTTTGCTACGGAGTGCATGCGCTCACCAGAGAGACAGAGAGAGAGAAAGTGAGAAATCACCACCCCCCAGGGGGTATGGCCACTCCACAATCCCTTCTCCTCCATTCTCCTCCCAGGATCTTGGGCACACATGCACACGCACCCAGTGTGAGTTTAAGCCACCGGGTCCGGGACTTGAACCATGGTCTACTGCATGGGAGTTCAGTGACATAGCCATTACGCTAACTGCTGACCCTGACTAAAAATATATCTTTGCTACCTTTTGACGTCTTCTGAAAAAGTGACACATTTTTCTCCATATTGGTTGTATACATTTCGTTTTCTTTTTACTTGTAGTCTTATTTATTTCAAGTATTCTTGCAATTTTAATGTTAGTGAATGGATATCAATGGTAATAGTTACTATTCACCAATGTGCTTTTTACTTTTTCATTTTTTAATTTACTTTTATTTTTATTTATTTAGTTATTTTTTTGCTATAGGGTGCATGTGCTAGTCTAAGAGAGGGAGAAAGAGAGAGACAGACAAACAGAGAGAAATCACCCTTCCAGAGGGGATGGCATACCTCAATCCTTTCTCCTCCATTCTCCTCTTGGGATTTTGGGCATGATTTTTCAAGTTGCTGAGCCCAGGACTTGAACCACAGATTTTGCCATGTGAAATCCAGCCTACTTATCCTCCACACCACTTACTGGACCCCAACGTATTTGTTTTTTTTTTTTTTTTTAATGAAGAAAGAAATATACCTACAAATATAAGCAGGAAATAAAGCTAAAGTTGTTCACATAAGTTAAAAGAATGGCAGGTAAATGTTTAAAGGTACTTTTAAAAGTGGTAAAGTATCTCTCAGATAAATACAAAGGAAATAAGTAGTGTTTTTATTGGTTAAACAAAGAACATCTTAGTGGTTTCTAAGAAGGCAAGTTTTTCTCTAAGTACCCTTTATCTTTTGTACTGCCCATTGTCCGATTTGCCAGGATAGATGGGGTGGGCCTAGATCTATTCTCCACTCTACCAGAATGGAGGAGTGCTTCACCTCCTTGGTATGTTTAGGACACATGCAGCCTCGCCTTGCCTACCTTCTTAACAGGAGCATAGTGTCCACCAGATGATTATGTTTCAACGGTCTCCATTTTGCCTCTTTTCCCTGGCTTGTCATGCCTTGCCTTTGGGGTGGCTTGTCCGTGACTGCTTGAATATGACACTAAGTAAGCATTGTTCTGGGATTCAGACAGAAGTTCCATTTGCACGTCATATTGAGTTATCTTCTCCAAGTTAGACTATATCATAATAAAATTAGTATTTAACTTCCATGATTTTGATTGTTTGGGATAAAGTGGAAGCAATCAGGTAGGAAATCTTTATCTCCTAAGGAAGTATGGAATGTTTTGTTTTGTTCTGTTTTTCACTTTTGATATAAGGCTTGTGCAGTTGAGAGAAAGAGAGAGAGAGAGGAAAAGTGAGAAATTACCTCCCCCCCAAGGGAGATGGCTGCACCACAATCCCTTTTCTTCCTTTTCCTCTAGGGATTTTGGTCATTCATGCACTTGAACCCAGCATGGTTTTTAATCCACAGGGTCCCGGACTCCACCCATGCAGTCAGCCATATGGGATCCGACTGCCTTAACCTCGCCACTCCACCTGCTGGCCTTAGGAGGGAGATATTTTTATATTTCTGTAAATAAGTGTTTGCTATTTCATTGCAATATAGTCATGAGGCCCAGCCATGGTGGCAGATGATAGCCATGGTAGCATATGAAAGGTTTCACTGTACCATGCTAGAGCCCGTGGGAGGCCCAGACTCCAGACCAACCTGGGCACAGTGGTTATGGCAGTGCCCACTGTAACTCTAGCTGACTGGGGAGATGGGACTCGAGGATCATGGCATGCCAAGACCCTGAGGAAAACACATCGCTCGCTTTCTCTCCTTTCTCTTCCTCTCCCTAAACATATAAAGAGAGAGAGAGAGAGAGAGAGAGAGAGAGAGAATCATAAATAACTTGCATAATTTTACAAAGCACAAAAGTTGTATTGCAATATAAAGTGTACCTTGTAGTAGGTACAACAAAGAAATCCAGCTCACGAGTTTTGGTTGCAGGGCCAACAGCTGGCTTGGTGGTCGGGGCTCAAAACTCCATGTTGCTCTCTGCAGTTTGAGTCCTCAACCTGGAGTCTTGCTTTCTCACTTTCCCTCTCTCTCTCTGGTAAGTGTCTGTATCCTATTTAAAAATAATTATAGTGATAAATAAAATTAAATAATTCTTAAAAAAAGTTGTTACTGCCAGCAAAGGCTTTCGGTCTATATTTCAAGTAGGTAGAAGAGGAGCAAAAAGGGGAAAGATGAATGATCAAACTCCTGAGTCTTAAATACTCTTAGAAAACCAAACAGAAACTAACATTATTGTTAATTGCACAAGAAACTCCATGGAGTGTAAGAAGGTATGTTTTAGAGTTCCCATCTTCGTGGTAAAGAAAGGAGTGTGAGTGAATGTTTTGTAACCCATCTGTAGTGCCTGTCGCAGAGTTTTTAAAGAATCTGTGCATTTAGAGGATGGCATTAATATAGAACCTTTGTAATCATAAAATAGAGGGGTGTTGTCATGGAGTCTTCTTCTGGCTTTGCTGTCTATAACTTAATTTTAATAACATTCCATTTTTTCCTGAAAATTTCAGATAGGAAATCTGATATTGTCAGAATGAAAAAAAGACAGATTCATCATTCCAATATTTTGTGTAGGAAACTGATCAATTAACAGGATAGCTCGCTTGATTGTAAGAAATGTAAACAAGGAATGTTTATCTACAATAGGTGACATAACATATTATATCTAAGAGAGTCTCTGAAAAGCTGTAAATGTTTAAAGTTTACATTGAAATGATAACACTTACAAATTCAGACCTATGCAAATGAGATTATTAGATTAGTGTTAGAAATGTTTTTGGAAATCTCATTTAACTGTATAAGATAAAAGTTAAGAACAATATGTGTGCTTTGATGTTTGCTCTGAGAACAACTTGTTTGAAATACAAGCTTGGCTTATGGGCATGTTTAACTAAAAAATGTCATGCATGGCAGGAAATCAGAAAGGAGATGGTTTGCTTTTCCTTCACTGCAACCACATATTCCTTTTTAATCTTCCACATTCAGTTTCCCACCTTCCCCAATGCCAGTGCAGTCCTACCCTCTGGAAGAGAAACGATCAATTCATTTTCAATGGGATAATGATTTGCTGTTAGGATGATAAAAATAAATTAATAAAAACCTCTCTTTTAAAATAAGAATGCATATTATTCATGTCATGGAAGTTTGGACATAAGGCAGGCTTAAAACGTCCTCTTACTTGTTGTTTTTGTTGTTTTCTATATTTTTGTTTCACCCTAGAGCAAGATATATTTCTTCAAGTGTTTTTATGGTTTACATTTAGATCAATATCCATAAAAAGAAAAAAAAAAGAATTCTTCTTTATTTCTGGATTTCTTTTGGAGAAGCAAAGACATACTTCACACAGTCATAGAAGCCTGCCCTTCATGTATTATCGGTCATTATTGGTCACATGTTCCAACAATGACAATAAACATGAGGTTTTCTTGATAGTCTCAAACCAATCAGGATCGTTCCTGCAGCTGATATGGAATCCCTTTCTCTGTCATGTGATGGAGGAGTAGAAAACAAATCAGCAACCTATTTGAAAGGAATAAGCATGTAAATGATCATTGGATAGGCAGCCAGTTTGGACAACTATATATCTCAATAGAAGAATTATTTATTTTTTAAAGGACAGTAAAATTGTTGTGTAACTTATTAAGGGGAAAGTGTTGCTATTAATAAGAGATAGACATAGAAAGTGATTTGGAATAGAATTTTCCAGGATCTTTTGCATCATATTCCATATCATGCTTTTTTGATAAAATAAATAATTTCATGGTAAATATTGATTGAAATGTTATTTAAATAATATACAAGAAAGCAACTATATTGAAATAAATAAGAAAGACATTTTAATAACTTTTAAAAACATTATGCTTAAAAATAGAAAATTGTGACAGTGGTTAAAAGAGATTTCATGAATTGTCTACATTCTATTGGTTAGACTCATTACCGTTTAAAAATTCATCATTGCTTTGCCCTGATTAGGACATATTATGGACTTTGGTTCATAAAATGTTTGGTTTAAAAAGTAGTATAAAAATGACTGAAATGTGGGTGTGTTTACTGGTTTATACTATTAATTACTCAGAATATAACAATGAATAATCTGCAGTAGTAATTTGGTATAAATGTAATGAGTGAGTGAAAAATATGATTTACTGGTAATTTCTACATGCCAAAAACTTAACTGTCATTTATTTATTAATTTATTTATATTTATAAATGTATTTTATTTTTAGCATTTTGTTAGAGAGTACATGTATTGCCAAAGAGAGATGGAGGGACAAGGAGAAAGACAGTAAGAAAGCATCCCTCAGTGGAGTATGGTGACACCAAAATTTCTTATTCTCCCTTTCTCCATCCTGTACAGATTTGGGACACACACATTCACACATACCTGGCTTGTTTTATAAGCCAGTAGCGCCAGGATCTGAAACACTCAGTGAGCCTCATGGGATCTGGCTGTTGTAACCACTGGGCCAGACTCTTTATATATTTAAGATAGTATTTCACCATATGACACTTCTCCTCCCTCAGCAGAGTCTACAGTCATATATACCACGGCTCTTGGCTGTTTCAGCCATGGTTTAGCTCGCTTGTCAAGGCTGGCCTTGATCTCGACATCTTCCCAAGTAACTGATATTCCAAGTGCACACAACCAGGCCCAGCCTTTAGTTTGGACATGGAAACAGGTGGTCCAGGTGGTCCAGGTGGCCCCAGCCTGCAGAGCTCATCATCTCAGTGCATACCACTACAACTGGTCCCTGTCATTTATTTACTACTAGCAATAACATTGCCAGATTGTTGACCTTTCTCACATTTTACAGAGAGGTGATACACATTAAGTAATTAAGCCTACAGACAAATACTAGATGACAGCCATACTTTATGTTGAGAGCTTCTGTTTGGATTGAAAGTGAATAGTAACAGAAATGAACAAGATGCTTGTGTATTTACAAGTAGTGTAATCAATGAAAATTGTTGAAAAGAATGAAAGAATGGTTAATTAGTGTTACACAGAAGTTTTCCTCAATAACGAGAGTTACATTTCTCCATTTCTTAGTTCACATGCCATGGCTTAACCAATATATGTGGAGTAAGAAAGGCAACATAAACATTCTTATATTTACATGACTGAAGTCTTTTAGTGTAGCTAGTAATATAGGAAATAGGTAGCCATGACTGAGGCAGGAGTGCCACTTCTTCAATGACCTAAATATTTAAAAGGAGTTAGCATGTATCACCAAGGTTACTTACATGAATGCTCAAGTGACCCTAATCACTATAATAATAATAAAACACTTCATATATCTTTATATAAAAGGGACACTGATGTGTGCTATGTAATTATTTGACTATTGGAATATAATGTCAGTTACACTTGAAGCATTTTTCTTTATTTTTGAAGTTGCCTATGATCTGCAAAAGGCAAGAAATCTCATTTGAATAGAGTAAAAGGATGAGTCATTATTCATGCATAGAAAATTTGAAGGATTCAACTCTGCTGGTGATAGACGGATAGACCGCTGAGAAACCGTTTGAGATTTCTGTGATTAGGTGAGACAGGTCCCAGCTCCGATTAGTGAGTGGTGCCTCGTTCTGCTGCAGAGAAGAAGCAGCTGTCTTCCCCACGTCTCCCCCACGTCTCCCCCTGTGCAGTTTGCTTTAACTAAGCCTGTAACATTTTCGACAAGCAAATCAGGAAGGACTTTGCAGACAGATGGTGATGCCGCCTATGCATTCTTATTTACATGCAACCTTGGTTTGTAATTGGACTTGAGCCATATGCAGGGGGCTTTACCAATCCCTTCGGATTGGTTTTAAGTGCTAGGCAGACAAGTCAAATCTAACTTGGTCCATGTTTTCCTAATGCGATTTAATTCATTGGAGTTATGCAAAGTGTTTATGAAATGAAGTTTTGAAACTTAGATCTTTGCTGAGTACAAAATATTGATAACCAACCATGGTTAGTGAGGAGTGTGCCCTCAGAAACTCATTTATATGGGGCATGATACCTTGATTATAGGCCAAAGTAAAATAGGGGAAAATAAAATAACTTATTAGCTAAAATCAAATAAAAAACAAACACTACTCAGGAATTGGGATTGCTGGAGCCTAATGTTGGCTAAAGTTCCCCCATTATTCAGTCATCATAGACTTACCAAGTTGGGTAATTTCTAATATTTGATGACAAAGTGTTCTGAAGGTAAATAGCATTAAAAAAATATACATTCTGGGACCAGCAGTTAGCGTAATGGCTATGTCGCTGGACTCCCACGTAGTCGACCGCGGTTCGAGTCCCGGACCCGGCAGCTTAAACTCACGCCGGGCGCGTGTGCGTGCATGCCCAAGATCCCGAGAGGAGAATGGAGGAGAAGGGATTGCGGCGTGGCCATCCCCCCTGGGGGGTGATTTCCTGCTTTCTATCTCTCTGTCTCTCTCTGTCTGTCTGGCGAGCGTACGCGCCCTATAGCAAAAACCTCTCCAAGAAAAGAAAAAAATATATATACATTCTGTCCTTTTAACCTTACTTATTCTGTCAGTAACATATTTAAGTAATAACAAGTCAGTTATGTGAGATTATTGTATCATAGTAACCACAAATGTATCTGATCCATCAGAGCAAGTACTATAAGAACGACTAACATATATAAATTTTATTTCATTTAAAGTGAAAATTTAAATATCAGGGGTGAAGATAAATATAAATACTTATTAATGCATTTTGCCTTATAAATTATATAAGATATAATTATACCCGCGGTATATAAATTACAGCCGTAATTCAAGATACAATGGGGAAAATCTAGTTCCTGTAACTTTTTTGTTTCAGTACCATGACTCATAGTGAAGCTCATTATACAAAGAGTAAAGTATTATTCTTTATAATGAAAATAATATTTTCTCATTGTGAAAAATGAATATATTGGGTTAGCCTGTGGCTTCGTAGTTAAGGTGGCTGGATCCCACATAGTTGACTGTGTGATTCGACTTCTCACCCAGCAGCTTGAGAAAAATGCTGGGTGTGTGTGGATGGATGCCCAATATTCTGACAGGAAGGAAAAATGGAGAAGGGATTATGATGTGAGCATTCCCATTGGAGGGACTTTCTCCTCCCTACCCCTTAGCCAGTACACATACTTGCTGGCAAAATTGAAAAACAAAAAAACAAAACAAAACAAAAAAGAGGAAAAGAAAAAGTGCATTGAAAAGATTAAAAAAAAAAAAAAAAAAAACTATATAGTTCCACTACCTCAAAATAATTTTGTTAGTTATATCTTTTTTTAGAAAAGATATTATTACTATAGGGTGCATGTGCTTGCAGGCAGAGAGAGACAGAAAGTGAGAAATAACTCCCCCAAGAAGGATGGCCACGATAGAATCTCTTCTCCTCAATTCTCCTCTCTGGATTTTGGGCACATGTACATGCTCCTGGTGTTAATTTTAAGCCATCAGGCCCAGGATTTGAACGACAGTTGACTACATGGAAGTGTAGCAATAGAACCATTACCCACACAGCATTATATCTATACATTTAATGTTATTGAGATAAATCTGTATAAACAAATCATTTTTCTATATATCTCACAAAACTCTTTATCATAAACATAGCCCCATGGTAATTCAATTAACTTCAAAAAACATATTTTATATGTTAGAAAACATTAATTTTATGAATGCATTTGTGCAACGATGGTCTATTGTAGTGATTATCATATTATAAGTTGGCACTATTACAAATAATTCTGTTCTAAGCATTTTGGCATTAATACTGTTTTCCATGTAAATACTTTAGGAAATATTCCTGAATTAAAAGTCATTTGAAGAGTGAGAATTTTTAGACTTTTGTTGTGTAAAATGCCAAACTTCCTTTAAAAAAGTTGTAGGGATTTATTTTATCACCATTAGCATGTGTTTGTCAAACACTGATAGTTACATCAGTTAAAACACAATTGGTTGCACAAAATATCTAATATTAATATGATAGTACATCAATATTCTCAGAAAAATATTAAAGTAATAGGTAGGAATTGACTAGTTGACTCTGTGGTGCAAAAATCTCTTTGAACCTGGACTATGCTCTTCCCCTACTCTATAATAATCAGTTCGAATCCATTTGTATGTTGCCAGAATTCTCAGAATTTATAGAAATCTATATTTCTGGGCATCCCATAAAAATAACATGTGGAGGGATAAAAATATGATAAAACATTATGTTTTTTGGTGATTTCATGTAGACAGCAAAGTTTCTAGGGAAAAAAAAAATCACAGAAGACATCTTTAAGGACTTAAGACCAGAATTTCAGAATTTGTTTAAACGTATCAACTTAAATTTAAGATATAGATCTCTCTTTTATTTTTAAAGAATTATTTTACTTAACCTAATTTTTTTTTAAATTTGATCAGGGAGGGACAGAGCAAAATCAAGAGTGAGAGTTAAACCGATAGAGAAAGTAAGCAAACAAGGTGCTGGGTCCAGGACTTGAACCATGATCTACCATGCAGGAGTCCAGCTATCCCACCTGCCAGGTATAAATCTCTTTTACTGTGGGGATCAGAGGTGATTTGGCCCTATAACTGCGATGGGTACTGCAGTTTGTTCAGGTGCTCCAGATACAATGAGAGTCTTAATACTGTGACTCTTCTAAAGAAAGAAAACCAATTTTTTCTTCTAAAAATTCCTGAGTAGTTATCCTTTGGTATTCTACTTGCTAGAATTGAATTACACATCTTTTTATAAACCAAGAAAAGGCAAAAAATCATGTGATTACCTTAGATCAAAGTTATTTTCTAGAATTTATGTGAATCCAAGTTATTCTCAGAAACATAGTTGTGTGGGTAAAGATTGAACAGAGTATCAAAAACCAGGGTTCAGAGAAGGAGGCAGGTAAAGGATATAAATGTTTCCTAAGCAAAAGATGTAAATTTTCTTTTCTTCACTGATTGCACTGGCTAGAACCTTTAATACGATGTTAAATAGAAGATGTAAATGCAGATATCCTTGTCTCGTTCCCAATTCTCTGGACAAATAATTTAGTTCTATACCATGAAGTCTGATGTAGATTTTTCAAAAATTCCCTTTGTCACTTTTAAAATATATATCTTTTCTTCCTGGTTTGCTGAGATTTTTAAAATCAGAAAGGATGATGGACTTTTATCAAATACATTTTTTCTGTATCTGTAAATGTGATGAATTTTTGAAGTGTTTCAATGTGGTGAATTACATTGATTTTCAAAAGTTATTCCAAGTTTTTATTTTGGGATAAATCCCATTTGAACATGAAGTATTGTTCTTTGCATGTTGTTGAAATCTAAAAAATTCATTTAGAGTGTTTGCACTTAAGTTCATAAGATTGTTTTTGTTTTGTTTTTCCTTGTGGTCTTTCTCTCTGTTTTTATGACTTGAGATATGGTAACTTTGCAGGATGAGTTGGGAAGCAATCCTAACTCTTCAACGTTTTGTACAAAATTGCTATTATTCATTTTCTAAGTATTTAGTAGAAATCACCATAGGAGCCTGTAATATTTTTTGTAATATCTTCAAATTACATATTCAATTCAGTTAATATTTATACATCTATTCAGGTTATATTTTCTTCCTGACATATAGTTTGTTGTGTTTTCATAGGGTTATCTTTGTATTTTTTTAATAATTCATTAGCATAAAATTATTCATTTTTTATTATTATTTGACTTTCAAAATAATCTGTAGCAAAGACTTCTCTAATTTCTGACATTGGTGATGTGTGTATCTTTTATCTCCGTCTCCTTTTGTCTTACCAATATTGCTAGAAGTTTCTTCATCTCAAAAACTGGCTTTTGGGGACCAGCAATTAGCGTAGTGGCTATGTCGCTGGACTCCCATGTAGTTGACAGCGGTTCGAGTCCCAGACCTGGCGGCTTAAACTCACGCCGGGTGCATGTGCGTGCGTGCCAAAGATCCTGAGAGGAGAATGGAGGAGAAGGGATTGCAGCGTGGCCATCCCCCCTGGGGGGTGATTTCTTGCTTTCTGTCTCTCTGTTTCTCTCTGTCTGTCTGGCAAGTGCACACGCCCTATAGCAAAAACCTCTCCAAAAAAAAAAAAAAAAAAAATGACTTTTGGATTCATTAATAATCTCTAAAGTCTTTTTTTGGACTCACTGATGTCTGCTCTCATCTTTATTATTTCCTTTTACCTACATATTTAGGCTTAGTTGTCTTTTTTCTTAATTTCTTAGCATGAAAGTTGAGGACATTGAATTTAGTATTTTTTTCTTTTTTTCCCCTAATGTAAAACTATAAATCTTATACAAAGAACTGTTCTAGCAGAAATCTAACAATTATTATGAACCATATTTTTAAGTGTATTTCACTCTAAATATATCCTAATGTCTGCTTTGAATTATTCATTGATTCATTATTTAGAATTATTCTATATTTCTATATTCTTTTTATTATTTTTAGATTTTCATGAGATTTTGCTGTTATTTACCTCAATATACTTCCATTAGATATAAAATTTTGTATTAATTGTATCATTATAAACATATTGAGATGTTTTATCTTCTAGAATATAGTATATTTTGAGAAATAGTATGCATTCAAGAATATATCTTTTGCTTTTGTTAGTTGAAATAGTCTAGGAAATGTATACATTGGATATAAGTATGTCATATAAATAAGTATGCCAAATTGCTTGATTTTGCTGTTCAAGTCTTGAGTATTCTTACTGAATTTGCTTCTTTACTTTGTATAACTTTACTTGCAATGACACTAAAATTTCTGTTCATTGCCTATTTTGTTGGATGTCTTCATTGTTGTTCCTTCAGTGTTTGATTTATGATTTTGAAGTATTGTTCTTAGGTGCATCAACACTTAAGAGAGTTATGCTCTCTTAATTACTGGTCCCTTTGTAATCTAAAAATGAACTGACTTAATGCTAGTTATATTCTTTGTTTAAAAATATACAATATTCATTTACAGCACTTTTTTTGACTAGTCTTAACAGATTGCCTTGTGCTTTGAATGTATTTATATCTTTTTTTTTAACATGTATACCTTCTAGTTAGCAAACATTTGTATCTTATATGATAGGTTATGACTTTTATCCGATTCTATAGGTTATGACTTTTAAGTGAATGCTGGTACCATTTATTGTTTTTCCAATTTATTTTTTTACATTTAATTACTTTATATACTTACAACATAAGGATTTTCTCTGCGTGAGTATATTGCATATTAGTCTAGACCAAGACATTACCATTTATTCTTAAGCAAATTATTTATGTAATTGGGATTTATTCTAACATATCACTATTTCTTTTCTATTTTATCATATACATTTTCTGTGTGCATGTTTTTCTATTCTCTACTTTTTGTGTTGATTTTTATTCCATGTATCTTTCTTAAATATGGGGATACCTTTTTGTTTTGTTTTGGTGGTTGGTTTATAGTTGAACTTACTGCACTTTTTATACAAATGATATAGAATGCTCAGGCTCTTATTTGTGAGTGTAGAAGTGGAACTGTGAGATGAACTAGAAGCACCTGGCTCATTATAAAGATGCAATCTGTATCTTTAGTCAAATGCACCCAAGCAGAAAATCACTTATTTTTTCAATTGAATAAAAACACACATGCAGGCACACACACAAACACTCTCACACATACTTATACACACACAATCAGCCTAATTCCAATCATATTACTTCACCAGTTTTCTTTTTTTTTGGGGGGGGGGTAGAGATTTTTGCTATAGAACGTGTGCGCTCGCCAGAGAGAAAGAAAGTGAGAAATCACTCCCCAGGTGGGATGGTCACTTCTCAATCCTTTCTCCTCCATTCACCTCTCGGGATCTTGGGCATGCACGCACACGTGCCTGGCATGTTTTAAGCCACCAGGTCCGGGATTTGAACTGCAGTCATCTACATGGGCGTCCAGTGATATAGCCATTACGCCAACTGCTGGTCCCCAGTTTTTGATCATGCTTTGGAATGGTCTCCCTTATTAACTTCTCAATTTTATCTGAAGATTTATTATAAAATTAGTAAGTATTTTTGAGCAAGAAAATAACACAATTAGATTTACTTCTTTTGGAAACTATGCATGAACTGTTAAGAACAGTGAGTGAATGAATTATTGTAGCTATGACACTAGAGAGAAGACTGTTCAATTATCTAATAAAACAGAGTGGGAACAAAGGTAGTGTAGAAAAATGTGAAGAATTTCAAGGGACAAATTTGAAGTTGAATGTATAGAATTATATTTCAAATATTTTGTGTTGCATATAAATGTATACACTATAACGTTATGCAAAAAATGAGAAATCATTATACAATTGTAAATAGGAAAGTGTAACTAGATAACAGTAATAACTAACATGTATTCTATACCAGGCAATGTCTCCAGTGTTTACATTTTCAGAATACAAATTTGAGATTGCTGTTATCCTTACCTTACAGAAAGATGATAGGCACTGAGAGGCTTCCTAATTGGTCTACCATGGTCATCAAGTTAGGAAGTGGAAAGATCTTAGACCTTGCATTTCTTAGTGAAAACTAATATTTTTCAAATCTAGTGTTTGCTTGATCTGTTATATGTATATATCATATATATGCTTATTTTATTATGGTTTTATATGTTATGCACATAAAGCCAAAATCATCTACTTTTTCTAACATTTTAGCATCTAGAGTAGGTTAGATCGGGCTAATTAAAGTGTTAAAAAATATAAGAATTGGGAATTTTTGTTAGTGAATATCTTATCTTCTACTTTTAGTGTAGTGCTACATGATTGATGGTTAAAAAAAATAAACTAAGTTAGAAAACCTATGACAAGACTTTAGAGGATAAATTTGATTCTTTATCTAAATTTTGTCTCAAGTAAAGATCTTTTATTTTTTTTTTTGGAGAGATTTTCGCTATAGGGCGCGTGCGCTCGCCAGACAGACAGAGAGAGACATTAGAGACAGAAAGCGAGAAATCACCCCCCAGGGGGGATGGTCACGCCGCAATCCCTTCTCCTCCATTCTCCTCTCGGGATCTTGGGCACGCACGCACACGCGCCCGGCGTGAGTTGTAAGCCACCGGGTCCGAGACGCGAACCGCGGTCGACTACGTGGGAGTCCAGCGACATAGCCATTACGCTAACTGCTGGTTCCCTCAAGTAAAGATCTTTTCAGGAAAAGCAACAGTTAATGGTTTTGGTTATATTCACTTGCAATTTTTTCCAAATTGGGAAAAATTGCAATTCAGCATAGTTTACAGTTCTTTCAATTTATATCGACCTAGTGAACCAAGAAAAATTTATTCGTATTAAAATAGTTCAATATTAATATTGTGAACAATACTGACACGTACATGAAAATATGTGTGGGTAATATATACATATATTCCATATAAAACGATTTGATTTATATATTAAGGTAAGGAGTAAGTATTCCTATGTACAAAAGGTATTTCAGATTTCAGAGAATTTAAGACACAAATGATTCTTCTATGCTGGGTAAATAATAATTAAATTTATAGCAGAGATCTACCACGGAGGAGGGTGTTTACTTAGTACAAGTCTTCACCAATGCATCCCTGTTAGCAGTTCTTTCCAGTAGGCAACAATGTGAACTTCTGTTTTAGAAAACTTTTCATGTTAGAAGAGTTTTAGACCTATAGATCTAAAGAAAAATTGCAAAGATGGTACAAATGTGAACTCTTGAACTTAAATCCTTTTTTCTTAGACTGCAAAAATGGCATGGTATTATAAACCCTGAAGACATAAATATACTGCTGAGAATCCAAAGTAAATTGGACTGTTTTGTTTTGTGATTTGAAGGCTAAAGAAGAAAATCCTTCAGTGTTCTTTAATTTTTCCTCAGAGTATACACTAGGTTGTGATGTCAAATTCCTTCTAAGTTTAGATACCTCCTGGGCAAGTTGCTCACTCTAATTAAAACAAAATGAACATGGACTTCTTACATGGAAATCATTGTGGAAAATCCAGTTTAATGTATGTCAAGCTCCCAGAAGTAAAAGTGCCTCTCATTCTGGTAACTACATTTTGTAGCCACCTAAAATAATTATTAGAGTATATTTGATACCTGAGATAATTTCATACCCATATTCTGTTTAATAATTGGGATCCTTGGACTATTTACCCCAAATTTTCCAAATTTTTTTTTTAAATCTCTCAGAAGACATTACACAGGAAACATACTTATGGTTAAAAATGTAAGTCAATTTATCAAAAATTGTTCAGCAAAACTTCATTAATTCAGGACCAGCAGTTGGAGTAATGGCTATGCTGCTGGACTCCCATGTAGTCAACCACGGTTTGAGTCCCACACCCGGTGACTTGAACTCACACTGGGCGCATATGCGTGCGTGCCCGAGATCCTGAGAGGAGAATGGAGGAGAAGGGATTGTGGCATGGCCATTCCCCCTGGAGGATGATTTCTTGCTTTTTGTCTCTCTGTCTTTCTCTGTCTTTCTGGCAAGCACACACATCCTATAGCAAAAAAACTCTCAAAAAAAAAGAAAAAGGTGGAATGTTAAAAACTATGTAAAATCCAATTGGATCCACTGATCAACCATACAAGTCGATTTAAGGTTATTTGGAATAAATTTAAAGATAGTTGTTACTAGAGCATAATTCTAAATTGTAGAGAGGAAACGCAAAAATATGTCTATATCTCAGTACTGTTTATGTTTAACCAGGTATGTATTTTCACTTTATGGTATAATTATATCTCATTTTATGATTTTAGTGAAGATTACATAGTTTACATGTTTTACACTGTCACTATATCTTGTCCCAGTATGTTCATGCTCTCCAGAAAATATGCTGAATTCATACACATCTTTATCAATCTATAACTCATAGATACTGTGATCCATGTGCCAGTGATGTTGGACAGCTGAGACTGGGCTGGCTGTCAATTGTAGCCTGTGGCATAAAGACCCTGTGGGAGTGCCTCTCTCTCTCTCTCTCTCTTCCTTTGGGGAAGAAATAAATAAGTCAACTTATTTTTATTATGTTGCTAACATTTTCTTTGAGAGTGCACAGTTAATGTAAAACACAAACAATATTATTAAAAATCAGGGTAGATAAATAAATCAAATTTATTTCTACTGAAAAATAAGTTTTGGATTTTGTACAGTCTCCAGTTATTTCATTTGGTATACTACCAGACCACTCTTTCCTGTGTGTCCTGACCCACAGGACAGTTGAACAGGTTCCCTGGGGGAGAGAGTGAGAGATGGGACAAACACATGCACACACACTACGAGATGCTGATCAAGTCATCGTCTTCCATCTACTTCCACTTATTGAGGAAAAATGGCGAGTCATATACAGCTGGTGGGCACCAATTGGCTGCCCGAAATGCAAATGAGATAGAACAGCATGAACCAGTCATTGATGTGGGCGGATCTCTCCTGTTGCCTAGAAACCCAACCACTTCCGGAGAGAACAGTTGGTCACATGATTTCTGAGAAACGGTTTGCTCAGTGAGAAAGTGAAGCCTAATGGTTTCCAAGATGGTGGATAGCTCAAGATGACGGATAGCTCAAGATGGCTTCCGTATGCAGTACCCTCCACACCTGTGGGCCTTTTCTTTTACATTAAATAAATCTCTCTCTCTCTCTCTCTCTCTCTCTATATATATATATATATATATATATATATATATAAAATCATTAAATCTGCTATAATTTTCTACAAAATGTCTTATTCTTAATAATTCCATTAATATAGTTTTAGGATGCCAGCAAGTGGCATGGTGGTTAAGGAGCTGGACTCTCTCCTGGCCAGCCACGGTTATAGTCCCAAACTTGGCAGCTTGCTTTCTCACTTTCTCTGTTTCTTTCTGTCTGGTGAGTGTACATGCGCTATAGCAAACTTTTAAAGATACTAATAATAGTAATAATAAATCATATAAAATAAATACTTCTTTAAAAATTATTTTAGGCTGAATGAATGAAAACATTTTTGAATGAATGCATGGATTGGTGAGTGAAAAAGGAAACTAATAAAAGCTAACTGATCGAAAGTGTAAATAATACCTCTTTTGTACTAGCAAGATTGATTTTATTTAGCAGTTTAAATTAGGATGTAGAGCATCTTCAATTTGTCTTCTAGAATTAGAATAACATTGTTCTTTTATTTGAAATCTTGTATCTTAGAAATATGTAGATTTATATTTATTCTCTGCCCATATGTAAATGGCTCAAAAAATCTCATACAATATTATGTCTAGTGCATTTTTGAATAAGTACATTTCTTCCATAGAATGTTAATAAACTAAAAATTGATAGAGAACATCATTTGAAGATAAATGACTCAGATCTTCTTGTAGTAATTTCATAGATTATACCCTGAAGTTAAGTATGACAATTCAATTCCATTCTATTATTCTTGAATTGTTGTGGAGACAGGAGAAACAAGTGGTAATGTCGGTCACTGCTTAAGGAGTCTCCATCATTTTTTAGACACAGAATGTGTTCATCTCCACAGGGCAGAAAACGGAGCTCTAAAGACAGATCATCAGACTCACATGAGGAACCAATTGCCCATTTTCCCATTGATAGTTCACAGTCAAATGGACAGATGAGAGTTTCTTATTATAAAAAGTTTTAGTTTTGAGCCAAAGAGAACAAATACATTAAGAGAATAGTTCTTCAAGGGTAAAAGTACAGTTGTCTTTATAGTTACAGCCATATAATATGACTTTCTTTCTTTTTAAATCTTGCCAGAGACTGTGTGAGCTCACCAGAGAAAGAAAGTGAGAGAGAGGGAAAGTCAGAAAGCATCCCCCCTGCCCCCATGGGGAAGGGTCCCACCACAATCCCTTCTCTTCATTTCTCCTTTGGGGACTTTGACCATGCACGCACACATAGCCACATGTTTCTCTAGCCACTGAATCCAGGACTTGAATTGAGCTGTAGGCCACGTGGTATCCATCTGCCTTAGCCACCAAGCTACAGGCTGGCCTAGAACTGGGTTTTATTTCTTTATCCCTAAATGACTCATGAATAAGCAAAATGGTTGTCTGAGTACCAAATAAAAAAAAATTAAAAAGAGAGGTTATGGTACGATAATATATTTTCTGATATTTAAACTGAAAACTATAACCCTAACCCTCTAAACTTGATGTCACGCTTTAGGTAATTTAATCTCCAGTAATACATTTTTACATTTCAGCTTTCTGTTGAAGAGGACATTACTAGATTATATATACTTGTAATACCATAAGAACTTGTTTTCCTCTGAACAGAAGCCCACGATTTATCAGTACCTTTTTAAAAGTTAGACTTCATAGATGTCCTTGCCATACATTTATGAAAAAGAAATTTTTTGCCCTTTAGAGACCTGAGTAAATATCCACAGGCACATCATGTGTCTCAGGATCAATTATCCATAGCAGGAGATCGTGTATATCAAGCATCAATTATGTATAAAGCACTTTACATACAATATCATGTATCTCTTCATTTATATACCACCAGGTTATATTCCTATCTTACAAATTAAAACACTAAATCTTTTTTTTTCTTGTGATCAACTGTTTTTTTTCTTTTTTTATTAATGAATTTATTTATTTTTATATACATTCAATGACATCGTTTAGCTTATGAACTTTTCAACACCTGAACAATTCTCCCCAGTCCTGTTGATCAAAATATCTTCAACAGATTACACCACACCTCCCCATCCCATAAATGCTCTCCCTCTGTATCCCTCCTCCAAATGTCCTTCCCTAGACCCCACTTCTCCACACACACCACTGCTTGCATTCACACCCATCTCTTGTGTTTGTATATCTTTTAGTCAGTCAGTTTTGGTCATAGAGTGCAGACACTTGGTATATATAAAGTGAGGACATACAGTGTCTCTCCTTCAAAGCCTGGCTTGCTTCACTCAGCAGTAAATCTTCCATGTTCTTCCACTTTTTTTTTTTTTTTTTTGGAGAGGTTTTTCGCTATAGGGCACGTGCGCTCGCCAGACAGACAGAGAGACATAGAGACAGAAAGCGAGAAGTCACCCCCCAGGGGGGATGGTCATGCTGCAATCCCTTCTCCTCCATTCTCTTCTCAAGATCTTGGATACGCACGCACATGCGCCTGGCGTGAACTGGGACCAGGACGCAAACGCGGTCGACTATGTGGGAGTCCAGCGACATAGCCATTATGTTAACTGCTGGTTCCCCATGTACTTCCACTTTCTGTCAAAAGCCAGGGTTTTGTTGTTTTTTATGGCTGAATAGTATTCTATAGAGCATATTCTGCATGGCAAAAAACACTAAATCTTTAAGTTTGTAATATTTTAAAACCTTGAAACTCAAATGTTAAAAGCAAACAACACAGTTTTAAACATGCCCAGGGCCATGAGCAAACACTTCAGCAACTATGATATAGGGTCAACGGTTCACAAATAAGGATATACAAATTTACTAACCATCATGAGTAATCCAGGAAGTCCAAAAAGAACAGACAAGAAGAAATGATAAGGAGCAGAACAACAGAAATGATCAATTCCTGCTTGCAGAAACGTAAAAGGGGATCGACGGGAACCTACTGTGGAAAAGTAGTTCGAATGATGACTTGGAAGTTAAATGTCTCTCTATCACATGACTCAGCAACACTGCTTCCAAGTGTTTACTAAAATTGATGGAAAAGTTATGTTCACACAAAGAATATGTTTAGAGCTATTTACTCTAAATATTATCACTTATTGCTAGAAAAGAATTTCTTTCTTTTTTTTCTTTTAAAGAGAGGTTTTTGCTATAGGGCGTATGGGCTCACAGGAAAGACAGAGATAGAAAGCAAGAAATCACACCCCCAGGGGGAATGGCCACACCACAGTCTGTTCTCCTCCATTCTCCTCTTGGGATCTTGGGCACACACACACACACACACACACACACACACACCCCTGGCATGAGTTTAACCACCGGGTCCAGGACTTGAACAATAGTCAACTACATGGGAGCCCAGCGATGAACCACCACACCATTTGCTGGTCTCAAGATTTCTTTCTACATGTGAAAGCATATACTAGTATATAACCATCCAATGAAATACCACTCTGAAAGCAAAGGAACAGATTATTTATTCATACAGCAGCATAGATACAATTCATATATATTATGTTAAGTGAAAAATGTCAGGGTCAGATGTTGGCACGCAGGTGATAGAATTGGAGCCACAGGGGAAAGGTCCTGAGTTTGTGTCCTGGGACCTCCCTGAGCACATGAGACATGCATGTATGTCCATGATCTGGGCAGGGTGAAACTGGGGGTGGATTGTGGCATGAAGATTGGGGGGTCCTTCTCTCAGTATCTGTCTGTCTGTTCCCCTCTCTTTTTCATGGAAGAAATACATAAACTTAAAGGAATCAGACCTAATAGCATCAGATTTTATGATTCAGTAGAAGATAGGTGTTTACTTCCATAATGTTCTAAGAAGATAAACATGTAAGGATGGGTGCTTAACATGTGTTGAGGGGAGCAGTGGCTGACAAGAGAGGCAAGGAAAATCATTTAAACATTATTTATGGCTGCTTTGGGGCTACAATCAAAGAGGTAAGTACTGGCGATCGAGAGGAAATAGCTCGCTAAAATGACCACCTGTGCAGACTACCAGACCTCTACAGATACTCTTTGCTGACCCATGCCTAGAGCATACAGAATCAATAGAATAAAATTTACCCATTATAACCATCTCACTTTCTAATCCTTCACTACACTTTATGATGCTAAGCCCACATGGGAAGCTGCAAGGTTCAAGTCCTATGATCTCCTTACACATGCTGGTACACGTATATGTGTAGTTATCGGTGCTGACTGAGGCTGGGGGGTGGGTCATGGCATAAAGATCTTGTTGGACATGGCTCTTTCTCTCACAATAAATAAGTAAATTGGGAACCAGCAGTTAGCGTAATGGCTATGTCGCTGAATTCCCACGTAGTCGACCGCGGTTCGTGTCCCGGACCCGGTGGCTTAAAACTCACGCCGGGCGCGTGTGCATGCATGCCCAAGATCCCGAGAGGAGAATGGAGGAGAAGGGATTGCGGCGTAGCCATCCCCCTTGGGGGGTGATTTCTCGCTTTCTGTCTCTCTGTCTCTCTCTGTCTGTCTGGCGAGCGCACGCGCCTTATAGCGAAAACCTCTCCTAAATAAATAAATAAATAAATCAACTTTAAAAAAGTCTGAAGGAGGAGAAAACAGGTGGCCTGCTTGCTTAGGCACTGGACTTTCACTTGGTCCACTGCGTTTCAAATCCTGGACCTGGTGGCTTGAAAAATCATGCTGAGTGTGTGTGTGAGTGTGTGTGTGTGTGTGTGTGTGTGTGTGTGCCAAAGGGAGAATGGAGAATGGATTGTAGCATGGCCATTCCTTGGGAAGGTGGGGGAATGTGGTTTCCCACTTTCCCTCGCACAGTCTCTGTCTCTGGTGAGTGTGCATGCTATATGGCGAAACCTTAATAAAAACAAAAAAAATAATGAAGGCAGTTTCTGGCTTACCACAGAAGCCTCACAGTTGGTGGACAGTAGAAATCGCTGCAGCTGTGGCCCCTGCTTTATCCTGCAGGTTCAGAAGAGTGGTTCATCCTCTCTGAGGAAAAGTGAGTCTACATACTTACTGCAACCGAACTGCGCTATGCTTTTACCCTGCTGCAGCGCCTAGGAAAATTTATGTGTGTAATAAATTTGTAATATATAAATGCCAAATACTCAAATTCTTGATACTTTATAATAATTGAATACCTAATTAAATGTAATAAGGATATAAATTGTATTTCTTAGGTTTCAGAAAGTAATGCTTCTTCAGACTCTTTTTTTCTAATACAAGTTTTGGAGAAATTAAATTATATCTGGAGATTTCTGATATATTTTAAATTATAAACCGAAGTATAGGCAACATAACCATTGAGTGAAGTTTTTCCAATAACTCATAGGAAAAAATATCTGAAAATTCAGGATGTACAGGATGGATAACTTACATTTTTGGAATTCTTTCTTTTTTGGGGGGCACATTGAATTTTTCATGCCATAACTTTAACAGTTCACTAAAAAAGAAACTAAAAAAGTTGCTTATATATTGCTTTATTATAGCATTTTGTAAAGTATTTTAAAGATTTGTACATGACTTATAGGAATTATATTTTTGTAATATTCTGGGGTATTGTGCCTATAATTTCTGTCATTCCATAGGCATGTATATAGGGTGATACGGAGAAATTCAAGAAGTTAGTGGAAAAATAACATTAAAGTATGAGTCTTTTTTGTAAAAAATGTTTTAAAATTCTTACATAGTTTTTAACAATTTGCATTGTTTCCTGAAGGCCTGCCTGCCTTCCTTCCTTCCTCCCTTCCTCTCTTTTCCTTCCTTCTTTCCTTCCTTCCTTCCTTCCTTCCTTCCTTCCTTCCTTCCTTCCTTCCTTCCCTCCCTCCCTCCCTCTCTCTCTCTTTCTTTCTCTTTCTTTTTGCTATAGGGTACTTTCCAGAGAGAGAGTGAGAAAATAAGAAATCAGCCCTCAGAAGGGATGTCCATGCTGCAATCCCTTCTTTTCTACTCTACTTTTCGGATTTGGGGAACTCGTGTACACACATCTGGTGTGTTTTTCAGGCCTCCAGGTCAGGGACTCAAATGGCGCAGTTGGCTATGTTGGATCCAGCCACTTTAAGTTCCACATGGCTGACTTGTATTCTGTGAGCCTTTACAGACCTCTCTTACATGAAAATATACTCAGAAGATTAATTCCTTATTGATTGATATGAGAGTAAAAAAAGAGAATATGAAAAGCTAACAAATATAATTGATATATATTTTTAGAATGGGGGAAGTTTTCATGTCTTAGGTTCTTAGAAATATAGTAAGTTAATATTTTAAACTTCTCCCTCCTTTCTAAAAGAAATGTGTTAAAGAATATCTTTAGGGTTACAGAACTTCCAAAAACTTATAGAGGTTCTTAGGGAGTTGTAACAACCAGGAATTCAATATTATCTATAGCCCAGAATCTTCTTCACTTAAAGAAAGACTGTATCTCTCTGCTCCTGGGCAATGTTAGCAATATACAGCAGGTTAAATCCTTAAAATCGAAAGTCACTGAAATAATGTATTGTTTTTTAAGCAGTGAAGCAAGAAAAAGCAAGGTCTTGAATTATGGAAAATTGATAAGCATTCTGGTGCCTAAGATGGGTTGCCTTTGTGGCTCTGCTAATCCAAAATATGATGTAAATTACTTAAGGTTCTAATGAAGGCCATCCACCTGTACTTAACAGACAACTGCTGTTTGATTTGTGCACCGTTTTAAGAAACATAGTTAATTGCCTAAATATAAACTTTGAAGAGATTTCACCTAAGCATTCAGACTTCAGGCTTCAGTTGCCTCCTCTTTCCCCAGACATGGATAGGCTGCAACAGATTCTTTCTAGTTTACTCTTTAGTTCTTTGAAAATTTCTTTGCGTATCCATTTACACTGTTTGACAAGTCTAATTTAGCAAAACTGAAATCTTGGAAGAGTTTGGATCCAAATCATCCCTCTTTCCCGAAGAACTGAAACAATAGTAACATTTCCAAGTTCCATGTGTCTGAATATTTATGACACATCAGGGAATATGTGGACCGGAGGATATAGCTGACATGTTATAGAGGTCAAAGGTCCCATGCTATTGATATGAGTAAATGAGTTCATTGCTATATATTCTCCTCATACTTGCCCTACTGTTACTCATATCTGCTACATAATCAATCAATTCTTTAAAAAATGCCTAGTGTTATTTATACCTATACTGTCCATGAATTACTTCTTGTATACACATTGTTTGAAAGCATGTTGTTTGTAAGGTGCTTTTGGTATTGTCTAAATAATGGCACAATTTATAATGCAAAACTCAGATACTGTTTTCATTAAATGCCAAGATGTAATAGTTTGGCGCTGGCCCCATAGTTCATTGGTTAATAAAACCTGGTCCTAGCTACTTCTAAAACACTCAGGCTGTGTGTGTGTGTGTGTGTGTGTGTGTGTGTGTGTGTGTGTGAGAGAGAGAGAGAGAGAGAGAGAGAGAGAGAGAGAGAGAGAGATAACAATGTAGAAATGCAGGAGGTAAGATTGTGGTGTGACCACATCTTTTTGTGATATTTTTCCCCCCTTTCTCTCCCTCAGGCAAGCAAATGTACCCTCTGAAAATAAAAAATAAAATAAATAAATTAGAAAAAAGATACTCATTTGTCATCTGAGCTATATTCAGCAACATGCCTCATTACTACTTGCCATACTTAAGTTGTTTTCATTGAGCTATTCTGTTTGGTGTGTGTGTGCATGTGTGTACACATGCATGCATTCTAGAGGGTGTGTGCACTCCTCAGAGAGAGACAGAGAAACAGAGAAAGAGAAGGAGAGGATAAAGCACTCCATGGGTGCAATCCTTTCTCCTCCACCTCGCCTTCTTTTCTGGTCTTGGGGCATACAAATGACGTGTTTCTCTAGTTGCTGGGTCTGGGATATGAATCATATGAATCACATGTGTGATCCAGCTGCCTTCACCACCAGGCCATGAAACCAGTTTTTAATTTTATTATTATTTTTAATTTATTTTTTTCATGTGTGAGACAGAGACTGGGTAATAAAACTGATAAAGAGGCACCACCAGCAGGACTTTTGCACTGTGAGCCACTCCCAGCCTCAACTAGCCCAGATCCCGGGCATGCACGCCGGCACCCAGTATGAATAGGAATCCTTGAGGCCTCAACAGGGGACCATCCTACGTGGGTCCAGAATCATAATTCCAGCTTACTGCCATCCTGTCACAGCTGTTCCCATTTTATTATGCTTTAACACCAGAGTTCATCGGCAACCACAGGGTCACGACTTTTCATTAAGGCTTGGCTTTCCTCTGACAATTGGAGGGAATTTCATAGTTTTCCCAAATAACATCGTTGCAAATTTTTATCAAAAATCTCACTTTAATTCATTATTAAAAATGAAAATATAGCTACAAATCATAAAAATTTGGATTTTGCTCTAGCAAGAATAAAAGGACAGCAGTTGAACTAGAAGCTAAGTGTATATGCTATAAAAAGCTGCAAAAGAAAGTGAGACCATTGAAAGATATTCAATCCTGAATTTGGGCCTAGAAATTCATGAATCTATAAATGAAAAAATATGAGCTGGAAAGTCTATGAATTGTAGATTGATAAAGGTGTGGATTAATTCAGCATTTTCTCTGGAGACCCTGAGCGTAGAGGGATATAGTGATGGTTAGATAACTTGCAAATAATGAAATTTTTCAATAAAATCATAAAATGAGATATAAGCTATGCTATAAAATAAAAGTACTATGTCTGTGTACCTGATTAATTATACATAGCTCTGAGACATTTAACAGAACTATCTTTAAATTTATTCCAAAAAGCAGTAAATCAAATCATATGAGTAAATTGATCTCATTGGATTTTATGTAGTTTTTAACATTCTTTCTTGGCAGGCATTGTGTTACTGCTTAAGAAATTGTTTATTTAATATAATATAACACCAATGATATGAAATATGTCTGAATATACACAGAATAAGTCTGTAACTACCACGACTTATAACATTATGTGCCCTTAATTTTTCCTTCATTATATTTTTTGAGATTCCTAGATTTTCCATATTAAAATTATGTTAATTTTAAAGTAAAAAGGGTTTTAACATTCTCAGTATTTTTATATGACATTGGGTTTGTCTTTGGTCAATACCAACACTCCAGTCATTTATATATAATGTCAATAATTTATGAAGTTATTTCTAGACTTAAAATTACAACAGCTAAATTATGTGATTTTATCAAAAACTTATTTTTAACTTTCTCATTTATACTTAATCACTGTATATTTTTACACTATATGAAATGATTTTTCCCAGTATGGATACAGTGCATATTAGTCAAGTCATAGATATTACAATGTACATTATCATCCACAGACATTTTTGGTCTGGTTTTCTTAACAAATTCAGATTTCAAAGCAGCATCCTGAGGGGTTAAACTTCCTTCCAATATGTCAGACATTTCTGGAGAACATTAACATTTGGAATTATAGAACATTCTAATGAGTCTGTGAATAGATGGAGGTCTTTTGGAGAAGATGGTAAAAACATATGGCATATATTCGATATTTTCCAACAAGTAGACACTATCCTATAACTTACTAACATACAAGAAAACCTACCCTTTAGTTTATAAAAATTCCTTTGTCTATTTTCTGTTTTCATTGATGAGATTATATGAGATACAAATGATATAGACCACTAATTGGTTTGTTTATAGAGCACCAATGGGTTTGTTTCCCTCCAGAACTATGTTATAAAGGAAATAAAATATTCAAGCTCTGTGGCCTGGTCATTAAAGAAGCTGGATTCCATGTGGTGGACCACACAGCTCAACCCTGGACCTGGCAGCTTGAGAAACATGTAGGGTGCAAGTCCATGGGGAGAGACGGAGGCGGCGGGATTGGGCTTGAACATGCCACATAGGTGTGCTCCCTCCTCTCCCTCTTTCTTGGTTTCTCTCTGGCCAGTGCACATATTCTCTAACAAAAATAGTAATAATAGTAACAGAAGTAAATAAGATTCTCAATATAAAAATGTGTTCATAAGATGACATTGCATGACAAGAACACTATATATCACCAAAGAGGACTACTTTTCAAATAGGTGAGGATTGAATAGTGTCTACTTCTTTTGGATAATGTGCGTTCCTCAGAAGTATAGTCAATTATGAAAGCCGCAGGAAATATATGACCTCCTTTGTGCATTGTGATTTTGCATTTCATTTTAGAAAAGAAAATGGCATAAAATAAATGTCCTTGGATTTAAAGTTAGAAATTCTAAGATTTTATTTGTTTTCTCCCACTTAGGTTCTCCCACTTTCTGATCTGAAAGAAAATTAATTTAGGAAGGTAAATTTCCTCCCAGGAGAGGATCAAATAATTTACCTATTTTATGCATATTGATAATTAATTAAATCAGGTGCATTGAGTGAGTTGTGTAATGTTTGTATATTCTAAAGTAAATAAGTCTGTTTTATCTGTCCTTTATTCAGAGTCTATATAGCACATATGAGTTTGGTTTAATAATATGTAAATAATGTTATTACTACATAAATGATATATAAATAATATAAATTTTCTGGAAGGTGAGTGTATATGTATACTCATTATTATAGAATATTATACATGTTTTCAAACTTAATAAAAATTAAATTGTGATATATTTGGAATAATGCTAATAATGGTAAACTTGAGGTTAAAATCCATTTAAATGATTGTTTTTCTTTTTTCATGCTTATTCTCTACTTTATTAAGTGTCCACTAATTTTATTTAAATATTTTGACTGTTAATGTTTTCTCGTGGGGAATTGTGCATAGGATATTCTCAATCATGTTTCATTTGTCCTAGGTTTCAACCGACACTTGAAATAACATGATGATAACAAACAGGAGCTTTTGTATTAACAAGAAGGTAACACAGACAACACTGAAAACCGGACAATGGAAAATCAGGCAGCAGAACCCACTGGAAGCTTTCAAGTGGCCTTGTTAAGCTGAAGAAATACAGCACTTTTTACAAAAGCTAAAATCCCCCTTATTTTTAAGAGTCTTTTTAAGAAAGGCCAAACTAAAAATTTAGGGACATTTGAAACTCTGACATGATTTGATTAAATATCATTTTAGTCATTTATCATCACTAATATTTCCAAAATGTCACATCCTTGAGAATCAATGACAAATTTGAACAAACGTGTTTATATCACATCAATGTAAAATATTTAAAGTAAATGCAAAATATACTTTCTATTGCATCTTTCTTTTTCTAAGTAACTTATTGTCCAGCAATTAGGCATTCATGCAAACCTCCTTTAAAAAAATTTATTCATGAAATTTCACATTGTCTCTAATACTGTGTTAAAATATTCAAATGTAAAAATGTCCCAATAAGAGACACTCTCTAAAACCTACTTTCAGGAATTTGTGTTGTCTCTTTCAATATTCCTCAGCTATGTAACAATAAACTACAATGGAAAGTTGGTTTCCCTTCATTTGCTCCTAATTTCAGAATGTCAGGGTCAAGTCCAACTTCACGAATGTGTGACTAGTGTAGGCCCACAATGGATTTCCTTAAATGCCTTGAGTCCAGTTTTTCAGAGGTGCTCTGTGCATTCCTTCAGTCATGCCTTAATGCTCTGGAGTTTTCTATTCTTTCTTAGCCTTCCTGTTCATGAAAAGTTTCAAAGCCATCCAGCTCCTTGTATGGTCTTTTCTGACTTATTTCTGACCTCACAAGTATGCTTGCCCTATATTTGCTCCTCATAGATATCACATTGCAACATTTTCCTTTTTGCTTTTGGCTTTTTTTTTTTTTTTTTTCTGGTATCATCCTCATTCACCAATGTAATGATATAACATTGTCTTCCATTGTTTTTGAATCTGTTTCCTGGGGTAGGTTGTTTGCACTGAACAAGCTCTGAGTAATGTCCAATGAACACAGTCGTGAGATGAGGATTTCCCAGGAACTGCAACACAGGTCAGATACTGACAGCCACTGGGGATTGGACTTTGGGAGGGTTCCACACCTGTTCTGGTCCTCCAATGGCTACCAGACAGCTGGCTTTCATAGCTGCCCTGAATTCCATGCTGTTGTTCTTGAGGTTACTGAGGAGTTGTTGAAGTGTATAGGAATACATATTAAAATAAGACAAATTTCACTCATAGATAGTCACTAATTTTTCTTGCACAAATGTTTGCATTGTTGTAAGCCTTTGCTTAATTTCTAGAGTTCTGATAATATTGATTTTGATTTGGGCAGTTTTTTGCTGGTGGTCTTGTTACACTGATGACAAATGGATATTTCAAGGTCTTTACATCAGTAATACAAAATTGCTTCCCCTTTAATGTTTATGGAAGTTAGTTATTTTTGAAACATAACTTTCTTTAATTGAATTAAATTGGCCTAAATTGATCTGTGTAAGTGATAAAATTTGTCCCAAAGAAGTCTCCATGTACATTGAGTTGCAACCTAGTTTGCTGTGCAGATAAGCTAGAACCACCTGGTAACATATCAACTGAACTTCAGTCAGTCACAGCAGCCAGTTCCACAAACAAGTTCAGGCTGACAAATTATGCCCAATTAAGGCAATCATCACACTGTACCAATCAATTCATCTAAATATGGCATTTCCTCCTTATAAAAATAACTTATCAAGCAAGGGTGAGTATATTCAACCATTTTTGTTCTGAAATGCTGTCCAGTTCTAGAACACATTTCCTATCCAAATAAAATTTGTTAAATTTAATTTTTCTCAGGTCTTTGTATTTTTTGTTTTAGTTTGATTTTCCCAACTACCTCAAGCATTTCAAGCTATACATTCCTTTTATTCAACAGTGAGAATCATTGTGTTCTTTATCTTCTGGCTAAAAATTGGAAAAATAATAGACTTTTTTTAATTGACTTGCATTTTTTTTAAAACATTACATCAAAGACCGTTGCTAAGGAACCACAAAGGTAGGACTAATATGGACGGAATTTTACCACCAATCCTGTGTCGCAAGGTAGGAGATGGGAAGCCACAGTATGTCAATGTGGCTGGAGATTATGACAATATTCAATAGAGGATGATGAAACAGACTAAAACAGAAGATTTCAGTATAGTTTACTTCTAGTTAATCCATATGCATATCGAAACATGCGTATGTTTTTTTTGCAAAGTATACAAATTTGATATGAGTTATATTTTATCCCCAAAAATATATGTTGAGATAGGTAATGTCCTAATAGCAATTACCTGTGAATGCCAGCTTATTTGGAAATAACATCTTTGTAAATGTAATCCATTTGAGTAAGGGTGAGTCGTCATCCAGTAACACAGAAACCCACAGCCATAAAAGGAAACACTTGTGAAGAGTGTTCAGAGGTTGAAGTGATGTATCTAACAGCCAAAGAATGCCAGAAGTTGCTGGAAACCCCCAGAAGCTAACAAGAGGAAAAAAAAAAAAAAAAATACTATCCTTGACTTTCTGAAAAGAGCAGGACCAGTCAAATTCTTGATTTTGTCTTTCTAACTTTTAAGATGATTTGACAGTACACTTCTGTTGGAAGCCATACAAGGTTTTGGTATTTTGTTATGATAGCCCTAGGAAATGAACACATAACCCTTTTTCTTAACATTTCCTCCATCCCCGCACGTAAAGAACAATAGTATGCATTTTGGATGTTCAGCTGTTAAGTCCAGTCTAATTTCTTTCCTCAACAACATGAGTACTATGCAGTGACACAAATAACAGGGGAAGAAAATTGTTATTAATTTAAAAAATTTCATACACATAAGATGAAAAGTTATTAAGCAACAAACATCAGATGGATACAGAAGATACAACGCACCCTATATTTCCTTTAAAAAAAACTGTCTGATTGCCTCTGGTTCTGGTCTTTGATTACAAGACAGAAAATTTGAGTGGAAAATTTGGTCTCCTTCTATTGTTTTCTGTATAAACAGTTTGCAGAGATATTCAAAGTGATTCCTATTTGACATCATCCATTTTTGGTTGACTGTAGTTACATAAGCAAAATTCTAGTTGAGTGTCATTGGCTAATCTTGATTCATAATAACTAGTTAAAAGGAATGCCTCTAAGTTTCCATTTGCTTGTGTAAGGTTTCCGGGTACAGAAACATGCCAGGCTAATGACCTGCCTCCTTTTTTCTAACACTTGGTAACCAAAAAAAAATCAGGTTTGCTTGTACTCACTTATCACACTCTTTATATCTTTTCATTTAGCAAAACATAGCTTGTTGAAAAAGGCGCCCCACTTTTTCCTTTTATCTTGTTTTATTTTGTAGTATTTCAGCAAACAAGTCTTCATGCTTCCCCTAGCACTAAGACTGTTTCACAGTGCCACTTTGAGTAAGAGCAACCAAAATTACGAGGCAGAAATAGTAAAACAGATCAAATCTAACCCCAAGTTAAAGACTCTGATTTAGGGAAATGTAATGTTTCCCACCCTAGGGAAGCAAGGCAGAAGCTGCTTCAGTAGGGCCTCAGCACACGCAGGTCTCCATGGCTCTGGCTTCCCCAGAGTACTGTTCCTACTTCTTGCTGTGCTTCACACCTTATGCTTTGATTTCATGGAGTGGAAAGTATTGCTTAAATGAGAAATGAAGAGCACAGTAGGGAAAAAAAAAAAACAATAAGTTTAAGAAACAAAATTAAATCTGTAAATTCAGGTGTAACTCTCTCTCTCTCAAAAAAAAAAAAAAAAAAAGAATCCAGTGTAAGAAATAAGAAGAAGCATTTTAATACAGTGCAAGAAATGAGAAGAAGAAGCATTTTTAAGGAACGAAGAATAATTTTCCCTGACATAACACCCCCTCCCCAGAAAATAATAACTACAATACATGTTATCAAAATTGTGGGAGTCAGATTCAGCAAGACCATCTTTACTGGCCTGCACTGTAAATATCCCACCTCCTGTTGCTATGGAAATAGAACATCATCTTTATGATGTAGACATTTTTAAGAAAACTATATGCAAAGAAGTAAATGTTTACAGGGGAATCAAATGTGGTGCTTTAAGCACTACATGAGACATATAATGGATATATGTTTACAAGGACTTTTGTCTCTAAGAATTATATAGACATAGGATTTTTCTATTCACGCATCTATATATCTATTCAATTAGCAACAATTTTATATATATATGTATATATATAAATTGTATATGTATGTATGCACACATATATACATACACATATATGTATGTGTGTGTGTGTATATATATGTATATGTATGTGTGTGTGTACATTTTTTTAAATAAGCCTGCATGCTCATGTGAAAAGAAAGAGATCTTTTAGTTGCTGTTGTCCTCTCATATCACTTGCTGACTCTATTTAGTAATTTATGTGTATGTGCATGAGTATGCACATTTTTTTTACTTTAGTTTGGTTCATTGATTTATTGGGTGCTTGGAAGGAAACCTCAGAAATCAGGTGAGCAAAATGTAGCTTCTTTTCTTCTTGATGTTTGGATTTCTCTCCTGTGCCTATGATAATGCAAGCATAATTTGCAGACTTCCCACAAAAACCACTGAGGGCTTTGTGAACTAGGAACTCCCAATCACTGAAGACCTTGTTTCAGCGACCTTCCACATACCCTAATACGGATCCATGAGAAATAGGGTCTTAGGGACGAGCAGCAGTGTGATGGTTGAGGCTCTGGACCCCCTCATGGTTGATGGTGGTTTTAGTCCCAGATGTGGAGCTTGCTTTCTCTCTTTCTCTTTCTCTTTCTCTCTCTGTGAGTGCTTGTGTCCTATGGCAGGTTGAAAAAAAATTAATAATGAATAAAATTAAATAAATAATTCTTAAGGAAAAAAAGAAAATTTACACAGTTTATGGACCAGAAGTACTCAGGATTATATTTATATTTGTATGATATTTATCTTGAGGAAAAGTCTTGTTACATCTCATAGAAAACCCTTTTTGGTTCATCCTTTCTTCTTCCATTAAAAAAACAAATTTTGGAACCAGCAGATGGTGTAATGGTTATGTTCCTGGACTCCCATGTAATCAACTGTGATTCAAGTCCCAGATCCAGTAGCTTAAAACTCATGCTGGGGGGAACCAGCAGTTAGCGTAATGGCTATGTCGCTGGACTCCCACGTAGTCGACCGTGGTTCGCGTCTCGGACCCGGTGGCTTACAACTCACGCCGGGCGCGTGTGCGTGCGTGCCCAAGATCCTGAGAGGAGAATGGAGGAGAAGGGATTGCGGCGTGACCATCCCCCCTGGGGGGTGATTTCTCGCTTTCTGTCTCTATGTCTCTCTCTGTCTGTCTGGCAAGCGCACGCGCCCTATAGCAAAAAACCTCTCCCAAAAAAAAAAAACAAAAAACAAAAAACTCATGCTGGGTACATGTGCATGCATGCCCAAAATCCCGAGAGGAGAATGAAGGAGAAGGGATTGCAGCATATCCATTCCCTTTGAGGGGTGATTTCTCACTTTCTGTATCTCTGTCTCTCTCTGTCCTATGGGTGTACTCACCCTATAGCACCAAAAAAAAAAAAAAAATGTCGAAATACATTTGTCTCATTAGTAATCTTTAAGTGGGAAGAAGCCCAGGAGTATCAAAAAAATTTATTGACAGTGTATTATACTCAAGAAAAAGTTTGAGACAAATAATGCTATGACATGTATTTTCATACTTAGTCTCTGTATCTCTCTCTGTATTAGAAAAGCACATCTATGAATTCAGTATGTTTATAAACTTATTGAATATTTAACATTTAAAATAATTTAAAGTGTGATTACTGATACACTGAAATAAAGCATGTTAATTATATATGGAATAAACATAGCTCTTTGAAATAAATTAACTTACATTTTAGATAGTATTTTTTTTTACTTCATAGTTAACAAAAACGATGTAAAAGTTGTCTAGAATAAAATCATAGCTTAACAGAGCACCAAAATCTAATTACATTCACATACTCATTTCAGTCAAGGTAAGTCTCATTAATGCTATGTGTCTTACTTTTTCATTTATTTGTTTTTCTGATAATTGAGACAACAATGTCTGCCCTTTGTACTTCATTGAGTTTTAGTAAGGAAAAATGAGACAATGCTTTAAATATATTCTGTAACCTGTGGAACATCACATACTTATAAACAATTTTCATGGTCTGACAAAATAATTCACATGATCAATCTAAAAACTTTTGCCCTAAAACTTAACTCAATGAAACATTAATGAGATAGTAAATTTCATGTAATGGTCATTGGATGACATACTCGATCTTATGTTCAAATTCAGTTCTTCAATTGACACAGAAATGAATGACTCTTGTATCACCTAACAATGACTAAGGGAATAAAGTTAAAATGAAACCCAGTGAAGACATTCCTTTCGGAGGATATTATTTGTGCAGGCGCTTTTCTTTCAGATGAGCTAATTCAATGCACAGATTTAATACCTGGGGATTCAAAGAGAATGAACAGCTGAGCCATCCTTCAGACAGTCATTCTCAAATATGAGAATCATCAAGCCTTTGGCAGCTGCTCAATTACAGTCAATAAATTGGGTTTTTCTAGCACTCAAACATAACCACACATTCTTCTTGCAAGTTCTGTGTCTGTCATTAAATATATTCCCTAACAGTCTGCTGGCAGCTAGACTTAACATATGAGATTTTTCTTCACATATGTTGATGGGTCAAAATATATGTATTTGAAACATATTTTTAGTTTTTTGAGGATGTCTCATCTAATCTTTTCATTTTTATGTCTGAAAATAATTGTAAGAAAGCATTAATTGACTCTGTAATTAATTGCCCGAGACAAAAGGTGATTCTTATTGCTGTGACAAGCTGGTCATTGACAATATCTACCATTCTCTTAAGGGGAGCAATTTGAGTTAATGGATTATGACCGAAATCATATTGTTTATGAAATAAATAGATAATAAAACAGATTAATGATTACACTGTCATACTATGTACTGTTTGTTCTGTGGTATAAAAGGTTGCAGCTTCTTTTCTCCTCATTTGAGATACACATTACACATAGGACCATACATTATACCTTCTTAGTCTGATTGCATATAATGCTTTCATGACAATAATGACTCATTAGCTCAACAGCTTAAAATTTATCTGATCTCTTTCATGTGAAATATTTCTACTAGTTTTAATTAATTTATCTCAAGAAAATAATTTTTAAGTAGGCAATTACACAGTTACAGGCAACAAAATGCTACTTATGATAGTGGAAATGCATAAGTAATCTAAAGGTCAAAAATGAGAAAATGGTTACATTAATTTAACAGAATATAAAAGCTCTTAAAATTCCATTTTATGAAAGCACATTAACACTATATAATTGATAAAAGCTGTATAAAATAAGATCGATTTAGTATCAGAAAATACAGGACAAATACAACAATAGCAACCAGTATGATTACTTATCTCTGTATTGATTGTTTCTTTCTATCTTCTTTTATACATGAGGGAGCGTATCACAGGATTTTCAAAAGATTAATGGAAAATGCATATTGTGAAAAAAGTGCATAAATTTCTAAAACTTTTCTTGCAACAGAAAATACTTGTATTAAATAGTTGTAACATGTTGGAACAGTGTCTAGTTTCAGGCACCGAGAAGGATAAGACTTCCGTTTGGAAAGTACCCCTAGAAGAGCAATATGAATTCCACTGAAATTGAAGCAAGAAGAAATTTAAAATTATTGGTGAAGCTGAGGTAAAAGAATGGTGAAATTATCAATGCGTTACAAAAATGTAACAGAAATGCCTCACAGAAATCAGCAGTTTATGGATGGATAGCTAACTTAATTTTAGCTTTTCTCTTTCTTTGTTCATTCCATGCACAATTGAGAGTGACAGACAGAGAGACCAAAAACAAAACAAAGAAAAAAACAAAAAATCACTCACAGCAAGGTCCCCATACGGCAATCCATATCCAGCTTCGGCTAGCCCTGGTTATGGGCATGTGTGCCTGGCATGTTCAGGGATGTCTCCACACACGAATCCAGAACTTACCATGTGGGTCAGCCTCACAGACCTTGTATTATCACTGTGCCACTGTCTGGTCCTGGACCCTGGATCACTCATTTCAAGAGGCACTAGATGATGTCGAAGATGACACCCTCTGTGACAAACCATCCAGATCTATTTTGGAGAAAGAAAGTAATTTTGTTCATGCCCTAATTGAAGAGGATTGATAAATTATAGCAAAATAAATGCCAATACCACAGACAGCTCAATGGATTCAGTTTATACAGTTTGGAATGAAAGATTAAAATGGAAAGATTTTTGCTCAAGAGGTGCCAAAACCATTGCAACCCAGATTAGCTGCAAGCAAGAGTAGACTTTTCTTTTTTTAACAATTTATATTTATTTACTTATTAACTTTTTTATAAAGCAAAATTTGCAAAATGTGTTTATTTTTCCCCAACAGAGAACTTTACATTCTTTTTTTCTGTTAAATGTTTCTTCCCTTCATCCTCCCACTCATCCTCTGCCACCCACTCTTACCAACCACTCCCCTCCCTTACAGCCACTGGTATCTATTATACACTTACCCTCTCTACTATCATATCATTGGATCTTTTGATTTCTGCCATAGCATGCAGATATTCAGTGTATATTAAGTGGTGATATGCAGTTTATATCTTTCAAAATCTACCTCAGGACCAGCAGGCGGCATAGTGGTTGGGGGTGCTGAACTCCCTCATGCTGTTCACAGTTCAAGTCCTGAACCTGGCAGCTTGCTTTCTCTCTTTTCCTTTATCTCTTTCTGTCACTCTGGCTCTCTCTCTCTCTCTCTGGTCAAATTGGATAAATGATGATAATAACAAATAAAATTAAATAAATAATTATCTTTTATAAATGCTGTCTCAGTTCACTCAACACTGAGTCTTCAAAATTCATCCACTTTTGAGTCAAATGATAGGAATTCATTGTTTCTTACGGCTAAGTAATATCCCACAGCGTATATGTGCCACAGTTTTTCAACTGCAGTCATCAGTTTTTAGAAATAGGTTTATTCTATATCCTAGCAGCTGTGAAAAATGTTTTAAGAAATATGGGTGTGCAAGTATCTTTCTGACTTTTTCTCTATCCTTTGGGTAAACACCAAGCAGTGGGATTATCGCTTCGGACATATGATAGTTATGTATGTAGGTTTTTCAGGACCCTCCATATTGTTTTCCACAGAGGTTGTGCCAATTTACATTCTCACTGAGAGTGTAAGAGGGTTCCCTTTCACCATAGTCTCACCAGCACTTGTTCTTTATTTGTTGGATCCTAGCCGTTATAACTGGGGTTATACAGTATCTCATTGTGGTTTTCATTTGCATTTTCTTTATGACAAGAGATTTTGCACATTTTTTCATATGCCTTTTGGCCAGTTGTAAGTCTTCCTTGGAGAATTATCTATTCTGTTCATTTGCCCATGTTTAAATAGGATTATTCATTTTTTATGGGTGAGTTGCTTAAATTCCCTATATATTCTGGTTTTTGTCCCTTGGATGATCAATAATGTGTAAATATTTTCTATCATTCTGAGGCCCATTTTTTCACTATAATTGTTGTTAACCTTTGATGTGAAGAAGCTTTTTCAGCTTGATATAATCCCACTTGTCTATTTTGGGGATTAAAACCTGTATTTGGGGTCTTTAAGAAATCTCTTCCTATTTTAAAGTCTTCAAGCATTTTCCCTAAGTTTTCTACCAGAATGTTTATAGTTTCTGGTATACATTTAAATTTTTCTTCCATTTTGAGTTGATTCTTATTAATAGTGAGAAGTAGGGATCCAGTTTCATTTTTCTGCAGGTAGTTCTTCCAACACCATTGGCTGAAAAGACTGTTTTTTCCACTGTATTGTCTTGTGCCCTTTGTCAAAGATAAGTTGGCTGTATGATTTGGGGTACATTTCTGGATTCTCTATGCTGTTGCATTTGTCAATATGTTTATTTTTGTGCCAGTACCATGCTGCTTACTACTTTGTAATATATTTTGAAGTCAAATAGTGAGATGCTTTGTTGGCCTCCGCCGTTGGCCGCCGAGCCAAGATGGCGCCGCTGGCTGCATAGGGAGGCGTGTCTCCAGTACTACAAACAACTCCTTCTATGGACATGTTTTAGAGACAGCCAATCAGGACTTGCCTCGTACACGTGAAGGAACTTGCGGGTGGGGCCGCCGGGAGGATTCTATATATACGGGGAAAAGGGAAGTAGGGGAAAGGAAGAAGAAAGGGAGGAGAAGGAAAGGAAACCTGTGAATAAAGACTGCGTGAGGAAGAACCAGGTGTCGTGTCATCTCTGCAGAAGTGACGCCGACAAGTGGTGGCCCGTACGGGGAAGCACACCATTGAGCACAGAAAGTTCAGAACCTCCACGTCAACAGGGCAGTCGACTGGTAAGTAGCGGGAGAAGATCCCAGATACAAGACCTCGGTAAAGAGGCGGATAAAAGATCTCGGCAAAGAGGCGGATAGAAGACCTCGGTAGAGAGGCGGATAAAAGACCTCGGATAAGAGGCAGACTGAAGCCATTGGCTGAAAGTAAGGAATAAAAGAGAACAACGATGATGGGGGCTGGGCCATCTCAGCTGATCGTCAAGGTGCTCAGAGAGCTCCTAAAGTCAATTAGGCCACTCTGGAGGCTTGTCCGAGCGTGCCTTGAGGATCAAAGATGTGTACGGACAGTGAGGGAGGGCCAGGAGGCGTTGGAGTCCCTCCGGGAGCAGCGCTCTCAGGAAGAGAACGGGGCCACCAAGATGGCGGAAGCCTGCAGGGAAGATGACGATCACGAAGTAAGACAATTAGTTGAGGAAGTTAAAGGTTGGGAGGTTGCCGAGGGGGAAGAGGAAGACCGGCCTCTACCCACGGCTCCTCCCCCTTATAATCCCTCCGCCCCACAAAAGGAGAACCCAGAGGGCGGAGCTTCTTTCTGCCCCGGGGCTTGGCGGGAGGCCAGACAACTTGGGCCTGTTCGGGCATTTCCCGTTTTTGCAGATAATGCTGAGAATAGATATCATGAGCCCCTAGATTATCAGACCATCAAGGCTTTAGCAGAGGCTGTAAAGACATACGGGAATGGTGCAGCTTTTACTGTCGGCCTCGTTGAGACTCTACAGCGGTACTGTATGACACCTAGTGATTGGGGAACGCTTGCGAGGACTTGCCTGTCCCCGGGTCAGTATCTTGACTGGAAGGTTATTTACCTTGAGGGGACGCAAGCCCAAGCCGCCAGGAACAGGGCCGCCGGACAGGCGGCATGGGATGTGGATATGTATATGGGACAGGGCAGGTTCGCCAATCAACAAACAGACTACCCTCAGGCAGTTTACAATCACATCAATACTATAGCCATCAAGGCCTGGAAAATGCTTCCAACAAAGGGGAACCACAGGCCAACCTTACAAAAATCACTCAGGGCCCCACAGAACCCTTCAATGCAATCCTCCCCCATAAAAACAAGGGCCTAGAGGTGTGGATGAGACTCTGTAGGGACTTGGGAGGGCCTCTGAGGAATACTGGCCTCGCGGCAGCAGTAGTGCAGCTATTGCGCAAAGCTCATAACAATATCGCAGGGGCTTGCTTTCACTGCGGACGGCCAGGGCATATGAAACGGGATTGTCCATTCCGTCGGGGCCAGGCATACGCGAGTCAACCTACCTTGTGTACGCGATGCCGCAAGGGCAACCACCAGCCCAATGAGTGCCGATCCGTCAAGGATATTGACGGTTGACCTTTTCCGCCTCTCCAAGGCCAACCTAGAGGAGCCCAGACAAAAAACAGGCAGTGGGGCCCCCGCTCCCAGGGCCCGCAAATGTATGGGGCAATGGCCAAAAGCACCACCATGCAGTGGCCGAGTCTCCTCCCACCTCAGAGGTCAGGAGAGCCACTCCCGGCTCAGCCGGACTGGACATCTGTTCCACCACCAGATTGGTATTAACCCCTCAAATGGGGGTACAGCCGATTGACTCTGATATCTCTGGCCCTTTGCCCGATAACACCGTGGGGCTACTGCTTGGTCGATCATCGGCAACCCTTAGAGGTCTGGTGGTACACCCCGGAGTGATTGACTCCAATTTTACGGGAAAAGTTAAGATCCTGGTCTCCTCACCAAGAGGGATCACAGCCATATCTCCGGGAGACAAAATTGCCCAGATTTTAATATTGCCTAGCAAACATGCCCGATTCCCCGCCAAAGACAACATTAGGGGAAAAGGCGGGTTGGGGTCCACAGGAACTCCAGGAGCCTTTGCAGTCATGGACCTAATGTCCCGGCCCATGCTACAGTTAAGATTGGCCGATGGCCTGGCCGATATGAGAGGCCACCCAAGACCTTAGGGGCCTTGGATATGAGCAATCCCCAAGTATCAGTGCCCAAGAGCTCAGTTGCACATGGCCTACCATATAACCCTCAATGTCAAGGTGTAGTAGAGAGGGCTCATCGCACCCTCAAGGAGCTCCTACAAAAACAAAAAGGGGGAGTCAGGAAAGGTCACTCCCCGAAAGAAATGGAAGGACGTCCTCATGGGGCGCTTGAGGGGACCAGACCCTGTGTTGGTTTGGTCGAGAGGATCTGTTTGTGTTTTCCCACAGGATGAACCAGACCCGGTGTGGGTCCCAGAGAGGTTGGTACGACGCCTTCCATCCCAGGAGAACCTGCCTGCTGATACACCAAGCCCTGATGATGACCTGGGGATGCCTTCTCCTCCTGGGGTCACTGACGCTTCCCCAGGGGGCTCAGTCTGAACAACGATGGACTTTCCCAGTATCTTACAGATTGAGGGCCCAACGCAATCACGACCGCGCCCTCCTCGTACAAGCATTTGCCGCTATCGAAGAAGGATACTCCCCTGCGGCTTGGCTGGCCCAGATGCAGTAAACCCCTATCAGCTCAGGGTGCGAGGCAAAGCACTGCACTCCGGGGGCCCTTGATGGGACCTGGAGGAAGGCAAGTCCGGGTGCATATGGGTTGATGCCGACAACACACTCATCCCCATAAAAAGGCATCGGACAGGCTGACCTGGGGAATGCCCCTGGGCCCTTCCACAGGTCAGTAAGTAAGTCCACCACACACCTGGGGCTCGTGACCTCTGCCTTCTCCTGACAAAAACAAAAGGGGGGAACTGTTGGCCGCCGCCGTTGGCCGCCGAGTCAAGATGGCGCCGCTGGCTGCATAGGGAGGCGTGTCTCCAGTACTACAAACAACTCCTTCTATGGACATGTTTTAGAGACAGCCAATCAGGACTTGCCTCGTACAGGCGAAGGAACTTGCAGATGGGGCCCCCGGGAGGATTCTATATATACGGGGGAAAAGGGAAGTAGGGGAAAGGAAGAAGAAAGGGAGGAGAAGAAAAGGAAACCTGTGAATAAAGACTGTGAGGAAGAACCTGGTGTTGTGTCGTCTCTCGCAGAAGTGACGCCGACAATGCTTTATACTTATTTTTTTTCTTTTTGTACAGTATTGTCCTGGTGGTACAGGGTCTTTTACGATTCTAGGAAAATTTTATAATTACTATTTCTACCTCTATGAAGAATGGCAGTTTGACTGGAATTGAACTGAATATGTAAATTCATTTGAATAGAACTGATATTTTGATTACATTAATTCTTCCAATCCAGGAATCAGGATTTCTTTTCAATTTTTCTATTCTCAATTTCTTTTTGCAGTTTTCTATAGTTTTCCTTGTAGAGGAAAACTTTTACCTCTTTGGTTAGGTTCATTCCTAGGTATCTTTTTTAATTTTGTGACTTTCAATTAGATGTTTTTCTTTTTGTTTGTTTGTTTTGGTTTTTTAATTGCCAGAGGGCATGTGTACTACCCAGAAAGAAATAGAGAGAAGGAGATAGGGACAAAGCATCCCTCCACCATAGGGCATGGTTATGTTTCAATCTCTTCTCCTCCATTTCTCCATTTTATTAGGATTTTGGACACATATGCATATGCATCTGGGGCCAGGGCCATAGTCAGCCTTGTGTTATCTAGCTCCCTTACCACTATATTATGAGGCTGGTTCGCAAAGAAATTTTAAATAAGTGAGACCAAAATCCTCAATCATTTCTTTAATTAGTTATAGTAAGAGACGACACATGTTTTAACCAGTGTAATCCTGAAGTTAAAGCACAAAACAATGGCTACTAAGTAGTAGAAGGGACTCAGTCAAGCTAAAGTGGACCAGTCAAGAGCAAATGTCATGGCAACAGATTTTCGAGATATTCAAAGCATTTCCTTTGACTTTCTGAAGGGACAAGGAACATCTGTTGATTATGATAGTTTTATGAGAAAGTTAGCCGAAGTATTAGCAGAAAAAGACCTAAAGAAGATGCACCAGAGAGTCTTCATCCATTACAACAATGCTTCTGCTCATTCTTCTCATGAAAGAAGGGGAATTTTTAAGCATTTCAATAGAAAATGATCAGCTATCTACCTTTACAGTACTACAGTATTGATTTGGCTCCTATTCTGTTTCCTCATCTTAAAAAATATTGGGGTCAGCTGGTGGCATAGAAGTTAAAGAGCAAGACTCCCACATGGCCAACCGTAGTTCAAGTCCCAGACCTAGTGACTTGCTTTCTCACTTTCCCTCTATCTCCCTGGTCAAAATAAAATAATAATAACAATAATAAATAAAATTAAATAATTCTTTTTAAAAAAATCTTTAAAGGGTACCCAGTTAATAATGTAAAATAAACTGCATCAGGACACTTACTTCTTTAGGGTTAAATTAAATGACTAGTATTATTACTAACCAAAGTTTCTTGAACTTTCTTAAGCTTACATTAAACATTAATGCTCATATTTTTATTTTTATCTTCTAATTCCATTTTTTCTACGGACTTTTTAAAGTCCTCTTATATAATTCTCTTTTGATCTCAGCTTTTTCCATAGATTACCTTTAAATTCAGCAAAGTAGAAAATATTGCTTAAAAATAAATAGAATTTTAGTATCTATAAGTGCTTAAGTATATCCTATTTTCGTCTTAAGCAACTAAATGTACACACACACATAGCTATTTCAAATATTTTCTTGAAATGTGATTTGATCCTTTCCTGTGTTTGGCACTGAAGTGTTTCTTTGAACACTGATTTCTTCTTTCTTAGTTTCTCTATGTATGTATTATGGCTATTGAAGAAGGCACAGAAAATTTGTCATTGGTTGGAGCGTATATTGTAACCTGTTGGATGGCACCCAAATCTGAAAGGTATTATGTCCAATTTTCTAGAGGCCATTTCTGTGTACTATTCGAATCACTGCTTCTTGATGATGGAGTGTATATCAAGTACAATGAGTCCCATGAGCCTTTTACCATAGAATTAGTCATTTCTCTCTACAGTGAATTCTTTGGGCAGAAAAATGTAATGTGTAATACAATCGTTCATTATAATAAAATGTTTGATATAAGACATCCACAGATGGTCGTTCTGGCAGAGGTCTAATTCACTGAAAGAGAAAATTCAAAACCAGAAAAAACATATCTATGCTTACATGTCAAATTGTTGTTTACAGCCTCTGCACTACCGCCTGATAGTTAGGTGTGTATCATGGCCAAATATGAGCAAAACAATAGACAGAAGATTAAATATATGAGACTTACAAAGGTTCCGGATAAAAAGAAAAAAAGACACACAGCAAAGGTCTAACTGTGGCTGAGCAGTGAAAAACAGCAAAGGCCATTACGATAGGACTTACTAAAAGCAACTTGCTGCCCTGTCTTGGTAGTGCAGTAGGCAGCTTTCTGAGCTGTAGTGTTGGAAACACATGGCTGACCAAAGCTTCAGATCCCTAGCCTGATCTACCTGAAACACACCAGGTGTGTGCACATGCCTAAGATCCTGGTTCCTGGTGTTATGGAGGGCTAGGGGAAGAGAACTACAGCATGATCAAATTCTATTGAGGGTGTTTCTCTCTCCTTCTCTCTCCTTTTCATGTGCAGACACTATTATGAATATAATAAACTTTTAGAAATCTGGTACTATATACTAAAATGAAAGATACATATTAGTTACTTACCAAACACATTTTTGAGTCCATACAAGCCCCAAATAAATGAAGCAACATAAACCATAATTATGGTTTCTACAGCATTGTTAGAATGGCAAAAAGTTTGGAGCAATAGAATAAATTAAGATCCATATCTATTTTTAGTTGTGTATAACTCTATGAGCTTCACCGTGGCTTTAGGCCCATTCATAGTAGTTATACACTTTGATTAGCTTAGACCGAGGAAGGTAGAAAAATAAAAGAAGCTGAATACTTCTGAGAAAGAGAAGGTATACAAGGGACAATTACTTTTTTTTTTCTTTTGAGAGAGAGATTTTTGCTATCGGGCATGTGCACTCACTAGAGAGACAGAAAGCAAGAAATAACTCCCCAAGGGGCATGACCATTCTGCAATCCCTTCTCTTCCATTCTCTTCTCAGGCTCTTGGGCACACACTCACATACACCCAATGTGAGTTTTAAGCCACTGGGTCTGGGACTCGAATGTGGTTGACTATGTGGGAATCTAGCAACGAATCCATTAAGCCATCTACTGGTCCCGTAAATTGCATTATTAAAAGTACTATGTATATAGAAAAAGAATAGAAGAAAAGAAATAGGGGCCAGCAGGTGGTGTGGTGGTTATAGGCGCTGGACTCCCACATGGCCGACCACGGTTCAAGTCTCAGACCTGGTGGCTTGCTTTCTCACTTTCTCTCTCTCTCTCTCTGTCTCTCTCTGATCAAACTAAAAAATAATAATAAATAAAGTTAAATAAAATAATTCTTTAAAAAAAAGAAAAGAAATAATGTAAGCATTAATTTAATTTAGTAAAATTGAGGAATTTTCATTGTGCTGTGAGTATACAAATTAAAGTTAAAAGTAAAATCTACAAGAAAAAGTTTTCGGGATTATGCATTTTTTTTCTAGTTTGCAAGAAGGGGAGAATGATAAAAATAAAAGGAAAAGAAACTTAAGAACTTGAATAAAATGTAACCATAAGTTCTGTCCTTTCCTCAAAGTTTCTTTTTGATGTCAGCTATCCATCTTCAATATGAATATTCAAGCATGTAAACTTTTTTGCTAAGTCTCTGCCCCCAACTACATGGATGCTTGAACTACATCATTTTTCCAGGGATATATATTTTAAAATTCTCTCTGTCATTCCTTGACCATTCAATTAGCTGAAGACAATAGAACTTTGATTTTTCATTCTTGATGGCTGCATAAGAAGCTCTTGCATAGCATTTTTATAAAATACAACTTGCTGCTCTATGACACAGAAAACTTGGAAACACTTGCCCCTTGTAAACATGACCTATATGAATCATTAATGATGTGGGAGAAATCTCCTGCTAAGAAAATAAATGATCTGCTTTCTGCTGAGTGGGAGGTCCTGACTCTTGGTCACAAGCAAGGTGATAGGATATGGCATCATATAAGGTCATGAGAATAGGAGACTATTTAGAATTTCCAGGCAAAAGATTTATTTTGCTTTAGTTTTCAATAATTCCAAAAGGTCAATAGCAGGAGTGCTACCAGCATCTGCAAACATTAATAAAAATTTCTGCAGTACAACACATCATTTGAGAAAACTTGGGATGAAGGTCAAAGAAGCAATATTTTAATTTAGTATTTGTTTCAACCTATCTAGTAATATAGAATCCTAATATTTACCTGAAACTGGCTAAAAATATTATGTGTAATTTGAAATGCACTAATATATTTCCAAACTTTTTGGAAAATCTTCTTGGCAAATGGTAAAGTCATAGCAAAATTGGCATCTAACCAAGATTTTACTAATACCCTGAAATATTTTACTTACAAAGACTTTACTAGCACCCAAAACCATTTATTGGTATATTTAAACTTATATAGAACCCATTGTCTCTAAAAATATTCTGTTTAAATATTCTTTAAAAAATTGTTATGGGTCAGCCTCATGTGTGGTGTTTAAGCACTGTGCATTGGCAACTGGATTCCACATAGGCAAGCACAGTCCAAATTCTAGCCCTAGCACTTTAAAAAACATTCTGGGCTCATATGCATTTGTGCCCCATATCCTGACTGGTAGGAGAAATGGAAGAAAAAGGGTTGTGATGTGACTATGCTCTTTGGGGAGGGTGCTCTCCCTTTCTCTCTCCATCTCTCTCTGAACCACACATGTCTTCTGGCAATTAAAAATATTGTTATAATGTAAATTTAATTTCTGCATTAATATAACATTTAAAAAGAATTATTTAATTTTATTTCTTATTACTACTATTTTTTTAATTTGTTATAGAGCATGAGCACTCACCAGAGAGAGAGCAAGCTGCCAGGTCTGAGATTTGAGCTGCGTTTGGCCATATGGGAATCCAGCACTTCAACCCCCAGGACACCTGCTGGCCCCATCATATAACATTTTAAGATTTAGATTACTTTCCTGTGATTTTTAGTGATTTATGGAGAAAATTGATTACAGTTCAGTTGACCTAAGGAAAAACTGAAGCAAAGTATGTAGAGTGAAAAATTTATTTAGGTCAAAATTGAGAACTGCAGCCCAAGGTATACAGGTTCAAGTTGCCCTGAAAATGTGCATCAAGATCTTTTATATTTCACAAGAGTCTTAAAAACAAAAATCACAAATGAATAAGGGGTTACATCATTGTTTGTCAATGCTTTTTCATTGGTCCTGAGACTATAATAGTCAGTTTTATGAGCAGTGATTGGCTAAATGCTATGATGAAGGGAGTACGATGACTGATGACCTCACAGTCACTCAGGGTCAGTATGTCTCACTATATACAGAGAATGGAGATGCTGAGTCTGATGTTGCTGGAACTGTGAATACTTCAATGGTTACAGTCAGTGTATGTGACTGGGGACCCACTGTACAGGTCCCTCAGCCTGATATGTCTAAACATGCCTTGTCTTTTCTTGAGGTGACTTGTTTTTCTTTCTCATTTATCTTTTTAAAAATATCTTTTACTTTAATTTCTATTATAAATTTAATCACTGTACATCACTTAGCTTATAAAGTGCATTTTCCAACATGAATACACTTCATATCAGTCCAGTTAGGGATACTGTACATATTATCATCAACAGATAATAATTTATTTCTGTAGGAAGTCTTCACATTTTTACAACCATTGTTTGTTGTTGTTATTACCAGAGGACAGATATGCTCAAGATATATATATATATATATATGGAGAGAGAGAGAGAGAGAGAGAGAGAGAGAGAGAGAGAGAGCTCCAACACCACAATGGAGCATGTTCACATTTCTTCATACTGTCAGAATTTTGGGCATGCAGGAACATGTGCCCAGCATGTTTTTCAAGCTACTGGGCTTTGCACGGTGGTCCACTATGTGGGATTTGGCTACCCCTACCTTGAGCCCCATACTACGCCATGGGGCCAGCCCTTAAGAATTCTTTAAATATGGTACTTTCTGCAAGTGCTTCTCAAAATTGAGTTCTAGTTTTTTCTTTGAGTTTTTATTTATTCTATGAAATACATTTGCTGATTAATTTCTTTGTGACTATCCATTTATGGATATTTTACATCATGTTTCTAATCTATAGCTTTTATTATGATCAATAACTTTTATCCTTAGTTTTCTAAAAATATCATTTTCAGTTATTTTTATTTTAGGGATGCATATAGTACTTGATTTTTTTTTTTTTTTTTGAGAGAGGTTTTTCACTATAGGGCGCGTGCGCTCGCCAGACAGACAGACAGAGAGAGACATAGAGACAGAAAGCGAGAAATCACCCCCAGGGGGGATGGTCACGCCGCAATCCCTTCTCCTCCATTCTCCTCTCGGGATCTTGGGCACGCACACACACGCGCCCGGCGTGAGTTGTAAGCCACCGGGTCCGAGACGCGAACCGCGGTTGACTACGTGGGAGTCCAGCGACATAGCCATTACACTAACTGCTGGTTCCCTATAGTACTTGATTATTCAGATGAATATTTTTTTACAGTTCTGTATAAAAAAGTTAAGTTCTGTTTCTTAATTGTAACAGAATTTTTAACTCCACAAATATAATATTTTAAGAACAAAATGTAAAGATTCTGTAGATGACTATTAACCATTTTTTTCTTTGTGTGAAAGCAGACATCAAATGTCTGCAGCATAGTTTTAAAACTAATACACTGGACCAGGGAATACTGGCAAATACACTACCTTGTAATAGTTTTAGAAGAAATAAGTGAAGAGAGAAAAAGTTTAGAAAGAGAAGAAAAGGCAAACATAATAACTGTATGAAATGTTATTAGATATTATCTCAGTCAATGCCCAAAATATCTCAGATAATACAAATCAGACCTAGGAAAGGAAAATGATTAATACATGTTGAACTAGGTAGTCAATGCAAAGCCAAGAATAAACGCCAACAGTTTCAATTCTGAGTACATTGCTCCTTTAAATACATCCTACTGCCTGCTCATCAGGCCACTCTAAATACACATGACAGAATTGAGAGAGAAGCAGATCTGTGAGCATCAACAAAGTAATATCAGTAAATTAGTAAGAAAATAAACAAATTACAAAAATGCATCAAACCACAGTTCATGTATGTATCTACTGAAAGGAATTACTGTAAGGGAAGGAGCAATCAGTATATGTGTAATCACCAGAAATGCCATCTATTTCAGAAATGGAATGTTTTCATTGTCTCTGATGGCACGTCAGCTGCATGACATCAGAAGATTTAGTAGGTTCTGACATATGGCATAAGGTACAGAAAATCAGCTGTGTGTGGTATGGTCATGTGTTAAGTGCTGGATTTAGAGTCTTAGATAAAGAATCTCAGACTAAGAGCTTTATGCCAAGATGGAGATGGCAGATTAGATTATGCTTTATTCCTCTGATTTCCAGATATAACAGATTACTTAAAATAATAATAATCACATTAAGTGCAGGTGCATGCATGACCCAAATACCAACAGGGTGGAGAAATGAAAATTGGGTTGCCAAGTGACCATGACCATAGCCCACTGGGAGGTGCGTTCTCTCTCTCCTTCCCCATTTCTCTCTCTCTAGTTTCTTGTCTCTCTCTAGCATGGGTCCAAACCCTCTGGTAATTAAGTAACAGTAATAATGATAATAACACAAGAGTATACCCTAGAAGAAAGAAGAGTTCACTTTAAGATCAGGCATTAAAATGAACTAAAAAGAAATGCACAGTCCAAAATACCAGTACAGGGACCAGCAGTTAGCATAATGGCTATGTTGCTGGACTCCCACGTAGTCGACCGCGGTTCGAGTCCCGGACCCGGCGGCTTAAACTCACGCCGGGCGCGAGTGCGTGCGTGCCCAAGATCCCGAGAGGAGAATGGAGGAGAAGGGATTGCGGCATGGCCATCCCCCCTGGGGGGTGATTTCTTGCTTTCTATCTCTCTGTCTCTCTCTGTCTGTCTGGCGAGCGCACGCGCCCTATAGCAAAAACCTCTCCAAAAAAAAGAAAAAAAAAAAAAAAAAAAAAAAAAAAAAAGAATGCTGCTTTTGTTTTCTCCAACTAGAATATTATATATTCACAATATAATTATCCTCTAAGGTAAAGTGATATATATTTTTAGACAAAATGGTATTAACCCATGAGATAAGTACCTAGTAATACATACACATGCACACATACATATTCAAGACTTCAAAAAGTTCATGGAAAAATGGAATCAAAGTACACATTCATTCTGGTGAGAAAAAGAAATTGAAATTCAGGCCTGAGTTTTCAAAATATACTTTTTTGCAAACGTTTTGAATACCACTTCATGTTTGTCTGCATATGCAGGTGTATTTATATTACATTATTTTACATTTTCATTGTCTCACATACCAGTGACAACTGAAGCTAGAAGCTGGCCAGTCACACTTGCATAGATTCAGTACGGAGACAATAGTCTCCTTTGGATCTCCACAGTTTACTCCTCAGTACATGACAGAAAGTGTGAGCTTTATGTTTGCATTGTTCTTCACTTCCAAGTTCCATAAAAGTGACACAGAGCAGCCCCAGATCACTACCACGTATTACAAATTGATGTTTCATATGCTGAAATCCTAACCTTCAACAAAATGGCATTTAGAGCTGGGGATCTGAAGTTAATCAGGCCACGAAAATGGAGCCCACATGAAGGGATTAGTGCAATCATTAAACAGGAAGGAAGCCAAAGGATTCTATTGTCTACTTTTGCCACATTACAAAGAATCTGCAGTAGAGATGAGGATCTTGTCCAGAACCCAACTATGCTACCACCTTGAAATTGGACACTAGCTTTTAGAAATGTGAGAAACAAGTTTCATTGTTTATAATCCACTCAATCTATGGTACTGCACATGGAAAGGTTTATGTTACAGTTCAGAAACTATGCACTTTGGAAATGTCAGTTGTACTCGGGGATCGGCTATCCAAAATACTTCTCCCCCTCTCCAAAGAGAAACATTACCCAAAAATGTAAGCAAATATTCCTTTGGGAGGGGGGAGGGAGGTTTTACTATCCTTGACTTTCTCCAAGGAAGGAGAAATTTCTTAAGTTTATTATACTGGTCAGGAAATAAACCTGCCCTCTTGTCAGGAGTGATGCACCATCTCGAACTTCCAAGGCTACTTAAAATGCAATCATGCTTGAAAAGGCAATCTGAGGTGGTAGAAACACTAAAGAAAATTGCTTCCCATCAAATGTGAACAATCAACTTTCTGGGTTGGAAATGATCAATTCTAAGTGTTAGAAGGTTCGATGTGGCATTATTCTTTGCAGTGTTTAGTATTTTTCTAAATGAAAAAATGTCATGTATTAGTTCATGTAGTGATTATGAAATTAATAATCATTAATTTAAATTAATACTCACTGAATCATTGATATTTCTTAATATTAGTGCAGGAAGTGTGCCTCAATATCACAGGGAATTCAGTGTTTAATCCCCCCTTTATCCCAGGTTGGTTGCGAAGAGCTAACTACTTCAGGTAAACTGTGACTGAAGGGTCAGTGAAGAAATCTAGATAAACATCCAGACTAGCTTTAACTAGGTTTATGTTCTTTTGAAGCTGCCACTAGGCTAGCCAGGTGCTGTGGCAGTTAAGGCAGCTGTATCCAAGATGGCTGACTATGTAGTTCGAGTCTGGACCTGGTGGCATGAAAAATGTGCCAACACTTGTGTATGCATGTGGAAAATCCCAAGAGGAGAACGGGGAAGAAGGGATTGTGGTGTGGTCATCCCCTGGTGGGTGCTTTCTTATTTTCTCTCTCACTGTCCCTGTTTGTTTCTGCTGAGTGCATACAAATTATAGAAAATTAAAATAATAATAATAATAATAATAATAATAATCTGCTGTTGAATCACTTCAACTTTCATTTTTAAAGTGCTTTATTAGCCATGGTTAATTCTGAAGAGGAAGCACACTAGGTTTTTACACAGAGGGGACTTTATAGAACAAAACAATTTTGTAAGAACTGTAGAACTGAAAGACCAAACAAAGCAGCACTAAACTAATGTGAAGATAGTAACCAATGAAGGCAAAGATGGAGAAAGAGGCTGTAATAATAGATTCCATGAGTCCTGTGTGAGGTCAGGGCATGGGGGGTGGTGGGTGGGTGTTGGCGTTGGGGGTTAGTGCTCAGATTTTAGAAGAGGATGTACCTTTTGGTTGTTGGTCCCTAGAATGGTGATGAAGCTGAGACTGGGACTCACCAAGAAGCTGAGAGTGGAAACCAATGCCCTTTTAAGAAACAATACTAAATTAAACAGAATAAGGGGGGGGGGGAAGGAAAAGTAAACAGGGGAGTTGGGGAGGTTTCTTCTCCCCTCATTCAACCTTCTCCCCAGTGCCTCCTATTGATGTTGTTACAGGAATCTGACAAACAAAGTTTGCAAAGTCACAGCCCCAGCATCTCAGAGTATAAAAAATGGATTTGATGTTGAAAGACAATGGTACGTGACTCACAAAATTACTAAGTGCAAAGTAATTTTCAGGGGATTTTAATCCACTATTTTAATGGGAATATCTACTGAAGCTGTTAGTTTCCTTTGTAAAAACCAATTAACTTCAAGGTCATGTTACTAATATTTCTTTTAATGGGAAACACAACTTAATAGTAACAGAAATTGATGTTTTGTCAGGAATGATCATTTTTTTTTAGAATTGATTATTAGAGTACAATGCATATTTATCATGGAGGAATGAGTTCATTCCATTTCTTTAAATTGGACCCAAAATTTAATGTGAATATTGCAATTTGCTTTTGAATATGTCCTTTGACATTTCTGTTTCCCTTTTCCCCATATCTTCAGTAAAGTGCATAGCTTTTCTTGTTTTACTTTCTATTTCCCAAGGAGTGGAGAGTATAAAATGAGTAAATTAGATAGTCTTAAATTAAAATTCTTCTCTTACTTTGATTGATCATAACATCTTGTTTCAACTTATGTCTGATTTACGTTTCAGATATTTCAAAATATTTTATAAAGAACACTCTTATAAATATCTTTTATTCATAAAAACCAAACCAAATAAAAAAAGCAACTTGTTCTCTCCCGATCTGACTTCATGGCAATTGTTCAGTATCCACTTGTGTAAAGTCAGGCACACTCAAACTTAAAGAATCTTTTCTGAATTTCAACAGGACTCTTTCTTAAAAATTTTTCTAATGACTAATTTACGCTGTATTTCTAATTTGGATATAACAATTATAATTCCTTAGCAACAATGAACACTTAAAATTAACACACAAGGGACCAGTAGTAAGCATAATGGCTATGTCACTGGACTCCCCTGTGGTCAACCAGGATTCGAGTCCCGGACCCGGTGGCTTAAAACTCACGTTGGTCACTTGTGCATGCATGCCCAAAATCCCGAGAGGAGAAAGGAGGAGAAGGGATTGCAGTGTGGCCAACCCTCCTGGGGGGTGATTTCTCACTTTCTGTCTCTCTGTCTCTCTCTGTCTGTCTGACGAGTGCACACGCCCTATAGCAAAACAAAGAAAGAAAAAACCTCTCCAAAAAAAAAAACAAAAACACAAATGCACATGAAATTCTCAATAATTAGTCTTTGTGCTTTTTTTTTTTCATTATAGGGTGGGTGCACTCATCTGAGAGAGACAGAGAGAAAGACAAAGAAGGGAAGTGAGAACTTACCACCAGGGTAATGGCCACATTGCAATCCCTTCTCTTCCATTCTCCTCTCAGGATTTTGAGCAGACACATGTACTCACCCAGGATAATTTTCAAGCCACCAGGTCCAGGACTTGAACTACAAAGTGACCACGTGGAATCCAGTTGCCTCAACCTCTATACCACCTGCTGGTCCCTTTGTATTTTATTTATGAAGTTCACTGACAACTCAGATAATATTTCACACTATAAAATTTTCTCAAAAAATTAAAATGCTGATATTTCTTTTTTTTCCACTTCTACAATTGTGTCAATTGCTTTCAATTTTACGTTACATGTATAATTTAGTAAGGATAACTGCTTGTATGGGTAATTTTAAAATAATTTACTCTGGGGCCAGCAGAGGGCATAATGGCTATGTCTCTGGACCCTTATGTAGTCCACTGCAGTTTGAGTCCCAGAACCGGTGGCTTGAACTCACACTGGGCATGCATGTGTGTGTGCCCAAGATCCCGAGAGGAAAATGGAAGAGAAGGGATTGTGGTGTGGCCATCCCCCCTGCGGGGTGATTTCTCAGTTTCTGTCTCTCTGTCTCCCTCTGTCTTTCTGGCGAGTGCAAAACATCTCCAAAAAAATAATAATAATTTACACTTAAAAGGTTTACAATTGTATTTGGACATTTGCTGAGACTCTGTCTTATGAACTGAATATCTGTGCCCCTACCTCAAACGTATATGTTAAAGCCTTAACTCCCAGTGTGGCTCTATTTGAAGACGGAGCTTCTAAGGAAGCAATTAAGGTTAAAATAGGTTGCGTGGGACCCTGATCCCTCAGTGTTCTGATTAGTGTTTGCTGGGTTGAAGGGATGAGGTCATGCCTTTGAGCAGTGAAGATTTGCTGTCACCCCAGCTGACCTGTGGCTTGGAGGGAAGAATATCAATACAAAAACGATTATTCTCTATCCTGAAGGTCTAATAGAATGTGTTTTGCTCAATTTTGAGCTTGTTTGGGACTGTCATCCTTTTCTTCCTTCTTGTTTCTCCCTTTTGGAATGGAAATGTCCTCTGCCTATCTTACCATTGTGTTTTGAAAGCACATATCCTGTGTAGCTTTACAGGTTCACAGCTGAAGAGAAATTTCACCTCAGGAAATAGTATGTTGAGTCTCACCCATACCTCTGTTAAGTGATATTTAAGGAGACTATGGAATTAGACTTTAGAGTTGATGCTAAAATAAGTTATGACTCTTGGTACTATTGGGATATAATTAATATATTTGCATATAAGAACATGAATTTGGGAGGAAGCTGGAATATTAAAGATTGAATATTTGCATCCTTCAGAAATAGATATGTTAAAGCCCTAACACTCAGTGTGATTGTATTTGAAGATGGAGCCCCTAAAAAGTAATAAATTTAAATGATGTCATAAAGATGGAGTTCTTGTTTGATAGAATGAATGCCCTTGTAAGTAGAGACTCCAGGGCCTCGATCTCTCAGAAGCACAGAGGAAAAAGTGAAAGAAAGGTTATTTCTACAAGCTAGAAAAAGAGCCTTCACTAGAAACTGAACTTGTCAGCCTTGACGGTGAACTTTGTGCTTCCAGAACTGAAAGAAAACACAAACGCCTGCTTTATTTAAAAAAAATTATTATTTATTTATTTAATTCCATTTGTTATTATTTTTTTAACTTGACAACAGACAGGGAGAGAAACAGAGAAAGGGAAAGTGTGATCTATAATGAAATAGTTTGTATAGGCAAGTAATTTATTCTTCTAAACATGTATTTTTTTTTATAACCATATTTTTCCCATGATGGATACATTTTGAACCTCTACTATATCACCAAATACACTGATGGCCAATATATTTTATGTATGTTTGTAAAAGACAGTTAAGACAATGAACTAGCCTAGAGACTATGGATGATCTGAAAAACACTTTATATGTTTTGACAGCTATTTAATTAATCCTTGTTAATTTTTTCTTCTCTCACAGACCTAAAACACATCACTTTCATAAGAGAAATAATAATATACAACATCTGTGTAGAAGAAGATACAGATTTATGTTTCTCTTTCATTCCATGGATAGGTATGTTTTCAGTTTGATAGGTATATTTTGTTAACATTTTTCTGTCTTTGAGTAAGTCATATAAAGTAATGCATGAGAAAATATTAGTTTATATAACTTGTTAAAATAAAGTTAATTTAACATCCTCCATAGAGCAAGACTAAGAATCAGATCAGTATTATGTTGCCTAGTTAACTCAAGTTATAATTTGAAGAGTAGACTAGGTCTCAAATTTTACTTATATATCTTGAGATAGCAAAAAAATTAGTGTCACACCAGAGGCAGAACTGTGCTATTTTGAACCAATAATGTTTAAAGGCTTTTAGAAAAAAAATCTACACTGCTAAATGGCATGGGTTTATAAAAATGTGCTTGGTAACAAGGTCACTTAAAGAATATCAACTGATATGATTAATAAAAGAAGACAAAATGATATACATTTTTAAAGGAATTATTTATTTATTTGTCATTATCAGTATTTTATTATATTTTTTTTTTCAGTTTGCTAAAGGGCACATGTGCTCACCAGAAAGAGATAAAGAGGAGAGAAAGTAAGAAAGGCAACCGCCAAGTCCAGGACTGGAACTGTAGTCAGCCATGTGGGAGTCCAACACCTCAATCACCATGCCACCTACTGGCCCCACATGCCTGTTTTTTAAGCCAATCAGGTTATGTTATTTTGTTACAGTAGCCTGAATGGACCACTACACTCTGAAAAACAAAATGGGACTATTTTGATAGAATCAAAGCTACACTCTACCAAGTGAGTTTTGTTAAAGAAAAAGCTAGAAACATGCACTCAGCTACCTGGATTCTGGTTGTAACACTGTGCCAGTCTTTCCTACATAAGTAATGCAGTTTATCATATTCATTAGTCTCTACTGAGTAACATAACCAGGTACAATGCTCATTGTAAGATTTGATAGAAGGAATATTTTGAAAAAGAACCAATATATGCTTAATATATTTCATTTAAATTTGTACATTGAGTTTCCAGTAGTTTCCCCTCCAACTATGGTTTTTCATTCTATAGTTTTGGAAAATTTCCAGAAATAAACAACTCTATTTTAACTGCTAATAAACAACTCTTTTTAAACTGCATGTAGGTTTGAGAGGCATGATTACATCTCATAATTTTATGCTCTTTTTCATCACCAGAAGAAGGGGTGGATGGGGACCAGCAGATGGTGTAATGGTTACATTGCTGGACTCCCATGTAGTCAAACATGGCTATAGTCCCAAATCCAGGGACTTAAAACTCATGCCAGGCACATGTGCATGCATGCGTGCCCAAAATCCTGAAAGAAGAATGGAGGAGAAAAGATTGTACCATGGCCATCCTCCCTGGGGAGTGATTTCTCACTTTCTGTTTCTCTGTATCTCTGTCTATTGGGCGAGTGTACTAGCCCTATAGCAATAATTTCTCTCTAAAATGAAAGAAAAAAGAAAGAGAAAGAAAGAAAGAGAAGAAAGAAAGAAAGAAGAAAGAAAGAAAAAAAAAGGAGAGAGGAATAGAAAAAGAAAAAGAGAAAGAAAGAGAAAAAGAAAGAAAGAGAAAGAAAGAAAAGGGGGTAGATAAAGTGCAGTAAGATATTTTAAGAGAGAGAGAAAGAGAAGAAAACTACATTCACTTACCTTTTATTACTATATGTGGAGAGCAGCCAATTTGAGCAAACATGGTGACCTTCAGATACATGCAGAAACTGGGTTCCCTGAGCTGTCATTTGCATGGCAATAAGAGTAATTAACATACGAACACACTAGCTGTGTACTGCTCTGCAGTATCAGTTTTAAGGAAGTCACATGTGTTTATCAGAATCTGCCTCAAAAGATCAGAGAAATTACATAAAGTCAGTTGTCCTCACCTCATCAGCTGACTCACATCTGAAAACAACTGGCTTTGCATTTCATTTCCTCTTGCCCAGTTTTCTTCCCTATAAAATAACAAACCTGAGACCAGTTCAGAGTCCTGGCTTTCCACATCAGAGAAGTCAAGCCCACCCAATCCTTGTTTTTCTACACGTGTATGTCTTTGTGTGTTTATTGTCATGTTTATTTCTAATCCACAACCCCCCACTCAGAAAAAGGTGTTCTGTCAAGTGGGTCCTGGCAACTATATATTATTATAATTGTCTTATTTTAGGTATTATTAATATCTGATTGCATTTAATTTAAAAATAAAGTTGTATGCTGTGTATAGGAAAATATAAAGTATAGAAAGAACTTTGTGCTATGTGTGGTTTCAAGTATCCACTGGGGATTTTGTAATAGATCCCCATGGATAACAGCAGACTACTGTATATTGAATCTTCTTACTAGGTCATCAGGAAAGTCATGATGTATTGTTCTTTTTTTATTTTAAAGAATTATTTATTTAATTATATTAATCACCATCATCATCATCCTTTCTATTATTTTGACCAGAAAGAGAGAGAGGAAGAATGAGAAAACAAGCTGCCAGGTCCAGGACTCAAATCATTATCAATCATGTGGTAGCCAAGCACCCTAAGTATCACACCACCTGCTGGCCTCGATGATGTATTTTTCTATGTTTATATAGAGAGCACATGCATGTACATTTGTACATTGGAGAGAGGAAGAGAGAGAGGTCCATACATTAGGGGAAGAGAGAGAGGAAGCTCTTTGACAGGCTCTCATCATGCGGTGATCCCTTTACCGTATCTCTAAAGCTTATCGGGATACTGGATAAGGAAGCACATACACTGGTGTCTTCTCAGGTTGACCTGGGGATCTGATCCCATGGTTACTCATGCATTGGGTCATTGGAAAAGTCATGATGCATTTTTGTATAAAAGAACATAGAAAAATGGATCATGACTTTCTCGATGACCTAATAGCTTTCAGCACTGCAGTTCACTCTACTACCAACTATACAACCAGTATGGTCTGATGTATCCTTAAATATATTTGATGAATCATATTCAGTTCATTTAAAAATAGCTGTTTATTTTTTTTTAATTTAAAGATGTAAAAATCAATAGTTTAAAGAAAAAAATCAATAGGAGTAAAGTACAGATAGTTTCTACAATAAAAAATAGAAAAGACAGTGAACATATAAAATTGCTTTAAATCATATTAGAAATTAAAAGAAAATAAACTAAAACAGGAGATAACCATATGCCACCCTTCACATTACCAAAAGTAATGCATAATTTTGATAAGGGTATGGTAAATAGATATTTATTCATTTTAGGTGATGATATAAATTAGAAGAACATCTTTATAAGGTAATTGAGTAGTGACTATGATATTTTACAATGGGTTTATATTTGACTAACATTCCAATTTCTCGGAATATATTCTTGAAAAATAATTGAATATTTACAAAAATATAATGCAAAATAATTCAGTATTGATTTAACATTTAAATGACTAAAATGGCTATTATTAAGTAGATGATATTAACTTCAAAAAATGACTAAATATTGGGAACCAGCAGTTGGCATAATGGCTATGTCGCTGGACTCCCACGTAGTCGACGGCGGTTCGCGTCCCGGACCCGGTGGCTTAAAACTCACGCCGGGCGCGTGTGCGTGCGTGCCCAAGATCCCGAGAGGAGAATGGAGGAGAAGGGATTGCGGCGTGACCATCCCCCCTGGGGGGTGATTTCTCGCTTTCTGTCTCCATGTCTCTCTCTGTCTGTCTGGAGAGCGCAAGCGCCCTATGGCAAAAACCTCTCCAAAAAAAAAATGACTAAATAATCATAAAATCCATCAAAGCCAAATGGTGGCACAGTAGCAAAATATGACACTCCATAGGGCAGTCCCATGAGGGAAGGTTCCCAGTTTATGTCCATAGATCTCCATGAGTACACAGGGCACAGGTTGTCTATGACCCAAGGATGGGTGGAAGCTGGTGTGAATAGCAGCTTTGAGACTGGGTGCCCTCCCCCCGCACCCCCATAGCTCTCGCTCATTGAATAAATTAAAAAAAAGAAAACACCATGTTAGTAATATGAATAAAAGAGGTTTAATAACATTTAAAAATAGGCAAATTGAGGAACATATTTTGCAAAAGATAAGGATAGCCTTAGCCAAGATTAAATTAAGTTCATATGAGCACAAGTGAATGCTCCGCAAATGACTTGGAGGTACTTAATAAAAGCATTGATTTATGAAATGAGAGTGTAAAGGCCAGATGGTAACACCAACCAGTAAGTTGAAAATGAGAACTACAGAGCTGTGTAAACCAATCAAGAAACAAAATTACAACAATATAAAAATAAATGCATTTTTTCCTATTCAAATGCCTTTTATTTTATTTTTATTTATTTTTTTATTTCATTTTCTTCCATACATTCTATCACATTATTATTTGTTTTACAAAATGGATATTTCAACAGGTGAACACCTCCCCCCAGCACCGTCGATAAAACCACGAAACATCTTCAACTAAGAAATGCATTTTACATAGAACAAAACAGAACAGATGTGACTGAAAATGGAATCACTACCACAGTGGAGAAAATACATATTAAAATTTTGTGAATACAGAGGAAAAAGTCCAAGATCAAAGCAATTAAATGAGCAGCAATGGATGAAGAGAATAAAGATATTCCCACAGGAGAGTAATTTTCATCTGTGATGTAAGGAGCACAATAGAATTAACCAAAATCATTAATCAGAAATGCAAGAGAATTTTCTGGAATTAAAATTTTTAATATATCGAAAGAATAACAGAATACACAGTGTTCCATAAATAACACTTGTAGAACAATTTGCCCTAAGAAATAGCCTGGTGATGCAAAAAATTGAAGAATTAATCATTTTTTGCAAAACAAGAATAAAAAAAAGTTATGTACAAGGAAGAAGTGTCTAAAAAGCCTCAGATGTCCATACAGAAGTATTCAATGATGAGAGGTAATAACATAACAACCACAGAGTTCTTAAGAAAATAGAAGGCAAAGTATTACTATAGACCTATGTATGTTCAGGTAAATTATCATCCAAGTGTGAAAATAACTGCTCTATAGCAAAATAAAAAATGAGAGAGAAAAAAAATTCATAGATTTTTCTGAAAAAAAACAAACAAACAGTTTTAACAATTAATCCATTTAAGTGATGGATATAGAAAGGAATATAAGAATCCAAACTAAGTAAATATAGAAATAAAATTAAGAAGCCATTGTAATAAAATGTTAGTAAAAATATAATATTACATACATTAGCAATGTAAACTTGACAGACTTAAAGTAAGAGTTTATGTAGGTGTTAAATTAAAAATGATGACAAGACCTGGAAAATTGAGCAAAGTTGATTAGGTCTGAAAGCTAACCTTAACATTGCTTAATTTACCAGCATAAGAACTCTTATCTTATAAATTTTTATGCTAGGGTCCAGCAGGTGGTGAAGTGGTTAAGGTGTTGGACTCCCATAGAGCGATTTAACTCCTGGATCTGGAAGCTTGAAATTCATGTCAGGTATGTGTACGTGTGTACCTGAAATCTCGAGGAGAATGGAGAAGAGATTGTGGTATGGCCATCTCCCTTGGGGGGTGAGTTTGCACTTTACCTTTCACTGTCTCTCTTTCTCTCTCTGGCAAGCACACAGGCCCTATGACAAAAACCTTTAAAAGAAAAAGAAATAGATATGGGTAGGTCATTTTGTTTACATGTATCTCCAGGTTTAGAGTCATGTAATCAAGATAACTTAGACACAATTTCATAGAGCAGGTATGAACTTTACTTCCCTCCTTTTATCTCTCTGTCTCTCATTTTTTACTCTCTCTCTCTCCCTCCCTTTCTCCTTCTTTCTTTCTTTTTGTTCTCTAAAAACTTAAATAAAAGCTAGAGAAGAACATAGGTAAATGGCATTGAGGCAAGAAGCATACTTAAAAATACATAAGTAAATTCATTCCAGAAAAGATTTAAAATGGTAGGTGAGAAGAATTCTTGTGGTAGAAACATAGTGGAGAGAAGAAATTATCCTGGGAGGTGTGCACTGAAACAGTCTGAAACAGCAGTCTGGAACACCAGATCATGCTGGTGGTTGGGACACTGGTGCTGCTGTTTTGTTTGTTTGTTTGTTTGCTTGCTTTCAATTATTTATTTAATTTTCCTTTTTTTTTCTGGGGGGTGGGTGATTTTTCCTATAGGGCACGTGCACTCACCTGAGAGACAGAAAGCAAGAAATCACTCCCCACATCACAATCCCTTCTTCTCCATTCTCCTCTTGGGATTTTGGGCATACATGCACACGTGCTCTGGGTGAGTTTTAAGCCGCAGAGTCCAGGACTCGAACTATGGTTACTACGTGGGAATCCAGCCACATAACCATGCCGCTATCTGCTAGTCCCTATTTATTCAAGTTTATTTATTATTATTATTACAATTTTTGAAAGTTTGCTACAGGGCACATTCACTCACCAGAGAAAGACAGAGAGAGAGAGAAAGAGAGAGAGAGAGAGAGAGAGAGAGAGAGAGAGAGAGAGAGAGAGAGAGAGAGAGAGGGAAAAGTGAGAAACCAAGCCACTTGGTCTGAGACTCAAATCATAGTACGATATGTGGAAGTCCAGCGCAACTACCATGCCACCTGCTGGCCCCTGGTGCTACTGTTTTTTTATTTATTTATTTTTAGGTAGAAAAAAAAAAGATTTAATAGAAAGAAAGGAAAGGAAAGAAAGAAATACACCCAAAAAGGTTGCTGGGCGAGCAGATTGCCAGGTGGCAACCGCCCTGCTGTTTTATTCTGAGCGAGGTTCTACTGCCTGTAAGTCCTGCCTATGAGACGGCCAGGTAGGTTTCTATGCTCCTCCAGCAGCACGGGTAATACAATCGCATCAGCTGAGGTAAGCCAAAATAGTTTTCCTTCTGAAAAACAAAATTAACTCGATGGCAATCATCAGATATTCATGTAGTAAACAAAAAAAAATTTGCTACTCAGGGAATATATGATTTTCACTCACTTGCCATGTTCACAGATATGCTAATTTTTATTCTTTCATTCAGCTTTCACTTTTGCACAAGGATTGAATCAAAAGTAAATTATATATATATAATTAAATCTGAACCTTCAGCTATTAGTGTGGCAGGTCATCTGTGCTTGTTCCCCCAGGGATTTACAGCTGCAAATTTAGCAAGGTTTCCCTAAAACCACGTCTATTTACATGGACTGGTGCCAGAGAACGTCCTTGCATGAACTTCGGATTTTGCTAAAGCAGCCCTCCTTTGGAGATGTCCCGGATTTGTGTTAGGCATAGGCCATTAACCTAAGCTCTCTTTTGCTATTGATCTGCCTTGATTAAGGCAACATTGTTTTCTCTAACATGTCTTTAATTTCCAAGAAGAGGCCAGTTTCTAAGATGTGTAAGCATACTGAAAATCTATATTCTAAACTATGAGCTAAGTATTGCTTCTGTGTTTGAGAGTGACATTATCAATTAAGTCACCAAAGATTCTGCCTGCCTCCTCAGTCGAACTATGTATAGAGATGTAATTCAAATGAACTCTTCTTGGCAGAGAAAGTTCAGTCTGCTGAGTGACAGGAGAGTTTCACATTTTAGTATATAAAGGCTGACGTGCTGGTTGATATCTCTGCAGACATGCCTTTGACCTCTAAATTGATGTTCACTTGTGGAATACTCTACTAAACACTACATCCAATTGAAATAAAAAAGGCCTTTTCAAAAGAATAAAATAATATTATGAAATTAATATTTCAAATATATATATATATTTCCATATTCATTATATTCTCTATATGTTTATTATTGATTAATAATAATAATGGAACTCTCTAAGTAACTAAAATATTTCTATGTCCTTCTTTTCAAGTAAAATACATCTTTAAATCTTCCAAGCAACTGGTGTTTTATTCAGTGTCTTTGAGGACAATACATCGTTTAGTGCAAACTGAATTCACAAGAAAAGATTGATGCTGAAGCGTTCCTCCTCAATATTATCTTGTACCCAAATCATCAGGAAAATTCATAGTAATTACGTCAGGTCAAATACCCAGGCTTTGAACAGACTGCTGGTAATGAGAGACTGAGCTATTAAATACATTTATTGTTTTACACAAAATATGATCATTTTAAAAATTAAATACTATATGTTAAATGTGTTTTATCATCTATAAAATTTGCTAAATGTCACATGATAGAATGAATATCCTGATTTAGTAGTCCTAAAATGACACTTAATGCAAAATAGGGCTCAATTAAATCATTTTCTTCTCTGTCTTTGTTGATAGCATGAGAAACTCCCAAGATAGGTAAAACAAGGACAGCTAAACCCCCTCACAAAAATTTAACTAATTTAAAGAAACATGAAGGCCAGGTGGGGGGGTGTTGTGATAGCTCGACTGGACCCACAAGAGAAAGTTCCTGGGTTTCCATTCCAGGAACCCCTTGGACATGCTGGATGTGCACAGATGTGCACAGATGTGCCAATGAAGGTTGTCAGCTGGCTCGGGGGAGTGGGGTCTGTGGCATGAGGATCCTGTTGGAGACACTACTCTCTCTCTCTCTAAATCTCTCTGTCTAAATCTCTCTTGTTTCTCATGAACTAAACATAAACAAATAAATAAGCTTTTTTTAAAAAATACATTGAAAAACTACTGTGTATCTGGCATTTATCTAATGGCATAGCTCTCAAAGCCCAACTTGTATATTCTTTTATTTTTATTTGTATTTTTTTGGAGAGGTGCAACTTGTATATTCTGAAATAAATAGAATATAAACAGTACTATGACATGAATATGGTATTTTGTTCAGGAGATCATTAATTTTATACATCCTAGCAGTCATCTATTTCACAGGTCAGATTTTTTATTTATTTCTATATCACATTTAATCACATATATCTATGTTTACAGTGTATAATATTTCTTTTTCCAGCACGATTACCATGCAAGTAGGAAGTCGGAGGGCTAGCCAGAGGCACAGTGATTAAGGCAACTGGATCCCACTTGGCTAAATATGTGGCTGGAGTCCTGGATCTGGCATCTTGTAAAGCACAGTGGATATGTGTGTAAGCATGTCCAAAAATCTCAAAAGGAGAAATGTAGAAAGGATTGTGATATAACCACCCTCCATAGTGTGCTGCTTTCTCAATAGCTCTCTCTCTCTCTCTCTCTCTCTCTGTCTATTTCTGTCTCCCCACCTCTCTCTGACAAGCATCAGTACCCTCTAGCCCAAATTAAAAACAAAACAAATAAAAGTAGCAAAGTACATTGAGTTTTATCTCAATAAATCTGTAATTTAAAGAATGAATATGTATAAGTATGCATAAATATAGAACATTTCAAAAAAGGGAAAAGAGAATTATAAGAATCAGAAACATTATCAACATTTTTTTTGTATCTGAGAATATTGTTTTCAGTGACAAGATCAATGACTAAAACATTAATGAGTTCAACTCAGCAATTTCTGTATTCCCCTCAGTTTGCTTTGACTTTCTGGAGACATTCATCTTATTTCTTCTTGAGTGATATTTTACTTAATTAGGTATTTTCAGGGGCTCTTTGAAGATTGCTTAGAAAGAGGCAAGAGAAACGAAAAGCAAGTAACTAACATGTTTAGAAATAAATGAAGAGAAAATATGTTTCTTTTATAAAAGTATTTCACTGGACTAAAAATGGAATAATGCATTGAGATTCAGAGATTTTTCCCTATTACCTTACAGTGTGCTATTCTTCATGGTAAAAAGGTTTTGAATTAGGCTATAATATCTTAACCAGCAAGAGACTCTCTTACAAAAGTACTGGGAGCTTTACAACATGGAAATGGACTCTAAACATAATATTTAGAAAATAGGTGCTTTCCTCCAAATGGAACAAAAATACATCTATCTTTTAAAGACATACTGCATTAGACGTTCCCACATTTTAGTTGGAAAAAATTTTTCTATTACAACTATATATTCTTGTGGCCTTGAGGCATGAAAACGAGAGATGGTCGTACAGGCTGAATAAATGGCCAGTTCTTAAGCCATCTTTGACAATTCTGTGGACATGCACAATGGAAACTATACATACCTTCAATCTTTTTTCAGACAAGCTCATTTCCATGAAAAACTAAAAAAGTTATACTTTAATTCAATGTTCTTGTGAACAATAAAATCTTAGATATAGAGGCTGAAATAAAGTAGCAGAAGCATAGGATTGTAACTCAAGACTAGAAGATTTGAAACTTAGACTCCAATGAGTCTAAAAACTCATGAAATTAAAATTAATATATATATATATATATATTTCATAATTTATATATTTTAAGTAGTATAGTTGGTGTAGTACAGACAGCTTGCAATTAAGCTGCCTTATTTCCAGGATACTAAATTGGTTATAATTTAAATATCCATTCATGGAAGGATAGAAAAATGAATTAGTTAATTTTCCCCATTAGAAGATGTTGAAGTCTTTCTCAAGATGCTTTTTACCTATGTGGAATAAATTATCAATAGTGGAATTCAAATTCACCATTTTAAAGCTATCTCAGCTAGATTTTGATGCATAACAAATCACTCAAACTTCATAACTTAGCCTTTCTTTCCAGGCTTTGAGTGGCTTTGCAGCCTGGCTAGTAAATACACCAAGAAGAGGGAAACCATCAGTAAATACAGAACCTGTGTGGTGCCTCCTTCAAGAAAATATTGGAATAAATAAACAAAATTACTGAAGTGATTCTTCGTACTGTATAAGTGTAAATACATTATTTGCTTAACTTCAGTGTTGAGTAATAAAATTTAATGAATGAATTAATTTATTTTTTAGAGATTTCTACTGTAGGGTGCATGCACTCACCAAAGAGACAGAGAGAGTCAGAGAGACAGAAAGCAAGAAAGCACCCCCTGGGGGGATGGCTATCCCACAATCTCTTCTCCTCCATTCTCCTCTCAGGATTTAGGGCACTCATGCACACACGCCCAGAGTGAGTTTTAAGCCTCCAGGTCCAGGACTCTAACTGCGGTCGACTACGTGGGAGTCCAGCAATGTAACCATTATGCCATCTGCTGGTCTTGTTAAATTGAAAATTAATATAAATGATTCTGATTTGTCCATCTAACTACAAAACAAAAAATCTCTTGACTTTTAATGTTTCCATTTGGTAAAAAAACAATAATTAAATTAAATAATGATTCCTCATGTTTTATCATCACTTGCACTGAAAATTTGCTTTTTGTATTCTTATTTGAATAAAAGAATATAAATGTACTTTTTAAATATAATTAGAGAAGAATCAAAGGTTTTTAATTTAAGAGGAGAGGTTTTTGCTATAAGGCTCGTCAGAAAAACAGAGAGACAGAGAGATAGAAAGTGATAAATCATCCCCGAGGGGGGATGGTCACGCCGCAATCCCTTCTCCTCCATTCTCATCTCGGGATCTTGGGCACGCACGCACATGTGCCTGGCATGAGTTTAAGCCACTGGGTCCGGGACTCAAACTGCGATCGACTACACGGGAGTCCAGCAACATAGCCATTATGCCAACTACTGGTCCCCCAACAATCACTATTAATTACATTAGAGATGAAATTAAAATGTTCCTCAAACTGGCTTTTCTAACCTTTCAATTTCCTTTATTCGTTCAAATGCAAAGAAAAGTGGCACGTTTGTGTGTTTACATGTTCTAACACTTCATTCCTTACTTGCGAAGTTATTTATTCATGTTTAAATAGCTGGCGACTGGAAGTTAGCAGGGCAGTAAAATGCAATACTCAGGACCAGCAGTTAGCGTAATGGCTATGTCACTGGACTCCCACGTAGTCAACCGCGGTTCAAGTCCTGGACCCGGTGGCTTAAACTCACGCTGGGCGCGTGTGTGTGTGTGCCCAAGATGCCAAGAGGAGAATGGAGGAGAAGGGATTGTGGCGTGGTCATCCCACCTGGGGGGTGATTTCTCGCTTTCTGTCTCTCTCTCTCTGTCTTTCTGGCGAGCGCACGCGCCCTATAGTGAAAACCTCTCCCCAAGAAAAGAAAAAAATAATAAAATAAAATGCAATACTCTAGTAGGCCGATTCACATAGGAAGGTTCCAGTTTCACATCCAAAGACCAACCTGAACACAGCAGGCGACACTGACCTCATGGTTGGAGGCTGGCTGAGCCTGGAGGTGGATTTCAGCTTTGAAATCCTGTTGGAGGTGCTGTTTCTCTCTCTCTCTTTCTCCCTGTTTCTCTCCCTCAAAGAAGACATAAACTAATAAATAAATCAACACATAAATAGCAAATATTTTAGTCACATATAATCATTTTATTTATTTATTTTTTAATAGCCAGAAGGCTCATGACCCTGTTGGAGAGAAGGAGAGAGAATATGGGACATTCCTCAATGGGACATGCTCATGTCATGATCCTATTTCCTCAATTTCTTGATTCTGTCAAGATTTGGGGCACTCATGTACATACTACCAGTGAGTTTTTCAAGCTGCTGGGGCAAGGATTCTAACTGCAATCAGCAAAGAGAGACCTGATTCCCTAAGCATACCTTTTTACTGTTGCACTATGTGACCATCCCAGTAAATTCATAGTTATCACAATTAAAGCTATCTTATGAGATTGCTACTCTGTTAGTCATTTTACTTATAATGAATTATGATAATAAAAATTAAGACTGTGATCATCACAGACTAGAATCATAACTTGGTTTAAAAATAGAGACAATGTGGAAGATGAGTTGATAAGCTAGAATTTACTTTTGTATTGTAAAGTAAAGCAGAAAAGAATATAAGCTGTGAAGTAACATGATTTGCTTTGAAAATGCTAACACTTTTTTTTAACAAAGTGAAGAGAAAATATTGTTTTGGAGTTGTACTTCTGCTCACTGAGAATTTTTATGATAACAATTTGAATTGTAATTGCTTAAAATAAATAAAACTAAACTCCTTGCAAAAGTTCAGTATGTATAACTTGACACATTAAAGTTTCTATCAGGATCTCAGATCCATGCAGATTTTATGGGTAAATGAACATTCTTAATCAAGAGTTCTTTAATTTACCAGGAAAAATAAAAAGATTGATCATTTTATTCCAGTTCTTTTTTTGAGAGCAAATTTTTCTCAGTAATGTGACTTCTACATCAAATATTACTTTCATTATCTATTCAATGGCTTCTGCAACCTCCTTGTCACTTAGAATAAAAATAAAATGTTTGCGTTCGTCCCTCAATAATTACCAATTTCTTTTCATTGATGTATGTTAATTTAGAAAAGCAGATTAATAATGAATAGAGAATGTGAACTAATACTTTGCTCTCACATAATATTGTACAGCAGTAAATTCTGACTCTCCATTTGAGGTATCTCTGCTTCAAGCCTTGACTGTTCTCTGTTCAGCACAACAGAGACTGGCTGTTATAGGAAACTGTAGCTTATTCTCTTCACCACCACCTGAGTGAATAAACTTCTGTCTTCTTATGTATCACTTAAGGACTTTCTAAAGGAATAATTCAGAAAAGAATGAGGAGGAGAAAAGGGAGGAGGAAAGGAAAGAGTATCATTTTTAGAAAATACCACCTAGAAGAACTGATTCTCAAAACTCCCCATGTCCTGGGGATTTAGGGATGGAGAACAACAAAAACAAACAAACAAACAAACAAACAGAAGTTTCTTACATAATTTCTAAGTGACCTTTGTGTATACAATTAGCTCTAGATTTGAAATATCCTGAACTGAGATCTCTCCAGTTTTTGATCCTTTTCACGACTTAATGCCCTGGTGAAGATGTTCTGATACCCCATGGAAGCTGGCCTGATGACTGCAAAGACATGGAACCATTCAAAGCACTTTATCACGTCTGGCATGATTTTCAAGCTCCCAGGTTTGAGACTTGAACCAGGTCAGTCATGTGAGAGGGCCCCTACCACCATACCACCTGCCAGCCCAGACATATTTGTTTTAATAAAGCCAGTGTGGTTTTTGTTATTCAAAAAACAATAACTTCACATCAAGTCAGGGCATTTTTTGACTTAATGGCAGTTTATATTTTGATGAATTACTGATATATACATGTTCTCTAATATTTGATTTTTGGATATTAGGATATTAGTATACTTATATAGCCATAGATTATGCAAACAACATCAATACATTCCCTTTATTAACTATATATTTTATTATTATTCCATATCCTAGATGTTTTTATTACTTTCTGTTAATATACAAAGTTAATGAATCTAATCTAGAGAATCATTTTCTTTCTTTTAATCTATAAAGCAATTATCTTTTTTTTAATAGTGGGATTATCAGAAGCCTAACAGCAGAGGTTTACTGCTAGCCCAAAACTTGCTCAATTTCATTTAGGTTTATTCTCACATATCAGGAGAGCTCCATAAATAATTTTACCCACACTAAAATCATCAAGTTTTCTGGATAATTTAGGAAATTTCTGTTTTATAATTTGCTGTAGATAAAATAATTTGTGCATAAAATTTTATATATCCTTTGATCCACAAAAGGGTCATTTTTAAGATAACTTTTAAATTATTATTCCCTATGCAAAAATATTATGACATTATAGAATTTAGTAGAAAACTATAATAAGCTTATAATTAAAGAAGTAATGTCATCAAATTTCTTCTTTAAAAAGGTCCTTGTTGGGACCAGCAGTTAGCGTAATGGCTATGTTGCTGGACTCCCATGTAGTCGACTGTGTTTCGAGTCCCAGACCCAGTGGCTTAAACTCACGCCAGGCGCGTGTGCATGTGTGCCCAAGATCCCAAGAGGAGAATGGAGGAGAAGGGATTGCGGCATGGCCATCCCCCCTGGGGGGTGATTTCTCGCTTTCTATCTCTCTTTCTGGCAAGCACACGTGCACTATAGTGAAAAAAAAAAAAACCTCTCCAAAACAAAAGGTCCTTGTTTTTCACTGAATGATGGATTAGATCACAGTTTGACTAAGATGAAAACATAATCTCCTAGAAACTATTAGGATGATCTCTAAGGGAGCCAGATGGTGGCATGGAGTAAAACCAAATACTCAGTGAAGTGACTTCATCTGTGAAGTCTCCTGGTTCAAACCCAGCATCCTCGCTGGGTGCATGCAGGACATGCTTGCCCATAGTCTGAAGCTGGATGAAGGTTCAAGGTGATTCTTGACATCAAAATCTAATTAGGGGCCAGTAGTTGGTGGTGGTTGGGGCACTGTACTCCCACATGAGCAACCATTGTTCAAGTCTCAGACCTGGCAGCTTGCTTTCTCAGTCCCTCCTCCTATTCTATTTCTGATCAAATTAAATAATAATAAATAAAGTTAAATAAATAATTCTTTAAAAAAAAACTCCATTGGGGGTACTTTGTCTGTTTCTCACTCATGAAAGAAATAAATAACAAAATTAAAATAATGACAGTGGAGAAGGAGAAATTCAGAGGTCTAAAGAGTATTGAAGAGTAGAAAATTAATTTCATAATTTTGGGGGTTTGGGGGTGAGTGAGATAGTTAGAGATCAATGACTTTTGCCATAGACTGATGGAATTGGGGGAAAAAGGCAGACAGCAATTTGTTGCAGACATATGAAGAGTTTTGTAAAGGTTTGTGAGGACTAGCTGGTGGCCTCATGGTTGAAGTGTCTTAAACCTAAGTGGCTGTCAGAGCAGCTCAGGTCCTGGACCCTGTGGGTTGAATAGCATGCTGGGTGCATAAGCATGCTTGCCCCAAATTCTGAGAGGACAATGAAGAAGAAGGGATTGTGAAGTGGCTATTCTGTTGATGACTGAATCTGTTGCTATAGGAAACTCTGAATAAATAGCTCCATTTGTTCTCCTGTAAATAGTCTTCATTTTACTGATGGTTGCATTGAAACAAGGTTTGGAGTTCCTATTGCCAAAAATCTGAATCTATGACCCAACTCTCCCAAGACCTTAACATGCCAATTGTTCATGGCTCTTGTGCGTTATTGCTCAAGGCTAGTTGAATCTGTGCTGCCACAATATGTCAGCATTAGACTGGAAATCTGTCTCTTTGTGTTGAGTTCCTTAACTATTTATTCTTTATCTGGTAGCCAGATTACATTGTTGGCTCCTATTTAACATCCGTGATGAAAACAGGCTATTTCTTTTACCCTTTTCTGTGCCCTTTCACACTTCTGTTTAGTGTTGTGTGATTGAAAAATATTGCTTTTAATACGGAAGATTGTCATAAGGTAGAACAATGGCATAGATGCTTTCTGATTCTTTAACTGGTTTCAGGGACCAGTGAGTTTGCAGTGTTTAATAGATCAGCCTCCATTTGGACATTGCTGTAGGTCACCCATAAAAATGGTTAAGATTCTCCTTCAATCTTGATTTTTGTCCTGAGAATTTGTCTTTGATCCAGGGAGAGTGCTCTCTCCTTTCCATTTGCCAGAGAGTACAGACAGTCAGATGTGCATTCATAGAGAAAACCATCTGGTAGGGGGCCTGAGACACAAACCTCGAGAGCACTTTCGACCTAACTGTGATCATCTCTCTGGAGGTTGTCGAAATTTAAATTGTCCCCCAGGAAACATCATGTTTGCTGTATGTCTTCCCATTACAAGCCTAACTCCTGTGCCTGGCTCTCTACATTCCATAATTTCACAAAAGATAATTTGGACCTTTGACAACCACCATGGGGAAACATTAAGCCTCAAGAAAGTACTGTTGATTTTAAGGTGCCTTAGAAAATAATTGGAATAATATTTCTTAGGTTCAAAGTACAACATCTTTGATTAGTTTCAAAAACATCCAAACAAAATTCTAATTCAACAATTTCTTCTCTAAGAGATCATTTGGGCATAGATAATGATCAATTTGCTAAATTAATTTTTAAAACAATGAAACCTAGGCTCTGTAGTCAATCTTTCCCTCCTTAGTTGCCTCATATATTCTCCTCTTCATGATTCCTTTGATTTTTCTCATTCCACATCTCCATCAACTCCTTTGCTCTTTTCCAACTCCCTAGGTTTCTGTTGTAATTGTTTTTGTTACAGGGCATGTGTGCTTGCAAGAGAGAGCCAAAGAGAGAGGAGAAGGAGGATGGCCATGCCTCAATCCTTTCTCCATTCTTCTCTCAGGGGTTTGGACATGCCCCCCACCCCCCAGCAATCGATGAGTTTTCAAGCCACTGGGCCCAGGACTCAAACTGCACAGCTGGCCATAGGGATCCAACCGCCCTAATCTCCATGCCAATTGCTGGCCTCTAGACTCCTCTTTTTCTGATGACTTTTCCAGGATGTTAAAATGCTAATTGCCCATAAATGTTCATGGTACTTGTAAGGCATGTCGGTAGGAAACAGTACTAGTAGAATAAAGAGCAGTAATTAAAAATCTCAATTATTCCTACAGACTTTTAGAATTATTTTGGATAAACACATACAACCTATCCTAAATCCTGATGCCAAAAGCCAACTGGGCTGACACAGAAAAAAATTTCTACAATAAACTTGAATTAAAAATAAGTCTTGAATGTAGGCCAAAAATTCATAGAAGCCATGCTTAAAACATTTTCAGTAAAAATTTTATGTGAAAATAAACTCAAACGCACAAACAGAAAATAGGTGCAGTTCCAGGAAAATGATGAATTTGAGTAAAAACTATTCTTTAGAAATATACAGGTGCCAATCAGTAGCTTGCCTTTCATGTTTTTTTGTCAGTGGGGGTTGAACTTCATATTGCAGACATTTTTGAAAATAAACATTATAATAGTTTCCTTTATACCTAAACCATAACACCTGCTATAACTTTTTTTAAAAAAAAATTAAATTTAAAATTTAAAAAGGATTGAAAGGGAATTTGTTTTCTTCTAGATTAAACAGCTCAGTGAATCACTTTCCAACTGCCATCCTATTGACAAGAATATTTGAAGATAGTTTTATCCAAAGAGACACCGGTAAAAAGCAATTGTACTACCTTAGAAAAGAAAAATCAAAGGGACCAGCAGTTGGCATAATGGCTATGTCGCTGGACTCCCACGTAGTCGACCGTGGTTTGGTCCCGGACCCGGTGGCTTAAAACTCACTCTGGGTGCGTGTGCGTGCGTGCCTAAGATCCTGAGAGGAGAACGGAGGAGAAGGGATTGCCGCGTGGCCACAAATCACCCCTGGGGGGTGATTTCTTGCTTTCTGTCTCTATGTCTCTCTCCGTCTGGCGAGCGCACGCGCCCTATAGCGAAAACCTCTCAAAAAAAAAAAAAAAAAAAAAAAAAAAAAAAAAACACACACAAAAGAAAACAAAAAACAAAAACTCCTCAAAATTCAGATAGATGAGGGCACTCCAAGAAAGGAACAAGTGTTCAATATTCTGCCTTAACCTTAAATGCTTTGAGTGTCAAATTAGCTATATACATGGTTGAGTTTATCAATTCTGAGATGGATAACATTCTTTCAACATAACACATTGACATCTTGGGTAAACCTATTTCTCAGCCTAAATATTCTACCAAAGTGGTAGTATTTCAGGTAAACCAAGGTTTTCCCTATCATGCACCCCTTAGTGTAATTCTGGGAAATTTATCTGAAAAACCATTCCTTCCTTCTTTGTAAACCATTCTAGGGATGCAAAAAAGGAGAAATTTAATTTGCAAATTTTAACAGACCATTACAATGGCTATTTCTTAAGATGCCATTAACATCTTTATCTCTAATCAATTTGTGTTGCACTGAATATATCTTTACCCTCATTATGTTTGATGCATATATCCAGTACAGATTTTTATATTTTATAGGCTAAAAATATTACTAGGGACCAGCTAGTGTCATGGTGGTTTAGGTGGCTGGATTCCATGTGATCAACTACATGGTTTGAGTCCTTGATGTGGCAGCGTTGGAAACATGCCAGGTATGTGTGCTTGCCCAAAATCCTAGAAGGAGAGGTGAAGACGAATGGATTATGATGTAAACACCCTCCATGGGGGAGGGTGTGTGTGCTTTCTCACTTTCTCTCTCTCTCTCTCTTTCTCAATCTTTCTTTCCATCTCTGTTTCTCTCTGACAAGCGCAAATGCCCTTTGTCAAAACAAAACAAAACAATCTACTGGTATAAAAGAAAGAATTGAAACAGAATCTATTTCAGTTCACATAAACCTTATCATATTGTTACCTAAACTTCTTCAGTACCTCTTAATTTCAAAAGCAAAGGGAGAAGACCAATAGTTGAAGTGTTTTATCCAAAGCATTTTTCATACCATGAGAAGGTAGTAGACTTATTATTATCCCCATTAAAGACAGGGAAAAAAATAAACAAGGATACTGATTTCTTCAAGACCCCAGAGTCATCAAAAAATAATTATCACTTTTTTGGTTGTACCTAATTCAAATGCCATAATTTCATCAACCCCATCTAACACCATGTACTTTTCATTCTACATTTTCAGTGTACCCCAATACTTGCTTTCTTTTACCCAGAAAGGTCACAAAATGCCTCACAATTAGGCCACAGATTTTTTTTTTTTTTGAAGAATTCTACATTTTCTAGGTCCTCAGTCATGACTTAAAAGATCCAAATTTATCTAATTATTTATTTCTGATATAATATGTAGATGGTCTCTTACTCTGTCTGAAAACAACAAACCTGCAAAAAGAATTTGATTATTTTACTATGAGCCATCAGAGAAAAAGGACATCAGGTTTTAAAGAATAAATTACATTTTTTTTTTTGTCAAATGCAGCTTATAATTCAGAGTATGAACTACGTAAGGAGAAAAAGTACTCTTCCTTGAGAGAACAAAGATCTGTATATTTAGAGAGACTTTTGGTATAGGGTGTGTGTGCTCGCTGGAGAGAAAGCAAGAAGTCACCTTCTGGGGAGGGTGTTCACACTGCAATCCCTTCTCTTCCATTCTCGTCTTGGGATTTGGGGCATGCACACACACATGCCCAGTATGCGTTTTCAGCCTCCAGGTCCAGGACTTGAACCACATTTGACTATGTGGGAGTCCAGCAACATAACCATTATACCCTCTGCTGGTCCTGAATAAAGACTTTTAAAATGTATCTCAGTTACTTCACCAAGCAACACTTGCGAGGAATTCTAGGTTTATGGTGATGTTACAAACCAAGGGTGGATGACTTTTATAAGAATGCAATGCTTTTCCAAAAATTGAGTAAATCTTCAGTACAAGATGCGCTCATCTGGGAATCTAAACAAAAGTAATTCCTCTGTAACCTGAATACAATATGCTCACAATCTCACCTCCTAGACACGTTTCACTATAAAATTTTCTATTACATATTTGAGCATGACCAATGTGGAAAAACTCAGGGTTTTCAACGTATGGAAACTACCAGAAGCTTTGGCATTTATTGTAACTTCACCCTTTACCCAATTTCAACTTTTTAGTCTCATTTGAGAACATTGTGCCACTGCAAAACTTGCCTATACTTCTGCTGAAGGAGAAGACTACCACTGTATCTCAAATTTCCTTATATAGTTCAAATATTACAACTGACCGGGAATAAAAGTTATCTTCAAAAAGTTAATGAGAAAAGCATATTATGAAAAAAACTATGCACAGATTTCAAATATCTTGTACCGAAATAAACTCATATTTTAAATTATTTTTCTAAAGACTTTCTGAGTTACTCAGAAAGTTTATTTGAGTATGCTTTCAAAACGAAGAAAATTTCTACCCTCTGATGTAAGCCCATCAAAAATGGACAAATTTAGGGAAAGTTACATACCATGCTTCTTTCTAGAGATGTGGCTATCGTGAAGCTTAAGGACAATATAATTAGAGGTAAAGGAAAGCTACAGGAAATGCTCAAGCTTATTATTATGCCCAATTAGTAGCCTTAATCAAGATTATAATACAAGTTAAAGCCTTAAAGAAGAAATCTCTGAAGGGCTACAAAGAAGTAATGAAAAAATATTAACATTTAGTACATGGTTTTGAAAAGAACAAGTGGAAACTATCTGGTTGTATCCTTCATTCAGATCATCTCTGGTGTTCTCAAGATAGCAGCTTGGTAGTATTACAGTACTTCAAACGTGTATGACTAAATTTTCCCATGAAGTTATTTATCTGAATACATTTAAATAGCTTAATATATTAAATCAACCATGGTGGAGAGAATCTAAAAAGATAGCTAAGAACATTTTCAGCTCATGTGTCACCTGTCAACAAAATATTGGGTCGTCAGAAAGTTATGACATATTTTCTGTTTTTCCATACAGGAAGTGCATCATGACTTTTCTAACTACCCAATGACATTGAGAAATATTTAAAGATGAGACATTGTCATAAACCAAGCCTCAAGGGCTATTTAAAAAACGTTCAGATGGAATATATCCTGCTTCAAACCTCCATGAGATTTGAATATGTTTTAGTTGACTTTGTCTATTTGGGGGCATAATTTTATATAAGGTGGTTAAGTCATACAATTTATGAAAATAATTATAAAAAAATTCCTTACAACATTACTCATTAATGGAAAATTATACTGCCTTTACCAGCTTATCATCTTTGGGAAAGTCTGAAAGAAGTAATGATATCTTAAAATTTGAACTAACAACACTTTCAACAGCCATTAAGTTCCCTTGGAAAATGAAACACCCATTGAATATTATAGCCATATGCTTTATCCCTTGATAGTATGGTTTTTATCTTCTAAGCACTGGTATTAATAGGTTTCTACAGTTAGAGACTTTTATCTCTGATACGAAACCCTGCCACTCATAGATGCGGTAATGTGTCACAAGGGATTTAGTTACTGTACCTAGGCCTGTTACCACCAGATTGAATCTGCCTTCATGCAATAACTTACAACAAAAACTCTTTATGATCTTCCACCGAGAGATGTCATCCATTGGAAAAGAAAGCAGAGAAAGTAATATCCTCAAATTGCTTGGGAAAGAACTTTTTCAGGTATGGTTTATAAGAGAGTCAGCAGTGGAACTCCAGGGAATTCACTGCAGACTCAGATTTCTCAATTTCAAACCAGAATTCTATACAATTAGACTACTTCAATAGTGAACTTCCAAGTGAGGGCTCTCAGAGACCTTCCAGAAGTAGGTAGTCTTCGGAAACAGAGAGCTAACCCAAGAACTTCAAAATAAACTGATCATCTTGTACAGGGAACATCTTCTGACAAAGATTTTGGATCAAGACTTTTATAATCTGTTATTTTACAATCATTCTTCTCATTTTTGATAGATGTTTTGTTATCATCCACTATAACAGTTCTCGTTCCTTTTATAATTTCTCTTGTCATTACAGCAATTTTTAGATACAAATTTACTCACCTTAATATAATTTTTAGATTATAGAAAACAGGAGCCATTGTTCTCAATATTACCAATTGCTAGCATGTCATGTGACATTCAATCCTAGTAAAAAATTAATTAAAAAAAATCCCTTTGCTCAATTTTACTTTTTACCACATGAGATCATAGAAAATTATCATAAATAACATTTCTACTTGTATATATATAGATACTCTTAAGCAAAACCTGAGACTTGCTAGTGTCACCCTAAGAAAAAGAACAATATTATAATCTCTATGTCAGGTTCCAGGTCAATCTAAATTTGAATTCAACAAGGTCTGTGTGAAAGATCAAATACTTGCCACCTTGACAAGTCTACTAGAGTAATTCAGGTATATTAAGGCCCCCATTCCAAACTTATGTTGTGAATGTGCTGTCATATATACCCATAAAGAGCAACATAAAAAATAATGTCATAGGACCAGCAGATGGCATAATGGTTACATCACTGGACTTCCATGTTCTCCACTGCGGTTCAAGTCCCAGACATGATGGCTTAAAACTCACTCTGGGCATGTATGTGTATGTGTGTGTGTGTGTGTCCAAAATCCCGAGAGAAGGGATGAGATGTGGACTCATTTACTCTGGGGAATGATTTCTCGCTTTCTGTCTCTCTGTCTCTTTCAGTCTCTTCAGCAAGTATACATGCCCTATAGCCAAAATCTCTCTAAAATAAATACATAAATAATGTCATGGGAGAATAACAGGTTAACAGAAAACAACCTCAGATGAAGAAGCAAGAAAATACTTCTAATAAGAAAAGGGCCCGAGAGTAGGCAAAAATCTTACATATCACTGTCAAACAGAACCCAAGGATCCTTCACTGTAGCCCAGTGTTTGTTTGTAAGTTCCAGCTGCATATAATATATTTCACTGAATTTTTGTGTTAACCTACAGCATGGGCTTTGGTCTGTATGCACATCTGATAAACACGACCCAACATGGAGGACCTACTCCTGACAGGATTTGATTTATAGTAACTGTCTTTTCTGTGTGATGAACATCCATTTTGCCTAGACTAAGGTGACTTACCAAATGGCTAGGTCAGCAAAATTTTGAACACACTCTTCTCCCTTTTTAATATTCTTTCCACTTACTTTTATTATTAAGATATGAGTAAAATTTATATATGAATATATGTAGACAATTCTTAGAAAAAGTATGTCTGTTCCCACTTTGTTTACATATAGCATTGTCTATTATTGCTGCAACAGAAATAATATATTTTGTTTCAGTTTGTCTTTAATATTTTCTTTCTTTGGGATAGTATTTATCATGTATAAAAGACATAGCTTAATGTTTATTATTTGTTTTTCTCATATATCCCCATGTTTGATATTTATAATAACCAGACATTTTTCAATAATAGTAGATCATGTATGTGTGTGTGTGTGTGTGTGTGTGTGTGGTACATCCAATTATTTTGTATTTATTGGAAGACTTTAGATAGGGGTACAGAAAATAAAGTTTGTAATGAAAGTTTATAAAGACTATTTAATTTGTTTTTTAAGTTTTTTGCCATAGGGCATATGTACTCACCAGAGAAAGAGAGACAGGGAAAGAGAAAGTGAGAAATCACCCCCTTGGGGAGATGGCCACTCTTTAGTCCCTTCTCCATTCCTCTCCTGGGATTTTGGACACACACACAATCATGCCCAGTGTGATTTTCAAACTTTCAGGACTAGGACTTGAACCATAATTGACCACCTGGGAGTCCAGTATCTTAAACACTATGCTACCTGCTGGCCCCATACGGCTATTTAATTTAAAGCTAAACATTTTAACTGTTTTTTAAAGCAAGGAGTGCTTGGAATGGCTATCATGGGAAAGTAGCATGTTGAAAATATATTGTTCAAATGAGGTACATTTTTAGAATGAGATCTAATTAATTAAGGGAGTTAGATGTCCAAGAGTATTCCAAAATTTAAATAGGATACAGTGAAAGTGCTGTAAAGTAAAAAGTTTGCGTCCTTTCAAAATTCATATGTTGAACTCCAATTCCCAATTTGATGGTATTTGGATCTTTGGGAAGTGATGAACTCATGAAAGCAGAGTCTTCATGAATGCTTTGATGTCTTGATAGAAGTGAGAACACGGACAGATGCCAGGTGTCTGAGAACCAGGATGTGGGTCTTCACTAGACATTTAATCTGCCAGTGCCATCATCTGGGACTTCTCAGCCTCCAGAAATGTGAGAAATAATTTTTAATAAGCAGTGTAGCTTATGATAGTTTGTCGTAGCAGCCAGAACTAAGATATATTTTATTTTTTAACTTGGTTACCTGATAAATGTCTTCGGAGAAATGTTACTACCTCAACAAAAAATAAATGATGCTGTGAAAATGGGTATGAAAATTAATCTTTAGCACTGAAATTTATATGATAGTAGATGTTCAAAATTAAAATATTGCGGTCAACAAAAAGTCAGATAAATATTTCAAAAAGTCTTTAAAATTGTAGAATATTTAAGCAAAAATGGGTAATTAGAGGATTAGTAAAGTATGTCCAATAAAAAGATCACTAGTAATTCTAAGGATAGAAGAGAAAATGTATGTGTGTAAGTCATTAAAGTATGATGATAGTCAAGTGACCCATATTTGAAGTGTATGGATTTCAAAATAAAAGTAATATAGAAAACACTGTTAGGAACTTTAAGCACTAGGTATAGGAATAGATCTTAAAACACACTCTAGACAGAGCCAGCCAGTGGCACAGTGGTTAAGGCTGCTGGATCCCATTTGGCCAATGGTGTGATTTGAGTCCTGGATCTAGAGGCTTGGAAAACATGCTATGTGTGCGCGGACAGACCAAAATCCCAATAGGAGAATGGAAGAGATAGGCCATCTCCTCTGAGAGTTTCTCTCTCTCTCTCTCTCTCTCTCTCTCTCTCTCTCTCTCTCTCTGTCTCTTTCTAGCAAGTACACATGCTCTTTAGCAAATAAAATAAAATAAAACTTCCACAAAACATAAAAAATATCCCATATTTGTATGGAAAATAGTTTCATCAAATGTCTTAATACTAGTGAAGAGTGTTTCAAAAATTCTGAGGGAAAAATTATATAAAACTTGTGGCCTAGTTAACTAAGTAAAAATACATTTGAGATTTCAGGAAGGCAACCTCCGTCATCTCCGTTCTATGAAAAACAGTGATGGATGGGTTCCACCGAAACAAGTGAGTGAGATTTCCAGGTGGACATTTGGGAGCCTGTCAAGGATAAATATTGAACAGGAGATCTTGATTACAGAATAAAACTGGTAAAGAATTCTAAGAAAAAATTCTCAAGGAAGAAAATGAAGCTGATATGGTATTCCTGATGTGTCTGAATATATTGAGATCACACTCCAGAGACAATATTAGTGATCTGTATGTAGGAACAAACAATGCAAAACAATGTAATTCTTGGTGTCAACATAAAACGTGAGAAAATTTAATTCAATGAAGCTACGAGCATGTTTCCTCTGAATGATGAACTGTGGTGCATATTTACATATCATAATAAAATATTTGCTTCCACCAAAATAATAAAATTACTAATATATACCACATAATGCAAAGTTCAATATTGAATAAGATAACTATGTTTACACACCTAATTTGATTATTACACACAGTATGCATGTCTTTTTTTTTTTTTTTTTTTTTCTTTTTTTGGAGAGGTTTTTGCTATAGGGCGCGTGCGCTCGCCAGACAGACAGAGAGAGACAGAGAGATAGAAAGCAGGAAATCACCCCCCAGGGGGGATGGCCACGCCGCAATCCCTTCTCCTCCATTCTCCTCTCGGGATCTTGGGCACGCACGCACACGCGCCCGGCGTGAGTTTAAGCCGCCGGGTCCGGGACTCGAACCGCGGTCGACTACGTGGGAGTCCAGCGACATAGCCATTACGCTAACTGCTGGTCCCAGTATGCATGTCTTAAAAAGCCAGAGTATACCTCACAATAATATATTACAGTGATTGTTTGTGAACCAGAAATTATAATAAAAATTAGTAAAATAAGGGCTGCTAGGCATGGTGTTTGAGGTTTCTGGACTTCCACATGGCCGACAATGGTTCAAGTCCCAGACTTGGAAGCTTACTTTCTCACTTTCTCTCTCTCTCTCTCTCCCTCCCACTCTGACCCTCTCTGGTCAAATTTAAATCTATCAATCAATAAAGTTAAATCAAATGTTTCTTTAAAATAATTAGTAAAATTAAGTAAACAAATAGGCTTATTCAAAAATGGCGATTTTTGAAACAGAAACAGAAGCAGTCTTTAAAATAGTTGCAGTTGGTTACCTTCAGATGTAATAATCAACACTATGAAGAAATACAAGAAGATTATTTATAGGACTGACATTTTATACTATATTTAAGTAGATATAAAAAGCTCACAAAAGCAAGAAAATGTTACATAATTATAGATCTTCAAGTGAGAATCAGACATGGAAGAATTTTTAAATTTTAAATATAAAAACATTATTTTTATAAGCAAGAAAAGTAATCAGATATGGCTAATGAGTATTACTTTTCATACAAATTAAAGCATGTTTTAGTTTTGGAGTGACAGGAACTATTTCAAGCCATCCAAGGAAAGCACATCCCTTCTCTTCTAGAACATCTCACTGTGTAGTCTCCTTACAGGGTTCTGGGCATTGTCTAGTCACTACGCTTCAAAAACCTCTACATTCTAGGTTTATGATGCTCACTTTCAGGACAGCTGATACCTCTGGCTGAGATATGTTATAGAGAGGTATCTCGCTTCACTCTGCCATAGACTCCTATCAGCTTCACAGGGTTTTGAATGATTTTGACCAAGGTGATTAACATGTGCACAAAGAGAATTTGGAGTTTTCACTCTCCGGGGCGTCCACAGCAGCGAGGCGAGCCGTTTCCGGTCTACCCTCACTGTTTTCTGTTCTGACCCAGCTTCTGCCCAGATAAACAGTTCCCTTCCTCATATTACTTACGTAGATTTTCACTTGTCTCTCCGCATATCCTGCAGAAGAACTAGCCATTAAACCTGGACAACAAGCAAATTAAGTCTGTTGAAAAACATGAGCATCTTTACCAAATCTCAACATGAGTCTTTTGATAACTCATTAGTTCACCACATTTTCCTTTTTTCTCATTTTCGATAGTGCTGTAACATATTTAATGTGTATAAATGAAGACATTTTATTGAATATCCAAATTTTAAAGATCAAATTCACCTCTTTTTCTTGATTCTTTTGTTTCTGCCAATATCATATCATGTGGAGAGCTTCAAAACAGCCTTATTTTCTCATCTGATTTTCATATGATTACATTTATAAACCTGCAGATTCTTTGTTACACTATATAATGATGGCATTGGGAGGATTTCTGGTAATAGGAAAAAACAGTTTTAATCATTTTTCTCTGCTCTTCTAGATTTCAACAGAGCTGCTAACAATACCCATTAAAAAAAATGTGTCCCTGGGACCAGCAGTTGGCATAATGGCTATGTCACAGGACTCCAACATAGCCTACCGTGGTTCCAGTCCTGGCCCTGGTGGCTTAAACTCACACCGGGCACGTGTGCGTGCGTGCCCAAGATCCCGAGAGGAGAATGGAGGAGAAGGGATTGCGGCGTGGCCATCTCCCCTGGACGGTGATTTCTCGCTTTCTGTCTCTCTGTCTATCTCTGTGTTTCTGGTGAGCGCATGCACGGTGAGCGCATGCACCCTATAGCTAAAACCTCTCAAAAAAAAAAAAAAAGTGTCCCTTTCATGTAATATTCTATACTAGCAACAAATTTTTGTCATCCTCCCATTCTCTCATGTTTTTTTCATTTTTTACTGGACTCATGAGAGAGAGACACACACAGATGGAGAGAAAATGCACCCTCAACAGTGTTCTGAGGCGCCCATACACCCCCACATTTCAGCTAGCCCTGGTCATGGCAAGCTCACATATAGAGTCTGCAGGAAGGTCACTGGACTTGAACCAGAACCCTTTAATGTAGGACTGCCCTGCAGAGTGTTGCATGTTACTGCTGCACAACCTCTAGCCCCATTTATCATTCTGTTTTGATTGTTTCTTTTAAAATTACTATTCAAGGGGCTGGCAGGTGGCATGGTGGTTAAGGCACTAGACTCCCACATAGCTGATCGTGGTACAAGTCCTGAAACGGGTGGCTTGTTTTCTCACTTGCTTTCTCACTTTCTCTTTCTCTCTTTCTCTCTCTGGTCAAATTAAAAATAATAATATTGATGAATAAAGTTATATCATTATTTTAAAATTAATATTCAATTTATTAGAGCCACAAAATCAAAAAGTAAAGTTTTCCTTAAGCACTTGTGCTCAATTGACATTTTTTTGGTTCTGTTTAGAAATTAAGTTCAATGGAAAATATCGCCTTCACTTTTTTTTTTGGAGAGGTTTTTTTTTTCCGCTATAGGGCGCGTGTGCTCGCCAGACAGACAAAGACATAGAGACAGAAAGCGAGAAATCACCCCCCAGGGGGGATGGTCACGCCGCAATCCCTTCTCCTCCATTCTCCTCTCGGGATCTTGGGCATGCATGCACACGCGCCCGGCATGAGTTTTAAGCCACTGGATCCAGGATGCGAACCGTGGTTGACTATGTGGGAGTCCAGCAACATAGCCATTACGCTAACTGCTCTTTCCCTATCACCTTCACTTTTGTATTGTCATTTTCATTAGGTATTACTTTAGAAACTTATGATGCATAGTTCGAAAAGATAATTCCATGGGTTGAATTGTTAAAATAGATGACGTGAACAACAGATGTTGCTCAACCCCCAATTTTTCTGATACCCAAAATAGTGGAAAATGCTAAACATAGAAATATTGTTTTCCTATAGAAGTGTGAAAACTGTAACTCTTAAAAATATTTATTTATTTTTCTGCAGAAGGACACATTTTTATTTCAGGATAACAGTAACTGATGTGGAAACATCAATCACAAATGTTTTTTACTCTTCAAATCAGTTTATGAGGTTTCCCCCTGTTCTTTAGCCCGTCAATCCCATAAATTCCTTAATGCCATATTTATTTACAATTTGGAGATATCAACTCTGACCTGATAAAGCCATGTAATAGACAGAGGCTCTGTTTCTACTATTAAAAGTCCATTAGCATGTTTACTAGCAAGTATTGTCTAAATTATTAGAATATTTACTTGAAGATTTTCCCAAGATCACCTTCCCCTTGGCTTCTATAGCAGGGAGTACATGGTTTCAGAACTATTTTTTTTTTATCTTTTCTCTCCACGGACCACGTATTCCATAGTGGCAGAAAAACTCGAAAATATTTCTACATACTTTCAACATTGATGTAAATTGGTCTAATTTTGATCTTTCTCTAATTTATCAATTGTCAAACAGTGACTTATGCTGGAGATGAGATATGATGTCTCACAAAAATCATGATCTGTGTAGTCAGATGCTCTGAATTTAAATACTGACTGTGACACCAACTTTTATTTATTTTTTTTTTTGGAGAGGTTTTTGCTGTAGGGCATGTGTGCTCACCAGCCAGCCAGCCAGAGAGAGACAGAGAGACAGAAAGGGAGAAATCACCCTCCGGGGGGATGGTCATGCCTTAATGCCTTCTCCTCCATTCTCCTCTCGGGATCTTGGGCATGCACACACACACGCCCAGCGTGAGTTTAAGTCACCAGATCCGAGACTGGATCCGTGGTCAACTACGTGGGAGTCCAGCGACATAGCCATTATGCTAACTGCTGGTCCGACACCAACTACTTGCAGGACCTTAGATGACTTTCTTAATTTCTCTTGCTTTAGTTCCCTCATTATCAGTTAGGGTTATTAACACTGCTCGATTCATAAAGTCAATGAGTAGCAAATGAGTCAATGTGAATAAAGGCTTTAGAAGATGTGTGACTCATTTTAACTTTTCAAAAACATTAGCTCTTATTAGTTAATATACACCAGTGGTATAAATGGCCTTGTGTTTTGACCCAAATAATTTCATTCATTTCCTGTCCCCTATTCATTTTCAACCTTTTTGCTTATTCTCAGTTTTGAATCTTAGTTACTCTGATAATATACTCTGGTGTTACTCTCCATTTCCCCACTTATTTTAGAACTATAGCTATGTCCCTAATTATATGTCCCTTTTACACCAACCAAATTCTGTAATGTCATCAACCAAAACCTTGAGCAAAAACCAAAACATTGGGCTTCAATTAATCATTGAAAAAGTCATTCTGTGCTAGAAAATTTCTGCATCCATTAACAACAGATTTATATTTCTCTTTATATTGCTAAGCACTGGCAAGCAATTCAGCATTACATTTAGAAACCAGACTCCTTTCAACTTACATATTCATTTTGGAACATTGCCGATCTGTATTGCAGATAAGCATTAAATTAATTCATTTGGGTCCTGATTCAGCTGTGTTTGCTCAGGCAAAATTTCTGCCTGAAGTTCCATTGACTCTGAGGTCAATAAAATCTTTGCATATATAAATTCTGATGAGTCTAGTCTTGAATAAGTATCTTGCAGTTTCTTTCAGTGTGATTCTTACTATTGAATACCAAATGACACTTTACAGAAGATTTCAATTGACTTTTTGAAGACAGGAGTTATCCATTGAGTAGACTCTTGAAATTAAATAAAAGATAAGCATTATATCCTTTTAAATCATTTTTCTTCTATTAGTAACTTATAAATTATAGAAGATGAATAATTTAGTTAAGTGAGTTATATGTGTATTCTACTACTGATATTTTGAATTTTAAACTTTTTTATATAATATGGTAAGCCATCACTCTGGTATTTGTACTGCATTAATAGGAGGAAATTGGATCATTGCTGCCTTTTTAAAAGAAAACAAAAAATACTCCTGGTTTGTGATACACTATTAAATGTATGCTAGGTATTTCAATTTTTTATTGCAAGTATAAAAGGTGAGCCAGGATGTGGCCTATCGAGAATAATGGTATTATTTGCATTATCTTATATGACAGAAATCTATATGGCATATGTAGAAAGTCAATGCTCTCCAGACGACTCAAATTTGAAAAATCTCAGAATTAAATATCCTGATCTACAAACTGAAAAAAAAGAAATGAACATTAAAATCAAAATATTTCTATTGATCATGCAGCAAAGAGAAGAGAATTTGATTTTTAAAAGCTAATAATAGCAATGATAAAGTGGTAATATGGTGGGGTGATAGAGAAGAGCCTTTGCATTTTCCTGGGCTATATCCTGAATATTTCATTAATTGCCAATATATATCAATTAGAAAATAGAAGGAAATTTATTTAGCCCTAAAATATCATCTGATAAGGACTTGATTACAGAGTGTGTTAACAAAGGTGAGGATAGTATATATAAGATTGTATGAATTAGAGATCCTACTGAAAAACAATATCTTAAGACTTTGTGACTTAAACCAATAGCCACTTATATAGCTCAAAATTTGCAGTTTGGCAGTTTGGGGTGAATTCAGCTGAGCCGCTCTTTCAGTTGATTAGTCACTTATCTGGGTGTGACAAGTGGACAGTAGGTCTAGGATGCCACAACAGAGCTCAACTATGCTCCACTTGGTCCCTCATCCAAGCCTGAGCAAGTTCTCATTAGACAGGGCTCTAAGACAGACAGACAACACATATGAAACCTCTTGAGGATTAAATTTATAATTGGTTTACTGTTGCTTCTGTTACATTAGACGAATCCATTTTCCAAGAACGATGAAGATAGATTTCTCTCCTTTATGAGCAAAGGAGAACATCACATTGAAAGGAACTTTGGTGGATCTTTAGATCCCAGAAATTATTCCATATGATACTATAAGGGCGGACACATGTATTATATATTTTCAAAACCCATAGAAAGTATAACATGGAGAGTGAATTCCTTCTTACATGGGACTTGTAAAAAATGACCTCGTATAAGTAGAGTTGAGGAAGTAAAGTCAAAGCCCTTACTAGAGGCTGGGAAGGATGAAGTGGCCAAGAACAGAATAGGGAGATGTTGATTAATGAAAACGAAATTTGAGATAGGTAAGAGGGACAGTTTCTAGCGTTGTGAAATACAGTAGAGTGGGATTATCTTACAGTTACAATTCACTATATATCTCACAGTAACTACGAAAGAGGATTTTGAATGTTCCCAACACAAAGTAGTAACAAATAGTTGAGATAATGGATATACTGAAAATTATCTGGACTTATTTATTACGTACTGTATTCTTTTTTTTTTAAAGAGAGAGAGATAGAAATGTTTTGCTATAGGAGGTGTGTGCTCACCAGAGAGACAGAAAGTGAGAAATTGCCCCCTGGAGAGATGGCTACACCTTGATCCCTTCCCCTCCATTCTCGTCTTGGGATTTTGGGCACACAGGCACACACACCTGGCGTGAGTTTCAAACCTCCAAGTCTGGGCCTGGAATGTTGGTCGATCATGTGGGAGTCCACCACTTTAACCGAAATGCTGCCCATGCACATTGTATTCTTGGAAAATCACTTTGTATCCCACAAATATATACATCCTTCTCTTCCCTGTCTTGTCTCTTGCCAGGAGAATTTATTTGCCAAACAAAACTAAAATTTAGATAACAAAAATAATAATTGTTGTAGTTTGTGTAGGTTAGCTTTTTGAGACAGAGGAAAGATTGAGATAGAAGGAGATTAGATGTGAAAGGGCAAGAAGAAGCTATCTAGCACACTAACATGTGTACATACTATTATAAAGTATTCTTAACATAAGGTAATTTATTCACTAGCTATTGGATTATATCTTTTTTTTAGCAAGTGGAACCTATAGTAGAATTTATTCATGTCAAAAGTATAAATCATTGCCATTTTTTCAATTTGTACTTTGTTCAATAATTCTGATGATAAAATACATAACTTCCTAAGACATTGCCAATGCATTTATTCTTAGAACCAATGCTAACAATTGGCTTTCAGAAGATGTTCACAAATAATTATAATCATTGTCACTTCAAATAACTACATTGCAATTAAAAAGAAATCACAATGCAATATTAAAATCTGGGCTTCACATGAAGTTCTGATGATCTATAATTCTCTTTAGAACTTCACAATTTTTTTATGTTTAAAAATGTTATACATTTAAAGGAGAAGGGTTAAGAGAAGTTATTGTGTCAAAAGCATGTGTTATTCAGACCTTTTCAACATTGAGAATTTAGATCATTTGCATGTGCTTCTTCTTTCTGAAGTTAAAGACTGTCTTCTGATTCACCATCATTAGTATACTCATACTCATCAGGTAAAAAGAACTCTTATGGGGCCAGCAGGTGGTGTGCAGGCTACCATGTCTGGATTCCACATGGCCAATTTGAGATTTGAGTCCTGGACCTGGTGGCTTAAAAATCATGCCAGGTGTCTGCATGTGTGTGCCAAAAGTCCAGAGTGGAGAATGGAGGAGAAGAGATTGTGGTGTGGCCATTCCCTTGGGGAGTGTTTTCTCACATTCTTTTCCTTTCTAGCTTTGCCTTATAGCAAACAAACAAACAAAACTTTCTATGCTAAACAGTCAGATTACTGTATCATACTGTACATTAATAAACTATGTCATAGACACTAAAAATGGAGAACATAAATACAGAACAAGGAGATACCATGGAAGATGTTTTCTGTAGATGATATACGTTTGGGTATTTATATCTACCTATGCATGTAGTTGAACACAAACTATTAGTTTACAACCTAATAAATTATTAAACACAAAACAAGTCTATGTAACTGCCACAAGTATCAGTAAATAGAATATAACCAGCATTTACACATTTTCCATAAGGCTTCCCATAAGCTTCTACTATATAGTCTGAATGTTTTTCTATATGTTTCCTAAATCATATGTTTAAACTTAATTTCCAGTGTGAGGATATTGGGAGATAGGGCATTTAGGAGGTGATGTAGTCACTTGGATAGGATTATTGCTGTAATGAATGAGGTTCCAGGGAGAGTCCATACCCTTACTTCCATGTGGAGAATAAGCAAAAAATGGCCTCTTTGAACTAGATGGCCATCATACTCATCAGATCACAAATCAATTAGCACTTTGGTTTTGAAATTTTTAGTCTCCAGAACTGTGAGAAATGAATTCTGTTTTTTTGTTTTTTTTTTTTTTTTTTTTTTTTTTTTTAATAAAACAAGCCTCTGTTCAAATTTATTTTTATCTTTGATTTTTTTAATCAAACTCTCAAATCCCAGTTTGCTCCATGATTGTGTTTTGTTTTTCCATGAGGCATGTGTACTTGCTGCAGAAAGAGGGGGCAAGTGAGAAGTTATCCCTCAGGGGGGTTGGGCATTACTGTAATCCCTTCTGTTCTCTTCCTGGATTTGGGGTATGCATGAAAACCCACTCATGATGACTTTTAGGATGTCAGGTCTAGTTCTTGAACCATATTCAGCCATGTGAGAATCAGCACCTTAACTATCCTGCATCTGCTGGCCTCTGCCCTGTGGTTTTTATATCATTAATTGCCTTACCATTCTTAATTCTTAATCTCCTTTTGATTCATTTTTGTGCAAAATGTTTTTTAAATTTTTGCCATGGAATAACTTCTTAATTTCTCTTTAAAGCCTATACATTCACTCAAGTGATTCAGTGGGAAGCTGACTTCATCCAGAGCTATAGACAGATGGTCTTGGTTCTGAAGTCTATGGCTGTTACACGATGGTAGTGGCTACAATTTTTTCAATCTTAAGAATTAATAAAATATCAAGGATTGATGTAGAACTTGGGAAAACCTAAAATATAAAAGAAAAATACTAAGTTTTAAAAAAGGAAAGAGGGACCAGCAGTTAGCGTAATGGCTATGTCACTGGACTCCCACGTAGTCGACCGTGGTTCGCGTCCCGGACCCAGTGGCTTAAACTCACGCCGGGCGCGTGTGCATGCGTGCCCAAGATCCCGAGAGGAGAATAGAGGAGAATGGAGGAGAAGAGATTGTGGCGTGGCTATCCCCTCTGGGGGGTGATTTCTCGCTTTCTGTCTCTCTGTCTCTCTCTATCTGTCTGGCGAGCACACGCGCCCTATAGCAAAAATCTCTCCAAAATAAAAAGGAAAGAAGAAATCAACAACAATAGAAAATATTGCAATGAAAATGGAAGTAATAGAAATAAAGACATAAGAAAACACTCAGACTAAAGTTACAACTATCGAAGATAGAACAATATAAAAAAATGGAAGTTTTGGAGAAACATGTAAAATTCTTAGAACTCAGGATCAAATGACAAAGTCTGAAAGTGTTGAAAAGGGAAGAGCCATAGATGATCAATCAATGTTGACATTCCAACAACTGCCTTATAGAAAAAGAGAAACACAAAAATCGAAAAGAAGAAAATGATCACTGAAATTCTGCTGTATTGTCTAGAATCATAATGTCTTAAGGTGGGAAGGGCTCAGGTATTGGGCAGAAGAGAGAGTTATGAAAACCTCAAAACTATAGTTAAAGTGCTGTAATTATCAGGATAAAAAAGAGATGAAAAATTTTAATGATAAACCACAACAAAAGCACGCAAAAAAAAAAAAAAAAGCCACCTGGAAAATGGTAAGAATTAAGTTGTCATAGACTTTATACTACACATCACAATTAAATACTATGCTCAAAGTCATTTACACTGTTTCTGGAAGAAAGTATGTCATTGGTAAATATTTGGTCAAAAATTAATGTTAGAAATGAATTTTGAAAATGAATAAGCATTTCAGGTAAAGAACCATTTTAAGCTTGATATATAGCAGATTCTATTTTATTTTCTTTATTTTTAAGCCAGAGGAGTGCATCGACACATAATGTGAGGGGACAGAAAGCACCCTTCAGTAGGGACTGGTCATAATGCAATTATATTTCCTCCAATTATCTGTCCTATCAGGATCTTAGGCATGTCTGTGCTTGCCCAGGGTATTTTTCAGACTGAAGGAGCCAGGACTCCAACTCTGTTTGGCCATGTGAAATCCAGATTCCTTGGCATAGCAACTAACTGTTATGCTATAGGTCCAATTTACAGATTATATTTTCTAAGTGTGACTGCCTCTCTAACTCCCCTCCTTCATGCTCTTTGACATTATATTTTTATTATTCCCTCACTAAGTGTTGGAATCTATCTCTCTACTTCAATTTCTATAGTCTCTGAGACTGTGTTGGTCAATATAAAATCATAGAAGTGTCATGTCCAGGCATAGCTGTTGTTAACCTATAGTTTCTGCAACTTAACTTCTTCACATAGTGATAACCCATAGCACTTGGAAGATATGTCTGGAGTCTCTATGAAACGGACTCTGTTGATCTTTCAGCCCAAAACTACACAGTCAAATGAGACACCTTGGAAGTGAAGTGGGAGACAGGGACCCTAAAATTAGAGTATAGGCCCATAATAGAATCACAAAATGTCTGGTCTTAGCTTGAAGCAGTGACTTACTGATTGACCTAAAGCAAACGTAGCAATTAAGGCTTTTTCCAGGTCCCATCACATTCCAGGAGAAAGGTAATGGTCTTTTATGCCCCAAAGCTTTTAGACAAAGAGGGTCTCATGACTTTAGTACCCACTCCAAAATTAGGAAAAAATAACTGGACCCAGTAACAGACGCACAAACCCCTCCTGAGAACAAGTCCAAACAAAGCCCCTTCTGACCAACGTAAAAATCCTTAACCTCAGTTCCTCTTCAGCAACCTATTTTCTGGGATGCCAATCTGCCTGCGAGCTCTTCCCTCCTTCAATAAACTCCACTTAGCTATCCCCTCTCTATGTCTGTTTCTCTAATTCTTTGAAAGCATGAGGCAAAGAACCAGGTTCACTGCTTTTTCTACACTGGGTGTTGGGTCCACAAACCCCAACTTTTCACATGAGAAGCTGTTGTTGAGGGGATGATAGCAAAAATCAGAACTATCTGATGTTGATTTTGGAACCAGGAAATTGGCAAAAGCCAAAATAACCTCAGGGAGATTTTGATGGAGGCTTAAAAAGACACTAATCAGGAGGCTAGAAAGATAATAATGTTTATTTTATCATGGCAGAATATTGGGCCAAAGAGCTCCTAAAGTAATATAGAAAAGAAAAATTGAACTTCATAAGCCTGCAAATTGATCTGAAGAGATTTTTTCAGGCCAGTTGTTGTTGTTTTTTTTTTTTTTGTAATAGTATCTGAAAAATTGCAGATAAATGAACTAATATTCAAACCATTCCACAGTTTAACAAAAATTGGTGGATATAAAGAGGGATGCAAAAGAACAGCAGAGTCTTTCCACCAACCGAATGTTCTCAAGTTATAAAGAAAACACAAGGAGAAAACTGGAATCCAGGGTCTACCAGTAAAACATGGCCTCAGAATAATTTTAAGATCAATAACATAGCTGTGAGACCCTTTGCTAAGATCTCAAAAGGATTCAAAGTGGTTCCTCATAAACTTTCTTTACTAGATACATTTAATTTCAATAATAAGGTTCCTATGCCCTCTTGGATAAAAGTATTTCTAAATTATCCTAAAGGCATACCTATTATATTCTTCATGATTTTCAAAATGCTTTCAAAAAGAATATTAAGGAGGTTTTCCCACAGCACTATGGTGCACAACCCAGAGTAGAGAGAAACTCATCTTATACAATCTTATTATTTATTTATTTTTCATTTGCTATGGGATGCATTTGCTTCTAGAAGAAAGACAAAGAGGGACAGAGAAAGAGAAAGTAAGTGAGAAAGAACCGTCCAGAGGGGATGCTCACACTACAATTACAATTCCTTCTCTGCTCTCCCCTTGGAATTTTGGGCATACATGTACACGCACCCACCTTGTTTTTAAAGCCACTGTGTCTGGGACTCAAATCACATCTTTGGCCCTATGGGAACCATCTACATTAACCACCATATCACCAAGCAAGTGCACTCATATTATAAAATTTTAGTTGCATGACTTTTTTTTTTTTTTTTTTTAAAGAGCCAACTTCCAAAAGATTTATAAGAAATCAACAGCTCTTTGTTTTTTTTGTGTTTTTAATTTTGCTCATGAGAGAGAGAGAGAGAGAGAGAGAGAGAGAGAGATCAACCTTCTAGGGAGAAAGTCTATGCCACAATTCCTTTTCCTCCTGGGACTTTCGGCATGAAAACACATCACTCATTGTGTTTTTCAAGCTTCCAGCCCCAACCATCAACAATTGCCCACCAGAAACCACTTAGGACTTTCCACATATTAAATCCCTGAATGCATTTTTTAAAAATGCTGTTGGGACTATATATTAATGAACTTAAAATAGTGAGAAAAACAGTTTTAAAGAAGAATATAGATATAGATATGATAATAATTATTTCTTTTACTTATTCTCTTTTTTAGAATAAAATTTGAAAATTTGCTTAAGGGAATTACTTGAACACAACTGTATCTACCATAAATATGACAGATGATGACAAACTCTTTAAACCTGAATGAAAATGGATAATGATTAAGTGAAGTTAAAGGGCTAATTGTTGAGGAAAGGTACTGGAATCTGGGGTTGATTTCTAATCACTGATAACAACAGACATGGTACCAGTAAGGGCAAAATTTATATGATTTAGAGTAGGAATCACCAGATTAATACTCTCCTGGGATGTCTGTTAAAATTAACTTTTCTCCATGTCACTTCAAAAGTATTTATTGAGGGTACCTAAGAGTGAATTTCTATATGTCTTCAAAAACAAGGGCATGGGGAATGTAGAAGATTAAATAAATTAAGATAAAAGAATCGTGTTCAGTTTCAGATTTCCTGAATTTAAAGACATAGTAAGAATAAGCAACTTTAAGTTTCAACTGAGAGTAAAAATAGAAAGAAAATGAAGAGCTAGAATTTTAGAAGGGTTTCATAGCTGTGTATCAGTATTTGGAAGATGGAATACTTAACATATATATTTCAAAAATCTGTAACTGTCCCTGAAGTAAATAAGTGTTTCCTAAACTTGGGGTTTTTTTAATTGAATTAATATTGTTAAGGATGATGGGCATCCTTATTCTTCTTCAAATGCATTTGAAAATAAAATGTGTTTTGTGCTAAATTATAACACTAAGCTAATGTTCTCTATCAACTCTACATTTCTACATATCTTAGATTATTTTTTACTTGGAAACAAGAAATTTATCTTTAAAGTAACAAAACCAGCAACTTTCGGGATGCATATTTTTATGGTTTTATAACAACATTTGTTACTTATAAAAAAAATGTTATTGTTATTTTAAAATCTGCTTTGGACCAACTCCTAGGCATAGCAGTAGGGAATGCACTGCTCAAGGGAAGCCAGATTCCACATGGTGACCTTGGTTCAAATCCTTGCCCCAACCCTGAAACATGATGGTCATGTGTGTGAGTGACAGACTGGAGGACTAGAGGAAGGTGATGTGGTGTGACCAGACCCTGTGGAGTGTATTTCTGTCTCTCTCTCTTTGACTCATTTGCATGCACCCATGATCTATCTTGAATTAAGAAAACAAGAATTTTAAATGTGTCTTTCTCTTACATTCAGAATGTAAAATTATTTTCTTTTCTAAACCAGATGTTTCTACTAACATGTTGTCCTCTTCTTTTGTGGAATTCTCCCTTTTCACGCTGTCTCTACACATCAATATGTATCACTGTCAATTGCATTTGTTAATTCGTTTCACTTAAAAATTGCCTGCACTGGTTCACTGTTATTTTCCAGATGAAATTCAGAATCATTTTATCTTCCTTGATACATATTACGACTTAAATTATAATCTTAGTACCTTTCTATGCTATTTTCAGAAAAATTCACCTCTTTTCAGTTTGTTTTTGTTTTTGTTTTTGTTTTAACTTACCCAAAGCCGTATGTTTAATGTATTCACACACATACTGCTTGGTATTCTAAACTAAACTTTGCCATTCTCTTCATATATATTTTATTAAATTCATATTATGTTTCTAAAAATACCTATATATTATTTTAAAAATCAACAGGTAGTGTCTTTCACTTTCTGCATTCTAAATTAATAATACTGATTATTTTAACATATCTTTTAGAAAATTTTAAGATGTATGTGAGTGTTTCTTAAAACGTGCTAAATGTATGGATCTGATATCACATATGTGAAACACAATTTCCTGAGCATGTTAGATTTTTTTGTGATAGTTTTGTGTTTTATACAACTGGCTTTTCTATTTGGAATCTCATAGCTATGCAGCCAGCTCTTGGTAAGAAATTGGCATATTATTCCATTCCCAAGAGTTCTCAGTATTAACATTGCGGGCAGGTGAGGTGGAACGTGTCCGGCTCCAGCTTAGCCTCCTCCAGGGAACTGGCTTTCTTCCAGACCCAGCTCTCTCTCACCAGTACTGCCTAGAAATCTTTGGGACCTCACACCAGCAAGAACATTTTACAACGTTGAAACCTCTTTCTTATCTTTGTTTTTACTGTCAGTCACTGTATATATTTACAATGCTGAAAATGAATTTACTCAGCATGAATACCCCATACGTTAGTCCAGTCAAAGAAATTACCATAAACACTGTTATCAACAGATAATTTTCCTTTTCTATTTTTCAGGCCACTAAATTTTCATTTCTTTCTTCCCTTGAAACCTGGCATGAATGTATGGATGTGACTCCCCCAGAGGTGCCAACATTTGTCATCCTAGTTTTCCACAAATGCAGACCTACACATATTTTGGACCCTTAATCAGAGACCACTCAGTGTTGTCATCAAATACAACGTCTACAGCCAGTTCCTTGCTTTTGAATCCCAACATTGCTTTTCACTGGTTAGGGGATTTTGAGAAGGTTACTACATATCTTTGACCTCAGTTTTCTCATCTGTAAAATGAGAATTAAATGCACTAATAATATGCAGTGTATCCATGGTGGGAAAATTCATTTTCTGTGCTGTAAAGATATACAGTGACAGAATGTAAAAAAAAAGAAAGAAAAGATATTTTAAAAAATGCAAACCATTAATACAGTGTCTGACAACTAGCAGACACTATAAGCATTTATTGTTATTATTACTTCATAGTTGAATCAATTCAGTACAGAGTTGAGTGGGGGGGGGAGAAAATTATGACCAAAGGAGACAAAAGTATAATAGTTTTTAAAAATAATTATTATATTTAACTTTATTTATTTATTTTAATTTGACCAGAGAGGAATGGAGTGCGAGTGACAGAGAGAGAGAGAGAGAGAGTGTGTGAGAAAGCAAGCTTCCGGGTCCAGAACTTGAACCGCAGTTGGTTACATGGGAGTCCAGCATCCCTAATCACCATGCTACCTGCCACTCCCTATGAAGGTACAAAATTATCCTTCACAGACTCTCTTATTTGCTTATATTTGTTTTTATGAAAAATGTCAATACTTACATAACACTTAAGATGATACTCATGTCTCAATAACTATATTTTTGTTTTTTTATGGTGAGGATACAATTGAATATATAAGTATTCACAACATTATTATAAAAATGGTATGTCTCCAACAGTAGAGAAATATTTAAATCAATGATTCCATACTCATAACACCCATTCCCAAGTTAGAATATAGGCCAAACTTAAGATTACATGCTTAATATAATTTAGTGACTTGGAAATATTAATATTATAATAATAAAGATATAAAATATGATAAAATTAGATGTAGCATTAAATCCCACCTATAATATTAATGAATGTAGAGTTACATGAAAAGAAAAAAAATAGTGATATTGTTTCAAAAGTCCTTTGTCAAATCCTCTTTCTATTTTTTTTAATTTCTTTGAGAGGTTTTTTTCTGTAGGGTGCGTGCACTCGCCAGAAAGACAGAGAGAGACAGAGACAGAAAGCGAGAAATCATCCCCCAAGGGGGATGGCCACACAGCAATCCCTTCTCCTCTATTCCCTTTTTGGGATCTTGGGCATGCATGCACACAAGCCTGGCGTGAGTTTAAGCCACTGGGTCTGGGACTCGAACCACAGCCGACTACATGGGAGTCCAACTGCTGGTCCCTGATTCACAAAATTTCTTAAATAATCTAACTACTTTCAATAGCAAGTTCAGTTGGTATATACGTATCTGTGAATACATGTCTGACTTTAGGTGTGAAACTGAGTAGAATGAGTATACTATAAGGTAGCATCTAGCTGATGCTAAATAGCTTACTAAGGTCATAAGGTCCAGTTTGGTTTAGACCGAAAAAAATGGCTCAGTCTCACAAACAGGAAGTAATTCTCATAGGCAAAGTTCTGAAACCATAGGGGCAGAATGCTAATATCATGAGAAAGTGTTCTGTGTGGAAATAATCATAGGTATAACACAGAATGGTCACAGGGTGTCTAGGAGTCTGGTCATTTCTGATGTGGCACTTACGGTAAATGAACTAAGATCAATGCTAGCCTAGGAAGGCAGTCAATTCTGAGTTTGGAATAGCACACTTTCCGAAGGATAATATATGAGCATCATTATTTTCTATTTTTTGAGATCTTTTTTAATATTCCCAACAACTCACTAGTTCTTAGTTACTAGGAATTAATAAATCACATATACAATTGCATTCCCTGCATGAGGAACCATGAGGCTTGCTTCTAGTGCTATCACTAAAATAACCACAGCCCTCTCTCCAACACCAGCCATGAACTTGTGGAGATGAAAACTTCCAAATTTCTGGGACCAGCAGGTGGCATGGTGGTTAAGGCGCTGGACACTCCCACATGGTCGACCATGGTTCAAGTCCCAGACCTGGTGGCTTGCTTTCTCACTTTCTCTCTCTCTCTCTCTTCCTCTGTCTCTCTCTGGTCCTATTAAAAACAATGATTGAATAAATAAACTAAAAAATAAATAATTTTAGAAAAAACTTCCAAATTTCAAGAACCACTGCTGATGTACATCCCTCTGCTTCCTGCATTTTTGCTTTATGATCACTTACAATATAGGGACAAATTCTAAATGATTCTCTGCCTGCTTTAAGTGCAACTCTTCTGACCTTGAGAGGTTGCTTGACGTTCTTACTAGTGTAAAGAAGAAAGCAATGGAAAAGAAGAAATGTTCTTATGTTCCTTTCTCAAGGACAGGAGTATTCATTTTCATGAATCAAAACATGAGTACATTACCTTCTTTTCACACACTGTATCTCCATTTACTTTTAAATGAAGTATACATTTTTCTGAGAGTTAGATAAGTGACTTCCTTATATATCAGTGTCAAGAGATAATTATTAATTGCAAATTTCTAGATGTTCAATGGAAAAAAAAAAACTTTCAGCAGGACTGAGGACATATATCCTAAAGAAATTGAATTGAATTTAGAAATAAACTCAAATGCCACCAAACACTAGCCAAATATTTTCTGTTACCTATTTTTTGTTACCTTTCAAAACATCATTGCTGAAAATACTATGCCAATAATTAAGACAATGAATCTGTATAAGCTAAAGGTAGTTTAACCATAAAAGCAAAGAAAGAAAAGTCTCAAAAAATGTCACAAAACATACTAAAGCAAAGCATCTAACTAGCAATATCTAATTAGTGAGCTAGGCATCCTGTTTTTTGCTTTAGTTAGTATTTGATATGTAATCTGGAGCAGCAATTTGTTAGTGTCCTCTACAAGAAATTAGAGACAGTCATTAATGTAAGGATGTTAGGGATGTGATAAATGCTTTTCTCTATCCAAAGAGCACTGGTTCAAAAAAATGATGTAGAGAAGGGGAAACAGCAGTACTTACACAGTGTTTGATCTCTGATTAGATATTTCTCATTCCCCGGCTTAACTTTCACACACAGCACATAATAAGGAAAAAAAAAGAAAGGAAAGGTCTATGAATAAGCAAGATAAAATTCCAATTCTAATAATTATAAACCACTTAATTTATATAAAGTTATAAACAATTACTGATAAATAATGCACTGACAATATTTTCATACATATGTTCATATGTATTCAGTAGACATACCATGACTTTGTAAACCACCCGTAGCACTTTTATGTTTTAAGTGTTACAATACTTTCAACTGTCTACAATGATTTATTGTCATCATATCAAAGTGAAATATAACTTTTTCAAATGGAAGGTTTGGAAAATAATCAAGAGCTGTCTGCTTTTTTCAAGAAAGCATTAGTTTCTAAAACTCCTTCTTCACTGCACAATAACTGTTCAGCGACCGAGGATGTCCACAGAATACCAATTCTTGTATCTGATCTTGCAATACTCAACCTCATTGAGCTCCAAATGCTAACAATGTCATTTAAAAAAAAAAAAAGAAACGCACAACAGATACGCATTCTAACTTAGCAATTAGAATTTGCCAAATAGAATACCACCTTCAAAACATGCTAATTTGGGAACCAGCAGTTAGCGTAATGGCTATGTTGCTGGACTCCCACATAGTCAACCGTGGTTCGCCTCCCGGACCCGGTGGCTTAAAACTCACGCTGGGCGCGTGTACGTGCGTGCCCAAGATCCCGAAAGGAGAATGGAGGAGAAGGGATTGCAGCGTGACCATCCCCCCTGGGGGGTGATTTCTCGCTTTCTGTCTCTATGTCTCTCTCTGTCTGTCTGGCGAGTGCATGCACCCTATAGTAAAAACCTCTCCAAAAAAAAAAAGAAAAAGAAAAGAAAAAACATGCTAATTTTATTTTTTAAATTCAGATATTATTGAATATTGAAAGGAAAAATATTTAGAATTAATATATTAGAAAAAAACTTTTTTTCTTTTAAAGAATTATTTTATTGAACTTTATTCATTTATTTAAATTTTACCAGAGAGGGACAGAGAGAGAAAGGAAGTGAGAAAACAAATCATCAGATACAGGACTTAAACCAAGGTCGGCCATGTGGAAGTCCAGTGCCCTTAACCACCAAGTCACCTGTTGGCCCCAAAGCTTCATTTTTTTTTACTTTTTTTTTTTTTGGCCAAATGATGCATGAAGTACTCACCAGAGAGGAACAGAAAGACAGAAGTAGGAAAAGAATGGGATGTGGTGATGCCACAGTCCTTTCTTCATTTCTTTATACTATTGGGATTTGAGGTATATGTGCACATACCTGGTAAGTTTTTCAAACAGCCAGCTCCAGGATTCACACTACAGTTGGTCATATGGGAAATGGCTCCCTTAAACTCTAGGCCACAGGGCCAGCTTGCAATTTTTTATTATTTTAATTTTATTTCTTTCATGAGAGAGAGAACTAAAGAGAGACTTAGAGAGGCTGGAGGGAGCCCTAAATAGTGTGCCCATGCCATAGTCCACCCCCAGGCTCAGTTGGCCTGAATCATGGGCAAGCATTTGCATACACGTCAGGTATTCAACCCTCGGATGTGAACCTGGAACCTTCTCACGTGAGTCAGCATTGCAGAGTGTTGTGGTACGATTGCAACACCTGCTGGCTCCATTTCTTTCAATTCGCCGTATCAGTTAGGTTGTAAACCTCAAGTCATTGAAAATGTATGCTTCTTCTATCTATGTGTGTGTGTGTGTATGTGTGTGTGTGTGTGTGTGTGTGTCTGTGTAGAAGTGTTTCAGTTTGGATTCCTCCAGAAGCTGATTCTGTGACAAAAATTTGAAGATGAGTAATTGACTGGGGAGGAAGTCCAAGAAAGCAGTAGTAGTGTGAAGCAGATGAAGGAAGTTAGTCAACATAGGGCATGTTGATGGCCGGGTGACCAGTTGGGAGCAGTTTGAGCTCTATCTATAGTGCTGGACACTTCGGGGAGACAGCTCAGTCCACGTCCTTGAGTCTCTCTACCCAAGGGCCACGAGAGGGGGATATTATCTACCAAGTCAGTCCCACTGAGGGGCAGGCAGAGGGCTTCTGCGGGGGTATCAGCTGTGACCTGACTTACCAGCAGCCCAGAGAAAACCCTGAGCACAGGCAGAGGTGAGTGCAGTTAGGAGACATAGTGGAAAAGTGTACTCAGGCTGACGAGGCCCATGCTAGAATATACACTTACATGGTTATATACACTGGTCCCTTTATCTCAGCATGAGTGTTGGATTTCCCTTTCTCTGAGAGACCTATGAGCCATAACAGATACCTGCCCTATGCAAACCCAGCTAATGGTGAGACAAGCAGATCCCCACATGAAATATTCATATTTGAAAGGAAGGTAGTGGAAGGAAAACACACATCTCCACTGATGCACACTGATTTTGAAATTCCACTCTTTGACAATTCCCTCTCCCTCTTGGGGATAAGGAATATTTATTTATTAGGCCCAGCATCTGCTCCCTGTTCCTGTAATTTTAGGATCCCTCTTTTTTCTCCCATTTTCATCTTCATGGCCTCTAAAAGGGACACTTGAGAAAAGTCATTGTTTCTAACTAAAATAATATTCAACCTGCCAATTCAGTTGGTTCTTCGGTATACCGAAAGGTGTGATGTCCATAACTTGAGGGTGACTCCAGTGATATAGAGTGAGATTAATTGATCTTCACGCGTCAAAGTTTTATCTTTGCCAGTTGGGGATGAGAATAAGTGACAATTTGTATTCCCTCAAATCCTTGAATTTCTGAATTATTTCCCTCTCTTTTATTCTCTCACTAATATTCTGTTTCCAAATATCTCCTTCAAAACTACCTGCTCATTTGGTACATTATTTTCCTTCTCAGTTATCTCAGGCATTACTATTATTATTATTATTTTTTTTTGCTCACTATCTTTTGACCTTCCAATAAAATGTCTGTAATTGCTAACTACCTACTGCAAATGCATGCACAAATACGAAGGTTTTTTATCATTGCTGCAGCTAAATTATGTTCCAATTTCTGAATGAGTCAAGATAAGCTAATTTATAGTGTTGTAACGCATAATCCATAATGTCTCTAGTTTAAAGAAATAATTCATGATATTTAATGTTATTATATATAGCAAGTTGGCTTTTAATTCAGCTCTATGTCATTGTCACTCAGGGTATCCGGGCTGAAAAAGTAGTTACTGGTTGGAAGATCAATTGGCTCACATGAATGTGAAGAGATTTGATTCACAAAAATTTGACTTTAAGATTCCAATTATAATTGATCTCTTCCACACATATTCACTGACCAAAAACCAACCATGTAGGTTCAATGGAATGGGAAGACATAAACCTATCTCAGAAAATGGATACTTCAGAATAAAGCAAAATTGAATAGAGTCCTTAATTTTTGATGCTTCTACTTTACCGTGGTGTGAAAACCACATGCATTCAACAAAAACTCTTTCAAGTATCCATGCAACCATTCTGGTTTCATTTTCAATATCCTATCTGAAAATTGCATGAGATATTCAACATTTTATAATAATTAGTGGTCAGGAAAGTCTTGACATACTTTTCTGTTTTACTATGCTAAAATGCATCATGACTTTCCCAAAAGTAAAAAAAAAAAAAAAAAAAAAAAAAAAAAAAAAAAAAAAAAAAAAAGTATGCTTTGTATTAGATGATTTTGCCTAGTTGTAGGCTAACATAAGTGTCTAGACTACATCCTTTTTGTATATGTTCAGTTCCAAGGGCTGATTCACACACTATATATAATTAGTTTCAGCCACGTGTAAAACAAAAAAGAAAACTCTGCAGCCAGACAAATGTGGTAGTAATTGGGTGATGCCTAACGTGTTGTCTGATAAAAGAGTCTTGCCAACAGCTCATATTGCGTTTTCTCAGTGCCTGATATTTGTCATAACATTGGAGCTATTATTTGTTTTTACAATCTTTAGAGAAAGTATAACATAACTTTTTTTTTCTTAATCTAGGAATGCAGTTTTCCATGATTCTTGGTATTTATGGTCTCTTCTCTGCATTTAGCAATATAATTCATCACTTTTAAGCTTGGAAGTGTTATTTTGTGCTTATTCTATATAGAACGACAAATTGCTTTCTTAGAAAGCAGCATACAGTGCTTGTTTGAAAACGATAAGAAACTTTCATGGCTTCGTGCCACTGTTTATATGGTTGCCAAGACAAGTCTACGGAATCTGGAGCAAATGGATTTCCAGCTCAATTAAGTTCTTTTGCTTCATATTTTCATAATCAGGCCTCTATTCACATTTTTATTTTTCAGATGATTTGGTGCCATTTTGTAGTCACAGACTTCGTTATCACTGCTGACATTAGAGTTCCATTGACTGCTTTAAACATATGCTTTATTTTCTGTTTTCTGTTGAAGTTTTTGTTGTTATTCTTCCCATTGCTAATTTTATGCTGGGGTGAAGCATTGCTGAATTCTGATCAAACTTTGTAAATTGAAATTATAATACAGCACAGTAAGAATAAAATACAACTCCAACACATACAACATTAATGCAAACTATGCTGATTTGTGACTCTTAGTCTGTTTAGATTGTTTTAATTGTGTGTCATAGGTTGGGTGGTTTAAACAATAAGTATTTATTTCTCACAGTTCTGGAGCCTAGAAAGTTTAAGACCCAGGTGCTGGTAAATCCTGTCTCTGGTGAGAGGTCCCTTACTGATTTTAGGTAGCTTTATCCTTATTCTTTCATTGGCAGGAGACTCAGGGGAGACATGAGGAGAGAAAAAGAGAAAGAGAGAGAAACAAGCTTTCTTATGTCAGTCTTTTATTTCTCTCTTTCTAAATTTTCTATAGGGCACATGAGCTTGCCAGAGACAAAGGGAAAATGAAAAAACAACCTACAGGAAGGATGGTCAAACTGCAATCCCTTCCCCTCCATTCTGCCCTCTGGGTAGTGGACACACACACAAATGTACCTGGCCATTTATCAAGCTGCCAGGTCAGGAACTTGACCATACAGTAGACCATGTGGGTTGGAGCTACCTTCACTTACACCATCTAGCTGGCCCCTCTCAGATCTCTTTTTGCAAATATTATGCTGTCATGAAGGGTCTACTCTCATGACCTACTCACTACCCAAAAGCCTCATCTCCAACTACCATCACGCTGGGGTCATGGCTTCAGCATATGAGTTTTGGGGGAACACAAGTAATTAATCTATAACAAAGGCCCAATTAAACAGTGCAGTTCCTTTAGGGCATGAAAGCCTCTAAGGATGTAATCCTATCATTACAAGATTCCTATCCAAGTATTATTTGTCTTTATTTCAAATGATGAAATATAAAAAGTAAGAATTGATTTCTCATGTTGACTTCTAAAAATGTGAGAAGAATACAGTATCTTAGAGCATTAAGTGCCATCAGCAGTCCAAAGACAATATTTTGGTATCACATGTGGTAGAAGCTGATTTCAGTGGTGATTTTTTTAAAGATGTAAATGTGAGATGGTCAGAAAATTTGCAAAACCAGTAAAATTAAACTGATAACAGATGGAATGTTTATGTGTAGAGGGGATATTTATATTTTATTAGATCTGTATATTTTCACCATGATTAGTGAGTTTGTGTCCTTTCATAAATGGAAATAGTATAAAAGTATCTGACAAGGCAAAGAGTAAACCAGCATAACTAACCATCAAGCTAGAATTTGTAGTTTGTAATATTTATGCTGTTGCTGCAATATGCATTAAGACAAAGAAAACAATAAAAGCTTTAAAGGCGCAACTGAACTTTATTATTATAATTTTGCTTAACCAACTATAGTTCATAACTGACATCACTAACCTGAATCCTCAGTTAGTTCCCATAATTTTTTTTGTCATGTTCACAAAGATGGAGTTTCTACCAGTTTCATAGTTTTAGGTTTTTCTGTTCAGATCTTTGATCCATTTTGAACTAATGCTAATGGTGAAAGATAGGGGTACAGTTTCATCTTTTTCTGCAAGAGATATCCAGTTTTCCCAGCACCATTTGCAGAAGATATTTTCTTTTCCTCACTGGATTATTTGGTGCCCTTTGTCAATAATGAGTTGGCTATATGTTGGGGGCTTATTTTTGGGTTTTCTGTCCTGGTCCATTGGTCTCCATGTCTATCTTTGTGCCAGTTCCATGCTGTTTTGATTATCACAGCTTTGTAATATATTTTGAGCAAGTGAGAAGCCACCTACTTTATTCAATGTTTGTTTGTTTTTGACATAGTATTGCTTTTGCAATATGGGGCTTTTATGATTCCAGGCAAATTTTATGATTTTTTTTCTATTTTTGTGAAGAACATCTCTGATAATTTGAACATAATTGCATTAATTTTGTAAATTAATTTTGGTAGGATTAACATTTTTATTATATTAATTCTTCTAATTCAGAAACACAGAGGAAACTCTTGGAGACAATGGAATAGGCAAAGACTTACTAAATAGGACCTGCAAAGCACAGGCAATAATCTTGAAAACAGGCAAGTGAGACTATATTAGACTAAAAAGCTTCTCCACAGAAAAAGAAAGAATAATTAGACTGAAGAAACTCCCTCAGACTAGGATAATCTATTTTCAATCTATGCCTCAATAAAGGACCAATAACCAGAATATAAAGGGAACTCAAGCAGTTTACCTGCAAAAAATAATTAATCCTATCAAAAGGTGGGAAAATGAACCAAACAGACAACTTCCCAAGAAAGACATACAATGAGATAAAAAGCTTATGAGAAAGTGCTTAACATCTCTTATCATAAAGGAAATGCAAATCAAAACCACGTTGAGATACCTCTTAATCCCAGTCAGAATGGCTAAGATTAAAAAAATACAGAATGATAAGTGCTAGTGAGGCTGTAGTGAAATGAGAACCTCCAGAACTGTTGGCGGGAATGTAAATCTCTGAGGAAAACAGTATAGAGATTCCTCAACCCCAGAAGTATGAATAATCATTATGTATCAATAAAATGTTTAAAATTCTGAAACCCAAACAAACTTACAACTAGAGCTTCCATAGTCCCCTGTAATTCCACTCCTGGGTGTCTACCTAAAGGACAGGACATAGTGTTAGCCAGTACAAAACTTCGTCTTTCTTACTTTTTGTCTCTCTCACTGTCCTCTTTCAATCTTGCTTCCAGGCATCACCTCCAAAATCCTTACCTGAAACCAAGTCTTTGTCTTAGCATCTGCTTACAGTAAAACACAGACAATGCCATGTGGTAGAAGAGCCAGGAGGTAGGCATGGAGACACACAGCAGTATTCTAAGTAATAAGGTGAGAACTTGGTCTGCACTGGGATGTGATGCAAAGAGAAGCAGGAACCTTTGCAAAGAGAAGTAGGAAACTTTTGGTAATCCTACAACTTCACTTGTATGGGGGAAACTTAAAAGATAAGGATCATGTAATGAACCCACTTTGTCCCACAACCTCCTGAATATTCTGGACAAAGAGGAATATTCTTTCCCCCACTTTTATTGAAGAGAGAAGCTTCTTTTTACCTGCTATACATGCACATCATGACCTGAAAAAAATTCTTTGAAAAAGAGCATCTGCCATCAACAAACTGTGCTTCCTACTCCTTTCACTCCTGTAGACCAATAATTACGGCAAACTTAATATCTGTTTCAAGAGTAAATGACATTCTCATTAAAACAATTGCAGGGCCAGACTTCTGTGATTAATATTTACCAGTGACAATGGGGAGAATTTCAGGACTGGATCTTAACAGCGCCAGGTAAGAGAGAATTGGCAAGGAATTTGGCTGACTCAGGGAGAGAATATTGACATGAAAGAGCTCTCCTGTGACTCAGAATTTAAAGTCTTGGGTAGATAAATATGTTCCTTGAATGTTCCTTCGATATTGAACATTGCGAATTGGAATAGATATGCCAAAATTATATTGCTAGAACTTCAAGTGAGGTTGAAAATTGAAAATGAATTAAATATAAGCAGAGGAAAACCCTTCCTCTGCTAAAAAGGCTCCTAAAAAGGACATGGGAGATATTTTGTTGCCTAAAAACCTAAACCATACTCTAATGTGTGAGTGGGACCGGCAATGACAAGTACAGTGCTGAATGCCTCATCAGGTCAGAGCTGGCAGCGGGAGATGCTGCCGTTGATCCGTGTTCCCTTGATTTGTTTCTGAGAGTAGGAGCCAGCTGGAAGTACTTAACCATCAGCAGCAATGCGGTTTGTTATATAACAGGTGGCAATATTGCAATGCCAACTGGTAGCTGGACCTGCAGGGATCTGTGGCAACAGCTAAAAGATCATGATAGTTTTAGGGGCAACACAGAGTAGAAGATAAAACAAGTATGGATAGACTTGACTCAGGCAAGACAAGGATAGCTACACTTGGATATTTGAGAATAGTCAAAATATAGGCATAAATAAAAAAATTTTAAAGGAGAAATTCTGTGAGGAGAACCAAAGTACATTTGTTTTGTTTGTTTTTATTTTTATTTTTTTTCCCCCACAGTGTGTGTGTGTGTGTGCATGCTGAAGAGAAACAGAAAGAGAGTGAGAGGGAAAATGAGGAATAATCCCCCGGATACACACACACACCAGGGGCGATGGCCATGCCATAATCCCTTCTCCTACATCCTTCTCTAGGGACTTTGGGCATACACACATGTGACTGCCATGGTTTTCAAGTCACCATGTCTGAGACTTCAACCATAATTGGCCACATGGAAGTCCAGGACTTTAACTACCACGCCACCTGCTGGCCTCAATGTCAGAGTGTGTGTGTTTGTGTGTGTGTGTGTGTGTGTGTATGTGTGTGTGTGTATGTACGTATGTGTGTGTGTGTGTGTGTGTGTGTGTGTAATTTTAAAGGTTTTTGCCATAGGGTACATGCGCTCACAGTAGAGTGACAGTGGGAGGGTAAGAGGGAAAGCGAGAAATCACCTCCCAGGGTCAATGCCTATGTCGCAGTCCCTTCTCTTCCTTTCTCCTCTCAGTCAGCCACATGGGAGTCCAGTTTGTTAACCATCACACCACCTACTGGTCCCCAGTGGCAATATATTTGAATATCCCTACCTAAATCTCCCATAAAGCCACACAGAGCTACTAGACCAACCACATTAAATATCCATGGAAAATATCTGCAACTATAGTGGTTGGTAAGATAACCCCAGATTTCATTTGCCAGGAATATCATAACAAAGTATCACAGACTAGGCAGTTTGAACAACACAATTTATTATCTTTCAGTCCTTGAGACCAGATGTCTGAAATCAAGGTGTGGTCAGGACCATGATCCTGCTAAAGTCACTGTGGAAGGTCATGCATAGGGCCTTTCTGTTAGTTTCTGGAAGCTGCTGTTGTTTCTTGGCTCATAGTTGTCCATCTTCTCCCTATATCTCTTCACCGGATGGTTCCCTTGTGTGGGTGTTTCCTCTTTCATAAGGATATTAGTCATGTTAAGAGTAGGGAACATCTTAATGACCTTAACTTACTTCAATCATCAGCAAAGACTATTTCCAAATAAAGTTCCATTTATATGCACTGCCTCTTTTTTAGGCAGACAAAATTCAATCCATAAAGCTCAGGAATCATAAAATCAATGTAGTATGCACCAACTTTCTTCAGCTAAAAACAAATATCTTATTGATATCATAACTTTGCTGGAAGAGCCAGAAGAATAACAGTATGGTCCTGATAGTCTTTAAAACTAGAGACAGTCAAAGTATTCAACAGATTGTTGCTAAAAAGGATGTGGCATGATCTGAGCCCGGAACTAAAAGAGAAAGACTTTTGTAAACTACAATTTACAGTGTTGCTAAGTAGCACCAAAGTTTGTGAAGACTGAACTCTGACTGGGGAATATGAATTCTTGACACTAGCAAGTAAAAGTTTTTTGAGGACTAACTTCTGCCTTGAAAGATATTGTTAGGAGTACAATCTAAATTGAACAAGATAGAGACAACAGGGAAAAAAAGAAGAGATGGAAAAGATAAAAAGTAGGAAAGTAAATCAGAGGAGTCAAATAGCAAAATATTAAGACTTTTTTTTTTGGTCACTTCTGAGAAACAATTGAAAACACTTAAGTCCCTGAAGCTAGGAAAGCAATTTTATCTTCCAATCTCTGTTAAAAGTGCAAAACAACTCACATCACCTAAACATAAGAAAGCAGAAAAAGAATTGCAATTGAACCCTGTACATTTATTGTTAGTAAAAACAAACTGGCTTTATGGACAATGAAATCTAGTGACAAATATATTTTCACAGAACAGAAAAAATTTTTAGACTGTAAATGCCATTGCTCCAGACAAAGTAAAACCTGTAAAAAAGAATTTATTCAAAGCTATTGCAATCGGGAAGAGACCAATCATCTGAATTCTAGTCCAAGGAAACAAAGGCCATAACAGTTCTAAAAACAATGGGTTGGGGATCTTAGACAATCTGTGTGTGCCCAAGTGTCTCATCCAAGTACAAAGAAATATTTTTCTAAACTTTATTTTAATTGTTTATTGCTACTTTTTCGAAATATAAATAGCTTTTATATGCTAATCTTGTGTACTATAACCTTGTTGAATTTATTAGCTCACTGGTTATTTTGTAAATACATTAGAATTTTCTCTTTACAAGATGATGTTACCCACAAATAGATAGTTTTACTTCTTTTCTAATCTGTAAGCCATAAATATATTTTCGCTTGCTTAATTATTCAAGATAATATATAGATCTTCATTACAACATTAAAGTATAAGTGAAGATAGATGATAGTGAACGTTCTTCTCTTGTTTCTGATCTTAGGGAAAAAGCGTTCAGTCGTTTAGCATTAAGTATGATGGTAACAGTAGATTTTTTTTCATACATGCCATTCTTACATTGAGAAAGGCCACTCCTTTTTTCAGTTTTTTGAGTTTTATTTTTATTCAAGAAAGACAGTTAATTTTTTCAAATCGTTTTTCTTTTTCTATTGAGGTAATCATGTGTTTTTTGTTTTTATTAATATGGTATATTGCAATATATCTTGTCCTTTAATAATACAGGGCATTATGTTGATTTTTTCATATGTCAAACCAAATTTAAATTTTTTGGACAAATCCCACTTGATAAAGATGGCTGAACTTTTGTTTGCATATTGATGGTCTATGTTTGCTATTATTTGATTGAGGACTCATGAATCTATATCCAGAAACAGTATTTGTAAGTAATTTTTTCAAGATGTCTTTTTTTCTAGTATGGTTATCAGTGTGCTTACTATTCTTTCATTTTCTGTAGTATTTTTAAAGAATTAATGTTTTTTTTAATTTAATTTTATTTATTGCTGTCCTAATTTTTTACATTACATTTAATCACATATCTTTTTTTTTTTTTTTGAGAGGATTTTGCTATAGGGTGCATGCGCTTGCCAGAAAGACAGAGACAGAGACAGAAAGTGAGAAATCACCCCCCCAGGAGGGATGGCCACACTGCAATCGCTTCTCCTCCACTCTCCTCTTGGGATCTTGGGCATGCACGCACATGTGCCTGGCATGAGTTTAAGCCACTGGGTTTGGAACTCAAACTGTGGTTGACTACATGGGAGTCTGGGGGCATAGCCATTATGCCAGCTGCTAGTCCCCAATCACATATATCGTTATAGTGTATTATATTTCTTTTTCCAGCACATTACCATGCATATCAGTCAAGACAAAGACATTAATGTTAATTTTTATTTAAATATTTATTAGAACTTACCATGAAGACATCCAACGTAGGACTTATTTTTAATTTCTTTTTTTTTTTTTTTTTTTTGCCAAAGGGGATGTAAACTCACAAGAGAGAGACAGAGATAGGGAGAGAGACAGAAAGGGGAGGAGCAATCACTCCCAGTGAAGTATGGTCATGATGCAGTCTCTTTTCCTCTATCCTGCTGAAGTTTGGGGCATGCACGCAGCTTGCGTGTTTTGTTTTCAAGCCTCCAGAGCTGGTCTGCCACATGCAATCGGACTCCTTTAACCACTAGATCATGGGCCAGTTCATGGAAAATTTTGAAAATTTCTGTCATGGTAATCAAATTACTGCTTGATTACTAATGTGAAGATCTTTACTTATATAGGTTATAGGTTTGTTTATATTTTCTGTATCTACTTAAATTTATTTCTATATTTCTTTTGTTCCTATGACTATGTATGATTTATCTAGGCTATCTAATTAGTTAACATTAAAAATGTCTGTGGTATTCTCTAATTTGTAAAGGTATGCAGTACTATAATTTTTTTCATCTTTTTTCATTTTGACTTTAATCACTTAAGTTCTCAGTTTTCTGTTTGTCATGATCATCTTAGCTAAAAGTTTTTCAGCTTGTTTTTTTTTCACTAAAAAATTTTGTTTAGCTGAATTTTGTCTTTCTCATTTCTGTTACTTATGAGACGAGTCACCTTCTTCCTGTTACTTTAAAAATTCTTTGTTTTTGATCTTAACATTTGACTGCAATGAAGCTTAAGTGTTACAGGTTGAAAGTTTGTGTCCCCAAAATTCATACATTAAAGACCTTGGCACCAGTGTGATAGCATTTGGAGGTGATAGCTTTAAGGGGTAACTAGGATTAGATGAGATCATGAAGGTGGGACCCACATGATGGGATTAGTACCCTTATAAGAAGAGGTAGAGTGACCTCTCCTTCTCTTTCTCTCTCTTTCTAAGAGAGCGCACCAATATATGATGACAGATTTAAAGTGTTTATATAGTAAGTATAAACTGTCACTTCCTCAATGACAGTTTCTGTTGATATATTTTCCAGTTACTTTTTCACTAAGAAAAAAAAAAAAAAAACTTTCTTGTTTCTGAATGTATTATCATTTTGCTTTGCAGAAAATTGGACATTTTATATAATGTCATGTGGAAGCTGGAAATCATATTCCCTCCCCCAAGGCTCATGATTATTGCTATTTAGTTAGTGACTTTATTTATCCAATGAATTCTATGTTTTTAATTATGTGAGTATTGGATAAATTCTTGGTCAGCTAACAATTGATCAGAGACTCTTTTCAAGGCCTTTAAACTGTATGTCTCCCCACCATTGCCAAGGGACTCTGTGTTTATTAGGGGCATACCTTTGAAGCTCTGAGGCTGTCTACTACTCTGCCTTAGTCTTCACTTAATGCTCAGAGGCACGAGGTCAGTCAAATATAAGGTAGGAATTTCTAAGACTATCCTGGACATATACACAGCCATGCATGTGCGTGTGACATTCTAGATGTCCAGAACTATCAGAGCTTTGTAAAATCTCCATTTGCACATCTTCTTCTCCAGATTTTCCTTTTCAGTATCTGGTCAGCTCATTTGTCCCAACTTGTTATTGTGGACTTAGGCAGCCTTGGTATTCAGTAATTTCCAGTGATTATTTTTGACAAATTCCCTGGGAAAAATTTGTTCACAGTGAGTAAGCTCTGAGTCAGGTTAAGTAAGACAAACCTTTTCAGTTAAGCTTCCCAGGAAACTTCCGGACAGATCATGACTATTCTTTGCACACAGAGCTTCTGTGCAGCTCCAACCCCACACCATCTCTTCTATTGTTTACTTTGATTCAGGATTTTGCCAGGTAATGCAGTTGTCATAGCTCTTGATTTTCAAAGCTACAATAAGTCTGGGTGAGAAAGTGATGGAGACAGGGCAAGTTAACATGCCATGGATTTCACTGTTCTTGCTAAAATTTGTTTTGTAAAACAAATATTCCTCAGATGGTTGCAAGCCTTTGCTTTATTTCTAAACGTCTGGGAAGGTGTTCGATGGTCTGAACATTTTTTTTTCTTTTTTTCTCTTTTTTGGTAGAGGTTTCTGTCTTAGGGCAAATTTGCTCACTAGAGACAGAGAGACAGAGACAGAGACAGAGAGAATGATAGAGAAAGTAAGAAATCACCCTCAAGGGAGGATGACCACGCCTCAATCCTTTCTCCTCCTGGGATCTTAGGCACACCCACACATGTCCAGCATGAGTTTCAAGCCACAGAATTGGGACTTGAACCACAATTGGTCATGTGTGATTCCATCAATATAATTATTGTGCCTTCTACTGGCCTGGTCTGAGATTCTTCCATCCCCATAAATTTCATTTATTTTCTTTAAAAAAAAAAAAAAAAAAAAAACCATAAACAAAAAATACAAAAAGCTTCTGACTTACCTAAATATTTTTTTTGACTGATCTTTTTGACAATTCATCCCAGTGTAAAGATTTTTTCAATCCAGTGCCCATCATTTTTCTATTTTGTACTCTCTTTTCTTCAAATTGTGGTATACTATGTTTCTCTCTATGATATTCTCATATTACTTTTTTTTTAAAAGTCAAAAATTCAGTATCAGGGCTTTTTATTGTTGTTCATGGAAAGTACATACTAGTGTCAAAACAGTTATTGGAAAAGGATCAAGCACTGGGCCTTCTGGGCAACAGTGGAAATATGGGATTAGTTATCAGGCCTACTCAGGATTCTAGATTCCAAAAGATACCTAAATTAATCATTTCAATGCTCATCTAGCGTCTATGTATCCACTGAAGTCAAGGTTTGGGAGGAATGTCAGCTGTAGTAGAAAAGATCATGTAGAAATCACAGACTGACATGAAATGGCATGTTTGAAGGCATTGGATAGAAAGAGAACCACAGTCTGGAATCCTTATAATCTTGGATGAATGCTGACTAAAGCCCAGGGGCTTCCTAAGGCAGTTCTAAGAGAATGCATAGTTTTGGCAGCCACAGGGCTGAGAGAGCTGAAAATAAAGAATGGGTTTTATTTCAAGAGTTAAGAATGAGAAGAAAAGTTGAAGTCACATGTTTGTCAAGGCAGTTATGTGAAAAATAAAACCGTGTAAGACATCCTTATAGTAATCATGGGGAGGTAAGGATTACTCAGAATCTCCAGTCCTCACTGAAGTAGCCTGGACAACAAAAGCTTCTCTTTGGCCTTATTAGAGGTGTTGTTTTCTAGACTGTCCTTGAATAAAAACACCTTAACTTCAAGAAGTGGGAAATATTTTTCTTTAACACTGTCCTCACAATCACCAATTTGTCCAAGGTTATAACTAAAATCAGATACTTGGATAAACACAGGGCTGATGACAATGTTAAACTCTGAAAAATGAATGTTAAATAGAATGAAATTTCAAAAGTTTGCTACTTTAGCTTTTTAATATATGTGAAAAAATGGATTCTAAGATGAAGTAATGAAGAACTTGATTTTTTATTAGAATAAAAATTGTATTTTTGCATGTAGTTACAAATATTATGGTGTGATTATCTGTATATTGGGTTTGTTTCCAGTTCTTTTCCCTAATTTAACCAAAAATATAGTTCAAGAGTGGCCCATAATTTATGAAATCACAGTGACAATTATTTACTGGATTCTTTAGTAAAAATGAAGTATATTCATGGGGACCATCTTTAGACTATGTCCCCTAGCAGAGCTCAATTGATATCCCTTTTATGAAAGCCATGAGAAATATACTAGAGAAGTTATAACATCTTTAGATTATACTTCAATAGTCTGTAATTACAGTAAAGGAAGTGTTCGTTTCTTTTCTTTGTTGTTGTTGGACTCCTTGGGTTTTCTGCCATAATAGAGACCAAAAAAAAATTATATGTGTGTGTATATATATATATATATATATATATATATATATATATATATAAAATTTAAGAGGTCATTGGGTCATTGCATTAGGGCACTTCCATTCACCAGAGAGGGGAGAGAGACAAAATGAGAAATCACCACCCAGGAAAGAGGGGCACAACACAGTCCTTCCTCCTCCATTCTCCTCCAGGGATCTTGGGCATACATGGACATGCACTTAGCATGAGTTTGAAAGCACTGGTCAGGAATTCCAGTTGTGGTCATCTATCTGTGAGTCCAGCGTGGTAACCACTATTTCAGCTGCTGGTCCTGAGACCAAAAGTTTCAAGAACAACAGGGGTACAATATAAATTCAGAATGGTCTGGTAAATATAATATTTTGATGTTAGCTAATATCTTACTATGCTTTCAGTAACAAAATAGATAAGAATAAAGTCCTTCATAGTGTATAAAACTATAAAAATTCCAGTGATAATAATAGTAATTATTATCATTATTTTTATTATCAAGATAATTATCAATTAATCCATGTATAAAATGGAATTTAAATAACCAGAACACTGTATCTTTCCGTATGGACGCTTAATATCACTATTAGATTTCTCAGATAGAATGTGGTTATTTTATAAATAAAATGAGCTCTAATAATTTTTAGGTAGTGATTTTTTTTAAGTTTACTTATTTATTTTTTCATTAGTGAGAGTTACAGAGACCTCCCAAGTCTCCACCCTAATATTCATGAAGGAATTAAATTCAATTAATGCATTTAAAATACAAACGAGTCCCAACACATGAATTTCTGGAGGACGGCTAATCATTGCCTATTAAGACCTAATTCCAACTATGAACCTTCAAGGAAACAAACCATTATTCAAACCATAGCCTCACAAAGTTTAGGATTTTACTACTGCTCCACTACCTGGCCCAGAATTTGATATCATATATATTCTAGAGGTGGTCCACCAACCAAAACAGTTTTGTAAAGGTCAGGTTTTGTAAAGCTCATGAATTTTTGACAAAGTATAACTTCATGATATTCCATTTGAAATCCTTGATCCTTTAGTTCCTGATTCCAGAGTTAGCATATACATCATAGTTGGATAGGACTATTTATTCATTATCTCTGTGGGCAATAAAATTAAGGGAAATTTAGGTAGGAAACCCCATATTAAATCCTTTAAATTCCTCTTTCTTTTTAAAATAATAAACTCAAACTAATACAATATAAGAGGGCATCAGGTAAACAAATTCCATTCTCTAAGGTGGATTTATGGATCAATAAGAATTTATTTTAACTCTAAATATTGCTTAGCAATAATATAAATTACATATTATTTTTATAATTTTAATCCCATGATTATGGCTAAATTCAACTATTGCTCAGAGGGAGTCTTTAGCTGGTCAGATCAGCACAATATTTGGTAAATGGCATGCAGTCATATAGCTAGTGAGTGTCTACTTTTGCCTTCTAAAATAAGAAAAAAATTGAAACAAACAAAAAAATAGAAATAACTTTATTTTCAAAATCTTGTAAAGAAGTATAATTTACCTTTTTTCATCTCATTATTAGATGACTGTATTAGTTTCTTATTGTTGCTGCAAAAATTATTTTTTAAAATATTTGATATAGGGTACATGTGCTCTACAGAGATAAGCATAGAGGGAGACAGAGATAGAGGGAATGTGAAAAATCAACCCCCAGGGAGATGGCCATGCCACAATCCTTTCTCCATGTTCCTCTCAGGATTATGGGCATGCTACACATACACAGTATGTTTCTCAAACTTCTGAGTCCAGGACTTGAATCCTGTAGCTGGCCATGTGGGACCTAGCCACCTTAACCTCCATGCCATCTGTTGGCCCACTGTTATAAAAAATTATCATAAGCTTAGTGTCTTAGCATAACACGTATTTGTTATCTTGCAGCTATATAGTAAGTGCTCTAGGTTTACTGCATTATTTTTGCTGTAGCATTACTGAAGAAGGCTAAAATGAAGTTGTTAACTGACTTGGGTTCATATCTGCAATCTCAAGAGTCTACTTCCAAGATCATTCAAGTTGTTGGCAAAATTCATCCCTGTGTGGAGCTGAAAGAGTCGAAGTCTCCATTTCTTCACTGACTGTCATCCCTGAGCTTCTCTCACCCATCTAAGATTGCCTGTACTTCTCCTAACATAAAGTCTTCCATGTTGGAGCCAGTAATGAACAATGTGCCAAGTTTTTCTCATCCTTAGAATCTCCCTGACTTCTTCAGTTGTATTTCATCTGCTTCCAGACAGAGAAAGTTCCTTGTTAAGGACTCTTATGATTATAGTGGGCCCACACAGATAATCTGGGGTAACCCCCTTTCCTTAAAGTCTTGTGACATTGAAATCTGCAAAGCCCTATTTTTCTTGCAATGTAGTATTTCCGTATGTTTCAGGGATTAGGGCATGCAAAACTCTTGAGGATTTATGAGAAGGGGTGGTATGTCTACTATGGTTACTTTGACTTCCATGATATAATTTAGGATATAGGGGGCTCATTCTACATGGTATTGATTTTTATGGACAGTTAAAGAAAAAGTAAAGGGGTCAGCAGATGGTGCAGTGGTTGGGGTACTGGACTTCTACATGGACAACTACAGTTCGAGTCCCAGACTTGTGGCTTGCTTTCTCATTTTCTATTTCTCGCTCTCTCTCTCTCTCTCTCTCTCTCTATCTCTCTCTATCTCTTTCTCTCATAAGATGAAAAACTAATAATAATAAATAAAATGAAATATATTTAAAAAAAGAAAGAAAAAATAAGATAGTAAATGGTGTCATAGCTGCCTAGGTAAGAACTCCAGGATAGAAAATGCCAGTATCATATGAGTGTATCATACCTCTGTGAGTCTTATAAGATACAGTACATTGGTTAAATTGGGTTCCTTTATGTAACATGGATTTGTAAACACTGGGCTCCTCTTGTTAAGTTAAAAATTCAATGCTTGGGAAGACGTGGATTTTTGAAACAACATATGCAAAATTGCACCCCTGACTTTACTAAATCAATGGAAAACTTTCTAGACTTGCTAAGGTTAGACAGAAGAGTTCATTTAAAGTGGCAGTGCAGCTTCAATACTCTATTCTCTGAGTTAGTAAATCTAATGTTGCTGAGTGTCTGAGGTAGAATAGGACACTGTACATTCTGCAGAAAGCCCTGACATAGACTCATAAGAATAATCCCTATAGTTTTATGTGAAAGCTATCCCCTCTTTGACAAGTAATTATTTTTCTGTTGAAACATATTGCTAGCCTTGGTGGAAAAGGAATAACTAGACATTGAGAAACAGGGAGCTGCGTGAATTGAGTTGTGTGCCTTAGAATAGCACTATCTAATACACCCAGCTCAAAAATAATATCTGACAATTATTTACAAATTAAAAATAGGTATAGTGTAGGTGAGATTGTGTCAAAACAAGTTTTAGAGATATGAGCTCCAAGAATATGTTCTTTACCTTCCTGAGACACATACTCTGGCGGAGAAGCTGCTTGCCATGTAATGAACACATAATGCTCCCACTGCCTGAGTTGGAGCTAACTTTCATGGGATCTTTAAGATACAGCATAATTGGCAGTGAATTTTCATACGCTCAGATTTCACACTAGGAAGACAATGGAGGATGGTACAGAAGAGAAATTCTTTAAGAGTCAAGAAGTTGAAGTTAATTATACATTTATTTTCTATTTTTACTAAGAGTTAAGTGACAGCATGATGTAAAGATTTAGGTTGATACCCTGGCAAGTGGTAAACATTTACAAAAAAAAAAATAGTTTGTCTTAGAAAGGATAAATCTGTGGGCCAGCAGATGACGAGGTGATCAAGCTACTGGACTCCAACATAGCCAACTGCAGTTTAAGTCCTGGACCTGGCAATTTGAAAATAATGCTGAGTAAGAGTGCAGGCATGTCTAAAATTCCAGAAGAAGAATGAAGAAGGGATTGCAGTATGGCCATGGCCCCAGAGGGTGATTTCTCACTTTACCTCTCACTGTCTCTCTCCTCTCTGGCAAACAAATATCACCACAGAAAAATTTAAAAAAAAAAGGAAGAGAAAGAAAGAAAGAAAAAAAAAGAAAGAGAAAATGAACAAATTTGGAAAAATGATAATGCAAAGGATTGGGCATGATTGTTGTCCATCAACTTCTTGGAATATACTAGTGTGAGATAGGGTACAGGTGCCTCATGTTCAATGTAAACCTCTCTTGTGAAAGAGGATATTCACAATTAGTTGGAGATCCTCCTTCCTCCATCAGCTTAATGTTTAGTCATAGATTCACTTTTAAAATTGGCAGGTTGGTAGGAATAGAGCATATGCATGTGCTTAACAATATGCCTTTCCTTTGGGGTGGACCCACAGCTCAGCAACTTAGGATCTAGATCCCACGTGACTGACTGTGATTTGAATTGTGGCCCTGATGGCTTATCAAAACATCCTATCAAAATTCGGATAGGATGGAGAAATGGAAAAAAAAAGGGGATTGCTACAACACCTCATTTGGGGATTCTCTCTCTTTCCCCCCTCTCTCTTTCTCTCTCTCTTTTTTGGCAACTGTACACACCCCCTCACAATAAAAAATAAACAAAAAATTAAACATACAGGGTCTGTCTTGCCTATAGGGTAGCCATGCTGAATTTTCTTTCAGGTAACACTTCCCTTTCTCTTGGATCAGCCCATCTCCTTTCACAGGGCTGCTTCCCCTTTGGAGTAGTCTGCTCTATTCACTTTCTTCACTAAGCCTGCACTCACTCCCAACCTCCAAGAGAATATATTCCCCTCCACTAAAGCTACACGCTTATAACCAACGATAAATCCAAACCTTACCAAAAAGAAAGAACAAAAATCACAGTACCATACCAATTGAGGGCCAGCTCAGAACTGTTAGAACATTGTGTATATTGATTTCTATCCACCTTGGAAGGAACAGCATTGTTTTCTAGCCAGAGGAAACTTGTGTATTATGGTTTTAGATTGGCTTTTTCTGTCTGTCATGGAAAAGCATTGCTATCTGTGGACTAGGAAAATGTGTTATGCATTGTCATGGCAACCATCACTATAATTCTTCTGATCTACCAATTCACTTTACAAGAAAAAAATTTTAAAAAGTAATGATAGATAACAATGATAGAAAAATACTTCTTGAATTCTCTGTGCACCATACATTCACTGTATTGAGGCAATTGACACATTAGAATGCTCTGCTAAAACAAAGGCATGGTGTCAGTCTGAAACTAATAACTTTCAGTTTAAGATTCCTTACTAAAAAGTGTATTATATATTCTGTACCAAAATAAAAACATATAACTTTTTATTTTTTTACCTATACCCATAAACAAGAGAGAATAAGAAATAGAATTGGTTTGTCATTTTTCATGATTACACTTGATCAGTTTCCCATGATACTTTGTTTTCTCCTTGTTAAAACTATGAGTTTTGTTATTAAGTCCCATAAAGTAGCATGCTTCCGGAAACGGGAATACGTGCACACACAAATTGAAAAGCAATCACACTAGATAATCATTTGGGATAGTCTTGGTACTTGGAAAACCTACTATAACAGGATTTATGATATTGATTTGATTTTCCTGCTGAGAAGAAGGGTTAGATTGCTTTTATACAATGCAACAAGAAATAGTAAGCATTTGGGGAAAGTCACTGTGATGACTTTACCTATAATACACCATGTATCCTGAAATATGAATGTTATTCTGTACAAGACTGTACGTGTTTAAAATCTAAAAGAAGTAAATATTTGGGTCATCAGAGTGAATTAAATTATGGCCACCACAGGGTTATGTTGAAATCCTAACCTCTGGTATCTGGAATGTGACATCTGAATAAAGAATTTGTATAGGTAAAATTAAGTGAGGAATCTCTAGATAAGAACATTTTGGATTAATCAATTGGCCCTAAATCCAATGATAATTGGAAAAGAAGAGAAGAAGCATAGATAGGTCAAAGGCTGCTAAAACTAAATTTATGCAAATATTAGCCAAGGAACACCAAAGATTACACATCGCCACCAGATGCCAAGAGAGTTTCAAGAAACAAATTCTTTTATAGAATCTGTAGAAGAGATCAACTCTGTGAGAGCTTGGTTTCAGGTTTCAGAACCTAAAACTGTGAGATGACAAACTTCTATTATTTCATCCATCCAGTGTATGCTAATTTGGTATAACAGGAAAAGGAAACTAAGGAAGTCAGGCAAACAAATAATGGCAGCAATTTGAAATGCTCACTTTACAAGAATAGAACATTGGAATACTAGAAGAGGATAAAACAAGTAAGTGTTATTCACCTCACGACAAAATTAAGAAAAGAGACACTTAGTATATATTAACCTACTTTTTTCTCCCAAATTTTGTAGGTGCTTAACATTCTATTTTATTTTGTAGTCTTCAGATTGTCATGGTGGAATCATTAGTGATAATAGTCAAATAGATATAGCACAGCTATTAGACTCAAAGTTGGATATATGAATTTTTGTAATTATAAAAATCACTGTAGTGGATATTTAAGTAAAAATCTAGATAAATCATAAACAAAAGCATACAAAGTAAAAATTGAACAGAACACAAATATAAAGTAAATCACACCTGAGCACATTGGAACTAGGAATACTGAAAATCAGATAAGACGAAGTTGTTAAAAAGTCACATGAAAAGAAAGAGCCACATTTCACATAGATAATAACAACTAGTTTCCATTATGCCCAGTGAAGACCAGAATACAATAGAGTGATATTTTTAAAGAGGTGAAAGAGGACCAGCAGATGGCATAATGGTTACGTCACTGGACTCCCACATAGTTGACCATGATTTAAGTCCTGGATCCAGTGTCTTAAAACTCATACCAGGTGCATGTGTAGTGTGCCCAAAATTGCAAGAGGAAAATGGAGGAGAAGGAATTGTAGATGGCCATCCCCCCTGTGGGGAAGAGGGGTGATTCCCACTTTCTATCTCTCTGGTAAGCATATATGCCCTATAGCAAAAATCTCTCTCTAAAAAAAAAAAAAAAAAAAAAAAAAAAAAAAAAAGAAAGAATAGAAAAAAAGGTACCAATAGAATTCTAAATACAGAGTAAAAACCTTTTAAACTTAAATAAACTTTTTTTTTATTTTTTTGGTGAAACAGGGAAACAATTAACCAGCAAATGTATCCCACAAGCTAAAGGAAGTTCTTAAAGCAGAAAAGAAATAATTCCAGATGAAAATTCATATGTCCAAAAAAGATCATATATATTTCTATATATGACTATATATTTTTTTCTTATAATCAAGAAAGTCAATTTACTGAGGACTAAGATTTCTTTTAGCCAAGATTTTGGTAGCTGCTTAAATCCAAATCACCTAACGTGTCTTCCAAAAGTCAATGGATTAATAGTAAATAAAGCCAGATCTTATTAATAGCTTATTTTCAGCAAAACTAGAATAAATAAATATATATATATGTATGTGTGTATATACACACACACACACACACACACACACACACACACATATATATATATATATATATTTATAAAATTACAAGTAATTAGAATAACAATCATCAATTTCCAGTAGCTATAATTCTTAGTGGTCCCATTCCAAATCTTTAGAATGACAAGTGGTTCCAAGAATTTCAGAGAAAAAGAAATTAAGAATCCAAGTGTGAACTCAAATAATCTCAGAAATAGTAAGTCTACCACACTACTGACATAATGAAAAATTAGGCCAGTTGACGAGAACACTGACTACAGAAAATAAAGTAAACTTATGAATGGGAGTCGGTAAAGCAACCCTTATATAAAGAAGATGATAAAATAACAATAATAATAAAGAGAGAAAGATACAAACAAACAAAGTAAACATAAAAAGCAGGATTGGGTAGCCAAGTTGTTAAGGAAGCTGCCTCCCACATGGCTAAATGAGGATCAAATCCTGGTTCTGGTCATTTGAAAAACACACCAGGCTCATGTTTGGTTTCCCCAAGTCCCAACAGGATGGAGAAATTGAGAAGAAAAGATTATGAGAGGTATCTCCGTTGCAAAGTGCTTTCTCCCTTTCTGTCTCTCCTTCTCTTTTTCTGTATCCCTGCTGAGTATTTGCACTTTCTGGCAATTAAAAGAAGAAAAAAGAAGAAAAGAAAGAAAAAAAGAAAAAGAAAAGAGAAAGAAAGAAGAGAAAGATAAATAAAAAGAGAGAAAGAGAAAGAAAATAAAAAAAGAAAGAGGAAGAGAAAGAAAAGAAAGAGGAAAAAAGAAAGAAAACAGAAGAGAAAGAAAGAAAAACCAAGAAGAAAAGGAAATAAGAAAGAAAGAAAAAGGAGATGAAAAAAAGAAGAGGCCCTTTAGAAATGGCACACCAAAGCAAAAAAAAAAAAAAAAAAAATCAAAAGGAAGTAATTTTAAATACAACAAAGTAGAAGAAAAAATAAAAGAATTATGCTCTTTAGCATTTATCCAAAGTAATAAAAACAGAATTCCCACAAAAAACTGGTACATAGTTGTTAATAATTTATTGTTAATAATTTATTCATAACTATCATAGCTTGGAAGCAACCAAGATATTCTTCAGCAGATGAATTGATGGGAAACTGTGGCAAACCCAGAAAAATGGAATATTATTTAATAATAAAAACAAAATGAGCTATCAAGCCATTATAAAACATTAAGAAAACTTAAATACCTATTGCTGAGTGAAAGAATCCTATATGAAAACATCACACCCCATGATTCCAAGAATAGGCATTTTACAACGTACATCTCAGACCATACTGGGATTAAATTGGAAACTAATAACAAACCTGGCTGTGAAAATTCCCAGGTACTTGGAAATTAAACAGTAAATTATTTTTTTCTTTTTTATATTTGGCTTTAGAAAGGGAAATATCTCAGAGATGTTGACAGGTGCATAGAAATTCCAGATTAGAGGTTGTGTGAATTCATAGGAGTTGTTCTCTTTGACTAACTTTTTTTTTTCTTTTTTGCTATAGGTTGCGTGTGCTCACCAGAAAGACAGAGAGACAGAAAGCGAGAAATCCCCCCCCAGGGGCAATGGCCACACCACAATCCCATCTCCTCTATTTTCCTCTCGGGATCTTGGGCACACACACACATGCACCCAGCAAGAGTTCAAGCCACCGGGTCCAGGACTGAAACCTCAGTCAACTACATGGGAGTCCAGCGACATAGCCATTACGCAACTTCTGGTCCTGACTAATTTTCTTAAGACTTATTCAAACATCTGAACTGGTTTCTCAACCTTAGCTCTGTTGACTTTTTTGGGCCAGTTCATTTTTTGTTTAGAATGATGCCCTGTGCACTGTAAAGTGCTTGGCATCCTTGCGAACTTCTGCCCTAGATGCTAATAGCACCAGCTGCAGTTTTGACAACTAAAAATATCTCCAGACATTGCAGAACACCTGAATAGAGGAAAAGTCACCTCTTTGAGAACCACTGGTTTAAATGAAAGAATATATTTAAAAATGAGAATGCTAAGAATGTCTTCTATCTTCAAAATGTAATTCTGAATATGTATTACTTTTATTCTAATCACTCTTTAAATGGAAAAGGAAGACACACTTTCATATACATTTCATCTGGGGATGTTTGAACACTTGCATTCAGATGAAGTAAAATATTTTTGAAAGTTTTCATGGTGCTTTATATTTTTTACAGCTTGCAACTCACTTCATAACATTTTGCAGTATAGAAACTACAGTTATCCTCTGAGAAATCTAGGGGCTGGATATTAGTGTTCAAGCTATCTATACTCGTAGGGAAGAAATAGCATGGGAAATAGGAATCATCCTGTAGAAGCTAATATTACTGAAGAAAATGAGACTGCCTAGCATAATCCGGTCAACTGGAGATTATAACCCATGTGTCCTTTAGGAGAAATAGGGAACTCACCATGACTAGACACATTAACATTTATAAGAGATATTTTCCACAAAGCATTCATGTTAGATCCCATTAAATTCTATTACATGCTTTATAAAAAATAGATTTATTATAATTGAAAATTTTATTTATTATTTTCAAGAGGGATTTTCTTGCTATAGGGCATGTGCATTCACTGGAGAGACAGAGAGAGTGAAAGTGAGAAATCACCCCCCCCACTCCAGGAAGATGGCCATGCAGCAATCTCTTCTCTTCCATTCTCTTCTCAGAATTTTGACCATGCACACATATGTACCTGGCTTGAGTTTCAAGTCACTGCGCTGAGACTCAAGCCCCAGTCTGCAATGTGGAAGTTCAGCAATGTAACCACTACCATCTGTTGGTACCAAAAAGTTAATTTTTAAAAAGCACTTCTTTTTAACAATAAAAACACATGCTTTGTTCTTTACTCATTGAGCTATTTTTAGCAGATTCTTTTAAATGAAGAGTCCCAAATCAATTTATGGGTCATGAATCCCTTGGGAACTGTGCAAGATGGAGGAAACCCTTTTCAGAGTACATATGTTTATTTTTAACTGCAAGAATAAAATATGTGGAGTATTACAAAGGAAACCATTAAAATATATTGAAATATAAGTGTCAGAATGTTTAAAAGATGTGATAGTGTGAGTGCTTTCTTAAAATCACATTAATAATGAGGATTACCAGCAGGACTCATTCTTATAATTAGAATAATAGCATAATTTCAAAATAGAGATGAACATATATGCTGTATGATAATACATAACATTCATATAAATTCATAAATATACATAACATTCATATAAATTCTCAATAGAGATGAACATATATGCTGTATGATAATACATAACATTCATAACATTCTTATAAATACATATTATGAACAAACCATATATAAATTTTAAATTTTTTGCACCAAAATAAACTCGTACTTTAATTCTATTTGTCCACAAGCTTCTTGAAGTCCTCTTGCATATATTATCTGATAGGGGGCCAGCAGGTCGCATGGTGGTTAAGGGCACTGGACTCCTACATAGCTGACCATGGTTGAGTCCCAAACCTGGCAGCTTGCTTTCTTACTTTTTCTCTCTCTCTCTACCCCTTTCTAATCAAATTAAAATAAAATAAATGAATGAATAAATAAAAGCTAAATAAAATAATTCTTTAAAAAAACTGATAGGAATATACCTATTGGTTCCATTGCTTACAAAACAAATATTTTGCTTTTATTGTAATTTCTAGTGCCCATGTTCACAAGTAAAGAAATGCTAAAATATCATCAGAGCTTAGGTAAAATGAAGTTATAATTCCTTCCCAAGTAAGTTCACGGCTCACCTAAATTTTCCTCTTTTGTTTTTCTTTTTAAATTTTTCCTTTGATGCACTCCTCAAAGACAGAGGGAGAAAGAGAGAGAGAAAGTGAGAAATTTCCCTCTGGCAGGATGACCTTGTTGCAATCCCCTGTCTTCCATTCTCCTCTCCAGATTCGGAGCGCTCACACATGCACCTGGTGTGAAACTCAAGCTGCTGGGTTGGGTACTCAAGTCGTGCAGTTCCACAACGTGAGATCCACCAATCCAATCTTCATGACACCTTTGGCCTTTCTTTTTTATTTTATTTTTTGAGATTTTTGCCATAGGGTGTGTGTACTGAAAAAAAAAAAAAGACGCAATGAGAGGAAAAGTCAGAAATCACCCGAGGGGAGATGGTCTTGCTTCAATCCCTTCTCCTAGGACCCAATAGCTTGAAACTCATGCCAGATGTGTGTGCATGTGTGCCCAACATCCTGAGAAGAGAATAGAGGAGTAGTGATTGTGGCATAACCATCTCCTCTGGGAGTTGATTTCTTGTTCACTGTGTCTCTGTCTCTCTTTGTCTCTCTGGCAAGTACATGAGCCCTATTGCAAAAATCTCTCAAAATAAGAAAAAAAAAGAAAGAAAAGGAATATGGTCATTTCGGTCTCATTTTTCATAATCTGAACACTTACCACTACCTTTCATTTATTCAAATATGCTTCTTCAGTTGTCATATTTGAAAACAACATTCTTGCCATTTTTGATATCAGAATTTCTTGATTCAGCTAATTGCCTTTGGCAGGGTTTCTCAACCTGCTTTGTCAGGCCCTAATGTGTGTCCCCTATCTACCATCATTGCTCTGATCTCATTTGTAGACCTGTTTTACCAAAGGTTTCCCATCTCAGTATGACCCTCCCATATATCATGTTGCTCCACTCAGCATATAGATGATACTTGATTATCTAAACAGGAGATCGAGTGCTTGTGCTTACTTCAGCAGCACATACACCAAAGGTGGAACGATAGAGAGATTAGTATGGAGCCTGTGCAAGGATGACAAAAATTCATGGCATGTACATTATTTCCCTGCATGGCCTACCAAGATGGAATCCTCTGCACCAGCAGCCTGAAGGATATGTTGGGCGTGTTTGTGTGCGTGTGTGTGTATTTCCCCAATCCCGACATGGAGAAATACAGGAGAATGGATTGCAGCATGACCATGCCCCATTGTGTGGTACTTTCTCCTTCTACCTCTTTCTCTTTTTATTTCTCTAATGAGTGTATACACCCTCTAGCAGAAAAACAAATAAAGAAACAAAAATAGCAGCAGCAACAAAAATTTGTGCTCAATGATTTTAGCTTAAAAAAATAGATTTATTTAATCTCTTCATCATCATTATTATAGACCCTGGTAGTTTTGGCTTTTTGATAGTGATGACATTTTTATTTAAACCCTTACATATAAATTGTAATAATGAGATTAGTTCCTATCATTCCTTATAGATAGGTTTTAGACAGGTGACAAGAGTTATCAAAGGAAATGTGTAAAACTTCTAGTCCACGTCTGTTGAAGAGGGTTCACCCTTCCTTTGCTTTTCTCATTTCCTGCTTATTGGAAAGTAAATAACACTGGTAAATCACCTTGGGCAGAGCATAAAAGAACAATGTTTTATGAAAAGAGTAGACAAGGAGCATTGTATATTTATTCAATACAGTTTTTTAATTTATTTTTAAATTATGTTGTTTTGACCCAACCAGTGTTTGACTCTCCTTTGTGAGCAGCCAATGAAGCCTGCATCCTTGTTGGGCTCAGTCTCTGGACCACTGTATGAGCGTTCTCCTCAACCCAGAGCCAGGTACTAGATGACTAGGAATATTTAGGAGACAAAAATTGTTTAATCTCTGACATCAGAATTTTTTCCTAACTCATTTGTGAAGTCCTAATGTGTTACCAGAGCCCATCAAAATGATTCTGATTTGCAATCTGTAGAGAGATGTCAATATGTGGCCAACTCCACTCCACTTGCCATACATAACCTACCCCAACCCCTATTCTCTCCCAGAGAGATCCCTCTCTTCAGAGGCAATGGCAGCCCCATTGCCTCTGAAACTGTAAATAAGAAAGAAGTCTTCTTAGGCCAGATTGTGGAGTACTGTTTCAAGTGTTTCAATGGCACTTCACAGTTCCAGTCCTGGACCTGACAGCTTGGGAGACACTTTAGGGGGTTATGTGTGTTCATGTATGCCTGAGTTCCCAAGAGGAGGGAGAGATGGAGCAAAAGGGATTGCAGCATGACTGTGTCCTATGGGAGTGCTCTCTCAATTTCCCTCTCTTTTTTCTGTGTCCATTTTGTGAGCATGTGTGCTCTTTGGCAAATTTAAAAAAAAAAGAAAGAATGAAAGAGAGGAGAGGAGAAGAGAAGAGGAAAGGAGAATAGGAGAGGGGAGGATAGAAGGGGAGGGGAAGGAAGGGGAGGGAGGAGAAGGAAGGAGAGGAGAGGAGAAAAGAGAAGAGAAGAGAAAGAAGAGAAGGGGAGGGGAGGGCAGGGGAGGGGAGGGGAAGAGGGGAGGGGAAGGGAGGGGAGGGGAGGGGAGGGGAGGGGAGGGGAGGAGAGGAGAGGAGAGAAAAGAGAAGAGAAGAGAAGAGAAGAGAAGAGAAGAGAAGAGAGAAGAGAAGAGAAAAAGAAAAGGGAAAAAAAAGAAAAAGAAAGAAAGGAAAAGTCTGTCTTTCAACTAGGCTCTTGTCATTGGGTTGTATCTCACCCACAAATGGTCCTTTAAATCTGAGAAAACAGTTAGACGCTGGGGAGTCAATGTGACTTCCTTAGACTAGTTTATGCTCTGAATCTAATTTGCATAAAAGTAAGCTGCTATCATGTTTCAAGACTGTTTTGTGCTTTGTTTGGACAGAGATAAAATGTGCACTTCAAGATATTATATATAACGCAAGGTCAGAATTGGTATAGTTTGACAGTGAACTAAAATAGAACTCAATTTTGTATCAAAACTTGATGAATTAAAGCATTCTGGTTAGACAGGGAGATAAGCAAATGGTTGGATGAATGAATAAGTGGAAGAAGGGAGGGAGAAAGAAATCCCAGAATGTAGATAGAAACAAGAATAACAGGGAAGATATTTCATGGTTTCTAAACATTTATTTCACTGACTCTTGCATTAGTATGTTCAAAGCAAGTTAAATTCCAGAACCAAATATTGTCAACTCTATCCTCTACTGACAAATATCAGTGATGTTTTATTGTCATTGTTGTCTCTGCCATCTAGTTCGTTATGCTTTGGAGTGCTTGCTATGTTTTGCTTACTTCAGAGAGATTTTACAAAAATTATTTACTTCATCATTTCTGAAATGCAGATGTAGTGACAAGGATGAAAGCACTATTAAGAACACTATGGCTATGATTGTATTGAAAGTAAAATAAATTTCACTGGTGGAAAGAAGATTAAATGTGTGCATGTGAATGAAACAAATTATTCACTGGGAAGGATTCTGAAGGACAAGGAATAAATAATACAGAGCATAGAATGTGCTCTGAGTGTGCCATTAACCACGATCATCAAGAGACAACCACGATAAAAAGGAAGACTTAAAAGCAGAAAAAAATCCTATGGCCACACATGAGCCCTAGATTTTCACTGAACAAAACAGAACAACAAAATAATGGACTGCCTATTTAAATCAAGCAAAGAGAGACTTAACACAGCAAATTTGCTCCAGATGGCTCTGTAGATATAAACAGTGCTGTTATTTGTCCAATGTCTGTGTGTCTTGGTGGTGGATGAGAACACCATGACTGCCGAGATGTCCCATTAACATTATAGGCATCGGGACCAGCAGTTAGCATAATGGCTATGTTGCTGAACTCCCATGTAGTCGACTGAGGTTCGAGTCCTGGACCCGGTGGCTTAAACTCACGCCAGGCACGTGTGCGTGCCCAAAGCCCGAGAGGAGAATGGAAGAGAAAGGATTGTGGCGTGGCCATCCCCCCCTGGGGGATGATTTCTCACTTTCTGTCTCTCTGTCTCTCTCTGTCTTTCTGGTGAGCACACACGCCCTATAGCAAAAAACTCTCAAAAACAAACAAACAAACAAAAACATTATAGGCATCGTCAAAAAGACTAATTTCAAGGGTGGAAGTCAACCTATCTTAATGTTCACACGGTATAAATGAAACTGATTTATTTTGGGAAAGGATAAGTAAAAGAATCATTAGCCTTAGAAACAAGCTGTGTCCATCAAAGGCTGAATGGTAAAGAAAATATGGTCTATGTAAACAATGGATTATTACTTATCCATACAAAAAGAAGGAAACGGTGGAGACCCAGAGAGCATATGTTAAGTGAAATAAACCAGACTCAGAAAGACCAATACTATATGATACTGGCCAAAGGGTTCAAGCCTGCAATTATGAGTAACTTTTGGGGATTTAATGTATATCATGACCACTATAGTTAATAAAGTTGTATTGTTTACTTAGCATTTGAAAAGTGAGCATATTTTAAGTGTGCTCAGTGCTCTCTCTCTATCTGTCTCTCTCTCACACACACATAGAGAAATGGTAACTATGGATGATGATGGATCGGATAATTACCTTGACTGTGATATACAATACTTATGTACATGAAATGATCACAATGTATATACCTCAATACACATTTTTAAATTTTCTATTGACTTTTTTTTTTTTTAATTTGTTACAAGGCATGTGTGCTCCCTGGAGAAAGACACACAGAGAGAAAGAGGTAGATTAAAAGTGAGAAATCACCCCTTAAGGGAGATGGACATGCTGCAGTTCTTCTCCTACATTCTCCTCTTCGGATTTTGGGCATGCATGCACATGAGCCCAGCATGTCTTCCAAGCTATGGGGTCGTGAACTCAAACTGTGCAGTCAGCCATGTGGGATCCAGCCACCTTAACCATCATGACACCAGCTGGCCCTACCACAGAAATATTTTTTAAGTAAAAAAGAATGAATGTATCAAGGGCTAGATCATGTTTTGTTGAAAATCATTGAACTATTTTCAATTATCTAAGATTCTTCTTTCCTGTGGCCCTACTCCCATGTTTCAGCCAATAGAGGAAAACAATGCACTTAAGAGCTTGGTATGAGCCAAATCTAGAAGTGGCTTAATCATTTAGATCCAAGTGTCAATGCTTAGAACTCAGTTACGAGGCCACACTCTTAAGTTTGAAGAGAAAGGAGATGCCACCTAATGGGAATGTGTAGAGTTCAATGAAATAAGTTTTAGTAAAAGAGAACAGTATCTTCCAAACAGATCTAACCCTATATTTTTATTTATAGTTGACAATAGAATTATTTATTTATTTATTTATTTATTTATTTATTTATTTTTGTAGAGGTTTTTGCTATAAGGCACATGCACTTGCTGGAAGGACAGATAGAGACAGAGAGACAGAAAGCGAGAAATCACCCCCCAGAGGGGATGGCCATGCCACAATCCCTTCTCCTCCATTCTCCTCTCAGGATCTTGGGCACACACACACACACCTGGTATGAAATTAAACCACCAAGTCTGGAACTCAAACCTACGTCGACTACATGGGAGTCCAGCGACATCGCCATTACGTCAACTGCTGGTCCTGACAGAAGTGTTATTTAGAAGAAAAATTTTAATCTTCAATTGCATTTGATTTTGTTTCATCATTTGTTATTACTACATGGTTGGTTTTCTTAAATCATAAAAATAGCAATGATTCCTTTTAACACTTATACATTCAGGAACTCGCTGAGATTTTAAGTTGAGGTGATAACGAACTGTGTTAAATGTTACTATAATGTATGCAAAAAGAAAATTGAGCTTTATAATTAAAAGTTTAATGTATTGAATATGTTTAAATCATTCTTGAAATCTTTTGTCATTTTATATTTCTGTCAAATCTACCAAAGTTATTTGCATCTTTTTTATATTAAAATATTGTAAAACCTGCCTATTTATATTAGTAACAAATCTTGTATAGTATTCTAATGCTATGCTACTGGATATAAAAAAAAAAACACTTTAATTCATTATGAGTTGTTCAGATATAAGTAAATAATAATATGAACTATCCATTTCATTTCATATTTAAATGAATGTGATTTTGCTTTAAATTTGCTGCTCATATTTATCCATTTTTATATTCATTCTACTTGTTTCAATTCATTTTAGCTTTTTTTAATTTTTACTTTTTTAAAGCATATTTCTTCCATGAGCAAGAGACAGAGAAAGAGAAAAAGACAGACCCTACCAACAGGTCTTCACACCACAATTGACCCCATTCTCAGCCATTTTGGATTATGAGCACATGCATGTGTGACAGTGTGCACAGAAAGATCTCAGGACACAAACCTGGGAACTCACCATGTGGATTTAGAATCACAAACTATTGCATTATCATTGTGTCACTGTGGTTGACCCCTATTTTTCTTTTTTCTTTTCTTTTTTTTTGGGGGGGGGGACTGTTTTTTTGCTTTAGGGAGCGTGCGCTTCCTGGAGAGACAGACAGAAAATGAGAAATCTCCCCTCCAGAGGGGAAGGCTATGCTGCAGTCCTTTCTCCACTCTCCTCTCAAGGTTTTGGGCATGCGTGCACACAGGTCTGGCATGAGTTTCAAGCCACCGGGTCCAGGACTCAATCCGTTGAATCATATAGGAGCCCAGAGCCTCAACCACCATGTACCTGCTGGCCCTGCCCTTATTTTTAATTTTAAATATGATTTATCAGTTTATTTTTGTGTATCTCATCTCAGCACCATATGACTTAAATAAAGTTCTGCTGTTGGGAACCAGCAGTTAGTGTAATGGCTATGTCGCTGGACTCCCACGTAGTCGACCGCAGTTCACGTCCCGGACCCGGTGGCTTAAAACTCACGCCGGGCGCGTGTGCGTGCGTGCCCAAGATCCCAAGAGGAGAATGGAGGAGAAGGGATTGCGGTGTGACCATCCCCCCTGGGGGGTGATTTCTCGCTTTCTGTCTCTATGTCTCTCTCTGTCTGTCTGGCGAGCGCACGCGCCCTATAGTGAAAAACCTCTCAAAAAAAAAAATAAATAAAAAAAATAAAGTTCTGCTGATTGTTTCTTCTTTGGACTAACCATGTTATTAGATATTATGAATGTTTACATTTTATTTTATTCATTTTATCTCATGGCTTGCTAAATATTTTCATATTTTAGTTTAATATTTTGATACAAAAGTCTATATTTAATCTGAATTTATTTATACTTTTAAAATGTTAATGATTTTCTTCACTTTTATATGGATCTTCATTTTCATGTTGAAAAAGAAAATAATGTGATTTCCTGTGTAATGTGGAATTTTCTGTACTTCCAGGCCTTTTTGTTCAATCTCTAACTTCCTACGCCAAATCAATTTACTTGGACGAGTGAGCCATTCTATTGTATGTAACATTTTTCAACAACAGTCCTCCCCCGGATACAATGACTAATTTTTTCTTTGTTTGCACTATTCTTTTAGATTTAACATTGTCTATTAATACATTTAAATTTCACACTAGTTTTTATTTATTTCAAGTTTCACTCTTTCACTTAAGAGCTTTTATTTAATCCTGAATCAATTGGATTGATTCATGTATTTCTTTTCTTACTGACGTAGTATTAATTTAATTCTCCCCAAACACCAAGGAATGTCTGGCGAATGTCTTGATGCGGCTGGCTAATGGCAGAGCCAGCATTTGATCCTGGTTACCAGGTTCTAGAGGCTTGTCCATCAGTGCCACTCTGCCTTGTCAAGTCAACTGACGAGGTACCCCAGGGGCTTTGTGGTCTTCACGCATAAACAACAAATTGTATGTGTATAAAATTTTTGATTACAAAGATTCTCTCTCAGTACATTTGCTAGTGTAGAGCTCATGTTTAAATGCACTTGGGTTTTTGGTTTTTTAAAAATTATTTTAAGAAAGCCATAGAAAATAAAATTCTCTTTGTTTTTCAGGGGAAAATAGCAATAATGTCTCAGCATGTAACTTCTCACATTTTTGTTTACGTGTACTAGTTATTTTAGCACACACTTTAATATATATATATATATTTTTTGGAGAGGTTTTTGCTACAGGGCGCGTGCACTCGCCAGACAGACAGAGAGAGACAGAGAGACAAAAAGCGAGACATCAACCCCCAGGGGGGATGGCCACGCCGCAATCCCTTCTCCTCCATTCTCCTCTTGGGATCTTGGGCACACACGCACATGTGCTCGGCGTGAGTTTTAAGCCACCGGGTCCGGGACTCGTGGGAGTCCAGAGACATAGCCATTACGCTAACTGCTGGTTCCCACACACTTTAATAATTTTAAAAGCTTTTTCCTTCCTTGCCTGAGAGCACATAGCCTTATCAGAGGGGGAGAGAGAGAGAAAGAGTGAGAGCACAGGCATGCACACACCTGTCCCTCTACTGAGAAGTGGTCTTTTCTTTCCATTCCTCCATCCCATCAACTGGGTCTGGGATTTGAACCGAGGTGGGGCCATGTGGGATCTGGCTCTTAGTACACAGGACTTCACCATTGAACTACAGGCTGGCCTGGGCGTGGTATTTTTTTATTTTCTTAAAAAAAAGGAAATTCGGGAACCAGCAGTTAGCGTAATGGCTATATCGCTGGACTCCCACGTAGTCGACCACGGTTCGCGTCCTGGACCCGGTGGCTTAAAACTCACGCCGGGCGTGTGTGCGTGCATGCCCAAGATCCCGAGAGGAGAATGGAGGAGAAGAGATTGCGGCGTGACCATCCCCCCGGGGGGTGATTTCTCGCTTTCTGTCTCTATGTCTCTCTCTGTCTGTCTGGCGAGGGCACGCGCCCTATAGCGAAAATCTCTCCAAAAAAAAGGAAATCCAAAATTCAATGCTGTTCTATTATAATTTCTGTCATGATTGATATAGGAACTTGGGACAATCTAAGTAGATGACGATAAAAAAATGGTAGAATTTTGATGTAGAATATAGACCCACATATTTGTAGGGCCACTTTTACTTTTTATAGATTTCCCTGGATAGTTGAGGCTCTGACATTAGAGAGTTAGAGATTACAATTAACTCCATATAAACATATACAGGGGGATTTTAGTTTCTGGAAAAAGGGAATTAGAGTTTGAGTTTATTTTGGTGCAAACGTTTTTTGAAATCCATACACAGTTTTCCTATAACATATATTTACTATGAACTTAGTGAAGTTCACATAGATATACACACAAACATGCATGCACATACAAATATATACATATACACACATAAATGTATGCACACATATGTATGTGCACTCACTGAATTGTTTCTATCCTGAAGGTAAAGTCTCTGATGCATAGTACCCCAGCATCTTGCTAGTTCATCTCCACCAGCAGGGCACTCAGAAAAGGGCTGGTCCTCACCCTCCCTCCCACAGATGCCTCACCTCTTCACACGCATACAAAACACTAGCCATTGCCAGTCACCAGCCATTGTTTTCTGGATTCTCATTTAGCATTTCTTTCTTTAGCTTTTGGTGCTTTTATAATCTTTGCACTGTTACCCTGTTGCCATGTGTATTTTTCGTAGAGAGAGAGATCCTTGGTATAGAATGCATGCACTCACTGGAGAGACAGAAAGTGAGAATTCACCCCCCACCCTGGAGGGTGGCTATACCACAATTCCTTCTTGTCCATTCTCCTATTGGGATTTTGGGCATGCATGCACATGTGTCTGCCATGACTCTGAAGCTATCAGGTCCAGGACTAGAACTGCTGTAGGCTATGTGGGAGTCCAGCAACATAACCATCACACCACTTGCTATTTCCCACCATGTGTATTTTCACAAGTCAGCAATGCCACTTAAATGACTTGAGGAATATTTTTCAGATTGCGTGGAATTTGAGATTCTGTCTTGCTAGACAGTTTATGCTAAGAGCTTCAGATCCTGGCACGTTCCACTGGTGCCATACAGGAAGTGCCTCCTATCTATGGGTAGGAATTGAAGGCAATTCCTGCTTGGAATTATTTGCTATTTAAGTAACACGTTTGCCCTTGTGCCAGCTGATATCTGTCTATACCAAAGCATTAGAATATTTCCACAATATATGCATGGCTTTGCCCATATTCACTTCACACAACAGAAAATGTGTTAGTACATGAATCAGGTCTACTTAATCCTGACAGACAACCTCAGCAATTTATGCAGTCATGTTCATGGATGTTCAGATGCTGCTGCTGCTTAGTTTTCTACATTAGAGAGAATACATAAATTCTGTAGGATGATATGCTCTTGACTATTAAGTTTTCCTTTAATTAAAAAAAAATTTTAAAAAATGTGGCCATGATTTTCTAGCAAAGATTTTTTTCTGTTCCTTTACTAACTAATTCTGTCACACACACACACACACACACACACACACATACATATGTTCATATATATATATATATATATATATATAAATATTTGCATAATATTTAAAATATGTATGCATATTTTGCATACATATACACATAAATAAAAATAAGTATAATACATCTGTGTTAGGCGCTTTAGAAGTGTATGCATTAATAGATATTATTCCTGGTCTCCAGGGATGATTTTCTGAGTATTAACAAGATAGTATTGGGAACCAGCAGTTAGCGCAATGGCTATGTCCCTGGACTCACATGTAGTCGGCTGCGGTTCGAGTCCTGGACCCGGTGGCTTAAAACTCACGCCGGGAACGTGTGCGTGCGTGCCCAAGATCCTGAGAGGAGAATGGAGGAGAAGGGATTGTGGTGTGACCATCCCCCCTGGGAGGTGATTTCTCGCTTTCTGTCTCTCTGTCTCTCTCTGTCTGTCTGGCGAGCGCACGGGTCCTATAGCAAAAACCTCTGCAAAAAAAAAAAAAAAAAAAAAAAAAAAAAGATAGTATTAATCTGATGCAAGGAGAGAGATAAAAACCCAACTGAAGGACCCAAGGAAGCTTATTTTTTGAGATGGCCCTGAGTTTGCTCTGGTAGATGAGTTGAATTTGGACATATATCAGTTTCAAATAAGGCATTTCAGGTTGATAGGGGATTGATAACGATGGGAGTTATTTATTTTATATATCTCACATTTTTATCTTCTTCCCATATTGACTATTTATCTCACTGGAAACACATATCTAAAATATACCATAAATTAAAGTTCTTAAGATATTTTTAAATTGTTTATTTTTCCTTATTTTTCCTTTGTTTAGTTTTAAAAATACTTTCGTTCCCCAGAGGAGGAATTTTACCAGTTGATATTCTCAGTAATTACTATATTCCTTGAGACCAGAAAAATGAAACTCTCATAGCAACTAGCCTTGAAAACGTAACCATTTCATGATCAACTGGTTTCTCCCAATGTTAAATTGCTATCCCTCTCTTCTATTTATTCATGAAGACCGATGTGCGCTCTGGGTTTTGTTATTGTTATTGTTGATGTTATTTTCACCATCTCCAAAAAATTATGTGTAGGCAATTATTTGAGAATATGCTGTGTCATTTTATCATCAGTCTGCATTTATATCATGCTTGAAATACAAATGTCAATAATTTTATGTGACATTTTCCTAGTGACAATTTAAGGGTTAATAACAATAATGAACGTAACCAGATTCAATGTATTCTCAGAGTAATAGTAAAACATCATTAAGTCACTATTAAAACCCATCTTTACAAATTACTTTTTGGGAGAAATAAATGTGCTAGTGATCAAACTTAAGGGGAAACAAGACCGTCTCTGTTGTGAGCAGTTCTGAGAAAACAATTGTGAAACACACACACACACAAACTTTGTTCTCCTGGGACTTTGAGTAACTCAATCAAATATTTCAGAAGAAGCCACAAGTATGTTAAAACAACAACAACAAAAAGAAACTAATTCATGGTAGAAGCCAGACTAATCAAGGAAAACTGTGCCTACAACATATGTTGTTTTCACTGTAGAAAAATCCAAATGGGACTTTGTGATGTCTGAGACTGAAATTAATTTTATAGGCATTAACATTTGTGGGTGTTTCACACTTGCAAGTACAGAACATTTCCCTTGATGGTAAAACAAAGTGTGGGTATCAGGAGAGACATAAATTGAAACTCAGAGCTCCTTATAGTCGAGTTTATATCACTCCTGGTTTGATTATTCTCACATAGTTCAGACATTTCTTCCCTAGCATCAAAATCTGTTAGTTAAAACAATGATTGATATTTGTTTAGACTAAATGAGGCTAAATAGATTTCAACCATTTATTTAACCTCAAGAAGTATGTTGCTAGCAGGACTATAAATATTTGCTCTCTATCTTCAAAATAAGACCAGTCTCAACATAGTCACAAAACTCTCAACTTAGTATGTGTTATAAAGCTTGCAGGGGCCTGCAGGTGGAGTGTTGGTTAGGGCACTGGATTCCCACATGGCTGACCATGGTTCAATTCTCACACCTGGCAACTTGAAAATCACACTGAGCACATGTGACACATTCTCAGGATCCTGAGAGGAGAATGGAGGAGAAGGGATTGTGCCAAGGCCATTCCTTCTAGGGAGTGATTTCTGACTTTCTCTCCCTCTGTCTCTGTGTCTCTGCCTCTCTCCAGTGAGGAAGAACCAAAAAATAATAAAAGTGTTATATACTTCACATTTAGTCGTGGAAATCGTAATAGTCTTTGTTATATCATAATAAATTTATTTTATTCTATTGAAATTTCAAAATTATGGATTACAGTAAAAATTATGAGCACTAACATAAACCACTTGCCTAAACAATAATCTCATAAATATATAGGTTTTTGTGATAGGGTGCATGTGCTCACCAGAAAGATAGAGACAGAGAGACAGAGAGACAGAAAGTGAGAAATCACCCTCTGGGGGGATAGCCATGTCACAATCCCTTCTCCCCCATTCTCCTCTTGGAATCTTGGGCACGCACGCACACGTGCCTGGTGTGTTTAAACCACAGGATCTGGGACTCGAACCGTGGTCGTCGACTACATGGGAGTCTAGTGACACAGCCATTATGAAATATGCTGGTCCCCAATAATCTTATATTTGATTAGATAACATTTATGGGTTTTGTTATCTGAGAATTCTGATAACATAATGCATCTCCAGCTATTAGCACATACACCATTCCAACTTGATGTTTGTTTAATGTTTTTTTTTTTTTAAAACAAGATACTATTCTGATCTGTTAATGTGTATTTCTCTGATGCTATACAGTTACAAAATTATTTTCTATTACAAAAGCTTCCTTTCCTGGTTAGCATATACAGATGCATAGCAATCACCAAATATGTAAGGGCAGAACAATGCCCTTAGTGGAGCTGATATCAGTACTTATCAGGTGTCTAATAGCTACTTATGAACCTGGGCCATCCATCTTATTTTTAATACCTTATTTTATTGATTTCTTTTTGCCTTAGTTCAGCTTTCTGATTAACTTATTTTGATTTCTTTTGTTAAGATTCTAATTTGCATTAAGATTTTACACACACTTAAAGACTTATACATTCTGTTAATAATATGCAATTTAGCCTATAAGTATTGGTGAATGGTCTTGGTCCATGGCAAGATGGTTAAAGAACTGGATTCCATATGGCCAATATGAGGTATCAGTCTCAAACCCAGGGGCTTGAGAAACACTCTGGGCACTTGTGCATGCATGCCTAAAATTCTGAAAGGAGGGAGAAATGAAGAGGAGCTTACAGCATTACCATTTCCCATGGGGTACACCATCTCACTTTCCTTCTCTCTCTGTCTCTCTTTCTGTCTCTTTCTCTCTGGTGAGCACCGTAGTCTTTTTTTTTTTTTTTTTTTTGGAGAGGTTTTCTTTTTCTTTTTTCTTTTTTTTTTTTTGCTATAGGGTGCATGTGCTCGCCAGACAGACAGACACAGAGAGACAGAAAGCGAGAAATCACCCCCCAGGGGGGATGGCCACACCACAGTCCTTTCTCCTCCGTTCTCCTCTCAGGATCTTGGGCATGCACGCACACGCGCCTGGCGTGAGTTTAAGCCGCTGGGTCCAGGACTCAAACCACGGTTGACTACGTGGGAGTCCAGGGACATAGCCATTATGCTAACTTCTGGTCCCGAGCACCGTAATCTTTGGTTAATTAAAAAACAAATGGAAAGGAGCTATCACTTCTATCCTGCATGGGATGAATGACCCAGCTTGCTGGTTCCAGTTTTTTCCCCAGTATGTCTTCTATTTTTGTGACACATTATACTCCTCTTCTGTTTTTCTGTACTGTTGTTTTTGTGTACGAAATTCAATTTTTGTTTAGAATTAATCACATATTTACCATCTTTTTACTTACTGTTTCTTCTGTATCTCAGAATTTTATACCTGAAGAAGAGTAGTTTGTAATGTTTGATTTGGCTCAATTTTGGGAAAATGGTCTAATTTTCCTAATTTTACTTATATAATTTATTTGAAATGCAGACAACTTAGAACGAAGGCATACATGCATAATAAGATTAAAACTGGAAAACAAGTCCCATCAGAAGTAAGATAATAATAGTTAATATAGTTTGAGGAAGAAAATGGCTCAATAAAACAAAATAGACTCTAGGAACAGATTCACAATTTACAGTAACTTCTTTATAGCATAGTAACCATTCCAGTTGATTGGGGGAAAAGATACATTTTTAAATAAATAGTTCTGAGTTATTTGGTTATCCTTACCATTTGAGGTGAATTATATAGGTACGTTTGAAAATAAAATCTTTGAGATGAAATTGAAGACAAATATATTTAAATATTTTAGGCAAATACATTTAAACTTATTTGATTAGTTTTATTGCTGGTGTAAAGATTTTTTATAAACATAGAGGCATAAAACAACAGAAATTTGGGACCAGAAGATGACATAATAGTTGTATCACTAGATTTCCACATAGTTGACTGCAGTTTGAGTCCCAGACCTAAAGGTTTTAAACTCACACAAGGCATGCATGCGTGTGCACCAAAGTCCCAAGAGGAGAATGGAGGAGAGGTTGAATTGCAGCATGGCCATCCCCCGGGGGGCGGGGGTGATTTCTCCTTTTCTGCCTCTCTTGTCACACATCCTATAGCAAAAATCTCTTAAAGAAAAATACACACACACACACACACACACAAATTGAAATTTAAAACGAAAATTTTGTCTCCCTCTCCCCCCTCCAAAAATACCTTACAAATTTGTTATCCCACAACTTGGAAGATAGGAAGTTTAAAATTAGGTGTGGCCAGGACTACATCTGGGTAATGATCTATTTCTTTGCATTTTACAGTTTCTAAAAGCCACTTGCCCTCTTTCATTGTTCTCCATCTTCAATCACTTTCTTTCTGTGTTCTCTGTATTTCTTTAGATAAGGGCATTTATGATTACATAGTGTCTATCAGATGATCCAGGACAATCTCTTTATCTCAAGGTCCTTATATTAAGCACATCTGCACATTCCTCTTTTCCCCAAAAGGTAACATATTCATAGCTTCTAGAAATTAGAGTGGATATCTTTGGCGACTCCTTGTGGTCTCCAAAGGTCTCCGTCCCTTCACATGTCAAAAGCACTCCCATCATCCCAACATTCGCTAAAGTCTGAACTCATTACAGCATCACTTGATCCAATATTTCATTTCATTTTCATCAGCTCAACAGTCTCTAATCTTCTGTAAGTCAGATATGAGTTAGAATCTGGTATGATTGAGCTTGGAGTAAATTTACGGCCTTGAAACTAGAAAGTAAATCATCTGCTTCCACAATACAATTTTGTGACAGGCATATTATACATTCCCCTCCCTTTTTATTTTTTTTCTTTTTTTGGAGAGGTTTTTGCTATAGGGCGTGTGCACTCGCCAGATAGACAGAGAGAGACAGAAAGCGAGAAATCACCCCCCAGGGGGGATGGCCACGCCGCAATCCCTTCTCCTCCATTCTCCTCTCGGGATCTTGGGCATGCACGCACACGCGCCCGGCATGAGTTTAAGCCACTGGGTCCAGGAATCGAACCGCGATCGACTATGTGGGAGTCCAGCGACATAGCCATTACGCTAACTACTGGTCCCTTATACATTCCCCTTTTAAAAGAAAGTACAATAGGATGGAAAAAGTTACGTATTATGATTCAGATCATTGTTTGTCCCCCAGTTTGATATTTTGAAATTTGGTCTTAGTGGGTGATGATTGGATGTTCCCCAAAATTTATGTACTGTAGGGTATGGATTATATGCTAAAGGTGTTAAGTGAAAATTTAATTCCTTCATGGAATCCCTTGGTGGAGCCTTTGGAGTGAAGACTTCATGAGGATAGGGCCTCCATGATTGAGTTCTGGTAAGATGCATGAGCAGAGGAACTGAGGCCAGAACAGCAGAGAGAAAGCCACATGGATACAGACCAGGCTCTAGTCTGTTCAAGATCCTTCACTCCTGTGTTCTGTGGCCTTACCAGAAGTTAGACCCTGGATTCTCAACTCTTGATCTCCAAACTATGAGCTGAATAAACTTCTTTTTCTTTATAAATCACCAAGTTTTAGGTATTTCTATTAGCACACAATAGTGAATTAAGATAACAGTGAAATAATTCTAAAATCAGGTTAGGCAAGCAACATTAAGATTCCAGGTCTAAAACGTATCTGTGATTCCTACCTTAATCTTCTGTTTTATAATTCTACTCTTAGATTCATTTGTCCTCTTTCATGATGATTATCATATGTTTTCATTTTAGTAATTTAATCCACCTCTTTCCTTCCTCTAGCGTTTTTGGAGTCTTACAGTTTTTTGTTTTTATTTTCTTTCTTTTGCATTAAGCTGACGATGTTACTGCTGATGTAACATTTACAAGAACCATCTGGGTCTCCTGTATATGTCAGAGAAATTTGTTTTGTTAGAGAAAGAAGTGTCTCTTCCTGTCTTTTCTAGATACATCCATCTATTCCTGGCTTATGAAGTTGGATGGCTGAGGAAATACATGGAATTTTCAAATCTGTTTCAAGAGACTTTTTGTGACTAAATCATCTAGCATTTTAATTCTTTCAAGGCACTAGACAAAGGTTGACCAGCCACACCCATGGCATTCTCTGCACGGTATACTTTCCTGACCATGAATTTCCTAATGTTAGCACTTACCACAGTTTGAATAGACTGAGATTTCCTCAAATCATCTAGTCACCTGCTACTACACAATTCTTTCCTTAGTTTACTCCTTTTCTGGTATGAGCAACATTTTATGATACGCAGCAAAAAGTAACCAGGTCACAGCCTCAGTGTTTTATTTGGAAATCTCCCCAGCTCAACCATGCCTTAGAATTTAAGTCTTTGTTAGAAGATATAATTAAGCCACAATTTCTTCCACTATATAATAAGAGTTTTTTATTTAGTTTTGGGTAATGTGTTTCTACTTTCCTTCTAAGTTCTCCCCAGCAGTTGCTTTAAGATCCATAATTCAACCCTGTGACTATTTATGACAATGTACACATTCACTAAGACATTATAGGTTTTTCTCTACTATCGGCTTCATTTCCCTCTGAATTCTCACTAGCATAATTATTAAGAACCAGTTTTACCAGTAGTCTGTTCATGACAAACTGGGGTCTTTCTATCACGTCCTTAAAATTTCCTGTGTCTCTACTCATTACTTGATCCTAAAGCCAATCCCAAATGCTTAGGTATTTGTTACAGCAGCACCCCATTTTCAGATATGAAACTCTGTAGCAGCCTCTTATGGCTGCTACAAATTACTACAAATGCAGTGGCTAGGGACAGCAGCTTTAGTATCTCACAGTTCTGAAGGGCAGAAATCCAATAATCAATGTGTTAGAAGGTTGCAATTTTTTTTTTTTTTTTTTTTTTTTTGGAGGTGCTAAGGGGAAAATAGGTACTTTGTGTTTTCTATTTACTAGAGACTGCCTGCTTCTTTGACTTCTGGCCCTTCCCTTCATCTTTAAAACAAGCAACATCATATCTTTACAACAATTATGCTATCACATCTTTTCACCTTTTCTGACTCTATGTCTACTTGCTATAAGGACCTTTTTGACTGATTTGAACCTATCTAGATTGTCCAAGATAATCTCCACTTCTCAAGACCTTTAAGTTAGTTACATTTGCAAAAAGAAAATCTCCTTTTCCATGTAAGCAATATGATTATATTTCTGGGATTTGGACATGGACTATTTTTTTGTAGTTGGTAAAGGACATAATTCCGCCTGCCACATGACCTAATAATGAAAATAATTACATGTGTGAGAGTAAATAATAAACACAAATATATTAAAATTAAAACTGTTGTTAGTTAAGAGACATTATGTAAAAAACAAAATGTATAGCTCCAAACTGGGGAGTCTGTACTTTGAATACTTATTCTTAATAAAAGATTCAGATCCAGGGGCTAGCAGGTGATGTGGTTGTTAAGGGCACTAGATTCCCTCATGGCCAACTGCGGTTTGAGTCCTGGACCTGGCAACTTACTTTCTCTCTCTCTCTCTCTTTCTTGCTCTGTACCTTTCTGGTAAAATTAAATAATTCTTAAAAAATCAAATCCAGAATTCTTAAAGTATTCTTACAGATTAATATGGAATTACGATTAGGAAATGGGCAAATTCATGGACAGATACTTCAAAAAACCATATTCTCAAATTATAAATAAGCAAATAAAAATCACTCAGCATAATTAGACATCAGAGGAATTCAAATTCTGCATGGAGACGTTCTTTTATATGCACCAGCCTGGCTACAATTCATCAGTTTGATAGTCAATATGAAATAGGGGACTTCCAAATTTTGACATTTTTGTCTGTCACAAATTATTTTAATTAAATTTTCTCTTTCAAAAATATGCTTAATTTTTTAAAAATTATTACTTGCAGGAGGTACTCTTGATAGGGTCTTCACACCAGGAAGACCCCCGGCCCTGAAGCCAGTCGAGATCACGGATGTACCTGAGGGAGTATCTGACATTTTCAACATTTTCAGGTAGACACAGGAAGTGAATCTGGAACCCTTCCACGTGGCCTTCAGGATCACACAGCGGCCTTCCTAATGCCGACACCACCGTGAGTGGGACTTTTCTTTTTCTTTATTTTTTAGTAATAATACAATAAAATATTATTGTGTTTATGCAAAAGCAGTTATGGTATAGGGCTGTGAATTTTAAATCATTGTAACTATGCTCCTCAATTACATTTTAGTATTAATTGAAATAGGAGCCTTTACAGTCAACACAATTTTGCTGATGATAAGTAAGTTTCTTTACTCATAAAAATGTGTGCAAAAGGATTCGACAAACTCTTGGCAGTCACTTTTTGCATCCTGCTATTAGTGGAAGCATTTGTACTGCGAAACATGGTCGAGATTCCTGAGGAAGTGGTAGTCCGTTGGGAAGAGGTCAGGCGAATATGACAGGTGAGGCAGAGCTTTGTAGTCCAATTGGTTCAATATTTGAAGCGTTGGTTATGCGACATATGGTCAGGCATTGACATGGAGAATTGTCCCTTTCTGTTGACCAATGAGGGCTGCAGGCATTGCAGTTTTCAGGGTACCTCATCAACTTGCTGAGCATACTTCTCAGATGGGAAGGCTTGCCAGTGTTCAGAAAACTGGGGAGCAGATGCCACCAAACGGTGACCATGTCATTTTTAGGTGCAAGTTTGGCTTTGGGAAGTGTCTTGGAGCTTCTTCTTGGGTCAGCCACTGAGCTGCTCATCACCAGTTGTCATTGTCATAGAATATCTACTTTTCATCTCTTGTCACAATCTGATGGACAATGATAGTTTTAGGTTACTTTTACACTGAACATAGAATTTTGTTGTCTTATTTCTGTGGGAAGTCGTTCCTACCGGATTACAGAACTTGTGTGGACTTTTCCGTTTCTTTCATACTCCTTGCTTCTTGCAAGGCCAGCCATAAAAATCAAAACTCAAATATCTTATAATAAACCTGACTTAACGTTTCTCCTGCTTTACTGAGTTCTAGAGTTCTCATAATTCTTGGCCTCTGAGAAATTCTTTAACACTTTATTAATGCGTTTTAAAATACAGCTTAAAATGTATGTTTCCAATGGATGCAGACGGAATTGTTTTCTCTAAAACTCTTACATCGACGTCCTAATTCCAAGCATCTTAGCATGTGACCATATTTGATGATAGGACCTTTACATTAATAAGAGGACCGAGAGGTCATATGGGTGGGTCTATATCCAATGGGACTAGTGTCATTACAGTTAGAGCATGAAACAACCAGGGATATGTGGGCATGGAGGAAAAGCCATGTGAAGACAGAGGTAGGAGGAGGCCAGGTGCAAGCCAAAGACAGAGGCATCAGGAGAAACGAAACTTGGTGACATCTTGATCTCAGGATCCCAGCCTCTAGGGCTCCTGTTACTGCAGACTAAATCCAGCTACCTCCTCTCAATCAGTGAGAACAAGAGGCAGAGACAGGAGAGTTCATTTCTGCAACCAGGTTACAGGAAGGCAGTCAATAAGGACCTCAAAACGATCTCAAAAATTTCATCATGCCTCAGCATTTATAGGCCTGAGATATAAGCAGGTATGGATCGTTTCTCACTACAATCAATCAGTCAGTTGTTTTCCTCTGAGTAATTACCCTGAGGTAATTTAAAAAAGAAAAAAAATACCCACTCCTGGTTTCTCATCTGCCCATTCCTCAAACAGCCGTCTTCATGCCTCAGTGCTTGGTCAGGTGGTTCTTGTTAGAGGCCTGTCTTAATTTCAAAAGGGCTGCAGTTCTGATAAACTCTAAATCAACCTGATTCACTATGAGAAAATAATGCTCTGCTGTTTAAGCCACCCAATCTGTGAAATTTTGTCATGACAGACCTAGCAAACTAAGGTACCATCATTTTTAGTTCTTTTGAAAGACTATGTGTTTTGAGTAATCTAGTACTAGATTTAGGAGAAATGGTGAGCCTCTGTTTTGGAAATGTTAAGTTTACTGCCCGGATCTTACACTGTGATTGGGCTGAGGAAAAACAAAACAAAACAAAAAAACAAAAAAAAAGCAACTGATGTTCAGTGTCTAGGATAATGAGAAAGGGAAAGGAAATCACTGTCCACTGACCACGGCATGGAGAGGTGCACGGGGCTTTGCCACTACAGTAGCACGTGTTAGGCACAATCCACTGGGCCATGAAATATTCATTAATTTTCTCTCACTAGACAGCAGGATGATGGTGGCAGACTTCACTGATCTAAATATTCTGTCTTTTCATGAGCATACATAGATATTTCTAACACATTCATAGCATAAGATGTGATTTTTTTTTTTTTTTGAGAGGTTTTTCGCTATAGGGCGCGTGCGCTCGCCAGACAGACAGAGAGAGACATAGAGACAGAAAGCGAGAAATCACCCCCCAGGGGGGATGGTCACGCCGCAATCCCTTCTCCTCCATTCTCTTCTTGGGATCTTGGGCACGCACGCACACGCGCCCGGCGTGAGTTTTAAGCCACCGGGTCCGGGACGTGAACCGCGGTCGACTAGGTGGGAGTCCAGCGACATAGCCATTACACTAACTGCTGGTTCCCAAGATGTGATTTGAATCCCAACCCAAGCAGTCTGAGAAACACACAGGGTGCATGTTTGTGCATGCCCAAATCTGGGTAGGTTACAGAAATGGAGGAGAAGAGATTGTGGAGTGACCACATCCCCTTGGGGATGCTTCTCCCTCTCCCTTTGTTTCTGTCTCTCTTTCTCTATGAGAACCAAAGGCTATCTCTGGCAATAACATAAACAATTAAATGAAGGGCTCCTTAAATGTTTGATGTCTGCCATGCTAGACCAGCTGATCGAGAGTATATCCATGCAGTTGGAAACTAAAAAAAAAAAAAAAATACATAAAACATCATCACCGACTCCATTTCCCTCAGGGTGATGCAAATGAAATATCATTCAAAATAAACACATTCTAAGACCCATAAGCATACTTTCAAAAGGAAAAAAAAAAAAAAAAAGAATACAGCAAAGCTGTTGATTGCTTGTCAATCAAACGGCAAGCAGAGTGAGAGGTGAGAAAATGAAATCAAATTCGTGTTTGTTTCAGTTATATAAGATTAGCGTAAGCAATTGAAAGGTGACATTTCCGTTTTTAGTCTTTCAAATGCCAGGAAAACAGTGCATCTGACTTTAAGTTATTCAATTTATTCTAAAGTTAATACTTCTCAAATGCCTTCAATTTTTAAACACTGTGATTATTTGCAAATGTTAGCTTCATAGAAATATTTAACCAGCACCTGATTACTAAGAACAAATTCATATCATCTTTGATTACAGAAAGTGATTTTTCTTTAAGTAAAGAAACTGAAAATTTCATCTTCTGCCCAATTTACTGGCTATCTAGGTAATCTAGGTAATCACTATTTAGGTGTTAACCCCGTATAATTTTTGAACTCTTAGTTTATATTAAAGTAAAACATATACAAGTTTGTACCCAATATCTATACATTAATATACAAAATAAAAAGTATTTTGACCATATTTAAGGTGAAGTATTTTTTTTTTAAGTTTTTTCGACAGAGAGACAATGAATGGGAACGTGATAAATCACACCCTGAGGGGGTGGTCACACCACAATTCCTTCTCCTTCAATCTCCTCCTGAGATTTTGGGCACACATGCACATGCACCTTGCATAATTTTCAAGTCACCAGATCTGTGACTTGAACCACTGTCAGTCACGTGGGAGTCTAGCACCTTAACCACTATGTCACCTGCTGGCCCCCTCAAAGTTTTTTTCTTTTTTTAATTTGCAGAAAAAAAGATACAAACGTGTGTATGTGTGTGTCTGTGTGTGTGTACATGCACACACAGAGACGTTCATAGCTCCTTTTGTGAGGTTATAGTCAAAACTGAAATAAATCTATTTTGTCACTGATATTTCACTGATATCAGTTTTTACATATACAAATTTGAGAAGATAACTAATAAATCTTTTTTTTTCTTAACTGATTATACTTTTTCATAAATAACTGCTAAATATCCAGTTGTTTAATAACTTTCCTTCTCTTGAGGGCTAAGTATAATTTATTTTTTCTTCAGGTTTTGCCAGAAAGGTGCTTAGTAGAGAGAGACAAAGACAGAGAGAGGGAAAATGAGAAGTCATCCCCACTCCCACTCTCTCTACCCCCCCGTGGAGTGAGATGTTCACAACATTCTTCTCCATTCTCCTCCTGGGATTTAGGACACACATGCACACACATCTAGTGTGGTTTTTCAAGCCACTGGGTCTGAGACTTGAAGAGCAGTCAGCCCTGAGGGAAAGTATCACCTTAACCACACCACCTGCTGGTCCCACAATTGTAATTTTCATAGCTGTTCAGATGGCCTTAGAGGTGTCTACTTCCCTTGTTCCAAAGTAATATGTGGATTTTTTAACTTTGTCACGGCTATCAAACACATACCTTCTGTTTAAGTATAAATGAAAATAAAAATTTACATGGGTGTTAATGTTGACACAAAACAGACTAATAAGAGCACTCTTACATGTGCACCATATACACAACAGTATTTCTGCAGCCTTTATTTTGAATTTTCTATTATGCTGATTTGAATACCAGTGTTGGGGGAATTAGCCTAAAAGTATGAGTTGATAGGACTCGTCCACAATTGTAACAGGCCAGCTCTAGGGCATAGCAGTAAGGTGCTGCCTACCAGAAGCAGGCCCCCACAGGGTGCTCACAGAACCAGTCCTCCACCTGCTCAGCCTACACACGGAGGCACACGTGCAAGTGTCTAGGATCCAATGGGCTAGAGGACAGAGGAAGGGGTCACAGCAGGCCACACCCTGCAGGGTGTGCTCATCTGTCCATAGTTTCACTCTCGCGTCTATGTGCAAGCATTCTATCATGAATAACTAAAAATAAAATAATATCATAGATGACTGTTATTATGTGAAGGAAAAAGCAAACTAACATGCTAAATGTCATTATTTTTAAAAATTATTAATTTTATGTATTATTATTATTATTATCATTTAATTTGCTATAGGGCACATGTGCTCACCAAAGAGAGACAGAGAGAGAAATTGAGAAAGTGAGAAAGCAAACTGCCAGGTCTAGGACTCAAACCACAGTTAGTCATGTGGGAGTCCAGCACCTTAACCACCATGCCAGCTATGGGACCTACATATCATTATTATTTTAGTAGATGTAGAGCTATACAAAAAGTAGCTTAATATAACATTTTAATTATCGATTACTTTAATTTCCCAATACATTGTTCTCCAGGTTTTGAGCAAACTCAGTGCTGCTCTACTCAGAGATGAGGACCTTATCAGCTTCAGCACATGACGTGCAATGCGGTTTTATGCATGGACAGTGGATGCAGCAGTGAACTGAGGGGACATAAGGAAAATATGCTTCTCATCAGTCTCTGCCTACATGTGAAAACATCACTTGCACATTTCTTCCTGAACAGCAAACTAGTCAGTTAAGTCAACCTAGATGCAGTGCTGTGAGCAGGAGAAAGCAGGGGCTGGAAAAAGTAGGTCCTGAGTGCTTCGCCATTTCCGAGATCTATATATAGTCTAGGAAAGATTACGATTTCTGTTTGTTTGTTCTCTAGTCTTTCCCCTATTCCACACTGCCCTAACGTCTTTTTGTGTGTGTGCCAAAAATATACTTGCACGGTCTCTAAAGAAGTAACCCAAGTCTCATCCAAACCTTGCACCATGCGTATGTTCCAGGATCTCCAGGCATGTTTCTCTTCGTTCTGGATGGCATTTTCCTATGATTCAGTAAACTCTGAAGGAAAATATATCTTCTAAAAAGAAGTGAAGGTGGGGCTGGCAGGTGGCGTGGGGGTTAAGGGCACTGGACTCCCACATGGCTACTTGAGGTTCAAGTCCCCAGACCTGGCAGCTTGCTTTCCCACTTCCCTTCTCTCTCTCTCACTCTGTCCCTCTCTGGTCAAATTAAAATAAATAAATAAAAATAAATACATGAATAAATAAGTTAAATAAAATAATTATTTTTTAAAAGTGAAGGGATAAAGCAACACCCATAAAAATTTACAAAAAAGAAGCATCGTACTTTCATAAAACTTTTGCATCCACAAACGTATTACATTTTATGGATCAAATAGTAAAATCCTGTCTTGAAGTGGAGAAGCTTTCCTTTTAAAAAATTTTTAATTGATTCATAAAAACATCTATATATTTATGGAGTATAATTTGATGCTTTAATCTATAAATGTATTGTTAAATAGCTAGATCAAGCTAATTAACATATCTATTACTTCATAAACTTATCATTTCCTTTGTGCTACAAAGGAGGTAGGAGATAGACTTGGGACTTAGAGTATGGGGCCAAAATGGAGACACAGTAAGCTTTACCCGAGATAGAGTTACAGTGGCTACATTTTAACAAAGAGCTGGCTACATTAGGGCTCTCAAAACTGTTTCTATTTACTAATTACGTTCTAACAAGAAGTACTAATTGTTAGACTGTGCTGGCCTCACAAAGAATGGGGTAATAAATAACTCAGACTACCTTGTAACTACTTTCTGAAGCCCACATCTTTATTAGAGAGACAGCCCATTGCCCATACTGCTAGGGAAAAAAAAATCCAGGGCAAGTTCTCCAAGTAGATATCCCTCTCCCTGGGATCCTTCTCTGCTTTAGAACCTTGAACTCCACTCTGATATCCCCTCTCTATCTGTGTCTCTAATTTTTCACGAGTGTGAAACAAGAACCTAGTCCTCTTGGGGTCTGGAATCTGACATGAGTATTGGATTTGCAAGCCCCACTATCCTGCATTACAAAGAAGGAATGAGGTAGCACAGGATTACACAACAGGCAAAGATCTTGTGTTCCATGTGAGAAGCATTTCCATGCATACCACATGGACAAATTGAGTGAAAAAGAAGCTTGTAGTCTTCATGAGTATCATGTAAAACACAACATGTTTTTAAATATTTAACATGTTAATAATATATCTGCAGCCAGGGACCAGAAGGTGGCATGGAGTTTAAGGCACTGGATCCCACATGACTGACTGCGCAGTCTGAGTTCCAGACCTGATGGCTTGACACTCAAACCTGAGAGAATGGAAGAAAAGGGATAGTGGTGTGGCCATTGCCCCAGGGGACAATTTTTCACTTTCTCTGAGTCTCTGTTTCTCTCTCTCTGCCTCTCTCTGGCCAGCACACATACCTTATAGCAAAATCTATATATGTATATGTGTGTGTGTGTGTATACACACACATGTAGTCAGTTGCTATGACTAAGTGTTTCAAAATAGTGACATAATAGGGAATAAAAAATATTATCTAACATGTCCACTGTATTATATTAACATAACTCCTTTTTAACTATTTGTATTTGTAAAAATTTGCACAACAGAAATACATGTTTCATCAGAACAGAATCCCAAATCTTTCAGAATCAGGCAAGTAGACACCGGTATTAACATTGTGTTTTCAAAGCTTCCCCTAGCTACAGACAATGTGAAAGCTAGATCTGTCTTCTGAATTATCGCAAAGAAACCATTTCACCAAATAGACAACAAGATATCCATCGCCCATCCTTTGATAAATATTTCTTTGTTATCTGCCATGTGTAGCACTGAGAATTTCTGATCATTTCTATACGGGGAAGCGTAACAATAACCAACCAAGCTGTCAGTGGATTAAAACATAGAAATTCATATATTATGCTTTTAAAATTTTATGGTGGATGTTTCAGATCAATTTGAGGATGAATACCTCTGCTTTCCAAATTAATATAGGAATCCAGGCTAACGGGTGACTTACCATCTTAGTACTTTCAAAATCAACTTGTTATCAATATTCAGCTTCTGAAAGGACAAGACAAAATGGAAAAAAAAAAAAAAAGTTCAATTGCATTTAACCATGTCAGCCTTAAATTGACAGCCGTTCATCCTAAGTGTGAAGTTTATCAGTACTGCAGCCATTTTGAAATTAAGAAAGGCGTCTAGTGAGAATAATACGACCAAGTGTTGAGTCATGGGGAGATTTGTACGAGGAATACTCAGATAAGAAGCCAGAATGGGTATTTACGGTAAAAAATGAATCAGAATAATTATTCAGGGGAGAGCAAGGGACTTTGATGGATGGTAATGAGGAATGATTTGCATGAGCTTGTACCTTATATCTATAAATACTGAGCAAATATGAGCTTTTCAAGATAGATTTGTGATGCTTGTTGACAGCTTCCCTTTAATGTGGTTCCAGAAATAAACTCCTTTCTCCAGCCTCTGCCTCTTATTTCATTGACAGCAAGAAGAAACACCACAACTTAGTTTGTAACACTTCCAATTACCTCCTATTAGCAAGAACTATGCCTAATGTCGCATTCACATTCAGACACGGATAAGATATGTAATCTTCAGCAAGATAGTCACTTCCAAAACTGCATTTATATTCCATGGTGTAAATGTTGTCTGTTCTTTCTTTCTTTCTTTCTTTCTTTCTTTCTTTCTTTCTTTCTTTCTTTCTTTCTTTCTTTCTTTCTTTCCTTCCTTCCTTCCTTCCTTCCTTCCTTCCTTCCTTCCTTCTCTCTCTCTCTCTCTCTCTCTCTCTCTTTCTTTCTTTCTTTCCTTTCTTTCTCTTTCTTTCTTTCTTTCTTTCTTTCTTTCTTTCTTTCTTTCTTTCTCTTTCTTTTCTTTCTTTCTTTCTTTCTTTCTTTCTTTCTTTCTTTCTTTCTTTCTTTCTCTCTTTTCTTCCTTCCTTCCTTCCTCATTCCCTCCCTTCCTTCCTTCCTTCCTTCCTTCCTTCCTTCCTTCCTTCCTTCTTTCCTTCCTTCCTTCTTTTCTTTATTGATTCTTTCTTTCTTTTCTTTCTTTCTTCTTTCTCTTTTCTTCTTTCTTTCTTCTTTCTCTTTCCTTCTTTCTTTCTTCTTTCTTTCTTTCTTTCTTTCTTTCTTTCTTTCTTTCTTTCTTTCTTTCTTTCTTTCTTTCTTTCTTCTTCTCTCTCCCTCTCTTTCTTGCTTTCATTTTTCCTCTTTCTTTGTTTTTATAAAATCAGTTGACTCCCCAGCAATCTTCTTTAGGAGTGGTCATGAGTATTTTGAAACTTTCAGTACAATAAATTATTTTAAACCTAAAGGCAAAGTAAAATAGCTAGAAACATGGTCTCTGGAACCACATCACCCAGGCTTGAGTGCTCACTGCATTACTTCAATTTTCTTTTTTGTACAATGAAGATAATGTATCTAATATCTTTTTTTAATGAGGAAATTAACTGAATGAAATACCATATAATGTGAAGTGAACAAAGCTGGGAATGTTATGAAAGTGTTCCACAGATGAATTAAAATAAAGGAGACAATGTACATATTCTTATACTATGAAAAGATATTTTATTTGCTATGCTAAAATATCACATGCACATATTAGCTAAACGAGGAAGGGCACATCAGTGTTCTAGTCCCTCTCCATCTTTGTCACTCAGTCTTTTTATTGCTATGTAAAAAAAGGAGTTATCACTTTATTATATTTTATTTTTAAAATAGTTTGTGCATGTATACTACACACATGCACATACACACACATACCTCTTGTTTAAATATAAAAAGCATAGCATTTTTACACATGGTACTCCTTTTTTTTCTTTTCATTTTTCTTTTCTTTTAGTGCCAGAGGTTACATGTGCTGGCCAGATATAGAGAGGTAGAAAGCACCCTCTGACGGGGCATAGTCATACCATAATCCTTCTCCTCTATTTCTCTATCCCGTTGAGATTTGGGGCACACACGTGCACACACATTGGCATGTTTCTCAAGTCATTGGGACTGAGATTCAAACTGCTCAGTCACCCACGTGAAAGCTGACTCCCTTAACCAGAAACCACAAGACTAACTCCCTATTTCTAAAACTTCTTTAACACTCTCAAAGGTCTAAGATTATACAGCAGCACATAGTGAACTTTTAAAAAAATTCAAATGGGGCTGAGCAGGTGGTGTGGTGGTTTAGGTCCTGGACTCCCACATGGCCAACTGCAGTTCAAGTACCCAGACCTGGCAGGTTACTTTCTCACCTTCTCTCTCTCTCTCTCTCTCTCTCTCTCTCTCTCTCTCTCTCTCTCTCTCTGGTGAGTGCACATACCTTGTATCAAATTTAAAAAGATAATAATCAGCAATAAAATTAAATAAATAATTATTTAAAAATGTGAATGTCTGACAAGCAAATAATTATTTGTATTAATATATATTTGACCTGTTTTTAACTGTTTTCTCTTAAAACGAACTCTGTCAAAGTCAGGGTTAAACATAGTTTAGAGCATATTAGAAAATTAACAAACTTATAAGAAATGTATTCTTTATACAAACTTATAACAAATAACAAATTTAATTAATAGAAATCTAATTATGTACATTCCCAGGCAGTAAGAAAATTACACAATAAATCAGTAACAGGGCAGTACATGGAAAAAGACAAGTATATGAAAATTGAACAATACATTTCTAAAGTATTCATGAGTCAGAGAGAAAGTATCAAGGGAAATAAACACAATTTACTTAACAAAATGAATATTAAAATGCACATATCAATTTGTGGGATGCAGCTGAAGCAAGGCCTAGTAAGAAACTCAAAGCACTGAAGGCATATATCTGGAAGAATAAAGATCTCTAATTAAAAATCTAATTCTTACCTAGGTATATATGATCAAATTAGACCTAAGTCAAACAGATGAAATAAAATAATATTACAGCAAAATTTAGCAAAGTAAAAACAAGGCAACTGTATTGAAAATAAAACTGAAAGCTTTTCCTTGCGAGATGAATGAAACAGAGAAAAGTCTAGTTAGGCTAACCAAAAACAAATATAGACAAAACACAAAATGCAAATATCAAAAATTCAAGAAGGAGCTTTCTATGTATTCTTCAGCTATTAAAAGAATAATAGCAGAATGAAATGGACAGCCTTGTGCCCCTAATCCCCATGAACTGTCAACTAGTAGGTTAATTCCTTAAAAGACTGAAACTACTAAAACTCATTTGAAAAGAATTCAATCACTTAAATAACTCTAAATCTACTATTTTATTGCCAGAAGGCACATGCATTCACTAGACAGAGAAGGTGACAGGAGGGAGAGGTGGAAAGAGGGGGAAGCACCCCTCCATGGCTCTTCACCATTTCCCCATCCTGCCAGGGATTGGGGCATGCACTCACATGTACCCAGCATGTTTTTCAAGCCTACGAGGCCAAGATTTGAACTGCACAGTCAGTCATCTGGGAATCCTGCTTCCGTAAAAACTAGGACATGGACCTGGGCCTGTAAGTCTATTTTTACAATGAATACATAAGCCAGCCATGGTGGTGAAGCAGAAACACAACCCTACATGCTAAGGCCATGTGGGAAATTCCCAGGTTTACACTCCAAGGTCCACTGGTGTATGTTAGTTGTGTGCACTGCAGGAATGCGATGTGCCTGTGATCCTGGCTGGCTGAGGCTCAGGGTAGATCACAGCATGAAAACCCCTTTTAAGGTCCCCCCCCCCCAACTCTCCCTCTGTCATGGAAGAAATAAATATTATTATTATTATTTTTTTTTTTTTGCTACAGGGTATGTGCCCTCTCTAGAGAGAAAAAGAGACAGAGAAAGAGAGAGGGAAGGGGAAAAGCACCCCCCATCCCTAGGCAATGACTATGCCACAATACCTTCTCCGGATTTTGGACACACATGCATTTGCACCCCATGTGATTTTTAACTCACTGAGTCTGAAATTTGAACCATACAGGTGGCCATATTGGGAATCCAGTGCCTTAACCTTCTTGAAGCTCAATGTGTAGTTAAAAACCTGAAACATAAACTCTAGGCACTAGTTTTTTATCAGTCAAATTAAAAACTATATATAATATATAGTGAATTGACAGCACTCAGCATGAGAAAATATTTTTGTAAACTATGCATTAGATAAGACTGATAACCAGAATACACAGGGAACTCAAGCAACTGTTCCAAAAAAAGGTGATCAACCCTATTAAAAGATGGGTGAAAGAGTTGAATAAACACTCTCTAAGGAAGATATACGAATAGCCAAAAAGCATATGAAAAAAATGCTCAGCATCCCTCATTATAAGGGAGCTGCAGATCAAAACCACAGTGAAATACCACCTCACTCCAGTCAGAATGACTAAGATTTAAAAGAACAAAATATGATAAGTGCTGGCAGGGGTATGGTGAAAGGGGAATTCTCTTACATTACTGGTGGAAATGCACATTGGTCCAGCCACTGTGGAGAACAATATGGAGAGTCCTCAAAGATTTACAAACATAACTACCATATGACCCAGAAATCCCACTCTTTGGTGTCTACTCAAAGGACAGAAGAATCATTAGTTGGAAAAGTGCTTGTACATCAATGTTTATTGCAGCATTATTCACAATTGCTAAGACATGGAACCAGCCCAAATGCCCATGAACAGATGAATGGATTGAAAAACAGTGGCACATATACTCTATGGAATTCTACTCAGCCACAAAAAAACAAGTCCCTGGCTTTTGACAGAAAGTGAATCAATATGGAAGGTTTACTGCTGAGTGAAGCAAGCCAGGCTATGAAGGAGAGACATTGTATATCTCCACTTAATATATACCGAGTGTCCACACTCTATGGCCAAAACTGAATTACTAGAGGATATAGAAACACAGAAGATTGTTATAAATACTGGACACAGTGTGGGAAAATGGTGGGTGAAGGAGGAGAGACTGAGGTGGGGCATTGGGAGGAGAAATGTAGGGACGGAGCATTTGTGGGACAGAGAAATGGGTTATTGTCTGTTGAGGATGATGTGTATAGTATTCCCAACTGGATTGATGAGAAATGCATACATGTTGTAATATTTAATTTGCAAGATAAGTGACATATGTGATTGAATGTATAAAAGAAATTGAAATTAAAAATATATTAAAAACTTTTTTAGAAAAGAAAAGTCATGATGCATTTTTCTGGGTTTTTCTTATGCAAAAATGCTTCATGACTTTTCCAACAACCCAGTGTATTTGTATATTATCTAGCCCTGTCCACCAAGAAGGCTTAGAATAAATGACATCCCAGGAGCAATGAACACACCTAGCACCGAGTCTTGGTTTCTAAATACCTGAAAGAAATCCAATGGTTTTACCTGAAATAAGTTAAGCAACAAAATAAATAATACTCAATACCATAAAAAGTATAAAAATAAATAAATATGGGGGCCAGGAGGTAGTGTGGTGGTTCAAGCCTGGGACTCCCACATGGTCAACTACAATTTGAGTCCTGGACTCAGCAACTTGAAACTCACAGGTGTGTATGCATGCATGCTCAAAATCCCAAAAGGAGAATGGAGGAGAAGGGATTGTGGCATGGCCATCCCCATAGGTGTGTGACTTCTTGCATTATGTCTCTTTGCTCTCAGGTGAGAGCATGCACCCTCCCTATAGCCCCCCCCCCCCACAAAAAAAGAAAAAAAATATATATATACATGAATTCACATTGGGTAAGTAAGTGATTGATAACATAAATAAAGGAGAAAAATACTAATGCTTTTTAAAGAATATCCCCCAAAATGTATATAGATATCCTTTCTAATAATTTCCCCATATTCCCCTTGAGTGTAGACTGGACTAAGTTACTTCATTCCAAAGTATGGAATATGAGAGGTTAAATGCAGTAGGTTTACAGTGAGGAGACCAAGCAAACACTACCTTAATCCAATCACCAATGTTGAAATGACTGTTGATGTCATGTTGATATCAGGTATCTCCTGATATGATGTAATGACAGAGCACTTCACCTCTATAGTATTCTTTTCTAAAAGCTATAACCGGAGTCCATCGATAAGGAAAAAAATATAATAATAGAAATCCAAATTAAGAAACGTTCTATAAAGTATCTGACTTAATCTTCAAGTTTTAATGTCATGAAAAACAAACTGAGAAATTGTCAGAGACCAATGAGACTAAGGAAACATGACAAGTAAATATTACATAGAAAAATGTGTCATAACTTTCTCGACAACCCAATATAATGTATTCTGAATGGAATCCAGGAACCGAACAAACATTAATTTAAATCAGACTAATGAAATCTGAATAAATTCTGGAGTTTACTGTTGAAATAGTTCACTCTCTTTAAATTCAATAACCAAAAAAAAATTTTGTACATGAAAATCTCGAAAATGTCTTGAAGATCATAGAATGATTTAGAGAAGGTGTGAAAATTTTATCATCAATAAGTTTTGCCAAATGGGTCAATGACTAGAGCCACACTAGACTACAGTATACTTTTGAAAGTTTGTATAAATGATAAAGTGTGAACACTAGCGAATTGATACAAAAATTAATATCTAGAGTAGAACTGCAGAAACAAACCTGAATGTATGATATATAATTGTCCTAGTCCATTCTTTGTTACCATAACAATATCTGAAACTGGGTAACTTATAAAAAGCAGAGTTATATTTCCTCACAGTTCTAGAAGTTGAGAAATCCAATTAACATAATAGCATGTGGCAGGAGTCATCAATGCCAAAAAGCATCATAAGGCAGAAAGGCAGAAAGAGAGGCAAGGAGACCCAACTCACTCTTTTATTATTTGAGTCCCATCAATGAGGACAGAGGTCCCATGGCCTAATCACCTCTTAAAGGTCACACTTCTTAATTTTGTTATAATGACGATTAGATTTGAACATGAAGTTTGTTGGGAGGGGACAAAAAAAAAAAAAAAAAAAATCACACAGCAATGACCAAATTATTTTACCTCAAGAAAGAATGAATGCATTACTTACAAAAATTAAATAAAAATAACTACTTATTTCAAAAATATCTATTTCATTCACACCTCAGTTCAATATATTTAGTGCTATATGTGTTAAACATTTAAATTCATTTAACAACAACATGTACAGGCTAAGTAAAAGTATATATTTAAAATAGTCACCTAATCTTGGGTTAAAACATTTTTAAAAAAATGACTCTTATGGGTAGAAATTATAAAGGACCTGATTGACAGCATAAAAATTACAAATTCTCACAAAATACATATACTACATTGGTATAACAAAGTTTTGAATTTATTTTTTTTTAGAGATTTTTGCCCTAGGGCACATGTGCTTGCCAGAGAGAGAGTGACAGAGACAGTGAGAGGGAAAGTGAGAAATCACTTTCTGGGGGGGATGGTCATGCTACAATTCCTTCTTCCCCACTCTCCTCCCAGGATCTTGGGCAAAAACGCACACATGTGTGGTATGCGTTTCAAGCCACCAGATCCAGGACCTGAAGAGCAGTCAGCCAGGTGGGAGTACAGTGACATAACTGTGGCACCATCTGCTAGCCCCAGATTCTTTAAATTTAAACAAAAAGAAACACTATTATCAACTTAGAATACTATTTGCAACTGTTTTATTCTACTGACAAAAGGTAAAATAATTGTATAGTATGAACAGAGCTACCAAATTAGTAAGAAATATTAAGCACTTTGATTAAAAGTGTCCAAAAGATATGATAGATAATTACCTTGGGAAGAAAAAACAAAAAAGTCAAGCATTTCCGGTGATTCAGGGCCAGTGGTGGTGACACAGGTGCCGTCCGATACTGCACAGTACTGAGGCCCAATGGGACAGTCCTGGCTCTCCAAGGACCCAGTCCTTCCTGTGCACATTGGGCACGCCCTTGCACCTGAAAGGCTGGAGATGGGGGCAGGCTTGCAGCATGAAGATGGTGGGGATGCCCATCTCTCTCTCTCTCTTACAGAAAATATCCAGGGTTGGGATTTCTAGATCATGTGGTAGTTTTATTTATTTTTTTTATTTTTCTGCTTTTTATAATGGGTGTTCAAAACATTGGGTTTCAATGTTTCATTGAACTTTGATTCATTGAAGTTCTGCAAGCATCAATGTCTATTTTCAATGTGGGGAACAAATGTTTAATTATTTTACTTCATTCTGAAATCCAATCCTTTTCCTCTACAGTCGTTTAGAAGCTGAATGAATATACTCACTGTCCTCTTTTCTGCCACCCCCCGCAGTAATTCCCTACACCTCATGGACTTACAGAAGGCATTGTTACAGCCCAAATGGACGACCTTATCCTCTCTATATCTGATGCTCTTCTCAAGGTAACATTTTGTCACTTCCCAGAGGCACAAAGCAAGCAATTTATTTTCCTTTGAAACATTCACTCTAAAAGAAGGTAAAACTTGTCTCAAGTTGAAGGTAAAGGGCAGAAGATGCTTTAAAAGTGTGAGGTGTGCCAGGGGCAATGTGTGAGAGTAAAAGAGTACAGGCTTTGAAGTCAGACAGGCCATTAGGTGGGGACCCTTGTGCTATATACTGAATTCTCATGAACTCCAGGTTCTGCCTCTACAAAACCAGGTCATTATCTAAGCAATCAGCTTGGTAGGTAAAAAGGTGCTCCCATTCCAGATAATTGCATTAATGTTGATTATTTAACATTTCTGAGATCAGGAGTAGCCATAGGCTAGCATAGGGTCTGGCAAGAGAATGACTTCTTTTTTAAAGCAGTAGCTATTATTTTATCTATATAGCTATGTTTTAATTACCATGGGTCATGTGCACGTCACACACACACACACACAGAGAGAGAGAGGGGGAGAGAGAGAGAGAGATAAAGACAGAGGAAGAAAGTCTTCCCTACTAGGGTGTGGTCACACTTTAATCTCTTCTCAATTTCTCCATCCTGTAAGGATTTGGAGCATGCACATGCACGCACCGAAGGAGTTTTTCAAGCCACCATGGCTGGAATTTGAACTGCTGTGAGTCAAGTGGGATATAGGTCCCATAGCCAGTAGGCTACAGCACCAGCCTGTAGATATTATTTTATTAACTATGAGATAGAATATTTTTCATGGTGTCATGACAGATTACAGTAAAAACTCCATTTATAGAGTCACAGAAAGATAAACGTAATCTCTTTCCCATGTTGCAAACCCACTATGGAGTCAAGGGGTCTCTGCTCCAAAGGTCATTCACAGACCACAGCAGCCAGGTCAATTGGAAGCTCAAACTTAGCATGGTTCACAAGGCATTTGCAGCAGATGATGAGAATATAGTATTTATTCTCTCTTTGAAATCTCCACCTTCAATTTACACATATTACTCCAATCCCATTTTACTGACTGACACACGTCACGTGGGACATGCCTAATTTCCAAGGGGTTCACAAAGAATCTCTGCTTACATTCTTAGGAGCAGAATAAGACCATTTGTATCCTGAGCTTATGATTATTCTCAAGGGTATTAATGAATGACCTATTAGAGTCAGATTTCTCACTAATCAAAGACTTAATTTGTAAAATAGGAAAATGGTAAAGCAGAAATAAGACACTGGAGAATTGCCAGGATCTAATAATAACAGAAACATCTTGAATTTTGTGAAGTATACTGGTCTTTTTCAATTGCACCTTCATCACTGGAGAGATCTAATCAGAAATGGCCACAAAATAACCAGATACCAGTTATAGGAGATGCACAGATAGCAACCTAAGAGTCTAATCTATGACTGTGTATCTCATCAAAACACATTATAAAACACTTAGAGAATAACCACAGTTTTTGGATACTGTCCTATACTGTCCTAGGATCATGTGGTAAGAGCAGTGAATAAAGTAGACACAACGCTAGGGATTCCTACATTCTAGATACACTTGTTAGTATTGATTATTTTATATATCTTAATATGCATGTGTGTGTATGCATATACATAATGTATATATGAATATATATGTGCATAGTGAGTCATCTGAAAAGTTATGATGTATTTTGTGATATTGTTCTATAAAAAAGAGTCACGACTTTTCCAAAAACCCAATATGAGTATATATTTTTGTGACATGGAACAGGCATTACAAAACACGTCCATGAGATTGTTCCTTGTGAAAATAAGTTGACATCTAAAACTAGTGTCATTTGTCTACAAACATATCTGGGACAGGCTGAGCGTGCACTGTGCCGTTCTGCGAATGGCACAGAGCAAGGTAGAGAGAGCACGTGGGAGGGGATCGGAGGTGGCTGGGCACAGCTACTGCAAACGAGGAGCCCTTAGGGGAGGCAGGTTTCCACCTCTCCTTCAGTTTCCTTCACCAGCCATTACAGCCCACACCGGCAGTGGCCTTCACCTCTCTGTCCTCTCTATTCCTGATAAGGAATAAAACAGGCTAATATACAGAAAGCACTGAGAACAAGGCCTGGAATGGAGCGTAATGAAATCTACCCTTGAGGGATTTGGTGATGATAAGCGAGTATGTAAAGTGATCCGTTGTTGATTCAGAAATAAGATAAGGGCTTTTATCCTGGTCTCTTCAACATCACCTTCAAGATTTCCTTTGTTCCTTCAGGTAGTGGACTGGTAATGGTTGGTTGTTAATAACTGTAAAAGTTCGAAGCTTTCCAGAAATTCTGATATTATGCTGAAAATTTATGTTGAAGATGAATGCTACTTGCTAGTTCGTTAGTAGTTGAATTTATGTCCTGATTATTTTATTGTTTTTAACTACCGGCTTTTGCACTAGGCATTAATTTTTGAGTTTATAGTCTTTCTCCCTGTTAGAATGTATACCACATGAGGGCAGGCTTTTAATCTTACTTCCTCCTGTGTATGTGCAGAGAAAAGAAGAGGTCACATTACTTCACACTCAGTCCAAACCTCTGCACTAGGTGAGGACCAAACTCGAGCCTTCGTTGCCCTAGGATAACCTCACTCGTCATCACAAGGCTTGCCTGAGTAGGCTGAGCTGCTGGGTAATTGCCACTTTTTCTAGCTAACACCCGAACTTGGCCTCTGACCTCCAACAACTACTCTAAATGACTTACAATTATGAATCCTTTCTCTGTCCTTTTGAAATGTATAAGTATCGCCTACCACTCAGAAGTGTCGTTCTCAGAGACCTGGAAGCCGTTCCTTTGAAACGTAATTAATCATCAGAAGGAAAAGGCTTCTGACACCCAGTGCTTGTGAAGACAGGATCTCAACTTCCGTAATCGCCAGCTAGCAGGTGCAACAGGCCTAATTGCATTTGCACTGACCGGTTCTCTGTAATTTTTCACTTCCCTGACTTCTCGTGAGTCCCTACTTGCCCGGGTCCCTCCTCCTCCCTGTAAAATGACCTCTGCACAAATCAGAGTGGAGCTCAGCTCTTCCCTCTACTGTCAGTAATGACTGAGCAAAATTTGTCCTCATCGATTTCAGTAATGTCGGGCTGTGTTTATCTTTGACACCAGCTCCTAGGGTACTGCCTGACATCTATATGTTACTCAATACTTCGGGATTAGCGGATCAATAACTGAACTAATCTTGCAACTCATCAGCCTTTCACAGGAACAACTTTCCCATTATGGTTCTGTCCAGGAGAATGTGCTTGATTTGGTAATTTCTGACAGTTTGTCATGCTGCTTGTGTTGGGGATTATAATTTTTCATTCTTCTGGAAGGATGAACAGCCAATTATTATTTTTTTAAGATAGGATGCTGAGAGACAGGTTGGTCACATTTATTTGTAAAAAAAAAGAATATTTTCTACCAAAAGTTAATTTGGTTTTCCCCAAAGGGAGATAGACATAAGGGGGTGGAAGAAAGTGACGTGTTAGATTCATGACGTGTATAATTCACAGTCATATTAACCTATTTTGGATGTACAGTTTCAACAAACATACCACATTTTATAACTGTCAGGACCATAATCAAGATATTGAATATTGACATCATCCCTAAGCCAAAATATCCCTTTGCACCCTTTGTTGGCCAATTTCCTCCTTTCCACACTGACTCTGGAAATCACTAATACAATAAATATTCTGACGGTTTTGTCTTCAGTAATCATGTCAATAAAATCTATGATATTTTCCTTTCAATTCTTTTTAGGACTTTTGCATTCTAACTAGGTTCAGAATTTCCTACTTAATCTTATTGAAATTATCTACGTGTATATGTACATGTATGTGTGAATGTATATATAAATGTGTATATATAGAGAAACACATGTAATGTGATACAAATTCTGACAGATAAGCAGTTTCACATTGTTGCTGTAAGATTTGCTCTCTTATTTATTTCTAGAGTGTGACAGATAAACAAGTGTCCTCAAGAGTCTCATACCTTCTCAGTCTTCCCAGCCAGCCAGGATCCTGGGCAGGTCCAGAACCGAACCTGCAGCATTTCACATGCATCCACTTCTCTTGAGCCATGTGGAAACACGCCACAGAGCCAGTCTCTAAAATTTGCATTTTATCCGGAGCAGTGGGCTGTTTTGTCCACAGCTCTCTTACATATACCCCAACCTGTGATTTAGAAATTCAAGGCTAAAGTACTTGAGGTAATGACCTAAGTGTGACAAATATCATGCATTCGTTTTATTCTCTGTAAGAACAAAATAAAACAACACAAAAACACAAGCAATAACAGCTAAGCAGTTTTCTGTGGTTCCTTCTGGCCCCGCATGCTTCTCACTGGGACTTTCTATGTCAATATAAACATAGTCTCTGTTCCTAAAAGCTGGTTTCCCACATTACCAATCATTTGTTATTTACTTACGCATTGTTTCTTTTGAGAAAAACACACCCAGATTTCAAAACCAAAGATCCCACTTATCAATTCCTTACACATAAACAATTCACTTATTTCTCAGACTATAGAAATATCACAAAATGTACTCTTTGGAATCCGCCCTTTCCTGCTTAATGAGGTTGCTGTGCAAATCGAATGACACAAAGAGGAAGAAATCCAATCAGGAAGCATTATGCATGTATTAGGTGTCATGTTCTTGGCCACCATTCGAATGCTCCCTTGGTCTACTGAAAGTGTCCTGATGGGTTAATTCTTCTAATCTTCCTGTGCTCCAAATTCATCCCTCGCCCAGCTCTTAGTTTTATCTTTTTGAAACACAGTTCTAATCCTATTATTACCCTGCTAAAACATTTTTGATGGTTTTTCTCCACTGACCTAACTAACCCAGATGTCTTATCCTGCCACTTAAAACCTTCTGCAAGATGGTTTTAAAAAAAATGTTCTTTGTTTTATCTTCCCACTTCTTCCCTACATATGCTTTTGCTCTCATTATACTGCATTTTGTGCTATTTCTGGAAAATGCAAAACTAACTTTACCCTCCCTTGTAAGGTCATGACACATGTGAGTGCAAAATAAATCTTAGTTCCCTTCAAGTTGCCAGGAATGGGAGCAGGCACTCTCAGATCTACAATTCTGAGACACTTGAGAGCTGAGAAATAGGTAAATGATAATTATACTAGTATTATTACTATTATCTTTATTTAGTTAGTATAAAACACATTAAATCAGACTAAAGGGATTTGTATTAAGCATTTCCTGCATGCCAAGAATTAGATTTGGCAGATGATTATTGTAACACAAACGGTAACTATATATGCAATTACAAATGGATTGAATTTAGATAGCAACCATTTTAATGATGAATTTAAAAACAATTCTCTTGAATGTCTTCAAGTTTATATAAAACTTATGAAGAGATTAGAAATTGCATAAGTCATGCAAATAAGTTTTTTGACAGTTAGAAAGAAGAAGCTTAGGGCCACAGACAGAATGGTGGTTAAAGCACTGGATCCCACACGACTGACTCTGTGGTTCAAGTTCGAGACCTGGCAGCCTGAAAAACATGCCAGGCGCATGTGTGTGCAAAAATCCAGAAAGGAGAATGGAGAAGGGCTTTAGAGATTGAGGCATGGTCATCTCTCCATGGAAGGAGGGGGTTCTCACTTTCCCTCTTTCTCTGTCCTCTCTGGTGAGCACCTGCACCCTATGGAAAAAAAAAATATCTAAAAAAAGGAAAAAAAAAAAAATGAAGCCTAGGGCGAGCCTGTGATCTAAAGTTTAAGGCATTGGCTTCTGCATGGCCAACTACTTGAGTCCTAGACCCCCTAACTTGAGAAACACACCGAACGTGTGTGTGTTTGAGTGTGTCCACAAATCCTGAGGAGAGGGAGAATCAAAGGAGAAGCAAGGCCAAAAGGCATATGAAAAAATGTTCAACCTCCCTCATCGTAAGGGAAATGCAGATAAAAACAACAATGAGGTACCACCTAACCCCAGTCAGATTGTCTAATATTAAAAAGACAAAAAATGATAAGTGTTGGCGGAGGTGTGGTGAAAGGGGAACTCTTTTACACTGCTGGTGGGAATGTAGATTGGTCCAACCACTGTGGAGAATAATTTGGAGATTCCTCAAAAATCTACAGATAGATCTGCCATATGATCCAGAGATCCCACTCCTCGGTATCTACCCAAAGGACAGAAGAATTCTTCATTGGAAAAGTGCTTGCACATCGATGTTTATTGCGGTACTATTCACAATTGCTAAGTCATGGAACCAACCCAGATGCCCCCGTATGGAGGAATGGATTGAAAAACTGTGGCACATATACTCTATGGAATACTACTCAGCCATAAAAACCAACAGAGCCCTGGCTTTTGACAGAAAGTGGAAGAATATGGAAGATGTACTGCTGAGTGAGGCAAGCCAGGCTATGAAGGAGAGACATTGTATGTCCCCACTTAACATATACCGTTTGTCTGCATTCTATGTCTGAAACTGATTGACTAACAGTTGAACAAACACAAGAGATGGGTGTGAATGTCAGATGAGGTGTATGTGGAGGAGTGGGGCCCAACGACAGACATTTGGAGAAGGGATACAGAGATAGAGCATTGACGGGATGGGGAGGTGTGGTGTTATCTGTTGAAGATATTTCGATCAACGGGTCTGGGGAGAAATGTTCACATATTGAAATGGTCTCATTGTAAGCCAAACCATATGATTGAAAGTATATACAAAAATAAATAAATTAATAAAAAAAAAAAAAAAAGGAGAAGCAATTGCAGCATCACTGTTCCCAGTGGGGGATGCTTTCTTGCTTTTCCTCTGTGTGTGTGTGTGTGTCTCGCTATCTCTCCACTGAGTGCATATGCCCTCTGGAAAATTAAAACAAATAAAAAGTTGAGGCCTAAATGCTAAAATCTAGTTAAAGCCATAATGCCACAAAATTTATCAAAAACTTCTGTGCAAGGCCAGCAGGTGGTGTGATGGTTAGGGTGCTGGACTCCCACATGGCAGACTGCAGCTGAGTTCCTCCCAGACCTGGTGGCTTACTTTCTCACTTTCTCTCTCACTCGCTCTCTCTCTCTTTCTCTTGCTTTCTGGTGAATGCATGTGCCCTGAAGCAAATATTTTAAAATAATAATAATTAAATTTAAATAAATAATAAAGAAAAAATCTGTGCAACAATAAATTTAAACAGAGAAGTTCTAGTAAATTATTTCTATTATTTATTTATTTATTTTTGAGGTATTTTTGCTATAGGGCATGTGGGCTTGCTGGACAGAGAGACAGAAAGCAAGAAATCAACCCACAGGGGGGATGGCTACACCGCAATACCTTCTCCTCCATTCTTCTCTTGGGATCTTGGGCATACACTCACATGCACCTGGCGTGAGCTTTAAGCCACTGGGTCTGGGACTTGAAACTCAATCTATATGTGGGAGTCTAGCTATGTAACCATGATGCCATCTGCTGGTCTCAAAATTTTCTATTTCTTATACATACACTAGTTTATACATATAAAAGTACTTATATGCAAACTTTGGGAATGTATCAGAGGGAAAGTAAGGATATTTAAGCCCACAGATGCATGAAATTATGAGCTCTACAACGTACACAAATTATTATAAGTTCTTAAACTCTCCCAAAGTAAAGAGGTCCTTCGATGATAGAATATATTGTACAAGGATATTAGAAAGAACACAAACAAGAAGCCACACACAGCAGATGGCATAATGGTTATGTCACTGGACTAACACATAATCAACCTTGGTTCAAGTCTTAGACCTGGTAGTTTAAAACTCACACCAGGTGCATGTGTACATTCCCAAAATCCCAAGAGGTGAATGGAAGAGAAGAGACTGTGGTGTGACCATTCTTCAGGGAGCGATTTCTTGCTTTCTGTCTTTCTTTCTCTCGCTCTCTGGTGAGTGCACGAACCTTATAGGAAAAAATCTTTCTTAAAAAAACAAAACAAAACAAAAAAACAAACCCAAAACAACACACTCAGGTATATTTTAAATGAATAAACATAACTTAGGAAGGATTATGTCTTATCTGATGTTTTCATAGCTCTTGTCAAAGTTATAAATGTGGATTCACAAGTATGTCCAAGGGAGACGATAAAAAATTCACATCCTGAAAAAGCTTACCCATTGATAATGAATATAAATGAAATATACAAAGAGGCAAATGTTGTGTATGTGGTTGGACTTTCTGATTAAGGTACATGCTAAAACTCTGCTCACTGGCTATTCTCATTTCAGTCTAGTTTAGTAAATTTCAACTCCTATGCTCCTTAGTGCAGTGGTAAGCTCCTTAGTGCAGTGGTAAGTGTATAGGGAACTGAATCTCACAAGGCTAACTAAAATTTGAATCCTGAGCCTGCCAGCTTGAAAAACACACTGAAGCTTGTACATAAATACCTCACATCCTGTTGGGATGGAGAAATAGAGGAAAAAGGATTGCACCATGGCCATATCCCACTGAGCGTTCCTTTTTCTCTTTCCCTGTCTCTGGTGAGCATAGGCACCCTGGCAATAAATGCATAAATAAATAGTTAAAAAGGAAACATACCTATATACTTTTTTTATGTGCATATATAAATATATAATATATATTTGAATATAGGTGTATAATTTTTGAACTTTAGTATGTACACAAGTATATCGTATTATTACTAGTGTTTTAGTATATGATTTTATTATTCTACTAAAGACCAAAGAGACATGGGCCTAAAATAATGCATGATGAAACACTCACATAGCACTCATTACCATCCTCATAATGTATAGTCAGAGACAATGTGGCAATTCACACCAGGCAACAAATCAGATACTAACTTTGTTAAATTGTACTGGTGTCCAAGGACTATCATAGATGAGGAAATATTATGCCTATGCTATTGTACTCTTTTAGTTTAATATTGTTGGTTTAGATATGTAAATAAAACATTATAGCCTAGTAGTTAAACCCTTGAAAGACGGAATCTAACTACCTATGTTCAGCACCAGTTCCAAAACTTTCTAACTATGATCAACAAGATACTTAAACTTCTGTGCCCAGATTTTCTCATATTTTCTCATATTCATAGTATGTTATAAAGTTAAAATAAACTAATATTTGTGATATGCTTTCAGCAATGACTGAGCTATAATAGATGCCATCTAAATATTTATTACATAAAATAAAATTGGGACCTACAGATAATGTAATGGTTATATCACCGTACTCCATATGGCCAAATGCAGCTCAAGTCCAGGACTCGGAGGCTTAAAACTCACGGATGCATGTGTGTGAGTGCCCATAATCCCAGGAGGAAAATGGAGGACAAGGGACCGTGGCATAGCCATCTCCCCTTGGTGGGGTGATTTCTTGCTTTCTGTCTCTCTGTTTCTCTGGTGAGTGTACATGCCTTATAGCAAAAATTTCTCTAAAAAATAAAAAATTGAAATAAAAAAATACTTAATAAACTAGGTGAAATTTTTCCTTCATGTCAGTCATATAATTTCATGAGATTAATACAGTTTTTTCCAGCTTCTGTGCTTGTCCGTTTTTATAAAACAAAAGTTTAAATCTAAGGTTTCCATTAACAAGTAGTGCTTCATTTATAAGTCAAAGCATATATTTCAATAATATTTCATATCTCTGTGTTATTTTTAAACTTAAAGTATATCTAAAGTTACTCATTTGGTTGCTATTTATATCAATAAATGATAAATGAAGAAATGATAGATAAACACATGGTCCACATGGTCCATTCTTCTAAAGAATTCACATTTAGACATTTTTAATATTCAACGTGAAGGCATAAAAACAAAAACAGGCCAAGAATTTCTATATCAAACTGATCTTCTCTACATGACTATGCAATACATTACTTTTACTTTAAAAATTTATTTTCAACTTAAAAAAAAATTACCATTGACTTTTTTCAAAGTGATTCAAATGAAAATATCAATATGCCATAATTATGACTTCACAGAAAAAAATGACATAATGAAACAATGAGAAGGACATGAATTAAAAATGAACATCAATATTTAATAAAAATAGAGTAGCAATGAATAAATATCACTTCATTTAAGAACCAGTTTAAAAATATATAAGAAATTTAACATTTAAATGACAGAAAATCTAGTTAAAGTGTTGAGTTCTTCAGTGAGTCATTTACTCTGAAATGTTCTCTCTTTTCTACAATTTTGTTAATGATAATAGGTTAACAATCAGAAACAACAAAGAAAATGAAGACTGAAATCAGAAAAGTCTTGAAAAATTGGAAAACAATAGTGGATACCAGAGACAGTGTAGAAGTAGTATGAGAAATGGCTGAGTGTGAAAGGAAAGGAATCAAGGGGATAAAAGAAAGAAACAATACATTTAGGGGGACAAAAATGAAAAATTATCTGTTGATGATAACGTGTATGATAATATCTTTAACTGGACTCATACAGTGGATTCATTATAGGAAAATACATTTTTCAAGTTGTAATGTATAAAATAATACATCCAGTGATCAAATGTATAGAAATAAAATATATACAAAATAAAATAAAGAAATTGATTAAAAAAGAAAAGCAAAATACAATAAAAAACACAAACAGATAAGCAAACAAAAACCCCATAACTTCTGAAGACAAAAAAGCAGAGAAAAGATTACAACCTTGATAAAAGGGCAGGTTAGTACCCATGGAGAAATTAATACAAACAAGGATCCTAATGTAATGCCTTTGAAACATAGAAAAGTTAAGGAATGAGAAACAACAGCCACATTTTTTTTTGTCCCTAGAAATTAAGAATTATCTTCCTGATTTCACATCAATTTAAAGAAATGATTGCTAGTCAAGGAAAATGTACACAGAAACTAGCACACTTCTGTTTAGTGCCTTTTGTGTGTGTGAACAAACCAAACACATTAACCTGCAATTGAATGGCTTAGATCAAAACAATCAGTAATTGGGAGGACTAAAACACAAATTCTTACTTATTATTCGTTATGTATAAAATGTCAGACACAAAACAAAACTGGATGTTTTGGTACAAGACCAGCAATTGGCATAACAGTTGTGTCACTGCATTCCCATGTAGTCGACTGCAGTTTGAGTCCTGGATCCAGTGGCTTAAACTCATGCTGGGTGCATGTGTATGCATGCCCAAGATCCTGAGAAGAGAATGGAAGAGAAGGGATTGCAGTGTGACCATCTCCCCTGGGGGGGGTGATTTCTCGATTTCTGTCTCTGTCTCTCTTTCTTGCGAGTGCATGCACCCTATAGCAAAAACCTCTCCCCAAAAAATTCTGTTGTAAGCACCATAACATAATATTGAAGTTATTAACAAGACTGCAGAGACCTTCTCTATGTCCACCAACAATGAAAGTATATGACCAAGTCATAAGAATCCAAATGGCAACAGACTTTTTGATAGAAACACTGGATACTGGAAAACAATGGAACAAAACCTTCAAAACATTAAAGAATAAATATTTTCCATCTAGAATAGATATCAACCTAGACTATTAAAAGAATAAGATGGTAAAATAGAAATATTGGCTTCCATGAAAGGCCTCAAAACGTATCCTTCCCAAAATCCTGCTATGGAAACTGAATTTCCTCTAAGAAAATGAAAGAGGAACTGAAGAAAAGATCCTGAAATCAAGGAGGCCAGCCACATAAAATCAAGTAGGGAAGCCAAGTGCCTTCCATTACACTGGCCTCTATAAACAGAGTAGCCAGCTCAAATTAGAGGAGAGTATTGGCACCCAGGAAAGGTGCTTGACAAATAGAAAGGGCAGGGCAGAGGCATGTGGTAAGCATGCCTTATGAGTCATAGCTTTAAAAATGTGCATTATACTAGGGATGTTATTGAAAGAGTGTGTGTGTGTGTGTGTGTGTGTGTGTGTGTATATATATATATATATATATATATATATATATATATATATACATATATTAGTCTATATGGTATCTCACCTGGAAACTTGTTTAGAGAGTAAAGGCTGTGTTTTAAGTTACTATTCATTGAATATACTCTCATATAGCAGAGGACAGCTCTAGTAGAGCATATTCACAAAACTAATTTACTGCAATACTATTTATTTTAGTCTCATGAAACAGGAGGCAGAAATTCAAGAATATGAATATTATTTGGAGTACAGAGTACTCTCTTTAATCTGTTTTGGGTCATAACAATGCCTTAGTTCACAGTATATTGAGAAACTAGAATAATGGAGGCAGAAGATGGAGACAGAACAGGAAAGGGTGTTGATTAAAAGTATTTGTCATGTTAAGGGACCAGCAGTTGGTGTAATGGCTATGTCCCTGGACTCCCACATAGTCGACCGTGGTTCGAGTCCCGGACCTGGTGGCTTAAACTCATGCCGGGCGTGTGTGCGTGCGTGCCCAAGATCCCGAGAGGAGAATGGAGGAGAAGGGATCGTGGCGTGGCCATCCCCCCGGGGGATGATTTCTCGCTTTCTGTCTCTCTGTCTCTCTCTGTCTGTCTGGCGAGCACACGTGCCCTATAACAAAAACCTCTCAAAAAAAAAAAAAAGAAAGAAAGAAAAGTATTTGTCATGTTAAGTTGTGATTTTCTACCCTTTAGGAAATCCAGGGATATTATTTGTAAACTATTGGGAGAAAAACAACAGAAGAACATAAAACACATCTACCATTAATGCTATAAGGAAAATTGGGCAATTTGTGCATGCTTCTAACATTCATTGTTTAAGAAGAGCCCTGAAGTAGATCATCCCAGTCCTTACAAATGTTAATCCGTAATAGCACAAGGTCAAGAGCATACTCAAAATGTGATGCAGAGATTTGATATTTAATGGAATATTCAGATTCACATATATTCAAATTCACAAAGCATATCAAGATATGAATAGGAATTCAGAGCTGTCCTCAAATCTTTCTGTTGTTTCAATACAACATGTAAAGCATATGTCAAACCCACAGTCTACTGATAACTGTTGCTAAGCAATGCTCACTTGGATTTGTTTTCATGTAATCATCTTACTTATTACAATATTCCACTGCAAACAGAGATTGCTTGGTAGAAAATTATCTCTGTATGACTAAGGTTCTTAATAAGCACTTTTCTTTCCTCTTTAAAATTCAAAGTCTTTTGTACCTACAACAGATGAGAAAATATCTACATCTTTTGAATGTCTTCATTATAATTGAATTGAAAACTACCCACTAATTTTATTCATAATAACTTCTCTCATCACCTTTTCTCTCATCACATCTTGACTAATAACTACTGGAAGATTAGGAGTTGAGTAAAAAGTAAAATAAAAAGATTTATAAGATAATCTCAGTCTCAATAAAAGTGATGACAGTGAAATCACTTAGAAATGTTCACATTTCAGGACCAGCAGTTAGTGTAATGGCTATGTCGCTTGACTCCCATGTAGTCAACCACGGTTCAAGTTCCAGACCTGGTGGCTTAAACTCACACTGGGCGCGTGTGCATGCGTGCCCAAGATCCCGAGAGGAGAATAGAGGAGAAGGATTGCGGCATGGCCATCCCCCCTGGAGGGTGATTTCTCACTCTCTATCTATCTCTCTGGCAAGATCACACACCCCTATAGCAAAAAAATAAAAATAAAAAAATAAAAAAGAAGTGTTCACATTTCAAAGAACAGAATATTTGTTGATCATGTACTAATTATTTTGTTGTTTCTTCTGAGAGAGAGAGAGAGGAGAGACTTTATGCAATTTACTACTAGTCTTAGGTAGTAGACTGGTCTAGACCGCGGGCACTCATATACTGAGCATACTCAGGGAGGTCTTGAGACATGAACCCAAACTCCTTCCTATGTGGGTCCAGTTGCATTACCACTGTGTCAGCAACTGAACCCTGATTCCTGTATTCATTTTCTATCTGTGTTTAACTAATAAATTTAGTAACTTAAACAGCATTTATTATCTCAGAATTGTCATGAGTCAGGAGTCCAGAAAAAGATGACATGGATACTCGGCCGAGGATCTCACAGGCAGAAATCAGCTGGTTGGTCAAGTCTGTGTCCCATTCGAATCTCTCAGCTCAATTTCAAGTTTGAGTTGTTTACTAAATTTAGTTCCTTGCAGCTGTAGGAATAAAGTGATTTTTTTTAGGAGTTATCAGCCAGGGTTTAGTCCAGCTCTTAGAAGTTACTATAAGATCCTGGTGATAAGGCCTTCTCAAACATAGCAACTTGCTTCTTCAAAGCTAGCAGAAGGATCTAATTTGCTGCAATTTTTTCCATTCAATTTGCTAAATTGGACATATATATGATGCATCTAATCAAGAGCACAAGTTCTATTCACACTGGAGAGGAAAATACTATACAGAGAGTGCCAGGTGCAGTAGCCATCTTCAGAAGTTTCCCTATGGTAATTCAACAAGGGTACTTGAACATTAACAATATTTTAGTAATTAAAAATTGTATTAGTACTTCATAATTGCCCTAGTCAGTAATTATAAAATCTGTGGACTATTCGAAATGAATTTTGTGCTTATTTTTTTCTTTTTTGTAGAATGACTTTTTAAATTTAATTTATTTGTTTATATTTTGACCAGACAGAGTGAGTGAGAGAGAGAGAGAGGGAAAGTGAAAAAGCAAGCTTCCAGGTCCAGGATTCTAACTGTGCTTGGTCATGTGGGACGCCAGCACCTTAACCACTGTGCCACCTGCCACCCCCAAATTAAATGTTGAACTTTAAAATATACCAATCCAGGGATGGCCCAGTAACTCAGCAGCTAAGCGCTATGCATAGGAAGTCAGATCACAATCTAGCTGACTATAGTTTAATTTTGGCCTAGGGGACTTGACAAACAAACCAGACACATCATGTGTGCATGCCCAATATTCTGATGGGATGGAGAATTGGAAGAAAAAGAATTGCAGCATAAATGCATGTGTCTGTGTATCTGAATACACACACACACACACACACACACACACACATATGTATGTTTATGTGTGTGTGTGTGTGTGTGTGTATGTGTGTGTGTTATATTCTCTTTGGGATCCATTCCAACCAATTTAATTGGAATATCTGATGGTGTGGCTAGATAACAATATTTTTAATGTTTCTCAGCTTATTCTAATATGCAAGCATGGTCTAAAGCTATTTCCTTCCATATAAAAAGCATATGAAATTCTGTGTTACCACAGTTGGTATCTTTTCTTGCATCTTGGGGTTGCTTTTATTAACTTCATGTCTATGTGGAATTTAAAAGCACCCTTATTGTTAACAAATAAACCATTTTGATAGAACATTTTAAGAATAAAATATGAAAATATGTTGGGTAAATAAATAAATCTTATTTAATTTATAGAAGTGTATCAACATGTAGTACAATCTAGTGGAGTAGACCACGGGAAGAGGAACAAGAGAGAGAAGGAAAAACATTTAGTAACTATCAGATTGAGCTCACCCAACTTAAGGTAAAAACTCAGCCTATCCAAAATAAAAGTTAAATATAATTAAATAAATAATCACTAACTTTAACAGATAGTGATATTTTGAGGGAGGGACTCAAAATAGTACTCTGTTCACACAAATATTACAATGAAAGGGAAAGGGATAGTCAAGTTAAGAGCTTTCTTATCACAAAGCCTGTGGATTTCAATATTCAAAACAAATCCACAACCCTACATTGTGTGGAAAATCTTTTCCTGGAGTTCTACAAAATGTAAATGCACCTTGTACTTTCCTGTCCTGTTTGTATTATGAGATGCATTTTTATAGGGGAAAAGTAATTTTATCTTCTGCTGTAGACTTTGTAGTATAAATGAACTTATGTGTTTTGAGTATGAATATAAAGCAGTCTAATTTCATGAATGCAAGACAGAAGACATAAATTTTTAACATTTCAAAAATTATTGAATTTAATATTTTCAGGACATATAACACATTATATTTTCAAAAATAATACTGCTCTTTATGTTTCAGAAATATAACATTTTATGCTTCAGAGCATATAACTGGGGGATGAAAATGGCTATAAATTCATCGAAAGGTTGCTCTGTAAGTTTTAGAAGACATTACTGAAGAATTTTTAAATTCAAATCCTACACTGTCTCAATAAGACGGTATCTTGATATACATGTATATGTGGATGCTGATTATTTGCATATATAGGCACTCTGCTCTGTGTTTAATTTAGGTGATTGATAATTAGACTGGAAGGTATCATTTTGTTGTCGCCAAATAATTATATCCTCAAATTTTGCTGTCCCAGAATAAAAGGTATATTATTTTATGTGAGAACATTGCAACCTGGAGTTACCTGAGTCTAGAAAGAAATTCCAAAGAGACTTCCTTAGGATCAAATTTTAGACTCTGATCCTTGAGCATCAGATGCTGAGTAATTTCCAGAATGAGAGAACCTCAATTCTGATATCAGCTTCTATTGGTCATAAGAGTAGACAAATAAATGGGACCAACAGATGGTATAATGGTTTTATCGTTTGGCTCTCACGTAGTCGACTGTGGCTCAAGTCCTGGCCTCGGCCACTTAAAACTCACATTGGGCATTGATGCATGCATGCCTAAAATTCTGAGAGGAGAATGGAGAAGGGATTGTGGCATGGCCATTCTCCCTGGTTGGGGGGGTAGTAATTTCTCATTTTCTGTCTCTCTGTTTCTCTGTCTCTCAGTGAGCACACGTGCCCTATAGCAAATAATCTCCTTAAAAAAAAGTAAATATGCACACTTGTTAGATGGATTACTAATAATATGCAAAATATGTCTAGTAAAATGCCTGGAACATAGTAGTCACCCTCTATATGTGAAAGTCATTTTGATTATTTAAAATTTTAACCATTATAAGGAATTTTAAGACTTTTAAGAGATGTGATTCAGTTCATATTTTATTTTATAATATTGAGTGGTAGTTGAAAATTCTGTTTAATGGGACCAGCAGTTAGCGTAATGGCTATGTCGTTGGACTCCCACGTAGTCGACTGCGGTTCGCGTCCCGGACCTGGTGGCTTAAAACTCACACTGGGCGCGTGTGCATGTGTGTCCAAGATCCCGAGAGGAGAATGGAGGAGAAGGGATTGCGGTGTGGCCATCCCCCCCGGGGGGGTGATTTCTTACTTTCTATCTCTCTGTCTCTCTCTATCTCTCTGGCAAGCGCACACGCCCTATGGTAAAAACCTCTCCAAAAAAAAAAAAAAAAGAAAAAAGAAAATTCTGTTTAATATACTTTATCAAGAAGCTTGACTATGCCTGGTAAATAAAAAAGACATCAATATAATGTGAAATTTATAATAATTCACATGATGTTTTTCCCAGTTCACTAATGTTTTGCACCATTAAGTAACATCAGGTGGATGCAGAGTACATTAAACAGCTAAATGCAGCTTGCAGCGGCAGAATACAGTGATGTGTCTATCCATTTGCCTTGTATTTCTTCTATTATGCACACTTCAGCCTTGAGCTTTGTCTTGGAAGCACTTATTTCATTAATTGTGCTTTTGTTCCTCCTAATTCAGCAATCTCAAATAATTTCACCTGTTCTTTACAGGAAAAGTCATTATGGTGTTTATTTGATAGGAAAGAGACATGCATTTTCAGAATATATCTCTAATGGTTTTATTGGGGTTGTTTTGTTTCTGCCAGTGCTCTTGTTGCAAATTTGCATTTATTCTTAGTGGTCTGCCCTGAACCAAATTTCTCCTGTAAACTTCCTTCTTTTTACAGCAAATTGTGCTGAGTGCAACAGTTACAGCATTTGCAAAACTGCATTCCAGCTGAAACATTTCTACTTACTTTTTAATTATATATTGGCAAAATTATTATATCCCACAAAACACAATATGATTTTATGATGGGACAAATAACAATCGAAGCATGAACGTTAAACTCTTACATGTTGGCAATTAATACATTTACATTTGATAATTACATATTTTACTTAATAGTTTTGAGTGATGTGCGCTACTGTGTCAGTTCTCAGGAAAGTTATTAATGAGTCCCTGCACAAGCATCATAGCTCATATCTATCTTACTAGGCTCTGAATATGATACATATGACAAAGAGAGGTGATTATAGGAATTTTCTCTAATGACCACAAGGTGGAGAAGTTCCATGAAGTTGTCCACAAACTGGAGAAACAGACAAATGATATATTTCCAGTCTGAGACATACGATATACACATTATTCTGTCATTTACCTCACAAAAACAATTAAAAAAATAAACTACTGTGAATCAGTGAATCATTGCCTGAGAGCTTGAGGGAACTCTAACAGGGTCATTGGTCCAAGTAACCTAAGGTAGCCACTGTTACGAGTCCAGAATCCAAAGAGTAAGGAACAGAATCTGTCTCACGGGAGGAGCACAGGGAATCAATAACTAGCAGGAACAAATGCAACCTAGAGATGATGAGTCATGGGTAGAGGGTTGCAGCAGGCAAATATGTAGGAGTGGAACACACAGCAAGCTCCGGAAGGAAGTATTAGAGAGAAGGAGAAAGAATAAACCTTCTCAGTTCCTGTGAAATTTTCTCGCACTCTCCCAGATGATTGGATGTTATCTTCCCACACTGAAGGTGAGTCCTCCTCTCTCAGGGCAATGACTCACTTTTCAATCTTTCTGACAACACTTTAAAAGACACATTTAGAAACAATACTTTACCAGTTTTCCAGGCATCCTTCAATGGAGTCAAGCTGACTCCAGAATTAACCATCATAGACTTGTGGCATCAGTTTCTGAATAGAAGTTCTGTAAAAAACTACTTAATTGAAAGATTTTACTTCATGTATCTGAACCATAGCTAAGGGTTATGGTTTCTACATTTTGAGAGTCGTGGGATCTTAGAAGTTGAAATTTTCCCTAGTAGAGGAGAAGCGTGTTCAATTGTCAACCAATTATTCTGACAGTAGTCCTATGTTGTCCACTCCTCAGGCTATCAATAGGACTCACACTGACACAGAAAGAAAAGATGACAATGATACCATAAGAACAAAAGAGAGTGCCTTTAATAAACAAGTGTTAAGTAATTCTGAAAAAAAATAAAACAATGTATACATTATGCCCAAAGAAGATACAGGAAAAATGAGGACATTATTTAAAATACATTATATAATACATACAAGCAAGGAATTTATGCCTTTCAGTAAGCATTTCAATATCTTTATCTCATGGTATAATACACATTTTCACCTTTGCACAGTTTTACAAAAGTTAGGACAGTATGATAGACTTTTTTTTATTTCTACCTTTCAGTGGATATAAAAGTTTGAACATGCAAGGGAGCCTCAGTGTCACATACACCTAACAGAATCCACACACACAGAAACCATCTTGATATCTCTATCTATACCCATATGTAAATCTAGGAAGATAGACAGAGGGAGAGAGAAATAGGCTCATTTGTTCTGTGACATAATATGCTCAAATATGTTTTAACTTCTCTTTTTCTTTTTTCTTTTTTGTTTTAAGAGGTTTTTGCCTTAGTGCACGTGCACTCACTGGAGAGACAGACAGACATAGTGAGATTGAAAGTGAGAACTCACCCCTCAGGGAGAGATGGCTCTGTTCTCCTTCTGGAATCTTGAGCACACACTCACATGGACTTGGCATGATTTCCAAGCCACTGTGTCTGGGACTTGAACCATGGACGGCTATGTGGGAGTCCAGGGATGTAACTGCTATGCCTTCTGCTGGTCCTATGTATTAACTTTGTTACTTTGTTTTCAATGTTTTTCTCTTGGTAGAATTATTATTATTATTATTATTATTTTTTAAGCTAATAATTTTCATCCAGTAGAAACTAGATCTGGGAAAATATATGGTAAAAAATTGTATTTTATTTCATATGATATTTTGAGAATTCATCCACATATTCTTGCTATCTGAGAAATATCCTCAAATTTACAAGGTTTGTTTTTGTTTCTTTCTGCTTTATAAATCCAGCTTCTTGTAGGTGATTTATTATATTTTAAGATAAGCAAATCTTAATGCTATTATCTGTTTCCATAATTATCTGCCATAAAATAAATATTTTAGACAGAATCAATGGTATGTGTAAAATGTATAATAAGTTAGACATCTTGTTAAATTAATGAGTGGATATTATGGATAGATATATCATGATTAAGGAAGACAAAATTAAATTATAATACTGTATAGTCAGTGCCTGTTTTACCTGCTGTGAGGAACAGGACCCAACAGAATCAAGTGGCCTCAATTCACTATCGATACATGGGATATGTGAACCTATGGGCATGGTCAGTTTTCCATGGTGGTCAGTGATAGAGCTCAATAGAATTAGCCCAATCACTATGTCCAAAAGAAAAATCATACTTCTGAACCCATGATAACAAAATTATTCTGTTCACACACCCATTTTAAAAGCATTAAGGATGGGCAAAAAGATTGACTGATAATGAGAGAAAGAATTACAGCAGTCCTCCATTATTGCAGAGCACGTGTTTTAAGACCCTCAGTGGATGCCTTAAACCATGGATAGGACCAAACTCTATTTAGACTTTTTTGTTGTTGTTGTTAAATCTTATAACTGAAGCTACTAGTAAGTGACTAAAGAGTAGGAAGTATATACTGTGTGGATAAGCTAGACAAAGAGATGAATCATGTCCCAGGTGGGAAATAGGATCATGTGAGATCTTTTTTGTTTTATTTTGTTTTGTTTTATAAGTTTTTGCCATAGGTCATGTGCACTTACTGGGGGAGAGAGAGAAACGTAGAGAGGAAAAGTGTAAAATAACCTCCCTGGGGGAATGGCCATGTGACAATTCCTTCTCTATTCTCTTCTTGGATCTTGGGAACATGCACACACATGCCCACCTTGGTTTAAAGCCACCAGGTCCAGGACTAAAACCAGGTCAGATATGGCGGAGTCCAGAACCTTAACTACCACTCTACCTGTTGTCCCATGAATTGTTTATTCATTAAAAATTTTACTTAATATTGTCAGACTGTAATCGACAACTGGTAACTGAAGCCAAGAAAAGTGAAAATGTGGATAAATGGAGAATATTGTATCTTGTCAAACTAATTTTTAGTCTATTTTATACGAGAGAGAGAGAGAGAGAGAGTGCAAGTGCACTTGAGAGAGAGATACCGGCATCCTTGACAGGCTCATTATACCACAGTCCCCTTCCCCTAGATCTCCAGCTCATTAGGATCTTGGATACCTGTGCACCTGACATGTTTTCAGATAGATTCAGGATTCAGAGCCATGGTTGGCCATGTGGCTTCCAGCACCACAAGTCAGTACCCTAACATTTTAACACTTGTATTATTTGAGTTTGAGCTATATTCCTGATTTTTTATTTTATCAGAAACAATTTTAGAAAATTTTATTTACAGGACAATTTATTGCCAACAGCTAACCTTTAGTTTTGCTGTGTTTGGGGCAGTACATTAGAAAAAATGTAAATACAATGAAAGTTCCATTTAATGAAACATGGACTTAATAAAATATGAATATATAAGTTTAGTTGTTTTTTTGAAGTCTTAAAAATTATATTAGGAAAGATAACAACGTTATTATTTTTCTTTATCTTCTAATTAGTATGCCATCTTTTCCTAGTATGGCTTTAAATTTATATTCTACCCAACTGGTTTCAACTACTGGCTTTATTACATTCCATAATAAAACATTTAAAATATTTAAAAATTCAAAAAAGACGTTGGGCCAGCCACATAGCCCAGTAAAGGGAGTTGGATCCCACATGGCTAACTGCAATTTGAATCTTGGCCCCAGCAACTAAAAAAAAAAAAACATGCCCTGTGTGGGGGCAAATGGTGGCATGGTAAAGTCAGCTAGATCCTACATGGTCAACTGGGCATTGATCCCTCAGACGCTGCAACTTGAAAAACACTCTGGGAACGTGTGCGTGGTTGCCCAAAATCCTAAGAGGAGAATGGAGGAATGGACTATGCCATGACCATGCCTCCTGGAGAGGTGCTTTTTCTCTTTCTCTCTCTCCCCAGTAAGCATGCACACTGTTAAAGCAAATTAAAAAAAAAAAAAAAAAGTAAAAGTAAAACTAAAAAAAGTAAAAAAGAAAGAAAATTAAAAAACAAACAAAAAATATGTCGTGTGTGCATGCTCAGATTCTTGACAGAATGGAGAATAGAGAAGGGATTGTGGTATGAACAAGATTCACTGATTCACTGTGATTGGCTCCTCCTTTTCTCTTTCTTTTTCTCTCTCTGGCAGGTACATGCATCCTATCGGGGGGGAGGGGGGAGGAAAAGAAATAGATGTTTCATAAATAAAAAAAAAAAACAAAAAACCCTCACCTCAGGCATTATTAAGACATTGCTTTTTATCCCCCAAGTTAGGGCATCTGAATTATCCACATGCAATTTGTATTACCTACCACATCACATGTATTTAATTCACCATTTAAAATTTCTTAAGCTATCGTAAACTATTATAAAACTTACAGATGGAGAACCTACATTATATTCAAATTTGTTTTGAATACCATGACTTATTCACTTTATTTATAGACTTCCAATAAGGAAAAAAAAAACGAAACAGCTTCTAAGGTAATGTCATTTTATTGAGTTAGACCAAACTTCTTTGTCAAAATTAGCAAGCATTAGGAGCACAATTCATTAAATAAAGAACAATGATGATGTAAATAAGCGATATACTAATAACATCTCAAAATTCTGCATGAACGAAAAGCCATATGCTCTATACTCATTACCCTGTCATTTGCCTTTGACAGCTTCAAAAAAAAAAAAAAAAATTACCCTGAACAAATTCTCTTAGATAAAATTTTCTTTAGAAGTTGATGTTTAAATACATATAAATAAACAATACTATATAATATTTACAAAAGTTTTCTACCTCATAGCCAAAAGAAAAAGATAAAATCTTTTCATATATATCAACTTCAAAATAACAGACATAGGGGGCCCAGTAGGTGGTGTGTGGTTAAGGGGCTGGATTACTGCAGTTAGAATTCTAGACCTGGCAGTTTGAAAATCATGCCAGGAGTGTGTGTGTGTGCATGCCCAGAATCCCAGGAGCGGAATGGAGGAGAAGGAGTTGTGGCATAGCCATCCTCCCTGGAGTGTGATTTCTCACTTTTACCCCCACCCCCTCATCTCTCTCTGGAAAGCATACTTACCCTATGCCAAATCCTGAAAAAAATAAAAAGGAAAATTACCTAGGTATGAGGGAGTGTAGTTACTTGTATTACATGCTAGCTATTAAAAGTAATGATGATTTTGGGAACCAGCAGTTAGCGTAATGGCTATGTCGCTGGACTCCCACGTAGTCGACCGCGGTTCGCGTCTCGGACCCGGTGGCTTACAACTCACGCCGGGCGCGTGTGCGTGCGTGCCCAAGATCCTGAGAGGAGAATGGAGGAGAAGGGATTGCGGCGTGACGATCCCCCCTGGGGCGTGATTTCTCGCTTTCTGTCTCTATGTCTCTCTCTGTCTGTCTGGCGAGCGCACACGCCCTATAGCGGAAAACCTCTCCAAAAAAAAAAAAAAAAAAAAAAGTAATGATGATTTTAAGAAATATTCCACTTGACCAAAAATCAAAAAGCCTTAAGAAAAATCCTTAATGCTAAATTGTTTACAGGTAGGAAAAATTAAGAGAAATTTAAACCAAGTGCTTAGTAATTATACTTCTGAACAAATATTTATAGTAATCGTTAAAGCAGAAGATTATTTGACATTTGCATATACACCAACAGTTGAGTGTACCCTGAGGTAGGAAGTTAAGGATTCCATTGGCTAATATAAGATTTTTCCTTTTATAAACTAGAGAGAGAGAGGCCCACTCAGTGATGTATGGTCACACTGCAATCCTTTTTCCTTCATATCTTCATCCTCTCAGGATTCCGGTATCAAGCACTCATACCTACTGCTACTATTTTTTTTTTATATTTTCCCCCTTATTCCAATTTTTATTAATTAAGAACTTTGTTGCTATGCCAATAATACATTCTTTTGAAGAAGAAAATTTTATTATTTTAAATTTTTTATATAGTTTTTTAAGGATGTGTCTATTTATTTATTTAACTTTGATCAGAGAGGGACAGACTGAGAGAGAGTGTGAGAGATACAGAGAGTGAGAAAACAAGCTGCCAGGTCCAGGACTCGAACTGTGGTCGACCATGTGGGAGTCCAGTGCCCTTACCCACCATGCCACTTGCCAACCCTGAAGAAGATAATTTTATAACCTTAAAGTTTTAGTATAATTTTCTGGTACACATCTTTATTTACACAGTTCTTTGGAATGTACTTCAGTTGTCTGCCCACTGTGAAATGCGATCACATAGATTAGATTTACAGAAAAGCATAAAACAAAGAAAATAATTCTACAATTTAGTATTTACAGTGTCATTAGTGGTTATTCATTTTACAGATTTTTTTATAATAATCTATTGAATTTTTTTCTGATAACATTTCAGAGTAAAGTTGTCTTCAAGAGTAGATGTCCACAGAGAATCAAGAAAATAACAGCCAAATATATACAGACAGGTGTTGACAATTTGTAAGTAGCTGCACATCATTTTGTGTCCCGTTGTTCTGCTGTTTATTTTTTGTTTTTGTTTTTGTTTTTGTTTTTGTTTTTCCAAAAGCCTCGGATGATGAAGAAGCATGGTATTCATCACTATATAGAGCTCCTATAATGTCTTAGCACCTTTCAAAATGGAGTTAGGAGAATTCAGAGAAATGAGTTGGCACAGAATGTGTTTCATTTCTTCAGTGGTTCCCTTAGCCACCTGGTTACCTGGATGAGTTTGATTTTGGACATATAGTTGTGTCAGCAGTTTAGGCATAGAAATCCTCTGTTTAGGGTTTCTTAAACAACACTTTAACACATCTTGAAGATCCTTCTCTGGAATATCAGGAAACTCAATTTCATGATTAGGGTCAGTTACGGAATGTAATTTAGAAATTTGATTAATTATATGCCAAAACGGTGTTTCCTCATAGGTCATGTAATACAAAATGCATCCTAAGGACCAAACATCACCTTTGGGATTTACCTTTGACTTGGATTTTCCAGTCTTTCTTGAAGAAGAGATATCTTTGATTGCTTCAGGTGGCATATAAGTAACTGTGCCAACCTGTGAGTCTTTAACAATACTTATTGTATCTAGTTGCATTTGATTTGCAATTCCAAAATCGATTAGCTTTAGCATCTCATCAACTATTAAAAAGTTAGCAGGTTTCAGAGCACTAGTAATTTTTTAAGAATTATGTATTTTACTTTATTCGTTCTTGTTTATTTTTTAACTCGATCACAGAGAGACAGAGAAAGAGAAAGTGAGAACATAAGTCACCAGATCTGTACTCAAACTGTGGTCAACCATGTAGAGACCAGTGCCTTAACCATCGCACCTGCCGCCCACCCTCCTCTCTCCACAGCATTATTTTTAAGCCACTGGGACCAATATTCAAAATGTGGTCCTCCATGTGAAATCTAGATTCCTTAACTACTGTATTACTGGGCCAGTCCAACCAGAAAGTTCCTATATTATTACTATTATTTTAAAGAATTATTTTATTTAATTTTATATTTGTATATGTGTGTATGTGTGTATATATATGTGTGTGTGTGTGTGTGTATGTATATATATGTATATATATGTATGTGTGTATATATGTATATAATTTTAATTTGACCACAGAGAGACAGAGAAAGAAAAAGAAGGAAAGTGAGAAAGTAAGCCTTTTACTAGGAACCATCTGCAGTTGGTCATGTAGGAGCCCAGCACCCTAGCCATATCACCTTCCTACCTCCCTGGATTATTTTTATATTGTGAATTTGAATTTTTTTCTTCTTCATTATAATTTTATTCAGCACTACTACATAACACACTGTGTCACCTTCTAGCAGGGGTAGATAACTACAATTGAGTTATTTTTCATCAATCAGGAAACTGCTTCCTTAATGTGACACAAAGTAGCCATTAGCTCCAGAGACGCAGCTGCCTCTTTCTGTCAAATGCCACTGAAATGTAAAATGAGCAACCCTCTTTTCCTTGGCCCTGTTCAAGAACTTGTGCATGTACACAGTGGCCAGTTCAGAAATGACCAAGCACATGCCTATGGCAGTGTTTTTAGGGAGAATCTCAAATCACGTTGCAGGACTAAAATTTCTGCCTTTACATTCCTTAAAAGTAACCAGGCTTTGGCTTTCTTCCTGGTGCCATGATTTAGAAATTTAAAGTCACAAGTACCAAAGAAATAGCCACCTGGGGAAATACACACACATGCACACACACATAAATCTTTTTATAGTATGGGATGCATTATCATAGAATTATTAATCCCCATGATAAATTATGAAAAAATTCTAGAAAATAAACAAGCTCAACTAGATTCTCCTAAACCTGAGTAAACAACAGAGATAACATATTGTAAAAACCATGGAAAATGTACTAGAGATAGCCTCTTCCCACACTTCCACACCATGATTCTAATTCCAGACCAGGTGGCTTTGAAACTCATGTAGAGAATGTGTGCATGGATGCTCAAGATCCCGGAAGGAGAATGGAGAAGGGATAGTGGCATAGACAACCCTCCCGGGGGGTGATTTCTGAATTTCCCTCTCACTGTCTCTGTCTTTTTTCTCTCTGGTGAGGCACATGCCCTAAGGCAAAACCCTCTAAACAAACAAAAAAGGTAATACCAGATAAACTACTCCAAAACATTAAGACTAGACCCCCCGGTGCACCATGGCAAAGTCTACTAGCTTCAGACCCATTCCTACATAGCAGATGGCTCTCTCCCCAACTGTCCTCAGAAGCTCAGAATAAAGTCTATACAAGGATCTCTAGCACCTGATCTTGCTACAGAGGAGTATTTTCTATCCCAAACACTATATTCCTTTGTACCCCTTAAAATAGGGTTCTGCAAAGGATTTTGGACAGTGAATATATACAGTTTATTTTTTTTTTCTGTTTTGTTTTGTTTTTAAATGACTGAAAAGGTGCATAGAGTCTCACATGCAATAGTAAAAATTTCGGCAAATGTTCTCATTTAGTCACAATTATTGGGTCATTGGAAAATCATGACATATTTTTCTATGCAAAAATGTGTCATTACTTTTCTGATGACCAATATTTTCACATTTGATTTACTTTTGCTTTTTTTCCTAAAAATACCCTTTTAGCTAATCTCCTAATAGATTTGTTAAAAATCTATAACTATTGACCAAATCATTTACCTCCTATTAACTAGTGAATTTTCAGTTTATCTTTTTTCTGAGATTAAAAAAATCCAAAAGACAGCTTACTAAATTTTATCAATAGAAAGAGGAAGAAAGAAGGAAGGAAAAGAAAAAAATATGGAGTGTTATTTTTTTTTCCTTCCTCCTATGCTCAGTGAGTAAATGTGGGACTTTTAAATAAGCTAGGAGCAGTTTTTCCAAAACAGTACGGAAGAGACACAATTCATTTTTTATTGATAAAATTTAGTAAGCTGTCTCTTTCTTTCTTTCTTTCTTTCTTTCTTTCTTTCTTTCTTTCTTTCTTTCTTTCTTTTTCTTTCTCTTTTTCTTTCTTTCTTTCTTTCTTTCTTTCTTTCTTTCTTTCTTTCTTTCTTTCTTTCTTTCTTTCTTTCTTTCTTTCTTCCTTTCTTCCTTTCTTCCTTTCTTCCTTTCTTCCTTTCTTCCTTTCCTTCCTTTTATATTTCCTTCCTTTTTCTTTATTTCCTTTCTTCTTTCCTTCCTTTCTTCCTCTTTCTGATTCTTTCTTCTTTATCTCTTTCTTATTTCTTCTTTCTGTTTCTTTCTTTATTCTTTCCTTTTTTTTTTTTTTTATAGGTTTTTGCCGTAGGGTGTGTGCACTCACCAGAGACAGAGGGTAAGAAACAGTGAGAGGGAAAGTGAGAAATTAGCCCCCCAGGGGGATGGCCACCCACAATCTTTTCTCCTCTATTCTCCTCCTGGGATTTTGGGCACACAGGCATACACACCTGGCATGATTTTTAAGCTACCAGGTCTGTCTGAGACTCCAACTGCTGTCACAGTAGGCCATATGGAAACCAGCACCTTAACCACTTCACCACATGCTGGCCCCACACTCCAAATATTTTCAAAAAATGTTTATTAACAGTCTTATTCACTCCATAACACATAACCCAAAGATAATTAATAGCTAGGATTTATAAAATTGGTTTGTGGCTAGTACTTTAAAATCACCATAATGGTTAGCATCTTTGTTTGACATATAGGCACTTGATACAAATTGTTTTCATTAACTATCTAGACAGTAGAGAATTCCACTCAAGCAAATTGAAAAGTCATAGAAAAGCACCCTGAAAGAAGCTATGCTATTTTTGAGAAACTGCTCTTGTTTTGTTACTAACCCATAGAAAGGACTGAATGACCAACACAGCTCAACCAATTGAACCGAGTTGCCTGCCACGAACCTGGTGATGTATTATCCATCGGTGTATAAAATAGTGCATTGCTAGCAGCATTTAATTACCAAGTCCAAGTGATATATATGGAACAATGCCAGTCTCCGGAGGCAAATTACATTACAAAAAGTCATAGCTCACATTTCTATATGCTTATTCCTGCCAGATACCCCACACCAAAACTGTAGTCATTTATCTATGACCTTTTAATTGAAGAAATATGTGTAAAATCAGATTGCAAATACAAGATGATTCTGCACTATTTGGTGACATATCCAGAAATGAACGGTTGTACATAGCAATCACACTGCAGGCTGGAGGGTGAATGTCATGGGAATGATAAATAGTCCTGATGTGAGTTTTGATTTTCAGCTTGTCACATATTCAAGTCAAACCCTACTTGTAACCTGAAGTCTGTTTAACCTGCACCTTGATCACTCAAGCACTGTGGTGTTTTGTGTCCCAGGGACTAGTTTTGACTCCTGGTTTTTCTACAGTAATTTTCATAGTATCTATATATTTTTTTCTTGACCAATTTTTAACCTCAGAACTATTTTGAGCACATGATAGTGCATAATTTTAATGTGTTTGGAGGCTAGTTCCTCAAAAATTCCCTGTTCTCTCCTTGTTCAAGTAACTCTGGTCTGAGAATCAATTTGGATCTGGGAGTAATGAGAGGTCATTGTCATTATCAGGGCAACAGAAAAGGGTGCCAGAGTTGTTTCGCTTGTTAAACATGCCAAGTGCTATTTTGCAAATTGCTCACCTTTGTCCAAATTAGGAAGCTAATAATTTATCACCCACTTCCAAAGATCTCAGCATGGTCAATCCAAATAGGGGCTTTGTGTGCAGCTCACTTCTGAAGGTTAATTCTTGTCACTTGACCTCAACAGCTCAAAACCCCACATTCCTACCTAAATCAGAAAACCTGTTTTGAATGAAACATATGTACCTGCAGAGAACAAACACAGTGGCACATTTCAGATATGCCGGCCCTCCACTCACCAGTAAACTTATCGATTGTAAGGTTAAAATGGTACCGTCTAGATTCAACTGGGAGAGATATTTAGGGATAGGTAGCATTGCTATTTCTCTAAGTTTTTAGATTCCTTTGCCTCCTCTCAGGGAGTAATTTGTCTTTCAACTTCATTTACAGGAGGCTACAGTTGAATAGAGATTTCAATTAATCAACCAAGTGAACAATTAGAACATCTGTTTGTGTACTGAACTAGCAGATTGTAAACATAGCCTCTGGTAAGTACACTTGTCTTAGGTCAGATGCACTAGAAGCAAAGTGTGAGGCAATGGGAACTTACGTATATTCAATTTATTATAGGAGAGTTCTTAGAAACAAAATTAATAATGAAATAAGGTAAGTAGGATAAGAAAGGGGAAGAAACTATAAACATAGCTCTAACTCTAAGTATATGCAGTTTCAGGGAACATTTCGAATGATTCTGATGTCATCAACTTGCTAGCAAGTGTCTTATAAGTCTCTGCAAGCATGTAGGTTATTCAGGGGTCAGTTTCTTTCATTTCCAATGACAGATTAGGCATTTAGGCAGCTATTGCTGAGAAAGTCTACGATGATGGGGATGGCATGGACTTGATCTCTGCCACCTGGCCACACTAATCATGAGTCCATTGCATAATCTATGAAATAGGAAAGAAAGGAGACTCACAAATATTGACGCTCATGGATTTTTTGTTTGTTTGTTTTTGTTTTTTCTTTTTTTCTTTTTCTTTTTTTTTTTTTTTTTTTTGATAGGGTGCATGTGCTCGGCAGAAAGACAGAAAGAGACAGAGACAGAAAGTGAGAAATCACCATGGGAGATGGCCATGCTGCAATCCCTTCTCCTCCATTTTCCCTCTTGGGATCTTGAGCATGCATGCACACTCGCCTGGTGTGAGTTTTAAGCCATCAGGTCCAGGACGTGAACCGCGGTCGACTACATGGGAGTCCAGCAACATAGCCATTATGCTAACTGCTGGTCCCAGACACTCATGGATCTTGACCAAATCATTCTATTCACTAGTTTTTTTTCCCCTAATCCCTTTCGTGCAGCAGAACTTTCAGGAGCATGTTAATGTGCATTACAAACAACACTTGCAATTGGTGCAATACTTCGTATTGTTCCAGAGGTCTTCTGTCTATAGGCTTTTTCCTTAAGTATCTGTTTTCATGATTTCTACATTTTAGTTCTTCCAGGCTCCTTCCAGCCACTTTTACTGCACAATTATCAAGTCATTATTGAATGCATATGAATCCATGTATGGCCTTAACTCAGACATATTTCTGTCCACATTAGCTAGGTGGACAGGTGCAGTATCAAACGTTCTGTGCATGGAGAACTATATACATACCAGTGGCTTATAAGACCTTTTTAAATATGTCTGTAGCTTGACTGCAGATCATTTTAGTCCATACTAACATACCAAACTAATTCATCCATAAACCAAGTCTGGTATTTTTATCCCACCCTGAGCTCATATATGGGATAGCCCATGTGGCCCTATTTATGGCAGCGGTATTGCTATAACAATGATGATCGACATTAGTTTTCAGACCACCTGTTTATACAGCTTGCATATGCTCCATACCAGATGTATGACTTTCATTGTATGATGGATGCTGCTCTGCCTACTCAACAACCCAATGATGTAGGGAGTCTGAAAGCAAATAGCTCATGATGGGCAGCTCAGGTGGCAAGGCAATTTGCAACCCGTGGCCAGATGCTCATTCTCTGCCAAGGCTCATTAACATGACAGGAGCTGCTTTTGAATGTTGCATAGATTTCTGTCACAAATGACAGCATTATCCTATAGTTCTGCACTAAAACTCTTCCTCCGTACCTTGCTGAAGACTCCACATGAAAAGTTTTCTACTAAGTATACCTCTATTACTATAGTATGTAAAAGATCACATGGTCAGAGTGTCATCTTTTTTACACTTAAATTAAACTGAATGCAAAACTAAAAGACATGCATGTCACTCACATCATAAAAGGGTCTGAGAGTATTTCCAAGTATAATATATTCCAAGTATAATATATATAATTACAATTGCAAACAACAGGCACATATCTTGCTTATATTTTAATAGAAAAAGTTAAAAAAAATACTGGTACTTTTTCAGTGGAGCTGTTTAGATGTACTTAAGAAGCCTAGGATGCTAAAATGGCCACCACTATAGTAGACCTTTGAAACTCTGTGAGGGCTATATCTAACTTTCTGGAGCACATGGGTCTCACAAGGTATTCCAAGCCTTGAGATCTGATCTACATGCCGGAATCAATGTAGCGGACCAGTGGCTATACTCTGCAGGATGTCCAGATTTTAGGAGCTTTTAGATGAAATTGTGACAGAGAGTCAGAGAAATAGCATAGCCTAAGGACAACATGTACAATATATAAATCAGGTAAGAGCTGCTTTATGTTCTCTTTCTTGACCATGAAGATGGAAAACAATTCAAAGGGCAGGCCAAAAACTGCAAACCATATGCCAAATACCGTGGTCCTACCTGCCTGTTAAAATGCCAAATCTGGTAAACAGCAGGAAAGTGAGCTGCTGCTTTCTTAAGTTAGGGGTAACCCTCTTACTGCCTTCAAAGATGCATCTGCCATCTGGCAAGAGCCAGACCAGTGTATGAGAAAGAAAAGATCCTGGACGTTCTTGACAATGACAATTTTCCCTACTGTTCCACCTGGGATTTGATGATGTTGCTTCTTATTTACTCTCCCAGTCTAGGCCCACAGGAGGCAGCACTTACCAACCATAGCCAATCACCTTGATAAATACAAGGGGCCTTTTTCTTTTTGTTGTTGTTCTCTTTTTGGAGAGGTTTTTGCTATAGGGCATGTGCGCTCATCAGAAAGAGAGAGGGACAGAGAGACAGAAAGCGAGAAATCACCCCAGGGGTGATGGCTACGCCGCAATCCCTTCTCCTCCATTCTCCTCTCGGGATCTTGGGCACGCATGCACATACACGCAGCATGAGTTTAAGCCACCAGGTCCAAGACTAGAACTGTGGTTGGCTACATGGGAGTCCAGTGACATAGCCATTACTCCAACTGCTGGTCCCAATACAAGGGGTCTTCAAAGAGTTCATATAAACTGCATATTATGAAAAATCTATGCATGGATTTAAATGGTTTTCCATCAAGATAAGCTTGTACTTCAAGTTCATTTTTCCACAAACTCTATGAAGCATCCTGTAGAGTGTGCTCTCTGAGTCCTGAGGAACGTTGTCAGATGGTGAATTTGCAGACCTTACATAATACATCATGTCTAGCATTCTCAGTTCTGAGTGTTTGTGTCCCTTTTTTGCACGCTCCTTGTATCTCTATTTAACATGGACCACAGTTCTTGTAAAGCTTTCAAGAACCGCCATACTTTATGCACAGACCTCCAAGATTTATACCAGAACATGAAATACCTGCCTTCAGATGGTGCTCTATTCTGATAAGGTCTCCTTTTCCAACTCTACAGTCCTTCCTCCTGAGTATAAATCCTCAAGATCCTCTGCTAGACAGATTCCCTTTGGTTCTGCCAATACTTATTTGTCAGGTTAAGAAGCACTTTCTGTATAAAGAAGGGAACTTCAAGAAGTTCTTGAAAACTGTAAATTTTAAAAAAAGAGAAAACTAAACATGAATTAAAAAAATTGTCCCTGAAATAAACTCATAATCTAATTTCATTTTTTCATGAACTTCTGAAAGTCACTCATATATATGATCTCTCTTCTGATGAGTCCAACTTCTGCCCAGCTAGGTCTCTGTAAGAAACAGTTATTGCTATAATTGCAAGAAAAGAGGTGGTGACAATCATTTTCATGAGTCACTTGCTTCATTTGAAGCCTTTTCATAGTCTCCAAGTATGGGAGAAGGGTACTATTGTCTAGTAAAAAGATAAACTCATTTCTGCAAGTCTAAAAGAATCAGAATTCCAAGTTCTCAAGTGTATCTACTCAGATATTCCCATCAAAGAATCAGGTTCTGTTTTAGAACCCTGTCTTTGATATAGCGGCTTAACATCTGATAATTCAACCCTCTAGGGTTAGGATTATATTATGTTAGAATTATACCCCATACTTGATTTTTAGTATCACCAGTCACTGAGTGTAGGAGTTGAGTTTCACTTTAAACTCTGCTAGGAAGGACCTCTGACTTTAACACTTAGGTTTAAATTGGTGCTTAATTGAACACAAGCTATTTTCTCTCTTTAATGTTTCAGTAGTGATCTTCTATAGTCATGTGATTCCATTCTTAATGATTAATATCTGCACAATATCTTTCTTGTCAGCCAGCTGGAAGATGATGCCGCTCTAGAATATCAACCTGAATATAATTTTGATAGGGTCTCTCCCCATAATGACTGTTTTGGAATGGATTCCTTAGAAACAAACTCTGAGTTGGGATTCATGTGCATGGGATTTATAGAGAATACTCAAAGAAGAAACATGTCAAGGAGTGAGGGAAGTTAAAGAGGGAGGTAGGGGAGGTGAGAACAGGCAAGGTTAGATCTCATTTCTGTCTGACCTGAGCTCCGAAGTGAAAAATAACACTTGTTTCAGCTTGAGGCAAGGGGCTTGAACTTCTCTATTCAGTCCACACTCAGTCATTGGCCACAGCCCAAGGGTTGTTGGACTGCAACTCCCAGGAGATACTGGGCAGCCTGGCATGTATCGCCTGAGGGAAGCCATTCAGGAATGTGTGCAGATTCTAGCCAACAATGTAGGTTGCCTGCTGCCGCAATAAAATCAGTAATTAGTCTGAACTAAAGTGATGTTTTCTTTCTTGATTCAGCTTATTTAGAATCCATAAATTTTACACATACAGTTTCTTAACTTAGTGTATGTATGAGGCGAGTTCTAAAAGTTTAAGGGAAAGTAAAATTAAAATATGAGTTTATATTTGTACAAAAAGAAAGAAAAATCCATACATGGTTTTTCGCAATACATATTTTTTCTGAATTTATGAAAACCCCCTCATAGGTAGACAGATAGATGATAGATCGATAAATGATAGAGGATATATAGATAGAGATCATGAAATTTTCTAATCATTCTTGTTATAAAGGACCTGCCTTTTTTCCTACATTTGACTTTGCAATTGGCCCCCAAGGCTAACTTTGGACCTTGTTCTCATTATAGGTCTATGGAAAATGAAATATAAGAGGATGCAAAAATGCAGATATTAAGATTCTCCTTGCAGATTACTGCCTCAGGTGAGATAGGCTCAGCATTTTAAAGCAATCCAGAAACTTCATCAAACAGTTAAAAGCATCAACACACAGAACTGCTTCGACTGACAAAATATGATCATCGGGATTCCTAGGTTTGACTCTCATAAATAATTTCTTATGACCCCTTTATAAGGTCCAAGTCTCATCTTTACAGATAAATGATATAACTTTTATGTAAGAGGCCCAATGAGGCCATGAATTAAAACTGAACTAATTTGGCAGCTCAAAGGAGCAAACCAAAATCCTAGAATGTTTTTTTTTTTTTTTTTTTTTTTTTTTTAAACCATTCTTCCCTTTACTTTCTCTGAAGCATTTAGGAACAATCGGCCTAGCCTAAACTCTTCCATTTTTGCATTTTTTCTTTCCTTGATAGCATGTCTTATAAGTTGATTTCTAGTTTCCAAAGTTTTTTCCTTTTTTGCACATATTTCTACAGGAGATGGGTCCATAATGTCCTTTTCTATAATAAAAGCATAGATTTTATTATGATCACACTCTAGAAGTTCCAATAATTCCAACCATTTCTCTACTACATTTTCTTTTTTTTTAATTGTTAGAGGGTATGTGTACTTGTCAAAGAAAGACAGAGGGCATGAGAAAGTATTCTTCACTGAGACGTTGTCACACCCAGATCCTTTGTCCGTCCTGCCAGGATTGTGGTCATGTCATGCACGTGCACCTCACATGTTTTTCACTCCAATGGGCATGATTCCAACTGTGGTTGACCATGTGGGATCCAGCTCCCTTACCAATGAGGCTACAGAGTGGGATCTCTCCATTCGCCTTTGCCCCTTGTTTTTGTTTTAAAGTCATTTACTCTCAACTCTCTTGCTACTACTATGTTAATTGCTATTGCTTTACTTCAAACAATAGAAATGGCTCTATGAAAATTAAACAGATTATTGATTCAAATATTTACATTGAGCTCATTTTGAAGCAATCTTGAGAATCAAATTGGCAACTGGAAAGTTTAAAAAAATACACATCCAAAATGATACCAGGGACTGTTTTGCTCTTGACATATCCCTGTTGTCAGGACGTGTGGACATTAGTTTAATGATATTTAACTCTGGATTCTGCCACTAATTTTGCTATCACTGCTGAATCTGGGAGCTGAATATCTCTGCTGCTGCCCTATCAGAGTGAAATCTTTATGCAATCTAATGTTTTAAGCTCACTACCTTCTCAATTAAGTGTTTCTGACTGGAATAACCATAAGATAGGTAGAAAAAAATGAATTTTGGGTTCCAGCAAAATTATGCACTTATAATCTGGAAAATCCCAAATATAAGAAAAGTATTATACAATGCTCATGGACCAAAGAACATGCTGAATAGCCAATATGCTGATACACCTCATCAGCACTTGGAAAAGTCTAAAAGATAAATCTATGTGAAAATGTCAGCTGGGTGATGTTGTGGTTGAGGTGCTGGACTCCCACATGGGGAATCGTGACTCAAGTCTCAGATTCGGTGGCTTGAAAATCATGCAGGGTGTGTGTGCATGTATGCCCAAAATCCCAGAAGGAAAATAGAAAGATGGGATTGAGACAGGGCCATCCTCCTGAGGGGGTGATTTCTCACTGTCCTTTACACTGTCTTTCTCTGTCTCTCTGGCGAGCACATGTGCCCTACAACAAAAACAAAAACAAATGAACCAAAAGGCAGCAATATATACATGGAATATGAAAAAGCATATATAAGGCAAAAGGAATAGTGTGAAGAGACAAAATAAAAGTAGAATAACAGAATAACAGAATTATAAATGTTTAAGAATAACAGAATAACAGAATATAAATGTTTAAGATTATAATAACAGAACTATAAATGTTTAAGATTATAATAATGGCTAGAGAAATTGGGAGAGTGTACTGCAGACAAGGAGTAAGTCTGAATGAACCAGTAAAGACTATGACATGCAAGACTTTTATGAGCCACGTTAAGGCACTGAACTCTGAGCAATGGGAAATGTCAAGAACTCAGAGATGTCTGAGATTTTATTCTATTTGCCAATTGGCAAGTTATATGGATGCCAGTTTTTTGAATGCTGGTAGATACATAAGATTTCTGGGCCAGACAGAAAAGACAGCCTAAGGTTAACAGTAATGACAGTAGACAGGATTATAAAAATTTCTCTGTTGAATCCCTAAAACCAAATTCTCATGATGTGGTAAGAAAAAGATGACACTGGCCCCTGTAGTATGTTAAGTTACAGGAAAGAAATACTGAGTTTAGGGAACCGAAATGTTCTACATTGGACAGTAAGCTTGTCAGCTTTTCCTCTATCGGAAGCTATTTCCTTGTTTTATGAGAAAATACGCTCACCTGCCATTTGCTCCAAAAGAGAAACTTTTCCCTACCTGTCAAATTTGTTTTCAATATAATTTTTTTTTGGAGAGGTTTTTGGCTATAGAGCACATGCACTCACCAGAAAGACAGAGAGAGACAGAGAGACAGAGATACAGAAAGCGAGAAATCATCCCCAGCAGGGTTGACCATGCCACAATCTCTTCTCTATTCCCTTCTTGGGACCTTGGGCACTCATGCACACGTTCTTGGTGTGAATATGAGCAACCGGGTCCGGGACTCGAACTGCAGTCAACTACATGGGAGTCCAACGACATAGCCATCACGCCAACTACTGGTCCCCCTTTACAAATATTTTTGAAAAGGTAGTGCAAAACTAGTAGCAATCGGCCTGTCCATGTGCACAAGAAAGCCAAAAAGTATCATGGAATATTTCCAGCATGAAGATACTTGATAAATAACTGGTCTTCTCCCTTTTCTTCATATTTTTTAAAAAATTTACTATGAAACATGAAGACTGACTTAAGGACAGCCTTTTTGAATAAAGCAAATAGGAGTTTGGGAGTTTTAGTGAACAGATTTAAAAAAAGAAAAAAAGAGCAGCTGTAAGTTGGGTTATAAAGGAGAAAGTAGAAAACTACTTAGAGATGATAATATGAGATGAGTGATATGGCTAGCAGTTTATCTAGACCTGTATCTTTGTATTTGATAATTGCATACAATAATCTCTTTAGCACGTATACTCTACGTACACTAGTAGGTACTAAATGGCAAATGCGAAGACCTAGTTTCATTAGGTTAAAAATAATAAAGTCAGGGCCAGCAGGTAGTGTATTGGTTAAAGAGTTGAACTCTGACATACTATCCAGAGTTTTAGTCCTGGACTGGTGACTTGAAACTCACACCAGGTATATGTGCCATGCATGCCCAAAATCCCTAGAGGAGAATGGAGGAGAGCAGATTGCTATGTGGCCATCCCCCCGGGGGATAATTTTTCACTTTCTCTCTCTCCATCTCTCTCTGTCTCTCTGGTGAGTCCACATGTTCTATAGCAAAAAATCGCTCCACCATCATCATCATCATCATCATAGTCACACCTGAAACAAAGATACCATAAATTTGTGAACAACACAATTTAACATCTATAAATTTCTAGACACAAATTTAAAATATGTGTATACATACATATATATATCTATATATGTTATCTATAAATATATTTATATATTTTATGCATGTATATACTAATATATGTAGTATATTCATGTATGTATATGCATATAAATATATATTTACCATTCTTTCTGTATTAGGTAAAAATTGACTCCAGATGGAAAATTAATTTTGATACTATTAAATTAAACACTGTACAAGAGTCCTTATTTCGGGACCAGCAGTTAGCGTAATAGCTATGTCGCTGGACTCCCACGTAGTCGACCGTGGTTCGAGTCCCGGACCTGGTGGCTTAAACTCACGCCGGGCACGTGTGCGTGCGTGCCTAAGATCCCGAGAGGAGAATGGAGGAGAAGGGATTGCGGCGTGGCCATCCCCCCTGGGGGGTGATTTCCTGCTTTCTATCTCTCTGTCTCTCTCTGTCTGTCTGGCGAGCGCACGCGCCCTATAGCAAAAACCTCACCAAAAAAAGAAAAAAAAAAAAAAAGAGTCCTTATTTCAACTGTAATGGAATTTTCAATTGAACTACTTATACTCCACAATTATTCAGTACTTTTAAGTGCAACAGATATCTTTGGGAGAAAAATCAAGAAACTAAGAGTTCAGATACTGCTCAAATTTTAAAATGCTATAGTACTGTATTTTGGGGAGAAGGTTGTAATTATTAATTACATCCAAGAATACTTTCATCGATGTAAAAATCAAAGGCAAAGAAAATATGTTACCTAGACTTTTAAACTGAATCCTGACTTGCTTTTAGGAAAAAAAAAAAATTGCTTTCTAATACTCTGAGCTTTGTTTTCTAGTCATTTCCAAAATCATAGTAGTTTGTGTAGTCTCTGCTTCTCTCTTAGTTTTGTTTATTGTTTATGTTCATACTCTCCTCTTTCTAGATGATTCTCTAAAGATTTCTCTCTTTTCTGTTAGAAATACAGATCTTTTAAAGACTCCACAACAAGCTGTAAAGGTAACAGTTATACATACATGAACGTAAATCTTAGATATTCTATCCTCCCAAAGATTTGGGAGCTCAAAGAATATTTTTTATTTCCAATTAGAGTTTTTGCTGTTGTTCTGTTTCTGTCTCCTTTAATTTATTAACAATGGATATTCCTTACTACAATCATAGAATACTTCAAAAGAGGAACCCTTGTGGGAAACTAAGGTGATAAAATTCTATTTAAGCATTTTCATTATCCAAATATCACCTTAATATCATGCAGATAATAAAATCTATACTATTTCCTTTAGATTCATTTTCTGATTATGTATATACCCATAGTTAGTAGAATTTTATTCTTTTAAAGATTGTTTATTTATTACTTATTATTATCATTATTATTTTTATTTGACCAGAGAGTGGCAGAAAGAGGGGGAAAGTAAGAAATCAAACCACCAGGTCTGGGACTCAAACCACAGTCGGCCATGTGGGAATCCTGTACCTTAAACATCATACCACCTGCCAGCCCCATAAAATTTTATTCTTAATAGATCAAATATATTTCTAAATGACATCCCCTTTTCCATTGAAAAGTACATTTATTCTTAGTATTTATTTTGATGATATGAATTCATATATTTATAGTTTATATAAATCTACTTACAATTTTATCGATGAATAATATTATATTACTTGAATATTGTGGATTACTTTTAGAAATGGTGTGATATTTTCAAATGTTTTATTTCTGAAATGCAAATTGATTATTCTTGGTTTACTTGCATCATGAATAAGACTCTTAAAGTTAATACTCTAAATGATAATATTTGAGTAAGATGAAATACAGAGGTCCCTATAATTAATTTCTTGGGGCAAAAGACATGACAAAGTTTTACACATTAATTAAACTTTAGGAAAGTTGTATTTTAAATTTTTACAGACGCTAACGTAGCTGCCTAAGGTGCATATTTTTAATTTAGCAATTCTTTCTTGAGGAAAGCATAGGAAATAATTTTTCTGACCAACAGATGATTTTCAGTTATTCAAATATTTTCAGACTATGGGTTCACTGGAATTGCTTTTTGCCCTTGCTTTTAGCCTGAGCAGGAGGGAACATCTGAGTGAACATGGTCCCCTCAAGCGGTGAGCTGACACACAAAGTTAGTTGTTAGGTTATATAATTTAATTGGTCCTGACTCTTCTTGGCTCAATTGCTTCTGTACCCTCCAGCTAGTTTTTGCTTTTTGTTTTCCTTCTGATTTTTTCTAACCTGGCACAAACTTAATTATAGTAAAAAAAAAAATAAAACATCCCTCTTAACATTCCAATAAGAGGTTTCATTTGTTTTCCTTAAATTTAAATTGTTTGCCCTTTAAATACCAGGCCTTAGGTAAAAGGATGATATCATTGATATTTTTCTCTCCCAAGTGCATTCCAGTTACAGCAGCAGGGCCCATCTCAGCACTGTCTGCTACCGAGCTGACAGCCCATCTTGCGAAGTTTGTCACTCCTAAGATGTTAGTAGATACTCCTTAAGATCTTCATCTTCTCAGGCAATTGCACATATTGATTGGGAACTCTGGGGACAGGGTTCTAAAGATCCAAAGGAAGAAATCACTAATTGGGGGGGGGGGGTCACCAGGCAATGGTTTTACGTAGTAGAAACCTTCTATTTGTTAAAAGTAATCAGTAAGTTAGTTTAAAGTGCTAAAAGTCAAAAATTAAAGTAATATGTAATACTCTTTATGAGCAGAGAGACCAGGGAGAATATAAATAATATATAATACTCTAAGTATTGTATTTAGCTTTGAAGATATAAATGTATATTTAGTCACCATTCTGCATGGCACTAAAGTCCTTTCTTTGGATAATGTAGTATAAAATAAGTAATAATAATAAAAAGCAAAATTGGCATCAATAAGTGTGACAATAACACAACTGGCTCTTGGTAAGCACACAACTTGATTAGTGAAAGTAAATGCATGCAGACAGCCATAGAAAATAGGCTATTTTATATAAGTCCAAAGTGCCATGGACCTTAGTGAATGTATAAAAAGAGAGAATGGAATTCATTAGATAAATCTAGCTGGGTAAGAGATAGCCTAAAAGGCCTTTAAATAAATTCTGTAAAATAAACTTTTTAGTGCCAATGAGACTATTTTCCAGATTATTCTAATGAATAGTTTGCTCCACACAGTATTTCTGTGCATGTATCTTGTAGCGCTTCAAGATAAATTCAATAGCCAGAAAAATGACTATATTCTACAGAGGTAAAATAAACTGTGATTTAGAATGAGTTATTCTGCTTCGACTAATTCTGAGCAAAGTGTGAAACACATAAGTGATTCAATAAATTGTGATTTGTATCTACACAACTCCATTTTAGTGTTGTCCCAGCCACCTTGAAGTCATAGTTGCTGTCACCCTCTTGCTGTTCATTGTGCCCCAGCTACACACTATTCGCAGAGTTGTTCCTCCCAGAAAAGGCAGTCTGCAGTTCAGGGACTCTTCACTAACATTCTTTCTACCTGAATTGTTTTACTCCATGCTATAGTTATAGGACTGCCTTCCTCACTAAACCGTTGGTCTTTGGCCTGAAGTCTTAACCCTGTAATGTTTCTCTTTACTATAAATTTAGCTTACATGCTCTAATGTATATGTACCTTTTGTTTATTTTTCCTTACTACTATAAGCTTTGCTCAGTTTCATCAATGGAACCATATTGGCAAGGTTGTGAATAACACTGCTTATAAAATAAACTATCTGTATTTATTTTTTCTTATGTATTTGTTATTTTTAACATTACGATCACTTACAATTATTATTCAATTTTAAAGTAATTATAAAAAGAGAATAAGGGTTATTTTCTGTCTAAAGTGTTCCGATGATGTAGTATTTTTGATTCAAGAAGTGTCAGTTCATTTTTCTAAGGTTTTCCTAATCAAATAAGTCATTGAAATTTCTAAAGAAAGAGTTTGAAGGAGGAATAAAGGATAGTTGTGTCCCATGAGATAAATGAACTGGGTAGGAAGGAAATGTAAGGAAAAGTACATATTCCTCAAAATTCTATCCCTTCCATGATGCTTTTAGAAATCTTCTATTTAGAATGTTTTTTTCTCCCATCTACACTCAAGTCATCAAATGTTAAAAGCCATTGGATGAGGACAAAATTCAGTTTTCTGGTACTTTGATTATTTTTCTTGGGAGCTTTATGTTAGCAGCTCCAGAGAATGTTCAACAATCATAAGGTATAAACTGTGGACTTTAACTCCACCATCTATAAAGAAGGAGGCCTAGTATATAGCTAGGCTCTTTAGATATTGGAGGAAACTTATTCCATACATAGGAGATAACTACCCGTAGACAAATATCAAACATTTGGGAAACTTAAATGGCTGTCTCTCACAAGAAGGTTTGAACACAGCTTAAGCAGCCAGAAAGTAACGCTTGAATTTGGGCTGTTTTCTCCTTCAGATGTAACAGTAACAAGTGTCTAAACCAAATGTAAAGCTTCAATAGTAAGACCCTCCTGAGAACTTCTAGTATCTGAGTTTTGTACCAAAACTTTCTGTGGATATTAATATTAAATGGCACCTATGCACACTTAGCAGACATTTCTAGACTGATAGTGATCATGGGTGCAGGCAGACCACCTCACCAACGGTTATGTTTACCTCATCAACTAGAAATGCGTATCTTGCAGTGGGCCTTCTCTGAATCAATGTTTTCTATGAGGTACTAAGATCCAGCGATGTCCCTTGTGAAACGCAAGTAAGTGTCTCCTCAAGCACAAAGGCCCAAAGGACTTAACTGATGTCATGGGAAGTTATGGAACTCTGCCCAATGACTCCACCTCTGCTTACCTAAACCACCAGTTCATGTTTACACCCTTGAGTGATTCATCATATGGTAATGAGCACAGTTCACTCCGGGTGGAGCCATCCTCTATAATGACAACAAACTGTAGACAGCTTATACTACTGGAAATTGGTATCACTGACTGAAGAACTTCTATCCATAGAGAAAGTATCCTGAAAGTAAATGATAATTCATTATTACTTGGATTCATGGACTGTCAGCTTAGTGTAGATTTACCATAAATTTATTATACTACCCATACTGGAATATTAAAAGGCCTATAACCTCCCATGGAAACAAATAACACTAACAGTCAGAAACTCAATTTTAATATTACCCATCTTCATGCCCAATAAAAGGGGCCAAGCATGAGGAATTATTTTTGGAATTAAACAGGTAATCAAGCATGCTTTGACATCTGCTCTTCTGTATTTTGCAGGATCCATGCTTTAACTCACCTTAGAAACAAAGACACCAGGAAGAATGAGACTCATGACTTATTTTAAAGCCCTCCTGTTCATGTTCGGATGCCATGCAGTCTCCTAATAGCCACAGGCATTGCATCATCATCTGGTGTCATCTGGTCAGCCTTAATCCTCTTTTGTCACAAGAGTTTTATGTATAAACTTTCATTTACTGAAGATTTAGGATAAAACTAGTATAAGTATAGCACACTGTTCTAGAAGTCCGTTGGCCATTTTCTACAACCAATTACTGCTTACTGCCTATAGTAGTTGTGGTATTTAAACTGCTATACAGATTTGTTTGCTGTTGTTTGACTCAATGTTTAATTTATCTTTATTGTAGCATTTAAAAACCTTTTTGATATAAAAAGTGGTATATAACTAGTCTATATAATTTGATAAGTTTTGAGATAATATATTCCTACGATATCATTATCACAATTATATTTTAAGCCTATTTATTGCCTCCCAAATTTCCTTTGGCTTTCATCTACTGTTATTATCATTATTATTATTGTTACTATCTTTAAGTTTTTACCATCAGGAGCAAGGGCTCGGCTGAGAGAGACAGAGAGAAGGAAAGTGAGAAATCACTCCCTGAGGAGATGGCCATGCTGCAGTCCCTTCTCTTCCATTCCCCTCCTGGAATTTTGGGCACTCACACACACACATGGCGATTTTCAAGTCACCAGATCCAGACTCAAAACGTGTGGGAGTCCAGCAGCTTAATCACCATGCTGCCTGCTGGTCTATTTATTATTATTTTTATATATGCACAATGAAAACACTTAACATGATCTTTGGCTACCTCTCCCTTGACCTTCTCTCTACTATTTCTTCCAACCTCCTTACAGTTGGTACCAAGAGGCAACTCTGAATTTTCTGTAACTTCACTTTTAAGATACAAATTTAAGTTTTCTTGTTTTATACTTTTCCCAATCACACTTCACTCAGTAGTGCCTCACTAAAGTGTTTTTCTAATGAAGCAGATTGTTTTGTTCCTCTTTCTCTTTTCCTTTTTCTTTTTTTTTTTTTTTTTTTTTTTTTTTTTTTTTGAGAGTTTTTTGCTGTAGGGTGCGAACTCTCGCCAGAAAGACAAGAGAGACAGAAAGCAAGAAATCACCTCCCCCTCCCGGGGGATGGCCACGCCTCATCCCTTCTCCATTCTCCTCTCGGGATCTCAGGCATGCACACACATGTGCCTGGCATAAGTTTAAACCACTGGGTTAGGGACTCAAACCGTGGTCGGCTACATGGGAGTTCAGCGACATAGCTATTAAGCTAACTGCTGATCCCAATTACAGTATTTTTCCTTTGAAATTTGCATTTCAGGATACAAATGGAAAACTATTGATATGAAGGTTCATAATGATAGACTGTTGCTTCCCACAAAGTCTAAAAAATTTTCAAAATCCATTGCAAGGCCAGATGGTGGCATGGTGCTGGTGCAGCGGACCCCGCTGGGTAAGGTGTGGGATCACGTCCCTGGTGCAAACACAAGTGCCCGTCTTCCTGGTCAGGTGAGGCCGAGGTGGATGGCTGCAGCAGGACCTTGTTGGGGTCACCTGCCTTTCTTTTTTTCTCTCCCCGTCTCTCTGTTTCTCTCTGACTCCCTGTCTCCTGGAAGAAATAAACTTAAAACAACAGTGTATTGCAGATATTGACTTCAAGTTCTGAATCACACAAAATGGCAAGCTAATTTTAAGCGTACAGAAACATTTCACATTCACTGTTACTAAGTGTTTATGGGAGTTGTTTCATTTCAGTCACTTCTTAAAATGTTATATGATCACTACTTCTGAAGACTTACGAATGTGCTTCTTGTCTATTCTGTGAGTACAAATGAAATAGCCCAGTTATTCGTCAGTGACCTGATTAGACAGGCTCTTGAAGGCTTGTAATTATGTTAAGAAAATATCAGAATTTTTTTTTCTTTAGCTAAATAGAAGCTTTTGGGCATATTTACATTTGTAACCTCAAGCAGAAAAGTAATAGCAAGTGAGAAAACTTCTATTCCAGCTCAATTTAGTCGTAATATGGTTCCTCATATTTCGGATAGAACAGCATCATGGGTGTGAGAGCAGAGCATTGCAGAAAGTACCATCGGCTTTCTCTCTGAGTGCTTTTACCGCTGTATGAAAGGTGGTTTTCCTTCATTTACTGTTTACCTCTATATTCTCCCTTTTCTCTTCTTTATCCCTTATCATCCTCATAGCTAAAGCTGCATTTAGCTGACATAAGAATGAAAATACTATGTACTGGTATGGAAGAAAAAGGGAGGAAGGTATTTTACTCTTCAAGTTCTGATTCATAAATAAAAATAAACTTTGAGATAAAGGTGCAAATATACAATTTTACTCACTCAAAACTGTAGTTTATGTTCTTTTCCTGTCTCTTATTCTGTAAAGTCCTTTAAAATATAGATAATACTACAACATTTCAGTTTATACAGCCATTCTCAGAGTAATTTAATCCATCAATAAACATTTATACCAAGAAGGTAATTCTTTTTTTTTTTTTACATTGTGTAGAATGTGTCGGAAATAAAACCCTTTACCCCAAATCTTATTTTTTTAAAAAATAAATGAATCAATAAATTCAGACAAAAGTGATTTGAGTTTCTACAGATCTTGCGAAATTGGTTTTATACTGGCAGGATAAACTCATTTGAAATAGTAAGCTTTCAGTAAATGAAGTATTTTCACTTGTGAAGCAGTTAACATTCTAACTGCCTGTGTGGACACAGTAAAAATATTTTTGTTACTGCTAAATATCGAACAGAAGAAAGAAATCTGAAAGCAGTTAACTATGGAAATTTTTATTGACTGAGGTCAGGGTAATGCTTCTGCCTGATAACAGAATCTGTGCTGTTTCTCAACCTCACACTAATAACCCGGCCTGCTCTTTTCAGTTATCAACAGCTGCAGGCAGCCAGGTCAGGTTGTTCAGGTTTGTCTCTGGCGTTTGCCACGCTGACTAGGACAACAAGCCGCCCGGTTTCAAGCCTATTTCTTTGCTGCTGGGAAAGTGCATTGGTTTGCAGGTTGCCTCAGTTTTGCTTTGTCCCTTTCTGCAGATCTTTTACTTTTTAACACTTCATCTCAGTCTTGGAGATGCCAACATAGTAATCCTGTGATTCTTATAGATTTCCCGAGCATTTGTTGTAGTTTATAGACTTTTGCCTTCTTTGCATTTTGTTTAACCAGTGTATTCCCAATGTAAAGTCAAAGCCATATGCTTCTGATGATATGTTACTTCTGTGGCTAAAATCCCCTGTCTCAGGGGCTCTTGGTCATTGCCCTCCCCTTCTTGCTGAAGTCCTCAGCTGAATAACTCTACATTCACATCTGGTGACTACTGCCTGGCTGCATCCTCAGAGAGATGCTTTATTCATGCTATTTTATTTTCCAATTATTTTGCTTTTAATTTTGCATAATAATGACTCACACCTTTCATTCCATACTAGACAACCCCAAACCAATCTTACTGCTCTGGAACAGTTAGTCATGACAAGCTCTCGATATTTTTGCTTGTCCTTCCAGGGAGTTTTTTTCCTACTCCACCAGGCATTGCCTAAAATCATGGAGATTCTCATCATGATTGCAGTCTAAGCTTATCAGCAGCCACTGAACCTGGTCTACCTGACAAAGCTTATCTTTCCGCGGAGATTAGCCCAGAGGAGCTGACTCAGGCTCTGCTGAGCCACTCCTCACTGTTGATAAGTGTCTAGTGACTCCCTTGCTTGTTTTATAACCAACTTATTGAGACAAAATTCACATTCCATTCCATTCTCCTACTTCAACTGGAAATTTGATAGCTTTTCCTATATGCAGAATTGTTACAATCATCACCATAATCAATTTTAAAACATTTCCTCCACCACATCCTCCCCCTCAAAAACCCTACGTCCATTAGCAGTCAGAACCCAATCCTCCTGATGCCACTCCTCAACCAACCGCTAACCTATTTCTTCTCTCTGTAGGTCTGTCGATTCTGAACATTTCATTTAAACGGGTTTATACAATATGTAGTCTTTTTATTGAGTCATCAGAAAAGTCATGGCATATTTTTCTGTTTTTCTAGGCAAAAAGGCATCATGACATTTCTGACAACCCAATAGGTGTTATTTAGAATAATTTTTTTCTAGAATTCATCCATGTCATAGCATGTATTATACTACCTTTTTGTTCCAAATAGCATTCCACTGTATGGATACACTGTCCTTTTACTTACTCATTCATGTTTAAGAGTATAAGCATGCACATCTTATTTAGCAGCATCAATTTTACCTGACATCTAGAAGCAAATTTAGGATTACTTAAAACTAAATATTGAATTATTTCTGAGTTTTTCACACCAAGGGTAAACAATTATTTTCTTGTAAAGCATCATACCCATTTGTAAGTTAATGTCTTATATGTCATAACTAGATCATTTTATATCTTACTTCTGCCCACAGATATAGATTTTACTATTTAGTATATCTAATTTCTGTTTGTTTGTTTGTTTGTTTTTTTCTTTCGTAGGACATGTGTGCTTGCCACAGAGAGAGACAACAAGAGATAAAGAGAGGGAAAATGGGAAATCACCTCCCAGGGGGATGGCCATATTGCAATCCCTTCTCTTTTATTCTCTTCTCAATATTTTGGGTGCATAGGCACATGCACTGTGCATGTTTTTTAGGCTGCTGGGTTCGAGACTCAAACTATGAAATTGACCATGTAGAATCTAGTGCCTTAACCACCATTTCACCTGCTGACTCACTAATTTTTAATATTTTAAGGGACACAAATAGTACTGTTTTCCTAACCTTACTTGATAAGAAAATCAAGAGTATAACTCCTCTCTTTCAGTACAAATGCTATGAATTGATTGGTCTACATCATCAAATATGGTATACTGTAAAATAAAAAGAGGAGAAATACACTGCTACTGGGCACCCTGCCCATCATCAGAAGAAAGGTTATGTCTGTGCCCTAAGTTGTGAGATGCTGGACTTCTCCTGCAATTTTTAAAATGACTGTTCTTTATTAGAGAGATGTATTTCATTGTATGAACTTCCAACACCTAATGTCATGCTGAAATCTAGTACTAGGGTATTCATTGGCTTACTATGGTCTGTTCCTTCCCCCAAACTGAGTTAATATTAGTTTTTAAAAAATTTTAGGTTATATGCTCTTACAAAATCAATGGATTGTGTATTGATGAGCTGTAATGGCAAACACCCCAGAAGATATAGGGAACAACATTAAGGTTCAGAAAAAATATGATTTTGTGTACTATATAGTATTTATTATATGACCAAATACTACTGTTATTAATCTTTATTTTTATAAAGCAAAAATTATAGAACATGTTTTCCAGAGAAATGTACATTTATTTGTTTGTTAAATGTTTCTTCCTTTTCCCCTCCCACCCACCATCTACCATCTCTCTCTAACACCACTTCCCCTCCCATATAGTCTCTTGTATACACTTATCGTCCCTATAATAATATATCTTGATCATTCAGTTATTCTATAGAGTGCAGACATTTAGTATATATTGTGTGGGGATATACAGTTTATATCTTTCAAAATCTGGCTCACTTTGTTTAACATTAAGTCCTCTGTATTTATTCCCTTTGAATCAAATGATAGAGTTTCATTTTTTCTTATGGCTAATATTTCAAGTGAGTATGTGCCACAGATTATCAACCCAATAAACAATTTTTGGACACTGAATTTCATTTCATATTTTAGCAATTATGAGTAATGCTGCAATAAAGGTGGATATGTGAATATCTTTCCAATTGAGTGTTTGCTTATCTTTGGGTAAATACCAAGGAGTGTTGAGTGTTGGTCACATGGTGTTCTATTCGCAATTTTTTTATTTTGAGCGGTTTTAGCCATAGGGTGCGTGCGCTCGCCAGACAGAGACAGAGAGACAGAAAGCGAGAAATCACCCCCCAGGGGGATGGCCACATCGCAATCCTTTCTCCTCCATTCTCCTCTCGGGATCTTGGGCACATACGCACACGTGCCAGGTGTGGGTTTTAAGCCACTGGGTCCGGGACTCGAACTGCGGTCGACTAAATGGGAGTCCACCGACATAGTCATTACGCTAACTGCTGGTCCCCGTATTTACAATTTTTGACGAACCTATACATTATTTTCCAAAGAGGTTGTACTAATTTACATGATCATCAACTGTGTGAAAGTGGTCCCTTTTCCCTGCAGCCTCGCCAACTCTGTGTATTTATTTATTTATTTATTTATTTATTTATTTTTTTATTCTAGCCAATGTAATTGGGTCTAAATGGTATCTCATTGTGGTTTTAATTTATTTGCATTTTCCTTATGACATGAGACTATGTGTGCATTTTGTTATATGTCTTTTGGCCATTCATAAGTCTTCCTTGGAGAGTCATCTATTCAGTTAATTTACCCATTTTTAAATTGGATTTGTGTGTGTGCGTGTGTGAGAGGTGAGCTGCTTTCATTTCCTGAGTTTTCTTTTTTTTTTTTTGAAGAGGTTTTTGCTATAGGGCGCGTGCGCTCGCCAGACAGACAGAGAGAGACAGAGAGATAGAAAGCGAGAAATCACCCCCCAGGGGGGATGGCCATGCCGCAATCCCTTCTCCTCCATTCTCCTCTCGGGATCTTGGGCACGCACACCCATGTGCCCCGCGTGAGTTTAAGCCACTGGGTCTGGGACGCGAACCGCAGTCGACTACGTGGGAGTCCAGTGACATAGCCATTACGCTAACTGCTGGTCCCTATTTCCTGAGTTTTCTACCAGCACTTTTATAGCTTCAGACTTAACATTTATATCTTTGATCCATTTTGAGTTTATTCTTATTAGTGAGAGATGGAGGTCCAGTTTCATTTTTCTGCAGGAGGATATCAGTTCTTTCAGTTTTTTGCTGAAAAGACTCTTTTCCCAATGCATTGTCCTGTACTCTTCGTCAAAAATCAATTGTCTGTGTATTTTGGGGATTTATTTCTGGGCTCTCTGCTCTGTTCCTTGTGTCTATTTTTGTGCCAGTTCAATGCTGTTTTGATTATCAAAGCTTTGAAATATAATTTGAAGTTGGGTAGTGAGATGCTTCCTAGTTTATTCTTTTTGTACAGTAATTGCTGTGATGATACAGTCTTTTATGATTCTAGACAAATTTTATGATTGTTTTTCTCCTTCTGTGAAGAATGTCACCAACAACTGGATCAGAATCAAATTTAACATATAAATTAATTAGGAAAGGACTGACATTTTGATTATATTGATTTTTCCAATCCAAGAACATGGGATGTTTTTCCTTCTCTCTCTCTCTTTTTTTTTTGTATTATAGTCAATTTCGTATTTAAATTTTTTATATTTTTCCTTCTAGAGGTCTTTCAAATCTTGGGTGAGATTTATATCTAAGTACCTTATTCACTTTATGGCTATTGTAAATGGGATTGCTTTCTTTAATTCTGTCTTAGACTGCTCATTGTTGGTGTGTAAACATGCAGTGGATTTACTTACTTATAAATAGCTTCTTATTATCAATAATTATTGATTATTGGTAATCAGTAATTTTTACATTGTGAAGAGCTGTTGATAAAATAAGGGTGATAAGGCCTTAAAAATTACAATGATTTATGTTTTTATAATGCCTTTAACTTTGCAAAGCCTTTTTTATTGACTCATTCAGTCATAATGATTTTACAAGAACAAAAAATTAGCAATTAGAATTTAGATTTCTGATTTGCCTAATGTTATAGTTACTACACTAGGTGAGGTAGGTTTAGAACAAAGTATATAACCCTACATAAGCTTTGTCTGTGTGCATTAGAATTAAAGAAAATAATGCTATAGATTTTTGTATATTGATTTTGTATTCTAGTACTTTACTGTTGTCTTGTATTACTTCTAGGAGTTTTGGGGGGGGGGTCTTACTTGTAGATTCCTTTGGATTTTCTATGTATATAATTATATTATCTGCAAATAGGGACAGCTTAGTTGTTCATTTCCCTGGCTGGATGCCTTTTGTTTTGCTCTCTTGTCTCATTGCATAGGCCAGTATTTCCAGCACTATGTTGAAAAGGAGTGGAGGAAGTCAACAGCCTAGTCTTGCTCCAGTTTTCAGTGGGAAAGCTGTCAGTTTGTCTTCATTCAGCTTGATGTTAGCAATGGGTCTGTTGTTTATGGCTTTCATTTTGTTAAGGAATGTCCCTTCTATACCTGTATTTCTGAAAGCCTTAATCATGAAGGGATGCTGTATTTTATAGATACATTTTCTGCATCTATAGATATGATCATATGATTTTTGTCTTTCTTTTTGTTGATGTGATATATTACAATTGTTTTGTGTATCTTGAACCTTTCTTGCATTTCTGGAATGAAGACTACCTGATCGTAGTGTATAATATTCTTAATGTGATGTTGAGCTTAGTTTGCTATTATCTTGTTGAGAATATTTGCACCAGTATTTATCAAGGATATTGGTCTATAGTTTTCCTTTTTTTGTTTTGTCCTTGTCTGGTTTTGGTAACAAGATGATAGAGGCCTCATAGAATGAGTTTGGGAGTATGCCTTCCTTTAGACTCTTTAAAAATAGTTTGAGGAGAATATGGATTAGTTCTTTAAAAGTTTTGTAGGATTTAGAGCTAAAGACATCTTGATCTGAGCTTATCTTTTGGGAGACTATTTATTATTGATTTAATCTCATCACTTGTTATTGGCCTATTCAGGCATCCTGTTTCATCCTGATTCTGTATATGTCCAGAAATTTGTCTGTATTATCTAGGTTATTCTAGTTTGTTGGCATATAATCACTGATAGTAGTCACTTATGATTTTTTTATTTCTGATTTTTGGTTATAATATTAGCAGCTTTATTACTAATTTTATCTGATTATTTTCTCTTTTTTTTCAAAAATATTTATCATCATTACTTTGCATTCACTGTATGTCATTAGAACATATGAAATGAATTTTCTCTGTATGAATACATTATATACTAGTCCAAAATTATTACCATGCATATCATCATAAACAGATTGTTTTCCATTTTTGTGTCCCTTAAATGTTTTGCTTCTCTTTTTCTCATTGATTCCTTCTGCTCTCATCCTTTCACATTTCCTATCTTCCTATTCCTAACTGTATGTCAATTTTGTTTATCCTCTCAAAAAACTAGCTTTTTGTCCCATTGATTTTTTGTATGTATTTTTAAATTATTTTTTATTTAATTTATTTCAGCCCTATAATAATTATAAATAATTATGAACCCAATTCCAGGGCACCTAGCTATGTAAAAGAAAGACTGATAGATATAAAGGAACAGATAGATTACATCACAGTAATTGTTGGGGATTTCAACAAACTCTTGTTATCAATGGACAGGTCATACGGACAAAAAATAAACAAAGAGGAACAGGAGATAATTAGTACCATAAACCAAATGGACCTAACAGACATATATACAGCATCCAGCCCACAACTGAAAAATATACTTTTTCTTATTTCCACATGGGACATTTTCAAATATTGACCATGTAATAGGCCACAAAGCAAGCTACTACAAATTTAAAGGTACAGAAATTATGCCCAGCATCTTCTCTGACCACAATGGGATTAAACCTGAAATTAACCACAGAAAACAGTTTTCAAAAATACATGGAAAGTAAATAACCTACTTCTAGACAACTTTCAAACTACTGAAGAAATTAAGATTGAAATTAAAAGAAAATTTATTGAAACTAATAATGAACACACCACTCTCCATAACTCTTGGGACACAGAGAAAGCATTCATTACAGGGAAGTTTATAGCCATTAGTGCTTATAGGAAAGTTTTTTAAAGGAACAGAAAAGTGGTAAGTAAATAACATTGTAACTCAAGGAACTGGAAAAGTCACAGCAGAAAACAAAAACAAAAACAAAAGCAAGAACAAGACCAAAAAAAAAAAAAAAAAACCCTCCCAAAATAACTGAAGAGAGGAAATAATAAAAATTAGAGCCAAATACCTATTTTTTAAAAAGCAATTTTAGATAACATATTTTCTCATCTTCTTTTATCTTCAGCCAGGTCTCAAATTTACTTTATCATTTTGTATGATTAAACATTTCCTATCTCCTGCTACAATGTGCATCTTGACAAACACTCGTATAGAGATTTTTGATCAAACTATTTATTTTCACAGTGCACTCATCCACAAAAAAACAAACAAAAATAGCAAAGGGAGGGGCAGGAAAATTTTAATGTACTCTATCCTCAAGATATTTAATAAAAGTATGAATAGTAATTTTTTTACTCTATTCATTTTTTTTTTCATGAGAAAGAGAAACAAAGAGATACAGAGAAAGCACTCCCAACAGATCTCTCATGCTGTGATCCACACCCATTCCCAGCTGGCATGGATAACTGGTACATGTCTTCATGCTCAGTATGCTCAGAGGTCCTGGGATGTAAACTCATGACCCTGACTATGCAAATTCAGCTGTGCCTATGCTGCACCACTACCTGGCCCTGGACCATAATTAGCCAGATTAGATGTTCAGCAGCCAAGCTAAACCTAGTCTAAAAAGAAGCAATCTGCCAAGAAGCTGAAAAATAAACAAAAAGTCAACAGAAAGGGCTTTGAGTTCATAATTTGTTTTGACCTCCATGCTCAACACCTAACACTCCACAATCATTGTACCTGTACATCTAAATGAACAGGTTGCATTATTTAAGGGCACAGCATGTTGTAATAACAGAGATTAAAATCTACCCATAACCCTCTAAACACACACTTTTCTCCTGCACCTGCATAAAGAATTTTAAGTATCATATACGTAGGAGATGATCATTTTTTTGGTTCTCGCTTTCCTGAATTTAGAAGGATGATATAGTTCTATGTCAAAACTGTATCACCTATAATACATGGACATACATTGGAAGCTACATTGGATGACCAGAAAATAAAATATATATTATAAACCAGATTACTTCATTTGTATTTAAAAGTACATATTATGTTGTTATAACATTTTAATATTTAACTTATAATACTTTTAGTTAACTATATTTTATTCTTTGGCGGGGAGGCAAGACTATAAGCAGAATGCAGTGATGAGGAACTTATTTTTGCCTACATTGTTGAACATGGTTGTAGTTGATTAGGTAATGGTTTTCCTTATGTTATAAGCCTGAGATTAAGTATAGGAAAGCTCACTGGGACAAGAAGAAATGAATGCCTTTGTCCCCTTGTAATTTGTCAACACAATTGGCCTAGTCCTTGAGAATTTACTAAATGCTTGACCTACTCATATGAATTAGATTTTCCTCTCTCATTTTTTTTTCTCTGAATATGTAAAGGTAGATAGAGTATGGATAGGGTTATAAGATTTAGCAATAAAAATACAGATACTCAGTTAAATTTAAATTTTGTATTAATGTTTAATATATTTTATAGAATTAAGGCACAATTATTGTATGAGGGATACTTATATTTTAAAATGTGATTATATAAAGTTTAAATTTATCTTGATGTTCTGTACTTTAACTGAAATCTTAATTATGATCAGGGAGGCAAAGTACTTAATAAATCTGACTATAGTTTTCAGTAGAGAAATAATGAGATTATGGAATGATACTATGACCGAGAATATACAGCAAAGTTGACAAAAATACAAGACTAACATTTACAAGTTCCAGGAATTAGGTTCTAAAAGCTTGAGGAAGAATTGTTTGGCTTACTATAACACCATACGCAGATATTCATTTCAGAGGACTGTTGACACACATAGGAAACTGTTTATATTTCTAAGTAAGTAAACATATGAAACTATTCTCTGGTATATTATGAATCACTCAAGGATAAGAACTATATATTCTTCACTTTTACCTTTATAATACTTGTCGTTTATTCGGTGCTTTAGAACTGTTGAATGAATGAAAGAATGTAAAAAATAGCACCATTTACAATGCATAAAAGTATCAAAATCATGTCATGAAGATATAATTGTTTCAATCAAGTTTAGAAAGATATGAAAAAAATTAATTGATAAATAGAATTTTTATTACTATGGTAATTTTGTTAATCAAAAATCATATCAATATGTATCTTCTAATCAATTTGAAAGAGCCAATAATCTCAGCAGAAATACCCAATTTTGTTTCTTTTGATTGTTTTTACTTTTTGTTATAGGGCATGCACACTATTGGAGAGAGAGAGAGAGGGAAAGTGAGAAATCACCCTCTATAGGGTGGCCATGCTGCTATCCCTTTTCCTCCACTCTTTTCTTGGGATTTTGGGCAAGCATACACATGCACTTGCACTTGGCGTGATTTTTCAAATTACAGGGCAGAACTGGCTATGTGGAATCCAGCTTCCTTAACCTCCATGCTGCCTGCTGGCCCCCACAATGTTCTTAAATAGAAAAATATGCTTTATCTTTCTTCCCCAGGAACTTAAAAACCAGTGTATGTGTGTGTGTATCTGTGCATGTCTGATAAATAACATTAGATTTATGGGGAAGAAGAAAAAAAGATATGTACATACAAATGTTTCAATATGTATTCTTAGTACTATTGAATACATAAATATGCACCTTAGTATTGGCTTTATTATTAAAAATGTCAACTTCTTGAAACATAATATCATATATGACTTAGTGTCCACTTTTACAAAGTAAATAAAAGTTTCCAGGAAACAGTAAACAAAATATCTGTGTTCAAAATGATTTGAGTAATTAACTAACTGATGTATGTCCAGTAATTCAAATTGTGGGTCTTTGATTGACTTTACACAACTGAAGGGAGCTTTACTCTCATCAATGTATAGAAGTGAAATTTGATCAAATACATCGTCCTTGTTAGTATCTTCCTATATTGATGTGTTTACCTTTGAAATTCACAAGTCAAATTAAATGGTCATGTCAGAAAAAATACAGTAGCTTATAACATGGATTTATACAATTGAATGTCTAGATTAGTGGAACCAAAAATATACTATCAAGAATATTTTACTTTTTTAAATTATGGCAGCATAACATAAAATTGTATCTCTCTCATCATAGAAAATATATTTTGAGTGTTTATAATAAAATAATTTTGTGGAAATAATAGTAAAATAATTATAGCTACTTAAAGTATGTTGGTTATTCCAGGCCTTTCTATGTACTTTTTAACACCATGGAAGTTTAAAATATCATACAGATTGGCAAACTTTTATTTAAGCCTCTTGTCTTTATAGAAGTACAGAAGAGAATACTCTCAGTGGCTTATATTTTAAAGTCAAGTCAAAAAATAACAACTATAAAGTAAAAGTTATGAGAAAAAAAGGAAATGTATTAGTCTCACAAAGCAAGCATCAAATAAGGGTCAGACCTCAGGGCATACAGTCAGATCCACCAGTAGCAGGGTCAGATGAAAATGATAATATGTCTGCTGACCCTGAAAAAAACTAGGGTCTTTCATGCCAGTAAAAGGTTACAGCTCACACAAGTGACCAACAAGAGCTTACAGTGGACAAAGATAACAGAGCAGGGTCTTACCAGGGTTGGGGCAGGGGAACAGAACTGGAGGATTCATTAGCAGAAGCCATCTGAAATAACTGTTGGTGAGGGTAGTCTCTTCAGTAGGAGGTGTGATCAACCTAAGGAAGGTTACAAATCTGCAATGACCTTGAGAAAGAAAGTCGGTCGCATGATCAGTAGGGATTAACCATACCTGTAAGCAATCCTGTCAGCCATGTCTTTAAGCTCATAGTTCTCACAGCCCTCTTTTTTCTTTCCCTTTGTACACAATCTCTTTTCTAGATCAATTTTATCTTCATAATGACAATTAAGTCTTTGTTTAAATTGTTGAGGCAAAGTCATGTCTCACTCATCGAAACCCAACAATCCTTGATAATTTCTTAAAATAATCACACAGAGTGGCCATTTTTTATGTAGAAAATTTGGACTCTATGTGTCTGAACTTAAGAGCAGATTCGGTTTTATTTCTTTGGAAAGAATAAAGAAAGATGTAAATATTTTCTACTGAAAAACCTAATCAAAATTTTGAATTTGAGTTGGATACAAGGGCCATGTTTCTATCTCAAAATGGTATAGATCTTCCAGGAAAGAATATAATATTTTGTTCTTACTGATAGACAATTGATCTTTTGTTATCCACAAGTTCTGCATTCTTAGATACAACCAACCATGGATCAGTTTTTTTTTTCTTTTTCTTTTCTTAGTTTTTGGCCTAGCTGCAGTGGCACAGCAGTAGTGCAGCTCTGCAAGGCTGGAAGCCATATGGAAGATCAAGGTTCAGGTCTCAGTCAACTTGTGCATGCTTGACACCTGCATGTGCCTATGATCCTGGCTGGCTGGGGAGGCTGGAGAGGGGAGATCACTGCATAAGACCCTACTGAGAGATTGTCTCTTTCTTTTACTCTCTCCCAATTTCTCTCATGAAATACATAAATAAATAAATGTTTAAACATGTTCTATTGTTGACATATATTATGTAGTTAGGTTTACAATGATTTGTCTATACAAAACATGTGACTTTTTTTCTTATTGTGATTCCCTAAACAATAGAGCAGCACAACTATTCACATAGCGCTTATATTTGGTTAGGTATTATAAACAATTTAGAGATGATTTGAAGTATACAGTAAGTTATATGCCATATTATGTGATTTAAAATAAGGCACCTGAGTGCTGGCAAATTTTGGTATTTGTAGTGTACCCTGGAACTGATTCTCTAGGGAGACTGAGAAACAACTGTAACTTCGAGAGGCATATTACAATATGGCATACTTTTGGAGAATCAAGTCACGGTTATTCCTTCTTTCTTTCTTTCTTTTTTTTTTTTTTTTTTGGAGAGGTTTTTGCTATAGGGTATGTGCTCTCACCAGAAAGACAAAGAGAGACAGAGAGACAGAAAGTGAGAAATCACCCACTAGGGGGGATGGCCATGCCACAATCCCTTCTCCTCCATTCTTTTCTAGGGATCTTGGGCACGCACGCACACGCACCCAGTGTGAGTTTTAAGCCACTAGGTCCGGGACGCAAACCACGGTTGACTACATGGGAGTCCAGTGACACAGCCATTATGCTAACTGATGGTCCCAAGTCACAGTTTTTCTATAAATAAGAAAGTGGAAGTCACTCAAAGTGTGAAATTGTTTTGCCACTTTACTGTGGTTACTTGTCTTGAGATAAATGTGTTTTTTTTGTTCAGTTTTCTGCTGAATTTATTTAATTAATTATGACTGGGAAGATATTTGCAGTTCAAATAATTTTTATTTCCAAAATAAATAATTTATATACTATGTGAGAAAGTGTGGACTGTTTGGAAAAAATAAAAACATACTGAGTAGAGTAAATGGAAAAATAGAGTGGTAAATTTGTTTGTGATCAGAGGGAGCCCTGAAGAGAAAGATTGTTTGACCAAATCTTCAAAGATGTGAAGTGGCAAAGGCTAGATTTCAGGCTGACAGAAGAGCTAAGTCATGTGCCTAGAGTTTAAGAAACAACAGAGAAGTCAGTATGACCACAGCAGAGCTGAGTATGGAGGAAGCTGTCGTAGCAAACATTAGATAAAGATCTGCGTTTATGTGTTGGTTTTGGAAGATGCTACGGTAATTATGTGTGATCTCTAAAATTCATTTAGAAATTTAATCCCTAATGCAGTATCAAAAGGTGGCAATGTTAAGAGATGGTTAGGCCTTGAGGGATCACCCTTAGGAATGGATTATTGCCTGTTAAAGGGAGATGGGGGCATACTTTCTGCTGTAGCAGGACTCAGTCTATATACTCTAGAGGACAAAGCAACAAGTCATTTTCCCGGACACAGAGAGCAGCCTTCATCAGACACCAACTTATTAGTAATTTGATTTTGGTCTTCTCAGACATCAGAACTCTGAGAAATAAATTTATGCTCTTTTTAAGATACTCCGTCTCAGGAATTTTGTTATAGCAGAAGAAATGCACTAAAATAGAAGAATAGATTATGTAGTCTCCTGTACAAAATTCAGAGTATTTATAACATTTCCAACAGAAAAGTGACAAATATTTGATTTAGATTTTAAAAAGCTAGCTGTGACTAAGCAAGACAGGCTATGAAAGAGAGACATTGTATGTCTCCCCTTAACATATATGGACTGTCAGCCCTCTATGGCAGAGACTGAAAGACTGGAAAACATACAAGCATTAAAAATTGTTATAGACACTAGAATCCAAGTGGAAAGAGTGGGTGAGGGGAAGAGCTTAGGAAAGGAAATTTGGGAAAAAAATGGATATGGTTTATTATTTGTTGATTAGGAGGTGTGTATGTTCTCAACTGAGCTGGACTGAGGTGTGTGTCACACTGGGTAAAGTCTCTTTATAATCTAAATTATGAATAGTGATTAAATGTATAAATAATAATTAAAATTAATACAAATTATAAAAATATATGTGTAAAAAAAAAAGTTAGCTGTGGCTACTTTGTTGAGACTAAACTTATAATGAGAGCAGGACGGCTGGGAAAAAAGCAAAAGCACTGAGCCTGAATCAAATAATTAAAATAAAATTAATAACCCTTACTTAACTTGTATTGAAGTACATATATTTCTGAACTTAGAAAAAGTTATAGCTGTATTCTTTTTTGTATTGTTGGACTTGTAAATATTTAAATAATTTGACCTGTTTTGTCTTTTCTTGTACCTGTCAGTAGATAGACAAACAATTAAGACAATAATTGTTAGTTCTATGTCAAGTCAATGAGAAAGAAGTAGCTCTTACATTTAAATAAAAAGTGTACTGTGAAAACTTGCTTAAAAGTATAAAGCTATCTGAAAAAAAATTCAGTTTCTACAGTAATAAAAAATGGTTTTATTTTTCCTTCAGGTATTACTAGAGCATACTAAGAAATATTTAAGTTTGAATTTTACCAATTCTTCATTTTAAAAATTTTACTTTTCAAATATCTGTGGAGAATAACATAAGCAGCTCACGCATAAGTGAGTCTTTCAAGGATGTCAGAAAACTAGTGCATTACAATAAATTCCCTTCATTGCACATAGATCACTATATAAATATTGATATTATAAAATTTAAAAATCTATTATTTATTATACTATATTAGCATGAATGGCTATTTGAATGGTCTTGAGAATATGAATATCACTTTATGAAAATTTGAATATTCTCCAAACACTCTTATTGCCTAGTGGTCCAAGGGACCAAATACCACATGGCTGACTGTGTGGTTCAAATCCCCGACCCAATGGCATGAAAAACATGCCGGGAGCATGAGTGTATGTACGTGTGTCTATGTGTCTATGACTGAATACCAACACAGTGGCGAATAGAGAAGGGACTGTGGCATCACCATTCACCTTGGTGGAGTATTCGCTCCCAATCCCTCTCTTATTTTCTTTCCCTCTCTTTCTCCAGTGAGTGCAAAAACTACCTGACAAATTAAAACAATAAAAGAAATTTTAGTATTCTCATTTGTTAAACACAGAGATTATATTATAGTATTATAAGAGCTAATCTATCATTGTATGGTTTTATGAAGCATCACCACTCTGCTGATTTAAATTAAACGGAGTGACTGGAGAATTCCTCATGTCACCATAATTCTGTAGTAATATAATGGTTTCATTTTATACCTCTTGGCTCCCCATTTAACCTCATGGCCCCACAATTACTAGTTGCAACTATATTAATGGTCTTAACATAGTGTTTTTCATTAAAATATGACATATTAAAATGTTTTGTGGATTATATCCTTATCACATAAAAAAATCAATCCAAAGAAGTAACAGAAAAAGATGGCTGCATTATCTCTGGTGTTGAGTTGAAGTGCTTTGCGTTCTAATAAAATGGGAAAAAATGACAAGTGACCTGTCAGAGAATAGAACTCATTTTACAGAGTTTGCAAATGAGGCAGAAGAATGTGAGAATGTACCTCATCAGCAAGTTAGCAACCACTTTGCTATTATCACCACTCTTCATATTTCAGTTGGAATTTTAAACCATAAATAGCACTAAACTCAGCCGACTAGAAGCAAAATATCCAAATGTACATTCCTTAGAACATATTCTATTTCAGTGTTTTATTTGTACTCAGGTAGATTAAAATGAAAATGATGTGAAGCAAAGAATTTATCATTATTTCAATTTCAGGGCTTCAGCCATTTATCCTTGCTCTCACCTGTGGGATCCTTACTCCTTGGTCTTGTCTATAGATTCTTCTTCACAATTCTTTCTCTTTTTCTTTTTTTTTTTTTTTATTTATAATTGCTGAAGGACGCATGTGCTCTCTAAAGAGAACAAAGAGGAAGAAAGCATACCCCATAGGCTGATGTCACACTGCAGCCTCTTTACTGCCATTTACTTATCTCACCAGGATTTTGGGTATACACAGACACAGGTCACCAGGGCTGAGACGTGAAACATGCAATTGGTTATGTGGGATCCAGCTCCCAGAAACCCCTGACCATGGAGTAGACCCTACATTTTTATCAGTGCTATTCTCCATATATGTTTCTATAACACTTAATATATTACACACTCGAATTATACTCATGGCACTATAGATATAAATATGCACATAAATAAATGAGAGATAGGTAGGCAGATGACAGATAGACTGATACTAGATACCAGATACATGTATACAGAGAGAATTAGATAATTTAGATTCATGATAGATAAATGACTAGAAAAATATACTGATAGAAAATAGATGAACAGAGAAAGTTAGATAACTTAGATAAATAGATGCTAGATTGGTAGAAATATGATACATAGGTTAGATAAACAGATGATAGGTGTAGGATAGGCAAACTTAAATAGACAAAAGGTAATAAGTAAATAGTGATATATGTGTGTGTACACACATGCATACACACACACACTATAATATATATATATATATGTATATATATATATATGAATGAACTGTTAGATGATAAGCACAGAGCTTAGATACATTGGTAGATACATGGTTGTAGAGAGAGAAGTAGACACAGATGGAGATATGGTCCTTTTAAAGTGTCCAGTATATCTTAATTAACAGTTAATTTTAATTATATCTATAGCAGGCGAACCTCTGTTGCATACTAGGGTAATGTCTAGGTCCTGAAAGGCACCATGAGGTAGTAATTAAGGACACAGACTTCTGATGCCAGTCAGAATTAATCAAATCATAAACACAGATGCAATAATCTTAAGTAAACAGGGAGAAAAAAATTCTAATTAAGTTAGATATTTCAGCAATGCATGTTTTCATCCACAGGAATCCTTTCAATGTCCTTCAATAAGAAAAGTAAACTATATTTTCTATAAAATCAGCAAAAAAGAATGAAAATTCAATAGTTATTTATAACCTTTAAAAATCTTGGAATGGAGTAAAAATCTATGTTTATAAATTATATTTATGGAATTTATGAGAAATATAATTTGTAAAGGTGAAACGAAGAACATGTCAAGACACCTTGCTTGACAGTTGGACATTCTAACACTAATATATGCCAGTACAAAATTAAAAACAAATAAATAAATAAAAAGCATAGAAAGAATTGCAGAGAAAGAAATAAAACTAATTATTTACATCATAACTGTCTTCATGACAAACCTCAGAGAGATTTTTAAATCTATAAACTAGTCTCAGCTGCTGTGGGACAGCAGAGATGACAGTGCTATGCTAGGCTGGGAGCCATGTGGGTTCAGATACCAGGTCAGCTAGACAACACTACAGCTATCTGTGGAGGCATGCAGGTCCCTGAGGTGTTGGAGGTTTGGGGAGGAGGGATCTCAGTGTGGCAGGACTCTATTGAGGTTGATTTCTCTCTCTTTCTCTCATGCACAGGTGAAAAGCTCTCTATTATCAAAAAAAATAGAAATTAAAAAATACTTTCAAGAGTTAACACAAATGCATCTACTGAATAAAAATAAGATAAATATAGAAATGTCAACTTCATTTTTTTTTTATATACCACCAGCAGAAAACACCCTATAACTAGGAATATATCTGATACATATTGGCCAACTTTTATTCATAAAATTATCAAACATTAATTTAAAAAAATATGAAGGAAGAGAAGTATATAGAAGGGCATACCATGTTCTTGAACAAACAAAATGCTTACTTCATTTTTATGTTGTGAACAAAAGTACCCAAGGTGGGGGAATTTAAGAGTACAGAGTTTATTTATTTTATTTTATTTTATTTTATTTTATTTTATTTTATTTTTTTTTTTGGAGAGGTTTTTTTGCTATAGAGCGCGTGCGCTCACCAGACAGACAGAGAGAGACAGAGAGATAGAAAGCAGGAAATCACCCCCCAGGGGGGATGGCCACGCCGCAATCCCTTCTCCTCCATTCTCCTCTCGGGATCTTGGGCACGCACGCACACGCGCCCGGCGTGAGTTTAAGCCGCCGGGTCCGGGACTCGAACCGCGGTCGACTACGTGGGAGTCCAGCGACATAGCCATTACGCTAACTGCTGGTCCCAAGAGTACAGAGTTTATTTTGAATAGTAGTTCTGTTGGCTGGGAAGTGCAAAGGCAGCATAAAGGATGGAAAGCAGAACTTTGAGCAGAGCATAGTGTGGTCAGTATCCTTGGTTTTCTTTCTATTCTGGTCTCATTTCCTTTTTTAGGCACACATGAGAATTTGACCATGGAGGCCTCACTCTCCTCAAGATCACACTGAACCACTCTGGGAAATCATGAAGGTATTAAGTTTTCACATATCACTATAATCAAGTTCCAATACATGAATTTTGGAGTATATCAAAATTTCAAAACATGAAACTTTGGAGGACAAACCATTATCCAAACCATCACAGAAAACTCTGAACAACACATTTGTTCCAGTGTCTTGTGTCATGGTGTCTATATATAATTCTCAAATGCTTGGACATTATTAGTCAGCTCTGGGAGCAAAGGAAGGGAAACACAGAGGTTTTGTTATTAGTCTTTCCTAGGTTTTTGTGCAAGGTTTACCAGTTCAATTAAATCTTGCAATTCTTGGCATTTAACCATGTCTAGTTTCAATTTCTTCATCTGTACAATGAGTTATTAGTTACCATATATTGTACTTATAAGGGTTACGTGAGAAAAATGATTGATCTCTCCCTACTTGTTCAAAACATTTTTAGAGTAAGTTAAAATCTCATCCAGTAATCTCTTATTATTCATTTTATGATTATCCCTTAAATAAATGCAGAATGTTAAGATATATAAATAAATCGCTATCCAGTTTATTGAGGATGTGTCAGCTACTGTACTGGTATCTTATAAGGTATTCTATACCTTTTCTATCCCAATTGCCTAAGTCCAATGTTCACACTGTGGGCATATTAACTGCATATAAGATTATTTGGGGTGCATCATGGACATGCAACTGAGCATAATTTTGACTAATTGTGGGGTTAATTTTGTATATAACATAACCCTGGTTTTCCAGTTATTTAGAATAGTAAAAGTTTCTTGGCACATGTACTTAATCTATTTCAGTTGTGTATAACAAAAGTCAGTGATATGCTATCCTTGTGACAAATTTTGGAAGTACTGCTTGCACAATTTTTCATCTACTATCCTCCTCTATGTATCACCCAAAATAATATACTTGTGGTAATAAAGAGGTTCTGTTTAGATTTCAAATACATCTATATAATGATATATCATGTCATAAAATATTTTTAAATCATAGAGAATTATACTTCATATCTATTTCCTTCCTATAGTACCCGAAAATGAAAGAAACTTAGACCCTGAATTGTACAAAGAACCTGTGGTTTTAGCAACTAAAGAGAGAAAAAAAAAATTCTCAGATATACAAAGAAAAAAGTATAGCACAGTGTCAGCTAAAGGAAGAACAGTTTTAAGTTAGAAGCCATGGCCTTTCTTAATTCCCCTTTTCTCTTGACTTAACCACTGCAGAAAAATAGTCTTTCTGTACTATGTCACACATCTGTCAAGGATTATCATTCCTTTCTGAGATGCGAGTCTGACTGGCAGTTTTTTCCAGCAAGAGTAAGGCTAGGAATTATTATGTTTTTATGTAATTTTATGTGATACAATATGAGTGTCACAACTGATTTGATAAATGATAAATTTTGTTTTTTTGTTTTGAAGAGGTTTTGCTATAGGGCATGTACACTCACCAGAGGGACAGAAAGAGACAGACAGAAAGCAAGAAATCACCTCCCCCCCACCCCCCAGTGGGGATAGCCAAACCGCAATACCTTCTCCTCCATTCTCCTCTCAGGATCTTGGGCATGCACGCACGCGCGCCCGACGTGAGTTTAAGCCATGGGTCCGGGACTCGAACCACCGTCGATTACATGGGAGTCCAGCGACATAGCCATTACACTAACTGCTGGTCCTGATACATTGTTTTTGACACATTATTTCCTTTTTTACTAGGCCTCCAAAGGAAGAGTTTTGGGTTTCAGCAGAACATTCTGTATCTACTATTCTCTGGAGGTTTTAGACCAGAATTTTTGTAGCTCTACTCCATCTTCAGAAGTGTGTGTGTGTGTGTGTGTGTGTGTGTTTATGTAATCCTATTACAATGGCTCAATAGCAACTTCCAATTAGTAAACCTGGAACTATGTATAGAAAGAGATAAGAAGATCAAAGCTGGAGAAAGCTACATATTACTGACTGTGTACAAGAAACAAGGCACAAAAAATAAACTGGTGATATTATTGAAGGTAAATAAAAAATACAGAAGGGCAAACTAAACAATAACTTGACAGCCATAATTTTATAAAATCCAAAATACTGCTTTAAGCAAGAAATGATTGAACCTATAGAAGAACACATAGTGCTTTTCAATGTGAAAATTTGGTAGACATCAATTCTCTGGTATTAATACATACACAAAACACTACAAGTTACTGAAGAAAACTAAATTCCATTAAAATAAAAATAATATTGGACCAGCCCACAGCATGGTGGTTCAGACACTTGGATCCCACATAACCAATTGCATGATTTACGTCCTGAACCCAGTTGCTTGGGAGACATGCTGGCTGTGTGCATGCATGCCCAAAAATCCCTAAAGGAAGGAGACTGAGAAGTAGGGATTGTGGTCTGAGCATTCTACTGGAAGGTGCTTTCTCACTCACCCTACTTACTCTGTGTCTCTCTAGAGGTAACGCATACTCTGGCAATTAAACAAACAAACAAACAAACACATAAAATAGTACAGGACAGGGGCTGAGTGGTAGTACAGTGATAAAAGGTGACATTCTGTGAAGCAAACCCTCCTCAGAAGTTTCTGGGTTCGTATCTAGAGGCCCAAATCTCTGGACCTCCCAAATACAACATGCATGTATATGTGTGCCCAAAATTTCAGGGCTGGGTGAAGTTGAGTTAACCAGACCCTATTGGAGATCTCCTTATCTCAACATCTCTCTCTCTCATGGAAAAAAATTTTTAAAAAAACTTAAAAAAGAGAAATCCTACAAAACAATTAAAAAAGGTTTACATGTAATAGAAAAAGAAACAAACATATAAGAACAAGCAATTTTTAGAGAAATCAGTGAGGTATCTCTTCAAATCCATGAAAAATTCTCAACTTCTGTCATAATAAAAAAGATGTAATGAATATTGTGTTCTTTATTGGCAAAAATAAAGCTAGCACACTGTCTTTGTCAAAGTTTGGGGAAATGTGTTTTTCTCGTAATAAGGTAAAATCTTTATCAAGAACAAGTTAGTAACGTATATTTATTTCAATTGTACTACTCTTGTAACATTTTGATTTATATGGCTTATCCTACAGATATTTTCAAATATGTGAATACTTCCTTAAGTACATCACATTTATTTAAACATTGGTTAAAACTTACAAGTGAGTTGATGGTGGTTTTATCTAAATTATCTTTGTACATTGAGACACAAAAGGCATTAAAAAGAGAATAAGGCAACCTCTTGTACATTGATACTTTATCAACTTTATTATAAATGGAAAAAATATGGAGTATTATATATACAGCATAGTACTTTTTATGCAAAAATCAAAAAGTACATATGTGTCTTTATAATAATCTTAAAGTGCTTTGTAATGCACTTAAAAGTTACTTAACAAGCTTCTTGATGTTTGCTTCCAGTCAAGAGAATTCGGTCATTGGCAGTGGGCATGGGAGAGTAATGTGCGGTTCATTAGATATTCTTCTGGGGACCAGTCATGGTGGTTAAGATGTTGGACTCCCACATAGCCAACTGGTTTGAGACCTGGACCAGATGACTTGAGAACCACATTAGGTACTTGGGGGTTGTGCCCCAAATCCCATAAAGGAGAAGGAATTGCAGCGTGAGAGATTGCAGCGTGGCCATCCCCCTGGAGGACTGACTTATCACTTCCCCGCTTTTTGTGTCTCATGATATATATATATATATATATATATATACACACACACACACACACACACACACGTGTGTGTGTGTGTGTGTGTGTGTGTGTGTGTATTGGCTGATTGGCTGATTTTCTGCAAACATATGGTGGTATCATCCAAATAAGTATCATAATAACCATCATGCATTTCCCTAACTCCTTCGGTTGGCCACACCCGCCTGTCCAGAATGCCCCATGGCTCCCTTTGTCTTCCCACATCCACTTTGAATACTGACTCAATGTTATGTTCGTGTTCTGTCTAAAACTTGAAAATAACAGATACATTGGAATTAGTAGATGGCGTAGCAGTTATATCACTTAAAACTCATGCCTGGACAGGGACAGGGACATGTGTATGCCTGCCTGAGATTGCAAGAGGAGAATGGAGGAGAAGGGATTGCAGCATGGCCATCTCCCTGGGAGGTGATTGCTCGCTTTTCGTCTCTCTGTCTCTCTGGTGAGCACATGCACACTGTAGCAAAAATACTCTCAAAAAATAAAAATATAACAATCAATATATTGTTTAACTGGAAAGTATTAATTATACATGCAATTTTTGCTACCACTGGCATAAAATATTCATCATATGTCAGGATATTGAGGAAAAATAAGAGAAAGTAACACTTGAGATAACACAGAAAATGATATAAACTTATTTATTTTTTTAAACTCTTAGCATCATTATCACTTTCATTTAATTAGATGTTTTTATCGATGTACCTTTTCACACTTCCTACCTGACAAACTTCTTCAGTAGAAGACCCATATTTCACATGTACATATATATTTGTATAAAATAATTTCATAATAATACTTCCATTTTATAAGCTTGGATTGTTTATAGTAGCGCAAGGTAAATAACAACAGCATATAAGTAAGCAGAAATGCATTTGGCTGTGAATGTATAGTAATTTATAAAAGATCAATAAACCTAGATATCTGTTTCCTGGAAGTATATCCAACCCACACCATACACACTGGGAAAATGAAAATTTGTTATTTAACAGTTGTTACCTTCAGAAATCACATATATATACTATTGCAAATAAAAATATACTAAGTCATCAAAATGGTTTATAAGATGATTAATGCTAAGTTATTTAGGGGAAAATGTGAGCTTTGTCTTTTTGCTTAGGACTTCCCAGCTTGTGCTTGTTCTGGTTACATGACTCTTCCTTACTGTACTCAGGATGTGCTTCCCTAAATGGGACATAGAAACAAATGGCTCACTTGTCTGTCCCTGGGGTAATAGTCACAGGCAAGTTTTATCAAGAAAGAATCTTCAAAATTTCCCAAAGCTGAAATGTTCTGTAAGAAATATGACAAATATAGCTGCAAGGTGAGATGCTGTAGATGAAAATTAAGATGAAAGTCACCTCCGAAGATCTAAGACTCAGACCCTATGAAGAGCTGACTAAGGATTTCTTGAAATTCTGCCGTACTTTTATCCATATAATGATCTTGGCATGGCCATAAATCTATCATTACTATCCCTTGACCTGTCCTAAAAATGAAATATTGCTTTTTATGTTATAAAATGTCAATGTCACATCTGAATGCTAAACGGAGCAGAAAATGAGTCATATGGGATGTTGGCAAAAATTGAAATCCAGGGCTAAACTTTTACTGTTTTTCTTGTTATTTGCTTTAATTCTAATATTCTAAGTTATCTGTTTGTATATAGCACCCTGCAACAAATTGTATCAATATGTCAGATGTTGAAATAATACAACATATGGATAGAAAGGAAACTGATAAATTAACTGACTCTACTTATCCTAAAGAAATAACATGATCCTTGACCTTGACATTTTCACATCTATTAACATATGAGGTTGGATTTATATTCCTTAGGTCAGAAATGTCAGTTTTTATTCAAATAAAGCTATATTACTGGTTACAGTAGACTTTCCTTTAGTTTAAAGTTTCTTCATAAAAATTTATATTCATTGACTATTCTTCTAAAAATCTATTCTGCTGCCATAACATTTCTTTTCATACTAGTGCTTCTATACCAACAGAGAACTCAAAAGCAAACTCAATGAAATATTATGTATATTAAAAATGCCTTAAAGAAGAAACTACAAGGGCAATTTGACAGTTTTTTATGGAAATGCATGTACAGTATGGTGTTGATCTATTAAAATAATGAATTATTATTTGTCTTAGGCTTCAGAGTGAACTCTATATTTTTAAATTTATTTTATACATTTAATCACTGTACATCCCTCAGCTTTTAAATTGAACTTATCCTTCATAAATATACTTCACACCGGTCCAGTTGAGGATACAAAATACATTATCATCAGCAGATAATAATCCAGTCGTGCGTCCAATAAATGTCCGCCTCTCTATTTTCCTCCTTAATTACTTTCTTTACACTCTCCCCCTTCTCCTACCCTCTTCCCACAATGTCTCCATTATCTATAACCGTTTTCAATGCTTCTATGTCCTCTAATATTTTAATTTCCACTATGGAGTGTGGATAGTCGGTATATGCTAACTGGAAACATGCAACGTCTCTCCTTCATAGCCTGGTTTTTTCACTTGGCAGTAAATCTTCCGTATCTGTTCACTTTCTGTAGAATGCCACAGTCTTGTTTATTATGGCAGTGTAATATTTCATAGAGTATATGTGCTGCACTTTTCCATTTCGTTCATCTGTTTGTGGACATCTGGGTTAGTTCCATGTCTTAGAAATTATGAATAATACTTCAATAAACATAGATTTGCAAGCATTTTATGACTGAGTAGATATCATTTGGGTAGATACCCAGGAGTGGGATTGCTCGATCATATGGTAGTTCTATTTGTAGGTCTTTGAGAGTGAGGATTTTTATCTCAATAAATTTAATTGTGCATTTTAACGACGAATGCATTAAATTCAAATTAGTTACTTGCAGCAAAGGTATTTATTATTTTTGTTGTGTGTGTGTGTGTATGCACACATACATATGTGTGACTGTATGTTTGGTCTTATCCTATGACATTCTGACATTCTTTTTTTTTTTGGAGAGATTTTTGCCATCAGGTACATGTGTTTGCATGAGAGACAGAGAGAGACAGAAAGTGAAAAATCCCACCCTGGGGGGATGGCCACACCTCAATCCCTTGTCTTCCATTTTCCTCCCAGGATTTTTGCATAGCCATGTGGGAATCCAGCACAACTACCATGCCACCTGCTGGCCCCCCATGACTTTCTAGAGGTCTATTATTTTGCAAATGAGTAAACCAATACCATATCATTGTTAGCACATAAAAAAGACACTATCCACTTTATAGTGATGTGAATGAAAATAAAATATACATCATAAAAATATAACATTATTATACAGATGACTGCACATTTATTGTCAAATGCTAGCACTTAGTGAGGCAGAAATGCTTCAGAAAGAAGTTTTCCTCTCTTCTTACTCCTTTACACAGTCTAAACTGCCAGTTGGACATTATTTGCCAGCATGTAATGTAGTAGTCCTAGTGAGATAAAAGTATTCGTTTCTGGTGTAATTGAATAATTAAAATTAAAATAGAAAAATAACTAGTAGTTGTAACAAGAAAACATCTTGAACTTTACTGAATAATGTTCCAGCTCAGTCCATGGTAGCACGCACTGTAGATGCTTCCTTAGGAGGCAGAGGACGGATGGGAAGACTGAATTCCATTCCAGGCGAACCCTAAAAGCCAACTGTGGGGAAAAAATAGAAAGGGACCAGCAGTTGGCGTCATGGCTATGTTGCTGGACTCCCATGTAGTTGACCACTGTTTGAGTCTCAGACCCAGCGGCTTAAACTCACGCCTGGCACGTGTGTGTGCATACCCAAGATCCCAAGAGGAGAATGGAGGAAAAGGGATTGTGGCGTGGACATCCCCTCTGGGTGGTGATTTCTTGTTTTCTGTGTCTCTGTCTCTCTCTGTCTTCCTGTTGAGTGCTTGTGCCCTGTGGCAAAAACAAACAAACAAAACAAAACAAAACAAAACAAAACTCTCAAAAAAAAAAAAAAACACTGTAGCCCCATCTACTCTGGAGGCTAAGGCATGAGGATCCAAACACAACCAAGACCAGTCTAAATTTTTAAAAAGAAACCAGTTATCTTTTTCTATTATGAAGATAATTATGAAGGTAATTCTTTTCATTTTGATAGTAAAAATATTTCTTTGATGAGCCAGCATTGAAGTTAAGGCCCACTGTGGCTCAAGTCCCAGACCTGGCATCTTGAAAGTCATGCCCGGTGTATTTGCGTGTGTGCTCAAAGCGCCAAGAGGAGAATGGAGGAGAAAGAATTGTGGTGTGGCCATCCCCTCTGGAGGGTGATTTCTCACTTTTTCTCTATCCTTCTCCTTCTCTGTCTCTATGATGAGCACATGCATACTATAGCAAAACCCTAAGAAACAAGAAAAGGAGGAAAGAAAAGAAACAAAATTTCTTTGAAATTAAAAGCAGTTTCGCAACCTATTTAAAACTAAAAAGGTGTTCAGCAACAGAAGAATAGATAAACCACTTTATGTATACACAACAGAATGCTACTAAACATTTTAAATAATTAATTCTGTCACTTGCACCCAAATGGATGGAATATAACATTATCATACGTTGTCTACAAAGGAGAATTTAAAGTCTGGGTCCTGGACCATCAAGATCAGCCTCACCCTGGAGGTTGTTAGAAGTACATTCGAATCAGAATCTCAGGTAGTAAGGGGATCGCTGTTTAACATCCTTTCCAGGTGATTCTTTCTCTACATGAAGATCAATGGAAATGGATCCAGGCACAAGTGATTTTTATGGGCGCTCTGACCTGAAAAATCAATAATAGAGTGGGGGAAACAGAACCAGGAAAAGAAAAGACTCAAGGCAAGGACGCAGCTCAGGTGAGGAGCTATTGTCAGTCCTGCCTCATCCCTCCCCTGGCACTCTCTGCCTTCTAAGGGCACTTGCTGATGCAGCTCAGTAGGCCAGGAACAGCCCTCTGAACAAGGATGTGGATGAAGCGGCTGAAATAAGGACCTCAGAACTAGAGGGAGGAATTTGTAGAACTGAAGGAAGGAACCCAAGAAAACTGTGGCAGAGGAAAAGATGAACTGAATATGGAAATATAGAGCTTTGAATTCTGTAGTGTGTATTATCACTTGCTTTATTATATTGAATACATTGTATATAAGTTATTAAATAAATTTGTATTTTATTCAATAAGCACAGTATTAAACACATTATAAATTATAATATGGGATAAACTATCAGATTTCATAGAATGCCCTATTATTTACTAAATATTGAATAAATGACAAATTATTAGATAAAATAAATAATAATTTGAGCCCTGGTTTTGCACCTATAAAAGCAGCATAAGAATGTACAATTGTTTTAAAAACTTGAATTTAATAATATGAACATAGGAAAGTACTAAGAATATAGACTCATGCATTGTAAGTGTTCATGGAATAGTTGAACTGAAAGAGTTAAAATAATTTTCTTTTGGAGGTCAGTAAATGATTTGTATCTATTAACTTGAAATAACTGGGACTGACAGTTGGTGTAATGACTATGTCTGACAGTTGGTGTAATGGCTATGTCGCTAGACTCCCATGTAGTCAACCGCAGTTCTAGTCCCGGACCCACGGTGGCTTAAACTCATGCTGGGTGCATGTGTGTGCGTGCCCAAGATCCCGAGAGTTGATGAGAATGGAGGAGAAGGGATTGCAATGTGGCCATCCCCCAGGGGGTGATTTCTCCCTTTGTGTCTCTCTTTGTTTTTCTGGCTAGTGTACATGCCCTATAGCTAAAACCTCTCCAAAAAAAAAGAAATAACAGCACAGAACACCTCTGTGAAATATGTTAGAAAAACTTTTTCAAATATTAAAGATCATGGTACAGAAAAAATTCTGTTTACTTTTTAATTGAAAATAATCTCTAGTGATCCATTGAGCAAACCTCCACCTATGTTTCGTATTAATAATATATTTAAATTATTGTTCTATGGTTAGAAATCTTTAAATTGTGATTACAATGCAGTCATAGAGGCTTTGTATATGCATATAGATGTGTGTGTGTATGTGTGTGTACATATACATATGAATACACATATATTTTTCAGTTTTGAGGAAACCACCAACACTAACGACTGAGCATCACAGAACTCCTTGTTCTTTCTTGCTCTTTAAAGGATATATTTTTGTCGCTATTACATGACAGAGGATTGTGAGATGTGAACAGTAAATCCAACGTTTCAAGAAAATAAATGCAGTTTTAGTTTCATCAAAGATAATCCCACTCCTTTGAGGATGCAAGAAAAATTGCATGTCTTGAAATTGTTATTATGTAGCTATAATTCTATAGCTTTTATGGAAATATTAGATATAGTTTTCTCTTATTCATAGATTAGAAAATGTATCATGTTTTTAGATTTGTTAGAAATCATAACATTTTATGATACAGGAAATATGCCAGTTTTGAAATTGTTTGATGTCTTTAAATACATTATATTATAATAGGTGTCTTTAAAAACAATCCAGAACATCATAAAACAAAAATCTCAAAAGAAAAATATGTCTTATTCTTGTTTTTCTTTTCTGCAAAATGATAATCTAATACAACTTATTTAATCAAAGGTAGCACCTTACTTGGCCTGATAAAGTTTAAAAAACTCATTGGATGTAGAAATAAAAAAAAAGAAAGAACATGTATTACCTTAGTGTTCTAAATTTATTGTGCAATTAGAATAATTACCCACGTATCATTTTACATTATATGTTGATATGAGGAGACTGAATAATAATGAAAAGGAGCATGGATTTTTAAAAAAAGTTATCTAGTTTGATATGTTTTACATATCGAGTCAATTCTAAGCGCACTTGACCAGTAGCACTGAAGAACTAGATTTCAGCAATAGCAGTCAGTGGTAGTTTTCAGATCAAACACTCATATGCATAATAGGCATCAGTAGTGTCATTATGCATTCGTTGCTCCTAAACACTCATTACAACACCAGTTTAGGATGTGCACACTGTCATGTGGCCACTTTTCAAAAGTGGCCTCCCTTGGTACTCTAATCAGCAGCAAATTCAGAGCGGTACTTCAAAGACTGAGGCTGGAGTAGTGCATGCTGGCTTAGTCTTTAGCATTTTTTATCATAGCACAGAAAGCCCCCCTGCCTAAAGCAAGTGAACATGATGTAAAACTATCCTTGTAGGAATAGAGAGCTATGGACACCTATAAAGATTTTTTTTTAGTACATGCACATATATTCTGTAATTCTATCTTCAAAGTTAGAACACTACATATTTTATTTCCTCAATAATCTGGCACAGGGTGAATGACTAAAATAAGGTCTTATGTTCTTTGGTGATATGATTTTTTTAATAGTATTGCTTTTATTCATCAATTTATAGAGAAGTAATGTAAAGGATTTCTGAAATATATTGAAATTTTACAGTTCTTATAAAAAAGACATAAAAATAAGTATATTTTAGCTAACACTGTATTCTTTACATGAAATTATATTTTCTGGTTTTTGTTATTGTACACAAAATGAATATTGTTTTTAAAACTGAAATTTTTAAAACCATTTTCATCTTATACTAAGAGTTCTGGCTTTTCTTTTTCTTGCTTAGAGGGCAGATTTTATCAAAATTCTCCCTTAGACTGAACTGTACTACAAATGTGAAATGTTGACTTACTACTCATTTTTCCTTTAACCTATGTTACCACTTTCTGCCTTTCTTATACTGCATCCCTATTTTTCTTTTTTGATAGTCATTCTCCTTCCCACTCACTTTTGAGATGGTGATCACTATAAAGGCAAGTGATATGACTTCTGATATTAATTTTAGTATCAGGATAATGAGACAAACAAATGGTTTAAATTCAGTCTCTCATAGTTGAGATTGTTTAGATGCTCATCTGTCCATGCTCCCCTCCAGGTTGTGCAGAAGAACAGCAGCTAAGTTGATTTTATGTCACTTGTTCTGTCTGATGAAATACGGTTACAATTGAGGTATGTCATTTCCCATCCCGAAAATCTTCCCACAAAATTTTTGGTTTACTCTCTCTCTCTTTCTCTCTTTTTCCCAGTTTTTGCTATAGGGTGCATACACTCTCCAGATGAGAGAGAAAGAGAGAGAGAGGGAGAGAGAGAGAGAAATAGCTCCCCAGACAGATGGCCAGGCTGCACTACCTTCTCCCAGCTCTTCTGGGAGTTTTAGGCAAACACGCACACATACCTAATGTGATTTTCAAGCTGCTGGGTCTAAGATTTGAACCACACAGTTGGCCACAGTGGGATCCAGCGCCTTAACCTCCATGTTACCTGCTGGACTTGGTTCACTGTTTTTAAGCCATTCAGCTGAAAGCAGAGAATCTAGTGCAGGACTTTGAGTGTTCAATTGAAACAAACAAACAAACAAACAAACAAAATAAAAACAGTGTTTCCTGAATTACCAGAAGGATGGCTCTAATTTAGCAGCAATCAGGCTATGCTATGAGCAAGAAACACACATTCACCTTGGAGGTCTTCTGTTTGCTTTTATCATAAAACAGAACCTTTCCTATCCTGAGTGGTAAAAATACATGCAACAAGTCCTATAATAAAAGTTATTTTAAATAAAGAATTGACTCTCTACAGTCCCCTTGCTCCTTTCTTCACTTTCCACTTATCTCCAAGAACCGTGTCCCACCATTTCAAGCTCTATCTTGAAAATATCTTAAAATGAAGAAATTCCAGCACCACACTGATTGTCACAACCAACATCAGTGGCTAATGTTGCCCGAACACTACAGTATTAGCATATATCGCTAGTGTGTGCAAGGTCCCATTTGCCAAATCTCCGTTTTTCCTCACATCTTTCAATTCACACCTTTCCTTTGCTTTCAGAATATTAACTTGAACTATAATATCCTGAGAATTTAAAAACTGTTACATACTCCTACCAGAATCCACTCATCTGCTGACAACATCTGTACTTATATTTTCTTCCTTACCTCTGTTAAAATGGAAGGCATGCTCACACTTCCTTCCAATGATGGTGTTTGTTCTGAATTTCATTTTTCTTAAACTTTGTGCAGACTATTTACCTCTCAGGAGATTGTTTGTTTTGTTCCTCTGTATTATAACTCCTGTTGATTCACTATCATTAGCATTTAAAACACTCTAGCTATTTTCTTTTCTTTTCTCTCTTTTTTTTTCCACTTAACCCATCCTATTATAAATGACTTGCTCAAACATAATCACTGTTCAATTTCTTCCCTACTTACCCAGCCTGATTTGTTCCTATGACTCTAAACTGCTCTTATAAAATATATTAATCATCACCATAGACATTTATAATAAATATATTCAATTTGTAATGATTTTACCCCATTTGAGGAATTTCTTGATTTTGAACAATTACTTCTAAGGTTATCTAGCAAAACTAAATCCACCCGTTTTTAAAAATGCTCCATCTCTTGACCTTTTTTCCAATATCCTTTGAAGGTTTCCTTCATCTTCCTTACTCTGATGGACTGGGAATTCTCAAGATTCTATTTGGTGTCCTCTGCTGCATAAAGTCCACAACCTCTCCCTGCAATGCCACATTGTTTCACAAGTCTATTTCCCATTATTTTATTCTGATACCACTCACATCTTTATTTGTAAAGAATCTTCTCTTAAAACCCAAGGCTACCAGAATATATGCTATACAATGCCAAAGAATATGTTTCCTTCTCTATTACATCTTCCATGCAAAGAACACAATTTACTCTGTGTAACTGTTCAATAAATACTCAGTTACACATACATGTGTCTGTCATATACAATCCACTCAAACTCAGTATTGCTAAATTTGAATTCACTAAATGCTGATGTCTTCCATTTACAACATCTGCCATCAATGTAAATGGCACAGTCCCCCAAGCAAATAGTGTTCTTTATCCTAACCATTCTCTTTCACTTACAGATACATTCAAATCCATAAAATTCCACATAGCTCTTCATCCCCATAAGGGTATGCCCCCACTTCAGCCTCCCATCAGCACATGATGTAGTACTTTTTCCTTCTTGAAGCAATCTTCTTTTTATCTGTCATAGTCCAACATTCTTCATTCTTCTTCCTCATGATGATTTCCTCTCTATAGATTTTAAAGACTTTCTGTCTAATAATGGCATGTGGATTACGAGGCTAAACCCTTCTCTAAGCTCCAGGCTTATCACTAATGTTCATACTTTGATAAAGCTCATGGGCCAAAGACTTGCAGAAATGGATCTATAATAAAAGAGGCTAGAGGACCAACAGTTGGCATAATGGCTACGTCACTGGACTCCCATGTAGTTGAGTGCAATTTGAGTCCCAGACCCAGTGGCTTAAACTCACGCCAGGCACGTGTACATGCGTGCCCAAGATCCCGAGAGGAGAATGGAGGAGAAGGGATTGCGGCGTGGCCATCCCCCCAGGGGGTGATTTCTCGCTTTCTGTCTCTGTGGCTCTCTCTGTCTTTCTGGCGAGCACATGTGCCCTATAGCAAAAACCTCCCAAAACAAAACAAAAACAAAGCAAAACAAAAATGGAAAGAGGCTAGATTTATTGGCCTGGTATGGCAGAGGAAAACACACACCATAGGAAACAATGGAGCTCTCAAGAAGAGAGAGTAAAGGAATGAATACTGACAGGCATGGGATTGCTGGAGCTGGCCCTAACATAGTGCAAGCCGAGAATGTCAGACTTTGTAAACTGGGGGAGTTTCTAGAATAGCTAGAAATTGTCTTTTCTGTGTCCATGATCAGTTTCTCTTAGTTCTTATCATAGGAGAGATAAGTTTCATATGAAGAAAATAGTATTAAAAGTGTTAGAACCTTGGGGCCATCAGGTGGCGTACTGCTTAAGGCACTGAACTCCTGTGTGGCCAGCCATGGTTTGAGTCCCAGACCCAGTGGCTTGAAACTCACTCCAGGCACATGTACATGTTTGCCTAAAATCCCAAGAGGAGGATGGAGAAGAAGGGGTTGCAGGGTTGGCCAACCCCCTGAGGGTGATTTCTCACTTTCTGTCTCTCGGTTTCTCTAGTCAGTGTATGAGCCCTATAGCAAAAATCTTTCAGTTAAAAAAAAAAAAAAAAAAAAAAAAAAAGAGAGAGAGAGAAGAAAAAAGAAAGAAAAATATAAATAAAATATAAAATAAAGTGTTAGAGACTCAACACTTCATATATGATGCACATTATATCCTGCTGGAACAGTTTGTCTGTCTCGTGAATCAGCAGGCAATTTGCAAGTGTGATTTCTGTTTTAATTTCAATCTTTTCCTTATAACCCAAGTTGCCAATGGGGCCAACTTTCTGCTTATCAATAAAAGTCTCCACCCTGTGGTGCCATAAAAGCATTTCACATTGAAATCAATCCTTTTCAGAAACAAAAACAGAAATCTACTCTTAAAACTTCATACTCTCAATCTTTCCCTTTCTAAGTAAACAGCAACAATAGACACTGAAATATTAGATGGAACATTTTCTAATATTTTGGTTTTTTTATTTCTTCATTCTCACAGACATTTTATCACCAAGTCTGTTATTGCTCACTCCAAGACAGAGCTCTCATTTTCCACCTTTCAAATTGCTGCTGTTCTTACACTTTCTCATCTCCACACACAGCAGAGGCTCAGAAACCAGAAAATCAAAAAAGTTGCTTTCATGCTTAATGTATCCAGTGCTTTTCTTTCACTGAAAATTGGCTGACACTCCTTCACCAGGCCGTGGGCCTCTAATTACTTGGGCCCACCTTCCTCTGCAATCTCCCCTCGGGCATGCTACTTATACACCACTGTGCTCTAGCTTCACAGTCCTCCTTTCAATTTAACAATACCAGATTCTATTTTTCTCTTATTAACTATTCGGGTATAGTTTATATATATATTTAAAATATGCAACAATGTAGTGTCACGCATTTTGGTGAGTTCACACACATGTAGTACGCTCATACTATCACCTCAACCAAAGTGTCCATCATATAATATCCCGAAATTCCCTTGTATTTTTTTATTGTTGTTTTGATGCAGGCATTTAGCATGAGATTCATCCCCTTAATATAATTTACAGTGTGCATCACCATGCTGTTAGCTATTAGTACTATGTAGTACAGGAAATGTCTAGAATTTATTTACCTACTTTTTTTTTCTTTTTGAGAGAGAGATTTTTACTATTGGGTGCATGCACTCACTGGAGAGACAGAAAGAGACGGATAGAAAGTGAGAAATTATTATCTAGGGGGATGGTCACACCACAATCTCTTTTCCATTCTCCTCTTGGGCTGTTGGCATGCGTCCACACACACCTGGTATGAATTTCAGTCATCAGGTCTGGAACTCGAACTGCAGCCAACTACGTGGAAGTTCAGTGACGTAACCATTCCGCTATCTGCTGGTCCTTAGAATTTATTTATCTTACAAAACAGAAACTTTATACTCATTGAAAAACTATTTCCTATTCTCTCTTCCCTCAGCCTCTGACAAACATCATTCAGTATGTTATTTCAAAGGGTTTGCCTATTACAGACACTTCACATAACTGGAATCCTGCAGTAGTTGTCCTTCTGTGACTGGCTTAGGTCACTTGACAAATGTCCTCTAGATTCATCCACATTGTGGCAAATGGTGGGACTTCATTACCTTTCTTAAGACTAAACAATATCCATTGTATGTATATATACATTTTCTTTATAAAAAATAGAATGCATTTTTTTAATTTCAATTAAAACAGTATTTGATGACTGCAGTAAGCTATATAGCCCCAGCTAGGTGCTAATTTATAGTACAATCATTCTACTCACTGAGGTTTATGCCTAAAGTCAGACTTGTGTTCATGTATATGTATCAGATGCGCTTGCTATTGGAAATATTTAGACTAATTAAGTTCATTAATGAATCAATTAAATGGGGGGGGGGAAGGCATAGAAAGCAACCATGAATACCAGAGACAATGTGGGAGGAGGGTGGGACACAGCAGAGGGTGAGGGATAGGGAATCAATGATGGCAAATAAAAAAAGCAAATAGGAAGTGGAAAATTATTTGTTTATAACACATATGTGGATGTGCTTGATTGAGCCCATATATAGCGTGTTCTGGATGGGAAATCTCATTTTGTATGCTATAATGATGTATAGTGAATGAATGTAAATAAATAAATTTAAAAAAGATTGCTTGCCCACTGTTAGCAGGAATGTGGAATGTTGTGGTCACTACAGAAAACAGTATAGAGTTACTTAAAACAACCAATAAAGCATCATATGAATCAAAGCTTTAAATAATCACCTCATCTATCTGTCATTTCCCTAGAAGCCCTCTGTATCAGCATGTACATTGTCACAGTTCTTCTGACTCTTTTGCCTTTTCAGATTTCTCCTTCTGGTTAACTGTCTCAAAAAGATATCTTATGACCAGAGTTTTTTCTATTTATGTAAATTTTAACTTACTGGTTAATATTGAATGCTGCACCTGAGTATGTGATTTCATAGCATGCATTTAAATAACAGCCAGTCAATGATTACTTTGTGCTGTGTGGAGTGGGAATTTATTTTCTTTTAGGTTTTCTCTTTATTGTTGTTGCTGTTAATTGCCAGAGGATGGGTGGAATCACCAGAAAGTAAGAGTGAGCACCAACCACCATGGAGTATAGTCACATTTCAGTCCATTTTCCACAACTTACTTTCTGGGCAGGCATGCATACATTAAGTGTCCTGTGAGTATTTCTTTTTTTTTTTTTTTTTTTTTTTGGAGAGGATTTTGCTATAGGGCGCGTGCGCTCACCAGACAGACAGAGAGAAACAGAGAGATAGAAAGCGAGAAATCACCCCCCAGGGGGTTTGGCCATGCCGCAATCCCTTCTCCTCCATTCTCCTCTCGGGATCTTGGGCACGCACGCACACGCGCCCGGCGTGAGTTTTAAGCCACTGGGTCCGAGACGCGAACCACGGTCGACTACATGGGAGTCCAGCGACGTAGCCATTACGCTAATTGCTGGTTCCTTCTTTTTATTATTTTAAAAATTATTTATTGTATTTTTTATTATCACTATTTTAAATTTGTTTAATTTCAGCAGGTGCATGTGCTTATTGCAGAGAGAGAGAGGTCGCATCCCCACCATGGGCAATGGTCACGTGCAATACCTTCTCCATGTCTCCATCCTGTAGAGATTTGGGCACGCATGCACATGTGCTCTTGCCTTAAATATTTTTCAAACCATCATGACTGGGATTTAAACATTGAGAGGCCAAGTAGGAGGTTCTGGCTCCCTTTACCACTGGGCACTTTTTTTAATTGCATAAATTTAAAGTGCATAACATGATGTTTTAAGGTAAATATGTATATTGAAATGATTATTGTAATCAAACAAATCAACCTTTCTCTTCTTGTGTGTGCACAAATATATGGTAAGGGTACTTAAAATGTATTCTCTGCACCAGCACATGGAATGGTGGTTAAGGTGTTGGATCCCACATGGCTGATTCCATGGTTCAATTCCAGTACCAGCAGCCTGAAAAATACAACAGGTGCAGGTGAATGTGCACCTAAACTCCTAAGAGGAGATTAGAGAAAAAGGAATTGTGGCCCAGCCATCCACTTGGGAGTAATTTCTCACTTTTACTCTTCTTTTCTCTCAGTCTCTTGTTTCTCCCCCACAAGCACACATAATCCACAACAAAAATATAAAAAAACAAAATGATTATTTTCTTAGCATATAATCAACAGTATCATACGACTTTTTTCATTTTTTCCTGTACTACTAATATCTAAATTAATTTTATTACCTGAGAGAATGTCATCTATATGATGACAGTGTTTAAGTATTTGTCAAAATACATTTGCTATCTAAGGCAGTGTCAAATGTTATTTTCATGTGAACTTTAGAAAAATCTGCATTAAATAAATTTGGGGCAAATAATACTTACATATACATTGAGTTAGTTTTAACTCATCATATTTCAGTGTTTCATGATCTTATAAATATTACCAAAATTTTTTTCTATAAATTATGAAAACAAATTCAATTTCTCATCAGGTAAATTCATCACTTTTTTATTTTTAATTTTGCCCTTCAGATTTTTATTACTTTCATTTAATGATGTAGTAGAACGTTAACTTTTTAGTAAATTTTTAACTTTCTTAAATATAGTCATATCAAAATTCTTGACAGTAAAATTTGTCTCAAATAATGTATTATGTTTTTATTTAATCTAAGCCCACTTTATTTTGGTTGATATTGTGCATTGAGTATCAATCTTAAAATTTTTCATTTTAGTGCATATCATTGGCAACATTTTCATGTTAATCTGCCAGTTAATTTTTTCTTAGCTAGTTCTTATTTAACAATTATTTTCTATATGAAATGATACTATTTTTTATTTGTAGAAGCAAATTTTGGCCGTAGCAAATATCTTTATGCCTTTGCCAAAAATATCTTAATTTTGTTCCTATTTAAAATATTTTACTTTTTAAATGCATATCTATTATCATCTATTCATAATTTCACTATCTAGCGCCCTAGGACTTAGTTGTGTTGGTGCTTTTTTCTTTTCTTTTTTTGCTGGTTTTCATTTGTGATGACTTTCCTTCTGCTTTGTAATTTTCAACTGTGAGCTCATAGTTGAGTTGTTAGTGAACCTTTAAAGCTTGATTTGGATCAGCAAGGTTGCCTAGTTGTTAAGGAAGCCGGATCCCATACAGCCAACAGTGGTTAAAATTCCAACCTGTTAGAATACACCAGGCACATGTTTATTTTCAAGTCTGTCCAAAATCCCAGCAGAATATACTTGTGAAGAGAAGGGATTATGGCATGACTGTGCTTCATTTGGGGTTCTTTCTCCTTTTACCTCTTTTTATTATTTTTATTATTTAAAATTCAATTGCTTTACATCATTAAGATTGTAAAGAGATTTTACCCAGCACGATACACATCTCAGTCACACACATCATTAACAGATAATAAACTGTGTTTGTGCGTCCCACAGATATCTTTTTGTTGTTGTTTTTGAGAGGGTTTTGTTATAGTGCACGTGCACTTGCCAGAAAGAGAAACAAAGAGACAGAAAGCAAGAAATCACCCCGGGGTGGTATGGCTACGCTGCAAACCCTTCTCCTCCATTCTCCTCTAGGGATCTTGGACATGAACACACACGTGCCCTGGCATGAGTTTAAGCCACCCTGTTCTTGAAGTCTAACCACGACTCACATAGCCATTACGCCACCTGCTGGTCCCATCCTACAAATATCTTATCTCTCCATTTTTCCCCCGAATTTCAGTTCCTCCACTCTTCCCCTCCCACACTCTCCTTCCACTTTGTCTCTAGTGTTCATAACAATTTTTCATGCTTTTATGTCCTCCAGTCTTTCAGTTTCTACTATAGAATGCAGACAGTCTGTGTATATTAAGTGGAGACATACAATGTCTCTTTTTCATAGCCTGACTTGCTTCACTCAGCAACAGATCTTCCATATTCATACACTTTCTATCAAATTCCAGGGCCTTGTTGTTTTTTATGGCTGAATAATATTCCATGGAATATATGTGCTACACTTTTTTTCAATCCATTCATCCATTTGTGGACATTTGAGTTGGTTCCATGTCTTAGCAATCATGAATAGTGTTGTAATAAATATAGTTGTGCAAGTGTTTTTTTCAACTGAGTGTTCTCCCGTCCTTTGGGTAGATACTCAGGAGTAGAATTGCTGGATCATATGGTAGTTCTATTTGAAGTGTTTTGAGGAACCTCCGTATTGTTCTCCACAGTGGCTGGACCAATTTACATTCTCACCAACAAAATGGGAGTGTTCCCATTTCCTCACATTCCTGCCAGCACTTTTTTTTTTTTTTTTTTTTTTTTTTCTAAATCTTCGCCATTCTGACTGGGGTTAGGTGGTATTTCATTGTGGTTTTGATCTGTATCTCCCACCATCCCCTACAATAAGGGATGTTGAGTATTTTTTCATATGCTTTTAGGCTGTTCATATGTCTTCCTTAGAGAATTGTTTATTCAGCTCATTTTCCCATCTTTTAATTGGGTTAATCATTTTCTTCTAGGAAAGGTGCTTGAGTTCTCTGTGTATTCTGGTTATCAGTCCCTTATCTGAGGCACAGTTAATTCTCTCCCATTCTGAGGATTGTTGATTCACACTAATTACAGTGTCCTTTGCTGTGCAGTAACTTCTTAATCTGATGTAATTCCACCTGTTTATTTTGGAGATTATTGCCTGTGATTCGGGGTCTTGCTTAAGAAGTCTTTGACTATCCCTATGTCTCCCAGAGTTTCTCCAGAGTTTTTCACCAGCAATTTTATAGTTTGCAGTCTTAGGTTTAGATCTCTGATCCATTTTGAGTTGATTTTTGTTAATGGTGACAGGGGTTCAGATTCATCTTTCTTCAGGTGGATACCCAGTTTTTCCAGCACTATCTGCTAAAGAGGTTTTCCTTTTCCCACTGGATTGGCTGGCACCATCTTTCAAAGATCAGTTGGCTGTATGTTTTGGAATTTATTTCTGGGGTCTCTACTCTGTTCTATTGGTCCTTATGTCTGTTTTTGTGCCAATACCATGCTGTTTTGATTATCTCATCTTTGTAATTTATTTTGGGGTCAGGAAGTAAGATGCCACCCACTCCACTCTTCTCACACAGAATGGCTTTGGCAATATGGAGTCTTTTATGATTCCAGACAAATTCTATGATTGCTTTTTCTAGATCTGTGAAGAATGTCTCTGGTAATTTTATAGAGATTGCATTAAACATGTAGATTAATTTGGGCAGGATTGCCATTTTGATTATATTAATTCTACCAATCCAGGAACATGGGATGTCCTTCCACTTTTTTGTGTCCTTTTTGATTTCCTTTTTATGGTTTTCTTAGTTTTCCTTATAGAGGTCTTTGACATCCTTGGTTAGTTTTATTCCTAGGTATCTTTAATACTTCTGTGGCTATGGTAAATGGGGTTTCTTTTTTCAGTTCTGTCTCTGGTTGTTTTTTTGTGTACAGAAATGCTATAGATATTTGTAAGTTAATTTTATATCTTGCCACTTTACTGTATGCACTTATTATTTCGAGGAGTTTTCTCATGGATACTATTGGGTCTTCTATGTGTACAATCATGTCCTCTACAAACAGATTATTTCAGCTCTTCTTTCCCTATTGGAATACCTTTTTTCCTTCTCTTGTCTGATCCCATGGGATAGGACTTCCATTAATATGTTGAATAGGAGCAGAGAAAGTGGGCAGCCTTGTCTTGTACCAGTTTTTAGTGGAAAAGCTTTTAGCTTTTCTCCATTCAGTATAATGTTAACTATAGATTTTTCATATATGGCTTTTATTATGCTGAGAAGCGATCCTTTTATTCTAATTTTCCTGAGGGCCTTAATCATAAAGGAATGTTGTATTTTGCCAAATTCTTTTTTCACATCAATTGAGATGATAATGTGTTTTTTTTTAACTTTCTTTCTGTTAATATGGTGTATACATTTATGGTTTTGCATATGTTGAGCTACCTTTGCATCCCTGGAATAAAGCCTACCTGGTCGTGATGAATAAGCTTTTTTATATGCTGTAGAATATGGTTATCAAGTATCTTCTTGAGAATTTTGCATCTATATTCATCAGGGATATAGGGCTATAGTTTTCCTTTTGTGTCATATATTTATCCATTTGGGGAATGAGGTTAATGGAGGCTTTATAGAATAAATTTGGAAGGGTTCCTTCCTTTTGGATCTCTAGAAACAGTGTGAGTAAAACGGGGGTTACCTCTTCTTTAAAAGTTTTGTAAAATTCATCAGTGAAGCCATCGGGACCTGGACTTTCTTTCTCAGGAAGTTATTTATTACTGATTCAATCTCCTTGCTTGTTATAGGTCTATTCAGTCTTTCTATGTCCTCCTGTGTCAATCTTGGTAGATTATGTGTGTCCAGGAATTTGTCTGTCTCATCCAGGTTTTCTTCTTTGTTGGTATATAGTCGCTCATAGTATACTCTAATGGTATTTTCTATTTCTATTATGTCTATTGTAATGTTGCTTGATTCATTGCAAATTTGAAATAACTGGTTCTTTTCTCTCTTCTTAATTAGTCTAGCTAATGGTGTGTCAATCTTGTTTATCTTTTGAAAGAACCAGCTTTTTCTTTCATTTATTTTCTGTATTGTTCACTTGTTTTCTATTTTATTTCTGCTCGAATCTTTATTATTTCTTTTCTCCTGGATATTTTTGGATTTTTCTGCTGTTGTTTTTCCAATTCCCTGAGGCATGATGTTAGGTTATCCTTTTGCCACCTTTCTATCTTTTACTCATGTGCACTAATTGCTATGAACAACTCTCTTATGACTTCTTTTGCAGTGTTTCATAAATTATGGAAACTTGTGCATTCATTATCATTTGTTTTCATGAATGTTTTTATTTCAGTCTTAATCTCTTCAGTAACCATGAAGTCATTCAGAAGTACGTTATTTAGTTTCCATGTATTTGTGTATTTTCGAGGAATTTTCCTGAGATTAATATCAAGTGTAATTCCATCATGGTTGGAGAAGATGCTGGATATAGTTTCTATGTCTTGAAGCTGTAAAGGCTGGTTTTATGCCCTATCATGTGGTCAATATTTGCAAAAGTACCATGTGGGCCTGAGAAAAATGTGTATTTTGTGGATTTTGGGTGGAAAGTTCTATATATGTTATCAAGTCTATCTGATTTACGGTATCATTTAGGTCCAGCATCTCCTTGCTTATTTTTTGTCTCATTAACCTGTCTAAAAAAGATTATGGGATGTTGAGGTCTCCAACAATTATTGTGTTACAGTCTATTGCTCCTTTTAGATCTGGCACTTTTTCCTTTACATATTTGGGTGCTCCTGAGTTAGGTGCTTAGATATTTATAAATGTAATTATTTCTTGATGAATTAGTACTTTTATTACTATATAATGCCATTCTTTGTCTCTTCTTAAAATTTTTGTCTTAAAGCCTATTTTGTCTGAAATCAATATAATGACTCTTGCCCTTTTTTGGTTCCTATTTGCATAGAATACCTTTTCCATCCCTTCACTTTTAGCCTATGTATATCTTTATCCATGAGATGGATTTATTTTAGGCAGCAGATGGAGGATTTCTGATTTTTAATCCATTTAGCCAGTCTGTGTCTCTTGCTTGGAGAATTTGATCCATTAACATCTAGTGTTGATAAATTCTTTCAGGCTTTGTTTATCCGAGAACATTTTTATATTCTTTTCCCATATGAAGGATAATCTTGCCAAGTGTAGTATTCTTGGTTAAAATTGTTTTTCATTTAACATTTTGAATATATTTCCCCATTCATTCCTTGCTTACATTGTACACTATGAGAGGTCCAGTGTTAGCCTGATGGGATAGCATTTGTAAGTGATTTGTTTTTTCTCTCTTGCCAAACTTAGTATCTTGTCTTTGCCTGTGGCTTTGGACAATTTCGCTATAATGTGCCATGGAGAGGATCTTCTTGGATTGATCCTACTTGGGCTTCTTTGTATTTCTTGGGTCTGGATGTTTGAACGCCTCTCTAGACTTGAGAAGTTTTCTCCCAGAATTTCGTGGAAAAGATTATTATTATTTTTTTTTTTTTTCTGAGAGCTTTTTGCTATAGGGCATGTGTGCTTGCTAGAAAGACAGAGAGAGACAGAAAGCGAGAAATCATCCCCTAGGGAGGATGGCCACACTGCAATCCCTTGTCCTCCATTCTCCTCTTGGGATCTTGGGTACACATGCACATGCACTCAGCTTGAGTTTAAGCCACCGGGTTCAGGACTCGAACCATGATCAGCTACATGGGAGTCCAGCAACATAGCCATTACGCCAACTGCTGGTCTTCATTATCAATGCCTTTATTAGTTTCTTCACCTTCTGGTATAGCAATTATTTGGATGTTTGGGCATTTCATTGTATCTAGTATTTCTCATATAATATCCTCAGTTTTCTCAGTATTTTTTATATTATTTTCTAGGTAATCGGTTCTGTCTTCTACTTTCGAGATTCAATCTTCTGCATGGTCTAATCTGCTTTTAAAATTTTTGAGGGAGATTTTGATTTGCTATATTACAGCCTTCATATCTAACATTTCCGTTTGATTCTTTTTTACAGTTTCCAATTCTTCTTTCATGTCATGGCAGAATTTCCTCATTTCTTGAAGCTCAATGTCTCTTTTCTCTTGCATCTCATAGAATTTCGTTATCATGAATACTCTAAATTCTTTCTCTGACCTTTTGGTAATATCCTCTAATGTTTCCCTACTTGGAGATGAATTAGAGTGGTCCCTTGCTGGTGATGTATTACTTGACTCTCTCATCCTTGAGGCTCTTTTCTGATTTTTAGTCATTGGTAATGTATTCACTTTTGACTAATTTGTTAGAGAAAGTTTCTATAAGCGTGAACTCGTGTGTTTCCCTAACTGTGAAATAATTTGGTGCTATTTCCACCTTTCTACTGTGTCCTCCAGTGCGGGGATCACAGGAGGAGTGTTGAAATCGAACTGATAAAGGAGAGTTTCCCTCTTTTTACAACCAGTACATCAAGGGCCAAAGAATTCTCTCAAACTCCCAACATTCAGATGTTCAGTTACTATGCACCTAGTCTTCTCTAGACAGTGGGTAAGGGTTCAATAATTAAATAGGAAAGTAAGAAAAAAGAAAAAGAGAATAGGAAACAGCAATAGGAAGAAGAAGCAAAGAAATAGGAAGAAAAAGAAGAAAAGAACTAGAATGAAAGAAGGAGAAAAAATATGTCACAGAAAATAAAAAAGGGCTAATAAATGAAAGGACAACAGAGATGGACCTGCCTGGATGGATTCTCGCCTGGGTGAGAGGAAGAGAGAGAAATTAGCAACTTAAAAGTACAAGAAAGGAGACAGAAAAAACTTTTTTTTTCTCTTTTTTAAGAAATAAAAGCTTGAAGGGACAGAAAAGAGAAAGAGGGAGGTGGATATTTTTTCCTACCTGGCTAGCACTGGACTCTGTGGGGCAGGTGGCCTAGCTGGGAGAGTGTCACAGCTGAGAAGTTGGACCCTGAAGACACAGGACAGCAGAGACCTCGCTTTACCTCTTTCTGTTTTTCTGTCTCTCTTGACTCGGCAGTTTATTCCTCAGAGAGTACTGTGTTTTTGTTTTTGTATTTTTTCATGACAGTTATTGGGGAAACTATATTCCACTGGGCTGATTTCAATTAATTTTTTTCTGAGTTAATACTTTGATTTGCAGTAAATACTTCTCTGAGTTTGGAAATAGAAGATATTAAAAATCCAAACATACAATGTATGAAAGGGTGGTTCTGTTATTCACATTACCCAGGGTAACTTTCAAAATGCTTTGAACAGGTATACAAGGATTCATTTCATATTTTCTCCTTGTCCTTGAAAGCTGTTTTTAATAGAATTGCCCTGATAGCCCTATGGATGACTGCAGCTATCATTGTTTCCAAATATGAAATCTGTTAAGACTCCTGCCTTCCTTCACTGTCCTGGGATATGCTTTCAAAACATTGTCGTCATAGTGCCTGGCTTATTTCACTTAGCATGCCTAGTTTAACTTTTCTCTAGTGTACAGAGCTTAGCTAATTTTTCTGTGAAGCCCAAGTTTAGACTCAGGTAGCAAGTTTAGTATTCATCCTTCTATTTTAAATATAAGGATTTATTAATTTTTATATTTAATTTGTATTTCAACTTACATTTATTTGGAAAAATTTGTGTTTTCTTTTCTTTCTTTCTTTTTTTTTTTTGAGAGGTTTTCACTATAGGGCGCGTGTGCTCTCCAGACAGACAGAGACATAGAGACAGAAAGCAAGAAATAACTCCCCCAAGGGGGATGGTCGTGCTGCAATCCCTTCTCCTTCATTCTCCTCTAGGGATCTTGGGCACGCACGCTCACTCGCCCGGTGTGAGTTTTAAGCCACCGGGTCCGGGACGCGAACCGTGGTTGACTATGTGGGAGTCCAGCGATATAGCCATTACTCTAACTGCTGGTTCCCTTTTTTTTTTTTTTTTTTGATACCAGTATTTTGTGAGGTTTCTCCTCAAGGCAGGTCGAGGTGAGATGCCGGAAGTTGAAAGAAGACACAGGGCACCGGAGGCACAGACATAACATTTATTTTCCAGCCAGCCAGCTCCTGTTAGCTGTAGCCCTTTTTATAAGAAGCTGAGAGAAAAATGACACAGTGCCATGGCCTGGGCCATGGTCACATAAGATAGTGTATGAATCATGGGAGCTCTTACCTAGATTGTTTATTAATGTAGTTACATGAGTATGATTCAGCATATCCTGTGAGGGAGCCAGATAGACTATATATTCCCTTTAACTGGCTTACCAGGAATGTAATTTTCCCTATTTATTTATTTATTTATTTATTTGGAGAGGTTTTTCCAGACAGACAGAGAGAGATAGAGAGACAGAAAGCGAGAAATCACCCCCCAGGGGGGATGGCCACATCGCAATCCCTTCTCCTCCATTCTCCTCTTGGGATCTTGGGCACGCACGCACACATGCCTTGCGTGAGTTTTAAGCCACCAGGTCCGGGACGCGAACCGCGGTTGACTACATGGGAGTCTAGCGACATAGCCATTACGCTAACTGCTGGTCCCCCTATTTATTTTATATAGTAGCATATAGAAATAGGAGCCAGTAGGTGGCATGGTGGTTAAGATGTTGGACTTCCCCATAGCCAACCGCAGTTCAAGGTGAAGTGGCTTGAAAATCATGCTGAGCACATGTGCGCACAAGCCCAAAATCTCAAGGGAAGAATGGAAGAGAAAGGACTGCAGCATGGCCATCCGCTCTGGGCGTGGGGGATATTTATCACTTTCACTCTCTCTCTCTCCAGCAAGTGCATATACCCTATTGCAAAAAAACCTTGAAAATAATAATCAATAAAGTTAAATAATAGTTTTTTTTTTGAAAAAGAATATAGAAATAATTATATTGGAGTCAACTTGTCCTCAACAATTAATTGGAATAACTTTTCTGTCAATACCACAATTAATCCTCAAACACCTCTCCCAAATAATCCTGAGTCATCTTTTTTAAAAATATTGTGAGACACTTTATGCCATGTGGAATATGAATGTTTCATTTATTTCCATGTATTAAGGCTTAATTTTCTTCCCACTCTGTTGCATCTTGATCATCCTCTTAACTTTCTTTTGTACAAATGAAATTTTTTAAAATTTAAAGTCAACTTTTATGCCTGAAATCTTATTGTTGCAAAATACCTGATATAAATACATACCTAATGTCTTGACTACTGAAGAAAAAAGAGTATCATAAATCACAAAAATTATGATATAATTGTTTTTTGATTTATAACCAAAACTGACTTCAGACCCATGGACAAACATAAAATTATTGAGTCAGGGAATAGTAGGAAAAGTAGTTCAATATTCTAGAATTATGTTTTAAACATTATTAAAGACATTTAAAATAGGTCATACAGAATCTAGCCTCTTAAGAAAAACTCAATTAATTGAACCTAGGAGACTTGCTAAAATAAGCAAATCAAGGCTTGAACAGAGGAGTGAGAGTGAGGAAACTTTTGAAAATAGGTGTTCTGGGGCCAGCAGGTGGCATGGTGTTTAAAGTGGTTAGGATTCCCACATGGCAAATGTGGTTCAAGTCCCAGATTTGGTGACTTGAAAATCATGTCGGTGTGTGGGCTTGTGTGCACAAAAGCCAGAGGGAGACTGAAGAAGAAGGGAATGCAATGTTGCTATGCCCCTCCCGGGGGGGGGATGATTTGTCACTTTCTCGCTCTCTTTCTCTCTCTTCTCTGGAGAGCACATGCATTCTATGACAAAAACCTAAAAACAAAACAAACCAAAAAACAAACACACAGAAAAAGAATGTTCTCTAAGGAAACCAGATTGAAATGGTGAGCAGTCAGCAGGAGACGTAAGACTGATCCTAACCGACATTTTAGATCACAGAAAAAGTCTGATTTCCAGAATAATCTTACAAAAGAAATGGAGAAGTGCTCTCATAATAAATAAGGAATAATCATTAAATTATATAATTATCTGTGTAATTCAAGTGCATTTAGGAATTCATGAAGTAAAATTAGTTCTACATAAAACATAAAATGGGGAAGAGCTAAGTTAACAATAGGGAAAAGTGTTTGGAAAGTCAGGAGTATTTCTGGATTTTTTTTTTTTTTTCAATTCAGAGGCAACCTTGTCTATGGATTTTTAGAGTCTCTTGGCTCTCATTCAAGGTTCTGCTCTTAGATCCCCTAGGATCAATTCGCTTCAAAGTAAAATTTAAAAGTGGTTCAAAAAGTATTTTAAAACACCTATCAGGGTATAACTTGAACTTTTTAGATGTTTTATAAGATGCTGAGTATGATACAGTGAATTTTTAATACTTTAGTTTTTATAGTCTTGGGATATTTAATTGATTCACAAAATATTTATACAGAATACATTATTGAAATACGCAGTGCATGCTTGTGATTTCTTTATTTGGAGGAGCATATAAAGTATCCTATAGAATAAATGACAAAAACATTTTAATGTACATTGTGAAAAAATATGCTTACATGTGCTTATAAAGAATTATTTTATTTAACTTCAGTTAGTTATTTATTTATTTACTTACTTATTTGAATTTAACTGAAAAGGGACAGAGAGAGAGAGAGAGAGAGAGAGAGAGAGAGAGAGAGAAGAGAGAGAGAGAAAGCGAGAAAGCAAGAAACCAGGTCAGATTGGACTAAAACCATGGTGGGAGTCGGGCATCCCAAACCACCATGCCACCTACTGGCCTCAACATGGGCATTTTAATGCCTTATACTCCCAAGGTATATTTTATTTTTACTCTGAAGTTAGCTGTAATCAAAGAATATATGTCCCTCGGAATTATTAATAATTTGTCTTTAGTGATATTCCCAAAGTCTAAAATAATCCTCCCATCTGTTCTGGTTTAAATTTCCATAAAGCAATATAACTTTTTTTTAAGAGGGAAACATTTATTCAAATAATAGATTACTAGGATATATTGTATAGAACTATGTATGTTGAATGCATATTGATAATGAAAAAGAGGCTTTATAATTACTGTTGACTTTATCTATGAGGACTAACTTATTTTATTTTCATTTTTTACTTCCAGACTATAGCAACCTGAATATATACATCATTGAATGAGCATTTCTGACTGAATGTAGTCTTTGTTTTTTTTTAAATATTATTTTATTTAACTTTATTTATTTTTTTAATATGACCAGAGAAAGATAGAGTGAGAGAGAGAAAGAGAGAGACAGAGAGAAAGTGAGAAAGCAAGCAACCAGGTCTGGCACTCAAACCATGGTAAGCCGTGTGGGAATCCAACACCCTTAATCACCACGCCACCTGCTGACCCCCTGACTCTATGTATTCTGCCAGTTGTTTTTATTTTTGAACTGCAGTAAATTAATTGACAGGGATTTTTTATTTTTTGATGCTTGTGGCATGTCCAGTCTTGATTTTATTGTATATTGATGTCCATGTTCACATATTTGAGGAAAGTTCTTTTCTTTCTTTTATTTTTAAATTTTAAACAAGTATGTCTGTTCTTATCACCTTTTCTAGGTTTATTTATTTATTTATTTATTTTTATGAGAGACAGAGTAGAAGATAACACCAAAAGACTCATTACACTACAATCTACCACCTCTAGTCTTAGCTAATCCACATCAAGGAGGTACACACATGTGACCACATGCTCAGGGAGGGCCCTCGCCATGAACCCAGGACTATTTTCCATTTGATTGCATTTACATCACCACTGTGCCACCACCTGACCCTTGGGGAAAGTTTTTTTTTATTTCCTTCTTGGAAATCCATACTGAATTTTATTACATTAGGACAATGAGAACTTTTGTCTGATGATATGAAATTTTAAAACTTGTTTAATCCAGTGTTTGCTTAATTTATTTGTAATGAAAAATTGAGTCCTCTTAATTTTTTTAAACACAGTTTTGGAACTGCTTTCTCATATCTAATTGAAACTTACAATTTCAAGAAAAGAACAAATGTATGTGTGTTTAGATATATACACATTATGATTTAATAAATACAATAATAATATGTTACATTAATACATACGTATATATGTGAACACAGTCTAACCAGATGAAAGCACTTATACTTGATTCAAAAAGAGAGATAAATTACAACCAATATAAAATCTACCCCTTCATTAACTCAACAAATAAATCCTACATTATAAGTGTAGGAGGCCTCTATCTTATAGAGACCTTTTATTCCTAGTCTTTATAAAATGTATAATCTATTAATATATGGCAAGGTATTGTATAAAAATAATTGCAGTGTCGAATGTTACAAATATTTGTTTACTGAATCTGATTTGTTCTATGGATTCAGAAATTACCTATTTAAGTAATGAGGGCACTTTTTTTGAGACTTATGAACTGCATTGGAAAATTTCATATGTGAGGATCCTACGGTGCAAAAGAGAGTAAATCCTTTGGAGAGGCTGAAAGAAGACGTTCATGGTTAGAAAATACAGACTGAAGGATAGTTTAGCTCAAGGCAATGAGGAAAGGCAGATGCAAGGAGACTGCTTAGGGTCTTAATAATCTATTTAAGGGTTTTGGAATTTAGGAAGACTGTAAAGACAATTATATGTTTATGAGGTAAGGATCTAGGTTTTTCATTTTTAAATAATTTACTTTCTTTAGTTTAAAAATTAAAGTCATCAAAAATGTGTGTAGGGTATCTCATTAAGTTAATAAGGGATGGTTTCATAGTGTGAATGTATTGGTCCTTGTATTTCAAATAAAAATAAATTTAAATATATACTTTGCAGGGAGAGGGACATATTCATGATTGCAAATTTCATGAGTTGAATATATGATCAATGCAATTTCCTGAAAAGAAAAGCACTGGACAGAAATGAGGTTTTAGTAGATAACTTAAATATGTCATCTCAACTTTCCAGTTTTAAACTAGTCAGTGTCAAATAAATTCTTCCAGTTGCTTGGTCATACACATCTTAAATACACAATCATGGGTCTGCCTCTGGGCCTTTGTACTTGTGTCTTTTGACTTGCAAGTTCTTCCCCCAGGCGGCCCCAAGGCTAGTTGTTTCACCTTTCTGAAACTTTGTGTATGTGAATCTTCCTTTGGCCATTCCAGCTAAAATATCAAACCTTCCAAAACACCTTAATCTCTTTCTCTATTAATAGCAAATTAATGATAAATAAGTTATCATTAAGGATATTACAAATCCTTTTGTTTGTTCCTCCTACATAAAAGGCACAGTTTTATTTCATTGAGTTTTCCTTCTGCTTTGCTCACCAACTTCTATATCTTCTGTACACATAATAGATACCAAATGAATACCTGCTTAATGGAGGGAAGGATGGATGGATGAATATGTTGAGATCAGATTGCTTATAAGGCATCAAAAACATTATGTACCATGTTCCTCTGGATTTGGAACTCGGTGTGAAGAAGGTGTCTTTTCTGGAAGTATTGTTTTAGTTCTTCTTGATTCTCAGTGATGGTTAGAAACATGACCATCAGGCCAGATCGATAGCCTGGGGGTTAAGTGAACCGTATCACATGTGCAGGTTGAGTCTGACCCTGGCAGCTTGAAAAATACGTGGGACACATATGTGTATTCCCCAAACTCACGGGATGGAGAAATGGAGGAGAAGGGATTGCAGTGTGTCCGTGCTCCATTGGGGACTTCTTTATCCCTTTCCCTCTTTCTAACAAACAACCCTGGCAATAAAGAAAGAAAGAAATATTTACAAAGTAAATGCAATCATTTAGAAAAAGACTAGAACTAGAAAGAAAATCTAGGGTATCTTCATGTGTAACTGCAATAGTTAATGATATGGAGAAGAACTAAAGGGTGATACATGGGACTCAATATAAGGCTTCAGAAATTTTTTTTAAATTTAAATTTATTTATTTACATTCATTCACTATACATCATTACAGCATATAAAATGAGATTTCCTATTCAGAATACACTGTATATTATCTCAATCAAGCACATTAACATACGTGTTATCATCAACAAATAATTTTCCATTTCTTGTTTCCTGTATATTTTGCTTTTTTTTTTGCCGTCTTTGATTCCCTATCTCTCACCCTTTGCCGTGTCCCACCTTCCTCCCACACTGTCTCTGGTATCCATGGTTGCTTTCTATGCCTTTCCCGCCCATTTTATTGATTTGTTAATGAACTTAATTAATCTGAATATTTCCAATAGCAAGTGCAGCTGATGTATACGTATCCATGAACACAAATCTGACTTTATGCATAAACCTCAGTGAGTAGAATGAACATACTATAAAGTAGCACCTAGCTGGGGCTATATAGCTTACTGTAATCATCAAATATGCATTTTTTTCTGAAACTTTTTTAAATTAATTAATTCATACATTCATCCCCTAATCATTATCATTGCATACAAAAAGTGGTTTCCCACCCAGAATATACTACATAGTGGCTTAATCATGTATGTTATCATCGATAATTTTCCATTTCTAATTTCACATACGTGTGTGTGTGTGTGTGTGTGTGTGTGTGTATTTACCCCTATGTCTGACCCTCTGCCCTTTCCCACCCTGTTCTCACACTATCTCTGGTGTATACACTTGTATTCCATTCCTTTCTCCCCCACTTTTTATTGATCACACAATTTCTTAAATAATCTAAATACTTTTAATAGCAAGTTCAGCTGGCAATATCAAGAAAAGCAGTTTTGAGAACCAGCAGTTAGCGTAATGGCTATGTCACTGGACTCCCACGTAGTCGGCCGCGGTTCGAGTCCCGGACCCGGTGGCTTAAAACTCACGCTGGGCGCGTGTGCATGCGTGCCCAAGATCCTGAGAGGAGAATGGAGGAGAAGGGATTGTGGCATGACCATCCCCCCGGGGGGTGATTTCTCGCTTTCTGTCTCTATGTCTCTCTCTGTCTGTCTGGCGAGCACACACGCCCTATAGTGAAAACCTTTCCAAAAAAAAAGAAAAAGAAAAAGAAAAGCAGTTTTGAATTGATAAGGAAATTTGCTTAAAACTCAAAGCCTAGAAACAGGTTAGTATTCTGTTCAAATAGTAGGTACGTGAACCTCAAGACAGGGCAAAAAACTCTTAAAACTGGACAACAAAGCCTAGAAGAAAAGCAGCAATATTTTAGTCAAAAGTTATAGAATGCAATTTCACCAGTTCAGTCTCATGTACTTAATCTATCTTCTGTTGTGGTTTGATCTTCCCGATTGAATTCTGGGATATAATATTCAACTCCAAACTGGTCCCTACAATTAAGTTAGCCATTTCCTTAGTTTTTGAACTCTTATTTCTGTGTGACTAGATTTAATTTTCCTGACATAGCACTCCCTGAGAACTTCTTAGAGATCTGGTCTGGTACTGGTAAATTCTTTCAGGTTTCGTTTATCTGAGCATGGTCTTGTCTTTTCTTCCCATATGAAGGATAATCTTGCTGGGTACATTATTCTCGGTTGCAATTGCTTTTCCCTTAACACTTTGAATACATTTTCCCATTCTTTCCTCGTTTCCATTGTTTGCGATGAAAACTTAAAAGAAATTCGGATGTGAATCTTGGAAACCAAACACTGAGAGTTAGAAGTAATCAGCCAAACAACCAACTCTAACAAGTCGTTACCAGCAGTATAATTCCTAGTAAGTAAGCAGGGACCAAGAGATTTTTATTGAATTCAGTCCAATAGAAGTCCACAGTGAATTACTGAAAGCAAAATAAAACCAAATATAATAGGTCCTCCTTACGTGTGGGTAATAAGTTTCAAGGCCCTCAGTGGATGCCTGAACCAGATACCATCAAATCCAATATATACTGTATTTTTACCTACATAAACAGACCTATGATAAATTTTGGTAGTTTATAAATTATGCACAGTAAGAAAATTTCAATAACCAATAATAAAATAAAGCAGTCAAAATTATATATGGTAAGAAAAGTTATATGAATGTGGTCTTTCCCTCTCTTTCTCCCAAAACATCACATGGTGCTATATTCGCCCTTCATCTTCTGTTCCATGGATAAATGAAACTGTGGATGAGAGGCCTCTGTAGAAACTGTGACAGAGTGAGGAAGGAAGGAAGATGAAAAGGGAGGCAAAATAAGAGACAAATGAAGACAGGGGTAGAACAAACAGAGACAATTCAAGAAAACACAGACAATAAAAAGGAGAGAGTTAAGGTGATCATTGGTTGCCAAAAAAAAGATGAAGTATTTATTTCTAAATATATATATTTATTATGGGGTAATGGGTTTGTTTATCAATATGGATATGTTTGATCTAATCCACAGAGATATTAAAGACACAAGAGACAGGGCAATTCTTGGGCCAAGTCCTTCCTAAGAAAGGACATGCTCGGGGAGGTAGGCGCAGGTGGGTGAGGAAAAAAGAAGGACGGACATGATCATCTTTAGAATGCAAGTAGAGGGGCTGGGAAAAAAAGAGGTGATCTGAATGCAGATTGATTTAGTACTGAATTGGGTGTTAGGAAGCTTGAGAGAATTTCCTTCCACCTGAAGTTCTTTTTTCTCTGTCTGTTAGGAACTTAGTTCATCTGCTCACAAAGGGGTTAGCAGACTGCTGTTCTGAGAAGACTCAAGAATTGAAAGATATTCTTGTATATAGGGAAGAAGCAAGTTGACTGGAGAAACAGAGTAAGCCCACAGGGGAGAAACAGTCATCAGGACTAGCAGGCGGCGTGGTAGTTAAGGCACTAGATCCCACACAGCCAAGCCCACGATTCAAGTCCTGGACCAAGTGGCCAGAAAAACACACCAGGCACTTGTGCATGGATGCCCAAAATCTTGAGAAGAGAATGGAGGAGAAAGGATTGAAGAATGAACTGCCATCTCTTGCGGAGGGAAGGGATTTCTCACTTTCCCTCTCTTTCCCTCTCTCTCTTGCTCTCTCAAGTGAGTACATGTGCCCTATAGCAAAAAGTCAAAAAGTCAAAAAAAAAAAAAAAAAAAAAAAGCACACAAAGGAGGTTGTCTCTCATAAAAAATGGTTTTAATGTGACCCTTTTTTTTAAACTTCTGTTGGATGTTATTATACCGCACTTTTGTTTCTGCTTTACTTGATAGGTGCTGATTAAATGTGTTCTGTGATAGAAAATAATTTCATACATAAGAATTTACATAAAGTGAATTATTCACAGAATTCTCCCACACTTTCGAATGCTGACTAAGAAAATGCTTATTTCTAGTCCCTCAATGAGCATGCATTTTTGTAGTGAGGGTTAAATGTAAAATTATGTATTTGAAATTTAACTTCACATGCCAGTTCTTTTTTTTTCTCCTGATGCATAAAATAAACCAGCCACTCCCCATTGGCAAAAATCCATTTGAGCAATGCCAGAAAGCAGTCGAAGAAAAGAACTATAATTCAAGTGTCTGAAGTTTCTAAGATTTACAAGCTCGTGTCTTCATTTACATCTAATGCAGAAGTAATTAGTACTGAAAGAAAACTTCCTTTCAGTCTCTAACGTGTGTCATATTGCTTGGCATAGTCTTTGCTTATTTTGGTAAAAATGGACGTTGAACTGGAGAACTTTCAGAATTTTCTTAAGGATAATCATTAGCTCTACTAAGCTAGAGAAGTCACTCTCTTATTAAAGCTATTACGAAAATATTTTCACCAGATAAAACAGATAATGCATAACTAAACTTGAATTCTGATAAAAAATAAATGACATGTTTTTTAGTACAAGCTGGCTTGAGAAACAAGTCCATGTGTATGTGCGTCCACAAATCCTGAGAGCAGAATGGAGGAGGAGTGATTGCAGTGTAGCCATCTCTGCTGTGAGGGGTGGCTTTCTCATTGTCCCTCTTTCTGCCTCTGTCCTTCTTGAGTGAACAAACACACACCTGTAGCAAAAACAAAACTAAACAAAGCAAAACAGAAACATAAGGTAAGACAAAAAAACAGCAACAACGACAAAACCAGAACATGGTCTCCCATGCCTCTTCTGCTTCATAGGCACTCCAGGAAATGTGATGAGCTCTCTGAATTTGAAAATTATTTTTTCTAATCTTTTTTATTTTTTTGAGAGGTTTTTCGCTATAGGGCGCATGCGCTTGCCAGATAGACAGAGAGAGACATAGAGACAGAAAGTGTGAAATCACCCCCCCAGAAGGGATGGTCATGCAGCAATCCCTTCTCCTCCATTCTCCTCTCGGGATCTTGGGCATGCACGCACACGCGCCCGGCGTGAGTTTTAAGCCACCGGGTCCAGGACGCGAACCGCGGTCGACTACGTGGGAGTCCAGCGACATAGCCATTACGCTAACTGCTGGTTCCCATGAATTTGAAAATTATTTTAGAAAATGATTAAATCTGTAGTGCTGAATTCTCTCCCAAGTATTCATCATTAAAATGATCATTATTGAAGGTATTCTAAGTAATAGGCTTGCTTATTAAAGACAATGTACGTAAAACAGATTTCATGTGGACAATTTTAAACTACCTATTATAATTATTACAGAAATCATAATTCAATTACAATTAATTTAAAAATGACAGAGGCAGGTCTTTACAATATTTGGAGACTAGCAAAAATATACACTTGTGTGCATTTATTGAGAAAAAAAGAATGTTTCAAAATTAGAAACTTTCAGAGAAAGGTGAAAGTCCTTACCACCTAGCTAATGTTAAAATTACTAATAGAGCCGGCTCCATGGCACAGTGGTAATGCACCACTTGTTAGAAGCCAGATTCCACGTGGTGACTATGATCCTGATCGCTGGCCTGACCTGGTGCATTTGAAACACTCCAGGCACAACCTCGAGTCTCCAAGAGCCAACAGACTGGGGGACTGTGGAGAGCATTCACTGAATGCACATTCTCCTTCTCTTACATGTGCACAGAGAAAAGTTAAAAATACATATTTGTAGAAACTGAATAATTCATTTAAAAGCAGTTGTTTCCATTTATTTGCAGTTCTGCAGGCATTCACATTCTTAAACAATATAAGACTAAAATTCAAAAGTTTGTGGAAAATAGAATTAAAGTATGAACTTTGTTGCAAAAAATTTGGGGAATCCATGCATAGCTTTATTAAATGCATATTTTCCATGATATTGTTTGCAGACACCATCATACACTATCTTTTATAAATAGGAAAATTTGTGACCTGAGAAAGTATTAAACAAAATGGTTGGAAAAGATAATTTTAGTAACTCTTGGTTTACTTCTTTATTTAATTTCTCAATTCATTTTGTACATTGCTTTTTTTTTTTTTTTTTTTTTTTTTTTTTTTGGAGAGGTTTTTGCTATAGGGCACGTGCGTTCACCAGACAGACAGAGAGAGACATAGAGACAGAAAGCGAGAAATCACCCCCGAGGGGGGATGGCCACACCGCAATCCCTTCTCCTCCATTCTCCTCTCGGGATCTTGGGCACGCACGCACACGCGCCCAGCGTGAGTTTTAAGCCACCGAGTCCGGGACTCGAACCGCAGTCGACTATGTGGGAGTCCAGCAACATAGCCATTATGCCAACTGCTGGTTCCTACATTGCTTTGAAGTACCATGGAATTGTATGCTAATCTCAATTGTCATTATTCAGCAGTTTCACTTTTACCTCCCATAGTGACAAAATGAAAGCAAATTCACAGAGCACACCCATAAGCTTATGAGTCTCTCAGGTTGAGACTAATGTTTTTCACAAATAAGTAAAGAATAGCTTCAGTTTAATCAACTTTTCTGTGACTTTGTTACCAAAGCATATTGTGTAAAGCCAAAATCTTCTGATTCAAACTACATTTTGCCATCTGCCAGCTCATAATATCATGTCCCTCCAGCTAAATAAAGTACTGAACATTTCATTTCTTGAGAATCATGAACTATTTTATTACACTGATGGGAAAACGTAGGTCTGGGAAGGCTGAGTTGCTCACTCAATGTGATAAAGTATATCAATTTATAGATTTAACAGATTATATCTTCTCTTTCTATTATTATTTTAATGCTATCAGTAAAATAGAAGGCGTTTAAGATTTGATGAAGCTTTTTGAAAATAAAATTCTATTCAAGCCTAAATAGTACTATAGATTTATGTGTAATCAGTATTAAATCTACATTCAAATACAGGAAACATATGGTCCAGCAAGGCTGCTTAACAAAACAAAAAAATCTCTCCATCACAACTAATTATCAGGAAAATGCAAATCAAAAGCACAATGAGGCATCATGTTGTCCCAGTTAGAATGGCTATTGCCAAAAAAAAAAAAAAAAAAAAAAAGAGGAGCGAAATGAAGAATAACAAGTGCTGGAGAGGTTGTGAACAACAGGTAACTCTCATGTACTGCAGGTGGAAATGTAAATTAGAACAGCTCTGATAGAAAACAGTGTGGTACGTGGTAGTACCTCAAAAACTCAAACTAGAACTGCCTGATGGTCCAGAAATTTCAGCACTGAAGAAAGGCAATCATTATGTTGAAGAGAGTTTGTACACTCTCATGTTTATTGCATGTTTATTCATAATAGCTAAGATGTGGAATCTACATGAATCTTCAACAATGAAAACTGGATAAAGAAAATAGGTATACACACACTATAAACTATTATGCTGCTATAAGAAAGGATGATATTCAGGACCCGCAGGTGGCATGGTGATTAAGGGCGGTGGACTTCTATATGATCTACAGCGTTTCAGGTCCTGGAACTGGTGGCTTGTTTTCATACTTTCCTTCACTCTCTCTCACTCTGTCCCTCTTTTTTTTTTTTTTTTTTTTTTTTTTTTTGGAGAGGTTTTTCGCTATAGGGCGCGTGCGCTCGCCAGACAGACAGAGAGAGACATAGAGACAGAAAGCGAGAAATCACCCCCCAGGGGGGATGGTCACGCCGCAATCCCTTCTCCTCCATTCTCCTCTCGGGATCTTGGGCACGCACGCACACGCGCCCGGCGTGAGTTGTAAGCCACCGGGTCCGAGACGCGAACCGCGGTCGACTACGTGGGAGTCCAGCGACATAGCCATTACGCTAACTGCTGGTTCCCATCACTCTGTCCCTCTTTGATCAAGGAAAAATAGGTAATAAATCGATTAATAAATTGATGAAATAAATAACATAGATAAAGTTCAATAAAATAATTCTTTTAGTAAAAAGAAAGGGTGATATCCTGTCATTTGCAGCAATACGGAGGAACCTAGAGGAAACGATGCTGAGTAAAAAGCTATACAATGAAAGACAAATACTGCATGCTTTCCCTCAATAGAGGAAGTTTAACAATTTGATTACGTAGAAGTAGAGAGTGGATGGTAGATCCTAGAAACTGGGAAGAGGGGAAGGGTGAGAAAGATAGAAGCAATTCAGTTAACAGATTCAAGAGCCACAGTAAATAGGCAGGAGGAGTTCTAAAGTCCTATAGCCCGGTAGAGAAATTATACTTTATGACAATTCAAAGTATATTTGAAAATACCCAAAGAAGAGGATTTCAAATGTTTTCATAACATATTGTGAGTATACATTTTTGAGATGTGTAGTGTTCTGATTTGATTAAGACACACTGTATTCATGTGGTAAAAAAAAAAATCACACTGTATCTTATAAATATATACAACTATTATTTATCTACTAATATAATAAAAAAATAGTAAATAGAATATGCTACAGATACATGCACAAGAATACTAAGAAACATGGACTCAGTTTTTAACTCCTTTCACATTAGTTCATTGAACTTCATAATTCAGTATCATCTACCTACACCAAATAGAGGCTGGGCATATCTGTACTAATAGTATGCTTGGAAAATCATCGGAATATTTGCTTATATAGATGAAAAGTTCAGTGCCTTATAAGTTTTCCTTTGCAGTTTTTCATAGATTTTTGTTAGGTCTAAGTAGATTCTGAGATGATATCAATGAAAGTCTCATTCCATTGTTTTAATTATCCAATTTGCTGTTAATATGGAAAGAGCCTCAGTCACTTGGGTCAATAAAACGCCAACACAAGTCTTGCAGTTTCACAAGGGAAAACAAACAAACAAAACACTACCCTTTCATCTTTCATCACTTTGTATCTGTATTGTATGAGTAAACTATTTAGCCCGTTGCCTATGACTTAAGAGCTCAACAGTTATGAATTGCTATTAGCCAGAACAAGAAGAGAAGTACCATCGGGTACAATTTGATGAAGCATCCACCTAGTCTGACATGTTAATTCTGAAACAAGAGCCTCAGAGTACTAACCTGATGTTCCTGAGAGTGTGGGGAAATGAGGAGACTATAACTCAGTTTAAGAACAGGGGAATGGGTGTTTGTCAAAACATTGTCCCTGAATACGCATGATAGTGCCAAAATGAAGATCATTTTCAGTCTCCGAGACTGAGCATGATTCTAAAATGAACGTATAGTAAATTATCTGATGTGATGGAATGATTAAGGAAGTGGAAGGAGGAATTAGAAAGAAGAAATTGGCATATACTGTGACATATACTAGAATACACTAATATTTTTATTTTTTTTACAAAGTAGACAATGGTTTAAAATAAATTTTATTCTCTCTTCAATTATATCACTATCTATTAAGAAAGTTGTGGCATCAATGAATGACTTTAAAGTAAAGAGACTTAAAAATATTCCTTGGGAAAGACTGGTGCATGAGAGAATATGATGATGAATTTCTAAAAAACATACAGGCTTTTGTTCCCATGTTGGGTGAAAGCACTCTGACTTAATCTTGAGTGTTTCCTATTGCCAAAACATCATACTCTCTCTTGTGGGCTTGAAAGAATGATGAAAAGAAATAGTTTCATTTCAACTCTCCAAGAGAGATTGATGTGCATCTTTGCTACCTTAGCATTTGGTCTAATGAAGAGTACAGAGAATTGAAAGATTATTACTCTTAAATACTAAATGGCTTTAGTGACTCTTGCTTTTTAGTTGCCCCACAGAAAATTGACAATGTTACTCATATTCCCAGCTGCTCTATCAATAAATTCTCAAATTACTAATGGGATATAAATTATATTAATATGCACTGAAGTGGCAGAGAAGAAAAAGACTATAAGCTATATCCTACCTAAGGCATTATTATTATTATTATTATTATTATTATTATTAATATTATTATAAATCTTGCTCTTCGCACATATCGATCAAATTCCTTAAGTTAATTAACTATGTGAATAACACTTGCTACTTAATTGACCTTAAGTGTAGCAATTAATAGCATTCTATTCTAATTCTTGGTCACCTGTAACCCAATATTACAACACATTTTAATAAACTTTCTGAGTGACCATGTGGTGGCACAATCGTAATTTAACTGTATCCACATGAGAAAGGTTGTGGGCTCATGTTCTGGGACCTCACAGAGCATGGCACACACACACGTGTGCCCATAATCCAGGCCAGCTTAGACACAGGATGGATTATGGTGTAAAAACTCTGGAGGGGATGCCTTTTTTTTCTTCCCATCAAATTCTTTCTCAAAAGTGCAAAATAAATAAACTTTTTAAAAAAATCTAAAAAATTAGTCAGTCCTATGTATGTATGTATGTATGTGTTTGTGAAACTAAAACTAAAAGATAGCTCCTTATCATTTTATATATTCTATATGATTAGAAAAGGTTGGGGTTGGGACCAGCAGTTAGAGTAATGGCTATGTCGCTGGACTCCCACGTAGTCGACCGCGGTTCGAGTCCCGGACCCGGTGGCTTAAACTCACGCCGGGCGCATGTGCGTACGTGCCCAAGATCCTGAGAGGAGAATGGAGGAGAAGGGATTGCGGCGTGGCCATCCCCCCCTGCGGGGAGATTTCCTGCTTTCTGTCTCTCTGTCTCTCTCTGTCTGTCTGGCGAGCGCACGCACCCTATAGCAAAAACCTCTCCAAAAAAAGAAAAAAAAAGAAAAGAAAAGGCTGGGGTATATAATTATTGCTATAAAACCTGCAGATCTAGAAAAACAGAAGATTTTTTTTGTACCATATAATCAGGTATTTTAATTGTGTCTTTTAGCCTTGGTTTATTGATTTTTATTTAAATTTATGTGGATCATTAGTAGAAGTGAGGAACATAAACAATAATGAATAAAATAATATTTAATCACTGCCTATCACATTCTCAACATATGATAGATAAAGCACTTCTAAAAATGTTTACTATCAGGTGAAACTGTTATGAAACATTTAGAAGCAATTTAGGTAAACTGCTAAAAGAAATTATTTTCATCTAAGACTTCATATTCAAGATTTGCCATTTTGGTCCACCATCCCATGTCTGCAAAATAGGAGATAAAAAGTTATAGTGCAAATGCTTCAAAGAGAAAGAGAGATGATCTAGACACTGGATATGCTGTGGCACACAATGCTTATTTATGAATCATTATTATATGAGATATCTGGAAATTAGCTCATTAAGGATTAAAGTAAGATTTTCATATTAGGTATGATACAAGTGCAAAAGATGCTGAAGGACTGAAGTGTTTGCACTGTCTCGCAAAATTCTTTTCTTGAGAGAATTTCTTTTTTTTTTTACTATAGGGCATGTGCACTTGCCAGAAAGACATAAAGAGACAGAGAGACAGTAAGTGAGAAATCACCCCCAGGGAGATGGTCACATTACAATCTCTTCTTTTCTATTTCCCTCTCAGGATTTTGGGCACACATGCACAGGTGCCTGATGTGACTTTCAAGTCACCAGATCTGGCCCTCGAACTTTGGTTGGCCATGTGGGAGTCCAGCAATGTAACTGTTTTGCCATCTGCTGGTCCCAACTAATAGCATTCTTAACCCTTAATTTATCCTCCCCATCTCTCTTGCTAAACCCAACTTGATCAACTCAGGTGCTGAACCCATAGCCCAGGTCTAACAGACTCTTTACAAGGAGGCAAGCCCAAGTTATTTCTACCTCTGAAAACTGAAACAATCAAAGCAATTTTGGTAGGTTTGTAGCCTAGCGTTTAAGAGATGGGGATCCCACATAACTGATCATATGGTTTGAATTCTGGGCTCAGACTTAGTATGTGCATGCATGCCCCAAATTCCAAGATGGAGAAATGGAGGAAGAAGGGACAGTGGCATCACCATGCCACACTGGGGAGTACTTTCTTCCTGTCTCTGTTTTCTCTGGGGAATGCACATGCTCTCTGAAAAAGTGAAGGAAAAATAAAAAAGATTGAATGTTAGCTCACCTCCCTCAATCTAATGTACAAATGCCTTGGGCTTTATGCTAGGCATGTTTGACAGGGTCTTTTTACATCACTCAGATCTTCTCTAGCCTTCCAGTTAGCCAGGATGGCAGGTTCAATCCCTGTGCCTGGCTTTCTTTGATTGGGCTGGGAATGAAAGTGGGGCTTCCCAGGTGGCCTCAGCCACCATGCCTTCCCACATACAGCTGGATCGTGCAGCAATGTTTTAAGAAAGGCTTTGGCTCATGGCTTTCACACATATTAACCAGACCTCTTCTGTCAAATGGTAAGGTCAACATTCTACCAGTTATCAAGCTGGGATTTTCCTGGGATAACAGGAGTAAGAAAAGTCAAACAATATCAGACAGACCTCTCTACTGCCACACTGCATATACGTCAACCACACAGTTCCGCTGAAAGCAGGAATGAGAAATTTGACCCTATGACTTTATTTTTATTGGAGTGAAAACTCTTGGACTCTTTATTCCTTATTTGAGGAGTCTCTTCTTTTCCTCTCAAATAGTAGTTCTCAACCTTTAGTATGTGTCTGAATCAACTAGAGGCTTCCTTAGATATGACTGATTTCGTACGTCCTGGGCTGGGCCTGAGCATTGACATTTGCACCAAGTTCCTGGGGGATGCTAAGGCTGACGTGCTAAAGAATATAATTCAGTCCTCTGGTCATCAGTAATTTTTACTCCTGGGAAATAATGAACTTACTTATGGGGATTTTAAAATTTTCTTCTTTTATCAGGAATGTTTAGTTAAACACAGAATTTGTGTTATATTTCTCTTCCATACTGGAAAATGAAACACTTTTACAAATGTCCTGTGAGGCCAAATGAGGCAAAAATAGCAATTTTTTTTTTTTTTTTTGAGAGGTTTTTGCTATAGCGCGCGTGCGTTCACCAGAAAGACAGAGAGAGACAGAGAGACAGGAAGTGAGAAATCACCCCCAGGGGGAATGGCCCCGCCGTAATCCCTTCTCCTCCTTTCTCCTCTAGCGATCTTGGGCACGCATGCACATGTGCCTGGTGTGAGTTTAAACCACCGGGTCCAGGACTCGATCCACAGTGGATTACGTGGGAGTCCAGCAACATAGCCATTACGCTAACTGCTGGTCCCAATAGCAAATATTTTTAGCAGATACTTATTATTTGAATTTTCCTACCTTATTATATAGAGTAGCACAGAAGGGTTTTTATTATTTGATAATTATTTCTATGAGGTGATTTTATATAAAGTACCTTAATTTTACATATAAACCCATATATAGCCAGAAAGCTCACTAGATATTTTATAAAATGGAAATGTTGACAATTTGTAAAAGAAAACCATGTTCTTTTAAGAGAACAAAAAACTGCTAATTTTGTAATGTGAAAGGAAGGTATGTTGAATAAATAAACATTTTAAATATAATCAAACCCAAAGTAAGTAAGTAAGTAAGTAGTATATCCATCGTGGGCTTAATTTTCTTTCTTTCTTTTTTTTTGAGAGGTTTTTGCTACAGGGCGCGTGCGCTTGCCAAAGAGACAGAGAGAGACAGAGAGACAGAAAGCGAGAAATCACCCCCTAGGGGGGATGGCCATGCTGCAATTCTTTCTCCTCCATTCTCCTCTCAGGATCTTGGGCATGCACGCACATGCACCTGGCGCGAGTTTAAGCCACCAGGTCTGGGACTCGAACTGCGGTCAACTACATGGGAGTTCAGCGCCATAGCCATTATGCTAATTGTTGGTCCCTGGGTTCATTTCCTTGATATGTAAAATATTTCTAGGTCAGATGAGGTAATTTGTGTTATGGTTCACTTTTTTGTGCATGCACTTCTTTAAATAACCTCTTTGAAAATGCATTTACATAGTTTCATGTGAAATATGCAGATACCACTATCATCAGCTAAATGAGGCTAAGTTCCTTTCACCTTGTGAGTGTAGTTTCCTATTCTTAGTGAGAAAAGTTAGTTATGTATTTTGCATGAGCTTCAGGAGCTGTTACTCATTCCTTACACATTCCATTTTCTACTTAATGTTGAATAAATAGCCTTTATTCTCATAAACATTTTATTAGACAAACATCCAAGAGTTCATTATTTAGTTTCTTTCCCTTGCCCTGCTATATACATTATGAATATTCTATTTCCTAATGGATTTTATGCCAACTTCTCTGTCTGGGTATGCAAGAGGTCCCTAAACTATTCAACAATGAAAATCAACACAATATTTTTCCTCAGAATATTATAATTAGGAAATTCCCCAAGACCTTATTTGACTGAGAAGGAAACCAAGAGGCAGAGAAAGTAAGTGATAGTTTTGGTCAAGACCAATCAGCTTTACCAATATTTATTCCAGAATCTAGAGTTCCTGTGTGAGGTTGTCTCCCCTTATCTCCACTGTCTGAAATAGAATCATTTTATCTATAAAAGATCATATAGTTTTATTAGTTGGCAAAAGGAGCTTGAGTATTTTTATAACTCCATCCTCTAGAGTATACTAATAAAGATAGGAATATTAAACACACACACACACATATAGTCATTGCAAGGATCATTTCAATAAGAAGTCATAAATATATCAAAATGTTGAATAGATCATCTGTGATACAATTTAAATTTCAGAGAGAACGGTCCTTGTTCTTTATTACAAAAATATTTTAAAGAGATGGTTATTAAGAGCATATTCAAAGTGAAGCTCCCATAAATTTGCTTCAAAGGGATTATTTCAAGTGATCTATTGTCTAAGATAAATTCTTTGTTAATTTATCAAAAACACCTTACACAGTATCTATTATGAATATGAAAGAATACATTAAAATTAGTTTGCCTATACCAGGTAAAGTCTGAAGATAAAATTTGTAGCAAGTGTGCTTGACTCAAAACCACATATTATTGTTTTAGTTATTATTATTTAGTTGTCTTCACAATGCAGGCAGATGAAAAACTGAATATTAGAAGAAGTAGATTTCTGAATGTATAGTGCATTTAACAACCTTTTTCATCTTACTAAGATAAAATCTTTAAAGGTTTAACTAGGCATGATTAATATTTTAAAACACACAAATTCCTGTCTAAAATTAGTTTTAGACATTATTGTTTTCTCTAGAAGTTTAAATCTACTTCATGCAATGTAATTTAAATATTTGAATTAATTAAGATACATTCCGTAGAATTGCTTCTTCCGAATGGCAAACCTGATGACTGAAGTTTGTATGTGTGTCTTGAGTGTTAACAAGCACTGCAGTATGTTAGGGGTGTGTGTGTGTTGCAGAAATAAGTGAAGATCACCCAGTGAGAACACAAGACTATTTACATAGAGGAAGGGAGTCAGGCATCATCACTTGCATTTGATGGAGGTACAAAATGGGAAGAGGAGTGGGACAGCTTTACAAAAAGGAAAGAAGGAAGGCAGAAGAGCCTCCTCTACATGGGTTAGGGAAGTATATTTGGCTTTCTCAGACAGGTTTAAATTAGAAGCCAGGTGGAAACTGAGGCAAAATTAGAGGTGACTGTTGATCGAGTTCTGACCATTGGGAACCAATTGCTACTGAGATTTCGGTTTGGATTCACAGCTAGTTGCTCCATTATGAATCAAGAATCCCTTCTTGTTTATAAGTTTGTTCGTTTATTTCATTATGAAGACAGACAGAGAGAGAGACAGCAATCCCAGCAGAATTCTGATGCCATGGTCCATCCCCAGTTTTCAGCCAGTCCCAGATTATGAGCAAATGTCCTTGTGGTGTACTGAGAGAGGTTTCTGAACTTGAACTGGGTAACTTCTCAGATGGGATTGCCTTTCCCAGCTGTGCCACCCTCTGGACTCTCAGAATTCTATTGTAATGTCTGTTCTGGCTATTTTCTATTTGGATATTCATTGGTGTTTTCATGTGTGTGCATTTGCTCAAACATTGCTTAGAACATACTGTTTTGAAAAAAAAAAATGCTAGTTTAAACCCATTTGTCTATCTTTGCTTTTGTTTCATTTGCTTTAAAGGTCTTACTTAAAAACAAACACTTTGCCTAGACCTGTAAATATATATATATTTCTGTGAGGATATGTTTTTTGTTTTGTTTTGTTTTGGAGAGGTTTTTGCCATAGGGTGCATGCACTCACCAGAAAGACAGAGACAGAGACAGGGAAACAGAAAGTGAGAAATCACCCCCAAGAGGGGATGGCCACACAACAATCCCTTCTCCTCCATTCTCCTCTCAGGATCTTGAGCATGCATGCACACATGCCTGGTGTAAGTTTAAGCCACCGGGTCTGGGACTTGAACTGCGTCAACTACATAGGAATCCAGCGATGCAGCCATTACACCAACTGCTGGTCCCAATAAGTTCTTTTATAATAGGAAACACAACTATTATCTTCAACATTCTATCACTGGAACTTATCACATTACCACAATGCAATAAAGGACCAGTAAGAACTCCTGAAAGTAATAAATGAACACATACTTCACTAGGACTTCTCTTTTACAGGCCCACCGTATGTTTGACTGAGTGTGGTATCTTATACGGGTCTATAAATAACCATGAACCCTTCCTGGGGAAGTCAGTTTTGCCACATAACTTGCCTGTGAAATTGAACTTGAGCTACGATTACTCTCCACCATGAGCTTTAGGGGATGAGCGTGGCTTGGTAAAGCGTAGCCATGCCCTTTTTTTTTTTTTTTTTTTGTCTCTGTGTGCATGTTCTCCAGGTAGAAGCTGCTTCGTCAGTCTGGAATTGAGAAACAGGATGAGACAATCTATGATGAAAATATAGCGTGAGAAAAATAAATCTTTGTAAGTCACTGAGATTCAGAGGATCATTTGCTGCCTTACCATGGCTAGTCCATGATGAGAGAGACATTGGTTAATATAGTAACTATTAGGTCAACAGAAAATTCATGACTCACTTTTGCATTTAAAAACAGAAAAATACCTATGACTTTTCAGATGACCCAGTATTTCTTTTATTCTGATCTGATGCTATTCACATTCTAGTTCTATCTCTCTTCCTCCCTTCCTCCTTATTTTTCTTCTTCCCACTGCCCCCCCCACATACAACCACACACAGAGTTAAATGTCCCTTGTTGAAATCTACATACTCCATATCAGAATAACCCTTTTTAATGTATAAAATAAAATATATGTGACAAAATGAAACTAATGATTTATAGTTAATAATAGATAAAAAATACATCTATGAAATTTTTTCATATATATGCATCTTGTTTAGTAATATATAGAATACTATTTGATGACAGGTTTAAGAGCTACTATAATTTTCATGTAATGATATCTACAAGTAAATATGTTAAAACTATTTATCATTGTTACTGGATAAAGTCACAACATATTGCTCGTATTATTAAGAATTTTGCCTGTCTTCCTAGTTAAAAGAGAACACCACTTTTTCAGCAAGAACTGAGCAAAACCAAGGATATGCAATTTTCTTATTCCAAGTACTAAGGTGGATCTCAAGTAAGCTAACAGAAGCTCTTAGGAAGATGGCCCAGCCCCATAAATAGTTCTGCCTGGCAGAGAGGATTAGAAAAGATGTATGCAAGAATTTGTAACATAAAATAACCTGGACTTTTCTAGCCCAGCATTGTAATCAGTAGAGATGGCAAAAGAGCAACCACACAAGAGGATTATCTTGAGAAAGACTTTGAAGGAAGAAAAAGAAAGTGATCTTTGCTAGCAGGTGGTATATCACAGAATACTTGGTAGGCAGGGCTGAATTGAGAAGGTTTATGTGTGACTTGTGTGCTGGGCATTTGCTTCTCAACAATTCAAGTAGTTGACATGTAATTATTTTCTCAAAGATATTTAAAACCATACTGTTTCTACTGTTATAGAGTCATAAACAAAATCATACAAAATTCTAAGAAATATTTTGAACATTATCTTTAAAATTCAGTATTTTGAAATTTTGGACGTTGTTTGTTAACTGTCAAGAACTATGGAGTATGAGCAAAAAAAAACTTTTGATACATAAAGTAAATGTTTGTGGAAAAATGAAAAAATAAGTGAATTAATTAATTTTAAAAATTGCAAAATAAATAAATAAATAAATATTTCATATGCAAAAAAAGGTTCTATTCACAGATACTCAAGAGGGTCTGTGGACCACAAAGGAAGAACTCCTGTTAAAAGCAGAGAGAAGACCACCAAGGAAAATGTGATCCTAACCTTGAGGTTGTTTCTAAAAGTCTAAATCAAAAGGATTGCATTTTATTTTATTTATCTCTCTAATGATGTAAACATAGATACTGTCCAGTGTATAAAACTATGTTAAATATAATGTGTTAAAAGGATTAAGCATAAACTTTCTTATAAATCTTATTAAAATAATTTTGTCAGGACTTCTTGCAGATTGCCACAGTAAGATGATAAAGCAAGATTAATATTTAACCTCTAGAAAAAGTTTAATGAGAAAATAGAAAATGAATATAAAATATTTATTTTAAAGGTGGACGTATGTCCTGAAACTGAGTCAGGGCTAAACTTCTGTCCCTCTCACGTGGCGTATTATTCATCAGCTCCTGAAAGCACTAGCCCTACCAAGGACCTATCACTGCTAATATGTTCCGAAGATTGAACTGATTTGTATGTGGCCCAGGAGCATTCTGGCACACAGAAGGGTCACAGAGTGTTCTGTGCAGCAAACCAGCTTCTAGACATTTTTTTCTACTCTTGTACTTAGCAGACTATTAAATTCAACTCATTTTTCCTTATATAAATGTGGCAATATAAGGCTTACATTTGTACAATGAACAGTAAGTGAAATCTCCTAAATAAAATGGTTTACTATAGATTTCAGTTTTTTGAATATTATTGAATATTTTCATTTCCTACTTTAAAACTTTCCAATAAGCCAGAGTGATTGAAAAGGTATTTATAAATAAACCAAGCATACATTCATCTGGGAAAATGGAATATGTTTGTGTGTGTATATTCATACTAGATAGGTAAATAGGTACTTATAAAATGTATATGTGTGGGAGGAAGTAAATTACATTTAAGAATCTAATTTTTGTTTGCTTGTTTGCTTTGTTTTTACTACAGGGTATATGTGCTCACCAGAGAGAGATAGGAAGAGAAACTAAGAAACCACTCCCCAGGAGAGATGACCACACCATAATTCCTTCTCTTCCATTCTCTTCTGGGGATTTTGGGCATGTAGCATGCATGCCTGGTATATTTTCCAAATCACAGGTCCAGGACTTGAACCATGCAGTGGGCCATGTGAGATCCAGCCTTCTTATCACCATGCTATCTAGTTGGCCTATTAAAAATCTAATTTTTAAAGGAACCAGCAGTTAGCGTAATAGCTATGTCGCTGGACTCCCACGTAGTCGACCGCGGTTCGCGTCTCGGACCCGGTGGCTTACAACTCACGCCGGGCGCGTGTGCGTGCGTGCCCAAGATCCCGAGAGGAGAATGGAGGAGAAGGGATTGCGGCGTGACCATACCCCTGGGGGGTGATTTCTCGCTTTCTGTCTCTATGTCTCTCTCTGTCTGTCTGGCGAGCGCACGCGCCCTATAGCGAAAAAACCTCTCCAAAAAAAAAAAAAAAAAAAAATCTAATTTTTAAGAGGTTAACTGAGCTCCCAGAAAGACTTGAAACTGGAACAGCACTAGGGAGCAGGTTAGAGATTCTTCAAATATTTTTTCATATGCTTTTCACTTTTGTTTGTACTTTGAATATTATATTTCACAAAATGTAAGTTAGAATCCTAATAAGGTGTGCCACTTTTTCTTATTCTATGAACAAGTAAAAAATATTGCTGCTTTTTTATGGCCCAATGTTTTTCTTCAATTATCATGCCAGTTTCTCATCAATGTGAAATGTATTCATGTGAAAGATCTTATGCCCTCGATTGCATTTCACATTATATTATAAGCGATCCTTTTGGAACCCAGTTTAATTTGCTTATGCAAATTTTGCATTCTTATGTTACATAAAACATTCCATTTGTGCTTTGCGAGAAAATAAGGAATTGTGGTCTTTCCTCCAACCATGTCTGTGCACATCATGTCAAATTTATGCCATTATCGTTCCCAATGCTGTGACCTTCTCTTCTAGTTCTCTGTTGAAGGGATATATTACCTCTGATTTATTTTCAAATTTAAAAAATTTTAAATTATTCTTACCATTTATTTTAATCACTATTATTATTAAATTGCAGTGAGGCATGTGTGCACCCCAGGAAAAGACAAAGAGAAAGAAAGTGAGAAAGTACGCTTCCAAGTCTGGGACTCAAACTGTTGTTGGCCATGTGGGAGTCCAACACCCTAAACACTGCACCACCTCTGGACCTCCAAATTACATTCTTAACATTTTTGGGACCAGCAGTTAGCATAATGACTATGTCGCTGGACTCCCACGTAGTCGACTGTGGTTCGTGTCCTGGACCCGGTGGCTTAAAACTCACACGAGGCGCGTGTGCGTGCGTGCCCAAGATGCTGAGAGGAGAATGGAGAAGAAGGGATTGCAGTGTGGCCATCCCCCTGGGGGGTGATTTCTCACTTTCTGTCTCTCTGTCTCTCTCTCTCTGTCTGGCGAGCGCACGTGCCCTATAGCAAAAACCTCTCCCGAAAAAAACAAAAACAAAAACAAAAACAAAAACAAATTACATTCTTACCATTTTGAAGATAGAGGTAACTAATTCCACACCTGTAGTGTCAATAATGCGAACAGCAAAGCTGTAAGGATACTTGAACTGTTATGACTGTATCCAAATATAATCAGGAAATCTCATCTTTCTTATGACTGTCACATGGCTGACAGCATTGATAGGTGAAATATATTCTAGAACACATAACCACTTCAGAGGTGCTTGAATAGAAAAAGAAGATCATTATGCATTGACTAAATATGGCGCATTGATAGACTAGATTGATTACAAGGACTTTTTTTCTGAATTTCTTCTGAAAAATACCTTCAGTGAACTAAGACATGGATTTTATCTAGTCCTGTAATTTGTCTCCATTGTCTGTAAATTAATATAACCTGTGCTTTCTACAAAGTCTGTGAAAATTGAATTTCCCAAGAAAACTGTAAAGCCTCCTTTAAAACAGAAACAGAACAGTTTTGAGTCTATGACAAACTTATCTAAGGTTATTATTATTATTACTGTGTCTTTCATTAGAAGCCTCATTGAAACAAAAGTACCCGGAAGGGAAAGTATATCTGTTCTTAGCACATACTTTTTATATTTTCTTTATCTGGGTCACATTTTGGAACAAAACTTTTTAAAAAAATCTGTAAAACAAGGCATTAATTACTCCTTTGGTAATTCAGATAGCATTCAAAAGATTGCATGTTAAAAGCGACTTCAGTTGCTATAGTTTGCACTGAATTATTTAATTACTTGAAGGAGGAAAGTCAGAACAAATAAATCCTGAAATTCAGGAGGAATAATAGCTTTTATAGTTGTCTTTTTAAAAATCAGGCCAGAGAACAGACACATTTTAGAGTTTAAAATGGAGTGTGTGTCCCATAATCTAATTAAGCAGCAATCACCAGTTTAGCTACTGAGGAATTTGTAGGCTGTTTACATTCCCCAAATACTCTAGAAACAGGAGGTGTAGAGCTTAAATAGGGGCAAAATGGGTCCCCAGAGGAGAGGAGTTCTACCAGCAGGAGGAATGGCGCTGTCAAGGCAGTAATAACAGCTGTCCACCACAGCTTCCCAAATGCCATGGAGTGTCTTTATTCAGTTCTCTACTTACTAACAAACACTTTTTTATTTTTTTATGTTTTTCCTGTTACGCACAATCATCTCTGAGCACTTTGTTTTTTCGGTCATTCTTTGTTTTTATATTGCTTTCTAGAAGTAGAATTGCTAAATCCAAGTAAATGAACCTTTTTAAACCTATTAACCTTCTATGACCAAATTTCCTTCCACAAACGGAGGAACATTTCTTCAGCACTTCTAATATGGGTCCCTACAGGTTCTACATTTGTATTTGTTGGTGTTTAGTCTTAGATGCTGCAATAAAAAGTTTTTAAAATATTGTAGCTTAGGGACCAGCAGTTAGCGTAATGGTTATGTCACTGGACTCCCACATAGTCGACCGTGGTTTGAGTACCAGACCCAGTGGCTTAAACTCATACCGGGTGCGTGTGCGTGTGCGTGCGTGCCCAAGATCCCGAGAGGAGAATGGAGGAGAAGGGATTTTGGTGTGGCCATCCCCCCGGGGGGGTGATTTCTCACTTTCTGTCTCTCTGTCTCTCTCTGTCTGTCTGGCGAGCGCATGTGCCCTATAGAAAAAAAAAAAAAGAAAAAAAATATATTGTAGCTTCTACAAGGTTGAGTGTATTTTTCTCTCATATGAGGGGAGCAGATAGTCCAGGTCTCGTGGGTGGAGTTACCATTCCTAACACATGACCTTTGCAGAAGTTCAAGGCATGATTCCATTTTCTCCCATGTTCCAGGAAGGGGGGAGGTGGGAAGTGGAAATGGGCAGGACAGTCGTGAACTTATATTATGATCCAGAGCTTGAAAACATCACCTCTGCCTGCTTTAGAGTGTCCAGATAATAGTTATGTTGTCAATGATAAAGATGCAAAAAACATGTACTCCATCTGGAGTTCACGTGCTGAACTAAAATTTCGGAAATGCCCTAATACTGGATTGTAGTGATAAGCATTCAATTTTATTTATATATTGCTACATGTTATAATTATGAATTAATGTTATAATCAGAAAAAGTTCTTAAGTAATATCTATGTTGTCAATAAACTGTGTCATATAAAGATAAAAAAATAAATAAAATAAATAAAATTTCAGAGGTCCATTTAAAACATGTTCTAATTCAAATGTTTACTTGTTCTCACAAATTATAGAATTTCTATTTGTCACCCCTCTTTGGTTTGTTTTGTTTTTGCTTAGGTTTTTGCCATAGGGTGTGGATGCTAGAGAGACAGTTAGAGGGAAAGTGAGAAATCACCTTCCCTCTTCCCCCCATGAGATGGCTACCCTGCAATCCTCTCTCCTCTATTCTGTTCCTGGGATTTTTTGACACACACACACACTCATCTGCTGTGAATCTCAAGCTTCCAGGTCTGGGACTCAGACCAAAGCCGGACATGTGGGAGTCCAGCATCCTAACCCCCATACCACTGTTGGCCTCAGGTTCATTGTTTTACAATATACCTTCTATGGTTTTATATTTCTTCTCCATATGGGAAGCTTTTGTTTTTAATAATACAGCTTAGATGAATAGTATGCATGATTTAGAATTGCAGAGCTGTGTTGAGTACAGTAAGCAACCCAGCCCATTTCCTTTGTTCTTAACTGCCTGCCATACTGGTTCTATGAGAGAACCAGTGAGAAAAAACTCAGCCCTTGGGGCAGCTCACCCAAAGGATGCGGGACGTATATTCCACTCAGTCTTTCTGCTGAGTGAGGGGTTGTGGGCCAAGGCAATCTCTCTTGGCTTTATGCTGTGCCAGGTACCAAGGGGCTGATGAGGGCAAACAAAATTGATCTCATTTTTTGCAGTGTAACTGCTCTCACTTTTGTGCTCCTCTGAAGCACTGCCAGCTCTTAACTGGATCTGGACCTCTCCTAAAGGTTTTCTGATCAGATATCATTGTTAAATTGATTTATTTGACTCATTGTTAAATTGATTCAGTGAAGACGTGGGGGGGGCTTCCTATTCTACCAGCTTGTGCATATCAACTCTTCCGTTTTTGTTATTGTTGTTGCTGCTGTTATTGCTTATGATGCAGAGCAGTACAGATGGAGTAATTTAAAAAAGACAAAAAACAAGGAACTGTGCAATTGCAGATTTAAACTAGTAACTACATCCATGTGACATAAAACCAATTTTTAATGTGGGATCAAAGAATCAGATGTGAAATGGTGAAGCTGAGAAGAACTTAAGGTGTTTTCTTGGAATTGGAGTTGTCTCGATCTCTGAATTTATTTCTATTTCTAGCTCTATATTTTTTCTAGCCACATTCCTTGAACTCTAGAAATGCTTCAGCAAATGGGTTTAGCTATTTTTTAAGTATCATTCTCCAATGGGATAAAAGAACCCAGGGCATCTTAAGAAATGAATGATTCCAGGGCTATGGGATTGACTTTTTTTTTTTTTTTCCTATTGATCTACTTGTCTATCTTTACAAGGTTACCAATATCTTGATTATTTTAGTTCTATAGTTGCCCTAAAATCAAATAGTGTCAGCTTTCTATAATTATTCCTCTCAAATTTGTTCTTTTTCTAAATTTTTCTGAATAGTCTAGGCCTTTAATTACATATTTCAGACACTTCCCTTCCCCCACACACACTCTCTGCCAGGATTTTAAATAAGTTTACGTTTAATCTATAAATTGATTTGCAGAGAATTGGTTTTTCATTAATACTATCTTCAAATTTATTCATACAAAATGTCTCTCTACTTACTTAGACTTCTAATTTTTCACTGATAGCCATATTTTTTCTTATAAAATATGTATACTTCTTTTGTTTAATTTATTCTTACTCTCTTTGAAGCCACTGGAAATATACTTTTTATAATCATATTTTTAGATTATTCTATACTAGTATACGGAAAGTTTACTTTTATTGTATATTGATAATGCATCTTATAATCTTGTAGCACTCACTTAATTTTATATTTTCCTTAGAATTTTCTCTCTTCTGGGGCTGGCAGGTGGCATGGTGGTTAAGAGCACTGGACTCCCACATGGCTGACTGGAGTTTGAGTCCTGGACCTGGTGGCTTGCCTTCTTACTTTCAGTCTCTCTCTCTCTCTTTCTCTGTCCCTCTTTGGTCAAATTAAAATAAATAAAATAAAATAAAATAAAAATAATTCATTTTTTAAAAAAGACTTTTCTCTATAAATGTTCATGCCCTCTGGGAATGAGGACAGTTTTACTTCACTTTGTAATTTGGATAGTTTTTTTCTTTGGTTGTTTGGTCTTGTCTTTAACTGCTTTATTATAGTGGATAAGGATTTCAGTATAATATCAACTGGTAAGATTGGGTATTTTTTTCTTCTCCAGGACCAGAAAGAAAGAATTTAATAATCACCATAAATTCAGCATGAGGTGCTAGTGCTAGTTTTTATAGGTGCTTTTTATGAAGCAAGAAAAGATCTCCTCCTTTTCATAATTTCTTAAAGATACCCTGGATGAATATTAAATATTGTTGAATTCTACTTCTTCACTTATTAAAATAACTTTTTTCTGGTATGTGGTTAATGTTTTATGTTAATATGATTTTTACATTGCTTGATTTTTGATTTATGTGTCAACTTTGTGTTATTTGAATAAGCTCCATGTGTTCATGATCTGTTATCTTTTCTGATTAGTGCTGCATTTTATATTCTAAAAATTTCTGAAGAAAGGTGCATCTATGTTGCATGGATAGAAGATCTTTTGCTTGATAAAAGGTACGACATAACCTAGCACCTAGCACCATATTATGGTCGGTGGTTTTCTTCCCTGTGAAGTCTGACTTGGGGGGTCACTGTAACCCTGACATTACAGAATGATTTGTAGTTTCCCCTTAGGTTTTGTTTTCTGATCCATTTGTGTAAAGCTATACTTCATTAAATATTTGATAGGATTTACCAGTAAAACCATTTGAGCCTAACATGCTTATTCTTGTAGTTGTTATTTAAGATTTTAAATTATGAGCTTGATCTAATAGTTATATGTCTATTCATGAAATATATTTCTTCTTAAAGAAAATTGAGTGGTTTGTGTCTTTCTAGATATTTTCCTCAATTCATTAATTTTTGAGTTTGTTCTTATAAGATTGTTCATAATAGATACTTATTATCAGTTTGCAATGTATAGTATTTTTTGTCGTATTCCTTATATTATTCCTAATATTCATAACTTTTTGACCCCCTTTTATTTTCTGGTTCGGTCTGGCTTCTGTTCGTTAAATTAATCTTTTAAAGGTCAGATGTTGGATTTTTTTTGTTTCAAAATTATTGATATTTGCTCTTTATTATTTATTTTTTCTGATTTTTTTTAAAAAATGCTCATTTTTTCTAGTTTCTTAAGAATTCAAGCATTTATCTCAGTTATTTGATATCTGTCTTTTTTCTAATATAAGTACTTAATTCTATATTTTTTTCTCTCAAGCATTGCTTCAGCTGCATCTCAGAAAAAATGTAGAGTTTTGTTCAATGGAGTTCTTCAAAGCAATGTATGTTCATCTTAAATGAATACACAAAGCTTAGCAACTCTATTAAGTTTTTCTAAATTCTACTGGACTTTCAGTGTTTTTCTTCAAATTACTGATATATATTAGTCCATTTCCTTTTTTAAGGCTGTTTTAAAGTTTCATTTTACAAAATTACTATTGCATTTACTTGGAAATTACCAGTTTTATGACTTTGTATGAGCCACTATTCTACTCATAGGGACAGCTAGAGCATAATTATAATCTACTAAACTCTCATTTTTTAACACATGTCAAATGTTGGTAAACAGTGAGTAAAGAGTGAAAAGTCATTGACTTTTCTTAAGAAACTCTCTTTCAGAAATAAAATAGATGAGACACGTATTTAGGAAGTACTATATATTTCCACTATAGAGCAATGTAACATTCCTTTTGAAAATTTAAAACAAAAGAATAAATTCCTGATCATGTGTTCTCTTTCTCATCTCTTTTCTAGATTTTGTTTAAAAATCATTTCAGCATATTCATAGTGGCCTCCCAAAAGATTCACATTTAACTCTCTAAAGCTAGTAATGTGACCTTATTTGGATAAAGGGACTTTGAAGATGAAATTGATTTAAAGATCTTAAGAGACATTCCCTAAATCCAAGTATCTTCAACAGCTAAGAGTGGGAGAGACACAGACACAAAGGAGAAATCCACATGAGGAAAGAGACATTAAAGTAGGGTTACATGGCCACCAGTTGAGAAATTCCTCTCTCAAGCCACTAGGGCTGAGACAGACAGTGAAGGAATCTCCCTTGGATCCTTTGAAGAAAGTTGGCCTAGCTGACCACCTGACACTTTGATTTCAAACTACTGGCTTCCAGAAACATATAAAAATACAGTTTCTGGGGCTTATTTTTAAAAGTATATTTTGACTTTTTAAGTTTCATAGAAAAATCGAGTAAAATATACGAAGGTTTCCCATCTATTCATGCCTTACACTAATACGATCTCCTCCACTGTCAACACCTTGTACTAGAATGATGTGTGTGTTAAACATCCCTGTATCACTGGGAACCATCACCACCAGAAGTTCATAGCTTACATTAGGGTTCACTCTGCATGTTGCACAACTATGTACTGAAAACCACAGTTCACTGCTGAGCCAAGTATTTATTGTTATTAACTTTCTTATTCCTAATTCATTTTACTGAAATTAATAGTCAACTCGTATTTTCCATTTTTTTAGTTTTTTATTTGTCAATTTCTGTGTGACTTTTGACACTGTGATCCAATAGATTTCTTTTTCTTTTTCTTTTTTTGGAGAGATTTTTGCTATAGGGCGCGTGCGCTCACCAGGCAGAGAGAGACAGAGAGACAGAAAGTGAGAAATCACCCCCCCAGAGGGGATGGCCACGCCGCAATCCCTTCTCCTCCATTCTCCTCCCGGGATCTTGGGCACGCACACACACGCGCCCAGCGTGAGCTTGTGAGTTTTAAGCCACCGGGTCCAGGACGCGAACCGTGGTCGACTACGTGGGAGTCCAGCAACACAGCCATTACGCTAACTGCTGGTCCCGATCAAATAGATTTCTTGAAATTCCACTTAACTTGATTTCTTTTTCTCTTGTAGAACTCCTTCTCATGGCCCTAACTTCTCCTGCTTTGATCTGAACTCTGAACTCTCCAGGTTGAATGTAAATCTAGATTTTTGCACTTCCCATGACTACTCTGCTCAACTGACCATTCTTTCCTTTGACCTATCTTCCCTGCCTTTTGTACTCTCCTCACTTTTTAGACACACATTCTCTGTGATTTCCATAATAAAAAAGTCTCAAAGATAATTAATTATTAACTTTTTAAGTTCTTTTTAGCAAAACTTAATGCAGTATATTTCAAAGATCCCTTATCTTTTCACATATACCAAACCCCTATTTCCTGATCATTTGTTAAATTTCTTATTTTTACTTCCATTAAAAAAAGGCATAGGGACCAGCAGTTAGTGTAATGGCTATGTCGCTGGACTCCCACGTAGTCGACCGTGGTTCAAGTCTCGGACCCGGTGGCTTAAACTCACGCCGGGCGCGTGTGCATGCGTGCCCAAGATCCCGAGAGGAGAATGGAGGAGAAGGGATTGCGGTGTGGCCATCCCCCCGGGGGGTGATTTTCTGCTTTCTGTCTCTCTGTCTCTCTCTGTCTGTCTGGCGAGCGCACGCGCCCTATAGCAAAATAAACCTCTCCAAAAAAAAAAAAAAAAAGGCATAAAGAAAAAGATATATGTGTATACACACACACGTACTCACACATACACACTCACACACAGATATTCTTCTCCACCAAATATCTAACAATGACATAAAAATTACTCAGAAGACCAGAGTGTGAATTTAAGCTATTTAGATGTTTTCTATTGAAGGATTATGAGGTTAAGGTGTAGAAAGAAGATAGAAAATATGCTATTGTGTGCTTTTTTTGGATATTTGCCCATTGACTGGTTCATCATTGGTCTTGTGACAAAGGCAACATGGAGTCATTGAGAAATGAGATATTACTTAATGCACTTCTGGCACTTGGTAAGAGACATTAAACCACCAGAGAAATGGAGCTTTGTGAAGGTCAGAACAAACATCTTTCAATTTGATAATCTATTAATACTTATAGTGCTGGAAGAAACCATTACATAAAGATATAAAAGTTTTTGAAAATGCCATTTGGTTTAGATGAAACTGCACTGACATATACTTTCGGATGATGCATGGACTGTTCTCGCAGAAGTACTTATGAGTGAGTTGTGAAATGTCATCATTTGCACACAAAGTTCTGTGCAGTCTTGGCTTTTGTGTATTCGACTTTTCTGTCACAATTAAGTGGGATGTCAAGACTATATTTTCCAGAGTGGTAAAATGTGACGTGTTGTGGTTTGCTTACTCACATCTTGCTTCCTAAAACAGATATCTCTACATACAAAACACGTCCTTTGATTACTTTTCATTTCAGGCTATTAAACTCATTTTAATCTATGGGCATAGCATTTAAGAAATAGTTTTCTCTTTTCTGTGTACTTTAGAAAATGTTGTGTATGATTTTTGGGTAAGTTAGACATGAAAATTAAGTTATTTTGCAACCATTAATTTGCTTAAAAATATAAAATATAAAATAGACAAATGCCATCACTCTATTGTAATTGAAAATTACTTTTTTAACTGCTAGGTTAAAGAATGGTATGGAGTTCCCTCCTCAAAAAAAGGAGCTTTATAAATGTATCAATATTAAGTCACTTAATCCTTAATAAGGCTTGTATAGAAGTACCATGCCACCATTTTAAATAAAAGGGAACTAAAATTCAGAGAAGATGAGTAGTTTACCAAATGTGAACCCTTGGCAAATCAGGGAGGGGGAATTTAAATGCAGTCTCTGTAAATTCCACCCCCTGCTGCTTTACAGCTACGTGTGATAATAATATGTGCTCTGGAGTCTTAGGAGATCTTAATGTTTACCACAATACTGTGACATAGCAGTCCTTACATACATGCTGACTGAACCTCCATCTTCAGAAACAAGCATTATGACGTCTTAAGTGATTTAACAATTTTCCGTACTTATGAGTCAGGTACCACTGTAATTTAATGCTTTTATTATATTGAATTCTCGCATCGACACTCAGAATGTAAACTTCATCATTTGCCATTTTACATTTACATGAAATAAAGCCTAGAAATTTCAAATATTTTAATTTATTCAATAAGGAGTATAAATTCTTGGGATTTTGATAAGATCCAGGAATAGGACATTTGAGAAAATGGTGATACTTCCCACCCATATGAATCCTACTGTCTAATAAAGAAGGGCATTATTTTTAAAAAATCACATAAATGCATTGTAAATGACAGTTTATTGCAAGTGTTTTAAAGCAAATGCTTATTGTGCTCAGAATGTCAGTACTAAGAGAATTTAACCTTTCTTGAGTCATATTCCATCTATATTAGAGAGGTTTATTGTGGGTTTGTTCATGGCTGTTTCTTGATCTTTTAACTTCCTATTCTGTACCCTTACTTAAAGGGTGTGATGTGTAATTCTTACATTAAAGTGCTTATTCTGCAAATCTACATCCCTGACAAGATCCTGATACATACATGGTACTAAAAAGTCCCATAATTTCCTAAATATAAGAGATAATCTTACCCTCACAATATCAAGATCTAGTAGTCACTTGTATAATTAAATGATCAACTTTATTTTAACTAAGTGTGGGGTAACTAACCATCTATTATGATTGTTCACATATAATGTGATAAGAAGCATATTACATCACCTACAAACAAAACCAGCAATGTATTCTGTGGGCCTAGTACAAAATAGAAATGAAGTGTCTTTTTTCCAGAAATTAATGTTATATTTAAAAAAATGAATTTAATTAATTTATTATTATTATTATTATTATTATTTAAAATTTGCTATAGGGCATGCACACCCACCAAAGAGAGACAGAGAAAGAAAGAGACTGAGACAGTGAGGGAAAGTGAGAAAGTAAGCCACCAGGTCCAGGACTCGAAACATTGTTGGTCATGAGGGAGTGCAACATCTTAACCAGCATGCTACCTGCTGGCCCTGTTAGTAAATTATTAATGATTTAAACTTAGTAGTTGAATTGCTACACAAAGTGCTTGCCATTCTGAGCATAGGCCCTATTCATGTCATAGGTCATACATCTGTAGAATGACCTGTTTATTAAAACTAGTGGATGTTGCAATGCAATATATTTATATTTTCTATGTTTTAAAAGTGTAGAAGGAACCAACACTTCTTTTCCACAAATAGCTGAATTGGGCGTGGATGTAGCGTTGGGATCCTGTTAGCGGTACTGTCTCTCTGTATCTCTTTTTCTCTCCCTCTCTCTCTCTCACTCATGGAAGAAGTAAATAAAATAAATTGTGGAAAAATGATATTAAAGTATGATCTTATTTTGGTGCCTCAAATTTTAAAGTCCTTGCATAGTTCTCTCATAATACCCTTTTTCCATGACATTTTGAGGGCCTCTCAGACAAAATGTTATAGATCCAATTTAAGATCTCCACTTCCTTTAACAAAAAATAATCTTCAGATTAATATACTAGATTTTCAAAGCTATTATTATATTTAAGTATCAAAACAATTTATCCTAAGTAGTTGAACATAGGATTTAATTCCATTTGAAACAGACAGAGTTTTGGATGATTGAAAATTGATCACAGGTTATTCACCTGTAGAATGACCTGTTTATTAAAATTAGTGGATGTTGTAATGAAATATATTTATATTTTCTATGTTTTAAATGTGCATAAGGAAGCAACACTTTTCTTTTTAAAATTTTATAGATGTGTAGATCCACAAAGAGCTGAATTGGGAGTGGATGTAGGAAGTGTTGATTGAGATAGGAGTTAGACCCACTTACACGCAGGTAAGAGCCAGAAGAGAAGTCACTATGTTTTTCTTGACAATAAAGTCTCTGTGTTTTCACTCTATGTTCTGGTTAATATACAGTATATGCTCCTTTTACCTGTAGCCAAAGAATCTATGATTCCTTGCTAATAAGGCAGGAAACAGGGATATTGAGCATACTGACAGGGAAAAGGCCCAGGATGCAGTCACAGTGCCTAAGATTTTATAGGGGAAAACTGGCTGCACTGGGACTGAAAGCAACTGTAGCTAAGGGCAACTTTAGAAGGGAAGTGAATACCAGTGCTATGGGCTGCTGAATACACCAGGAATAGGGTAATAAATTACTCGGACTGCCATGAAACTAATTTCTAAAGCTTACTTCCTTATGAGAAAGCCGGCCCGTTGCTTAGACTGCTAGATAAAAACCCCCTCTACTTGATCTCCTCTTCGTCATCCCACTGGGATCCCTCCCAGCTTGGGAGCTCTGCTCTTTCTCTCTTAATAAACTCCACTTTGCTATCGCCTCTCAGTGTCCATGTCTGTAATTCTTTGTGAGCATAGGGCAAAAACCAGCATGGGTGTTGGTTCTGATCACCCAGCACTCCTGCATCCTGATTACTTTTTATTTTTTTATTTTATCTTATTATTTTATTTTATTTTATTTTTTGTTTATGAACCACAGATTAGTTTATTTTTAACACCCATCATGCCATGAATTTATAGGGAATGGGTTCCAGTAGCTCAGGCTCCTTTCCATTGGTTCTCACAAAGTGCGCTTCTCTGGGTGGAGCAGGCTGGTGCTTTAGTTGAACCCAGGTACCTTTCTCTTTGGCTTCCTTCTTTTTCTGATCATTTTCCTTCACATGTTCTAGGAAGCTATCTCTGCTCTTAGAATGCTTAATATGCTCAATACGCACATTGATTCTCTTGGCAAGAATCTTGCCCTTAACTTGTTTGTTCACAACAATGCCAACAGCATGCTGGGTAACATCGTAGACTCTTCCAGTTTTGCCATGGTAACATTTGTGGGGCATTCCTTTGTGAATAGTACCCATTCCCTTAATGTCTACAACATCACCTTTCTTGTAGATTCGCATATATGTTGCCAAAGGAACAACTCCATGTTTTCTAAAAGGCCTAGAGAACATATATCAGGTGCCTCTTCTCTTTCCTTTTATGTTTGTCATTTTGGTTAATTACTGGAAGATGGTGGTTCTGGCCAAAAGGATGCATCATGATTACTTAAGATCTTGGCCACTTCATGAGTCAAAGCTGGAAATACTAATTAGGAGAAAAATATGAAATTAAATTTCTTTTCATTATTGACCTAATTAATTAGTAATTTAAAGGGGGGAAAATGGGATTATAAAAGGTAAATGCTGTCCCCTTAGACTGTAATCTCCATGTTAAGATTTTTTAAAATTTAATTGCCAGAGCACATGCACGCAGCAGAGAGAGAGAGAGAGAGAGAGAGAGAGAGAGAGAGAGAGAATGTACCAAAGTAGGGGAAGGTCTTGCTGCAATCCCTTCTCTTCCGTTTCTTCACCCTGTCAGGATTTTGTATGCATGTGAACATGTGTTTAATGTGTTTTTCAAGCTGTTGGTTTGAATCCACTGGTTAACCATGTGTGAGAACTGGCTCCTCTAAACACCAGTCAATGGGGGCTAGTTCAAGATACATTTTTGATAAAAAAAACTTTAAGACTCTGATCCATGTTGCTTAGTCTCTCTTGATACTGAAGTATAATTTTCACTTCCTGGAAAAAAAGTCACAGAAAAATAAATAGTAAACCAACAAAACACTGCAAAGCACGACGTGTTACTTTAGTTATAAACATGTACAAGTCAGTAGTTATTATGAATCATTTTCTTCAACCATAAAATAATTAGTGTTCTTCATAAGCCAGTAACCATTTCCCTTTGGTTGATTTTCCATATGACTAGCTAAGCCTTTGTATGCATACAGTAAGATGGCTGTACATAAATATTATCACCAAATATCTGGAATGACTTTAGAATAAAGTCCCTGGAACCATGACCTTTGTACAGATATCCTTCCTGGTTCCTGCTCTGTGATTAGCAATTCTTTTAGATTAATAACAGTGACACTACTTCTACTATTGCTGACAATGAACAATGTTTACAAAGATAAATACTACTTCAAAGGAAGAATTTTCATGTTCATTTTACAGAGAAACAAATATCTCAAATCAAAAATAGAGCACATTTCTTCCAGTTCAAACAGACTTTCTCTGATTTAAATGACTCTTACCCACTATACTCTTATTTTAAATTTGCTAAAATTCTATGCATTTTAATACACATGTTTTAGAGTGTTTCACCTAAATTAATAAATGTAATAGTACTAGGTTGGTTCAAGGGGAATTGTAGTTTTGCATTGTTTAAATTTGCCATTTGATATTAGATACATTCTTAAATACATGTGGTTATTATGGTAGATGTCATTTTAATGAGCATTTCATGCTTTATGATTTTTTGCTGAGGATTTATTACTTGCTATTTATTTTATATGCCATTTAGATGGTCAAAATGATGTTAAACAAAAAGTAAATGTGAGCAATTTTCTTATCCAAGTTCAAAATGGGTTGTGAAGCAGTGGAGACAACTCACGTCAACCCCACACGTTGGCTCAGAAACTGTTAACGGATGTGCAGTGCAGTGGTGGTTCAAGGAGTTTTGTAAAGGAGGCAAGAGCTTTGAAGATATGGAGCATAGTGAACAGACATCAGAATTGGAAAACAACCAATTGAGAGCAGTCATTAAAGTTGATCGTCTTATAATTACATGACAAGTTACTGAAAAATGTCAATGTCTACCATTCTATGTTCATTCAACATTTGAAGAAAATTGGAAAGGTCAAAAGCTTAATAAGTGGGTACCTCATGAGCTGACTGAAAACTTTAACAAGATCGTTTTGAAGTGTAATCTTCTCTTATTCTACATAAAAACAGTGAACCCTTTCTCATCTGATTGTGAGGTGATGAAAAGTGGATTTTATGCAACAAGCAGCTCATGTGTTGAACCGAGAAGCTCCAAAGCACTTCCTCAAAAATACTTGCACCTAAAAAAAGATCAAGGTTGTTGTTTGGTGGGGTCTCAACCTCTATGGATTTCTAAATCCTGTAAAACCATCACATCTATGAGTACACTCAGAGAGTCAATGAGATATACCAAAAACTGTAATGCCTGTAACTGGTGTTGGTCAACAGAAAGGATTCAATTCTTCTCCGTGACAACAGCCAACTACACATTGCACAGCCAATGCTTCAAAAGTTGAACAAATTGGGTTACAAAGTTTTGCCTCATCTGCCATCTCCACCTCATCTCTCACCAACCGAGTACCACTTCCTCAGCATCTTGACAACATTTTGCAGATAAAACATTTCCGTAACCAGCAGGTTGCAGAAGATGCTTTCCAAGAGTTCACTGAATCCCAAAGCACAGATTTTCATGTTACAGGAATAAACAAACATTTCTAATTGGCAAAAATGTGTTGATTGTAATGGTTCCTATTTGGATTACTAATTATGTGTTTGAGTCTACTTATAATTGTTTAAAATTTGCTGCCTGAAACTGCAATTGCTCTAGTGCCAGGCTAATATATTTTTAATTTTAGTAATTATAACTGTTAAATGTATACCTTGTCATAATGTGAGGGCACTGGATCCCAACAAATATCAAAGCAAGGAACACAGGAATATTTATCCAATGTCAATATCCAGTTGACATTGCTATAAATGATAGTAGAGAAACAAATATCTGTTGTCTACTGTATTAGTCTGCATTCTCAAATTGTCTTTCAGAATCCTACCTTCCGGAGTACATGACTTGTTTAATCCCCTCGTATATAATGTAGGCAGAAAATGGGAATATAAAGAAATTCTGGTAAGTTCTGCTATGTGACAAAGGTGAGTAGTCACTTGTATGATTATGCTATATAAAACTCTCTAAGACTGTAGAAAGAGAATAAGTTAGATTCTCTCCAGATGAACTCGAAGAAGATGTAAACTTCCATGCTACAATCTGTCTATGTAGGACAAGTGGCAAAAATCTAAAGGTAATCTCTAGGAGCCAGTAGATGTTTCTGGCTCTCTTAAAGATAGGAGGAAAACAAGGGTGCCTCTATACTACAGACACAATAACTAGATTTTTTAAATAACTTAAATGACCTTGGAAAAAGCTCCAATCCTCAGATGAGACCTACAACTAAGCTTTTACATCGACTTTAATCTTGTAAGAATTTGATTGCAGTCTTGTGTAAATCTTATGTAAGTTTGAGTGGGTTCCTTGGAGACTTTCTCAAGCCGTGACCAGACTTGTGACCTACAGAAATAGTAGCTGACAGTTATAGTGACAGTAAATGGGTATTGGTGGAAGCAACTACATTGCTTAAAATGTATTATGTACCATTAGGAGACTATTAGGAAAATCAAATATCCATTCTTATTATTTTCCACCATTTTAGGTGAAATATTGTAAATGCTATAAAATTTAGTACAAAACTAAATTATTGTTTTCAACTTGAAACCTTTTTTATTTGCATTGAAGGGAATTGTAATTATTTCTTATTATTTTCAATGTTTCTTTGCAATACATAGTGAACTTGACAGGAGAAAATCATCACTTTTTTATTATCAATAGAATTACCCAGAAAGCAAGTTAAGAACTTTTTTTGTACACTGGATAACTTGCTTTCAGGAAGATAATATGTATTTGAAGTCACTGCAAATAACTTCTAACCCAAATAACTTCTAACCCTAATAACCCAAAAACTTCTAACCCTAATAATGTCTAACCCTTCGACTTATGCACTTGAAATAATAAGTGTAAGGTCTAGACTATGTATGTTATCTCTTGTGAAATATTTAGTGTGTCAGATTTTCATATTCAGTCCCCTCCAGGGCACTGAGCAAAACATTTATTCAGTGTTCAAGGCAGAAGGTTTGATCAAAAACTGTGTCAAATTCACCAAATTTAATGGTGCCTTGCAAGGCATCTGCCTGGCCTTCTTATCAGTTGATTCCTCCCCTTTCATATTCGTCTTTCAAATAGCTGAAGACTTTTAAAATTGCTGAGGAATATATCTACATCACATTCAGGTTGTGTAAGTATTTCCCTTCGCTAAGTAGAATACAGTTGTATCCAACAAATTCCGGTTGAATTAATGTGTGAACTATTCAATTAGTATAAATTGTTGTAGAGTTTTTAAGAATTAGATTTTAACTTGATACTACCCCCAATAAGGTCTCTCCAAATTGGTGTCAGTAAATGTATCTATTTTAGTCTCTAACCATATTTTCATAGAGTCTTCTTTCTTATTAGCTTAAGCATCTGAAGAATAGATATGTTCTGTATTTGTGTGAGCATTTTATGTTGGTGAGTACAAAATTATTAGTGCTTGACACATTTCGTTCTCTTTAAAGCAAATTTTCTCAAATAACATATTTTCATGAGTTCTAATCCTATCTTAAAACTTGAAAATTGTGTAACATTATCACCATACATAATAATTATAAAATTTAGAGCCTTGTTGCTTACTGATATTTTGTATCATTACTAAAGTAATGATGAATTATCCTGTTGAACTAATAGTAACATTAAATTTAAATGAAAAATATTTTTTTAAGAAACTGCATTGTGTATTAGGCAGGATTCTAAGGAAAAAACACAAATAAGTAGATAATTGCAGATCATGGAGCAAATGAGGAATGGGGAAAATCGTTTATCACTGTGGTTGCTTGTAGATGCTATGGAAAGACTGAAGGGAGGAAATGTGAAAAGTGAAAGACTGGAGAGGGTCACTGTCAATAGAGAGGGCAGGCACCTAGTTAAGATGGTGACCTTTGACTGAGGCCTGAAGGAGATGAGGGCTGTACCATGTGGCTATCTGACGAAGAGCACACCAAGCAAAGGGAACAATGAATGCTGACATCTGTACTGTGGCTGATGGCGTAGGTGGAGACCAGTGGGAAATAAGATCTAAGAGGTCATTGGAGCCTGATACAATAGATCTTTATAGGCAATTACAAACTCTTTTAGGCATTATACAACGTGGTGTTGAAAGTCACTGAAATGTTTTTATGACAGAAATGAATTGATCTAACCTTTAAAAGAAGCATTGTGGCTGCTCATTGGAGAGTATATAATAATGGGATAGGGGACATTTGTAAGGCTACTGTAACTATCTAGAAAAAAAGATGGAGAAAGTAAAGCAAAGAAAAGAAAGAAAGAAGAGAGGGAAGGAAGGAGGAAGAGAATGAGGCAGAGAAATTAAGTCTTTGGGACTAGAATGTTTGTAGTGAAAGCTGCTTAATTCTGATTATTTTAAAACAGAGTGAACAGAATGTTGCTGACAGATTGAGGGTAAGATGAGAGAAAAAGAAAGGATTGGACGTAAGAGTAAACTATTTGACTAAAACTATTGAAAAGATCCTAGTGCCATGTTTCTAATAATGTGGGAGAACCAGAGGTTAGTGGCTGAAGGGATGAAGTAGTTTGTGGCATTAACATTGAAATGTGGCTATATATCATGTAACAAAGCAAACTAACCAAAAAAACTAAAGGGATTCAATGTAAGCTCTCTGAAATACCCAAAAAAAAAAAAGAGTTTTCAGCCTGAAAAGGACATTAAAACCATAACAAATGAAAGAATGAATGAAATAAGCAAAAGAGAAAGTAAGTTACCTACAGGAGAGTTGTCTCCATGCAGGGACACACACTGTGTGTTTGTTCATAGTAACAGAAGGAAGGCAATGTTCGCAGACACAGATACGGCTCATCGAATGGATGGCACAGTGAGAGGGTGTGCATGCTCTCTTCTGATGCTATAGTTTATTCAGTATAATAAAAGGAAAGGGAATTAGCTGACTGAGCACAGAGGCAACCATGGTGTTTAGAAGAGAGGTAATAGGCTAACAGCATGATTGAGAACTCACCTGGGATAAATTACCATTCAACACCATTGGACAGCAGTTACCGCTGTGTTTTTCACTACTCAGATCCTGCTATACTGATAGTGAATTTGAGAGATGGCTCCAACTAGGGTTGGGATTTCGCCAAAGGATTGCAATGAAAAGAGGAAAACAATGAATGAATTGGAAGTCTATTCATTTTTAAAATAAAAAAAAGCATGATTGTGATTAGGTAATGTAAGGAAGATCTCTTTGCAATTGTTGCCTGATAGGCTATGATGTTCTTGACACATATTTACATAGCATGCATTAAGAAAAAAAAATACTTTGTTGAAGAAATTTATGAATCAGGAGTCATCAAAAAAAAGAGTTTGGTGTCAGACTTTCATTATAATCAGAAAGACATAAGCTAGGGCCAACGTGTACTGATGGATGAATAGCATGGATTTGTCTTCCAGAAAATGGAACCCAGCTTCTGTTTTCTCTTTATATGGTTTGAAAGGAGAGTAACATTGTCAATCTGAACAAATCTACTAACGACATAACTTAAACCTTCATTAGGTGACAACTGCCCTTTTAAAAATGTTGAGGTCTATAAAGCGTTGAATTTAGGCGTAGTACCCACAGTGGGGAAGAATGGCCATTAACTACATTGGATACTGGATGTGGGAGCTGTCTCTTTTATTCGGAAGATTAAAATGCTCCAAGTACAAGAAGGCTCATTTTCCAAGGAAGCCTGATACATCCCTGGGACCAGTTTCTTTCTTTCTTTTTTTTTTTTTTTTTTTTTTTTTTTTTTTGAGTTTTTTGCTATAGGGCGCATGAGCTCACTAGAAAGACAGAGAGATAGAAAGCGAGAAATTATCCCGGGGGGGGGGGGGGGATGACCACGCCGTGATTCCTTCTCCTCCATTCTCCTCTTGGGATCTTTGGCATGCACGTACACGTGCGCCCCGCGTGAGTTTTAAGCCTCCGGGTCCGGGACTCGAATCACAGTCGACTACATGGGAGTTCAGCGACATAGCCATTAAGCTAACTGCTGGTTCCTCCTGGGACCATTTTCAAGCACCTCTGCTTGTCTCATTACAGTAAATACTGATGTGAGACTATGACATATTAAAAGGTATATACTAAAATGTTAGCGCAATTAATTTGTTACATATTAATAATAAAATGCATTATGACCTCAATTAGTCTTCCATCCATGGTTGTCCCAAAGGTGACTCATTACGAAAAAAAAAAAAAATAACTTTAAATAAACAGATTCTTTAATTATTTTTAAGAGTTCTTTTCTGTAGGGACATGTGCTCGCCTGAGAGACAGAGAGACAAAAAGTGAGAAATCCTCCCCAGCCCCCAGGGGGATGGCCATGCCAAAATCCCTTCTCATTCATTCTCCTCTCAGGATCTTGGGCATGCACACATGCACCGGGCATGAGTTTTAAGTCACCAGGTCCAGGATTAAAACTGTGGTCAACCATGTGGGTGTCCAAAGATGTAACCATCACATCATCTGTTGGTCTCAAGTAAACTGATCCTTTAAATGCTCCCATAATTGATTTAAACAAACACTAATATATTATTATTATTTTTTGGAGAGGTTTTTGCTATAGGGTGCGTGCGCTCGCCAGACAGACAGAGACAGAGAGACAGAAAGCAAGAAATCACCCCTCAGGGGGGATGGCCACGCCGCAATCCCTTCTCCTCCATTTTCCTCTCGGGATCTTGGGCACGCATGCACACGCGCCCGGAGTGAGTTTTAAGCCACTGGGTCCGGGACGCTAACTGCGGTCAACTACATGGGAGTCCAGTGACATAGCCATTACGCTAACTGCTGGTGCCCCACTAATATATTATTTAAATAAATATAAACAAAAGCTTGTAAAGGAATAGAAACTAAAAGATATTGGTGTGTGCGTGTGTGTGTGTGTGTGTATGTGTATATATATATACTATATATATATATATATATATATATATATATATAGAGAGAGAGAGAGAGAGAGAGAGAGAGAGAGAGAGGGGGGGGGGGGGGGGGGGAGGGGGAGCCATGCACACACACACACACACACATATATAATTTAATGCAAAGAACATTACTTAAAATGAAAAAAAATTAAAATGCACAGAATAGAAACAGTGGAAAACAGAATGAATATTATTTAAAAATCAAGAGTAAGTGAGAGACTGGTCATAAATGAACTCAAATTCTCAAAGGCTACTGTAATTTTACAGCAAATGAAATGATGAACTCCAAAGCAAGGGATTTGCAAGAAAAAGCCCTTCTCATTGATCTATTCCATTTTAATTTCAGAAAGGACCTTTTTGATCTTTTTTATATTCCTCTTTGTGAAATATTTAACTGTACCCTGGGATATAAAGCTGATGTTCAAGAGGAGTTAGAATGAAGCACAGCTCTGTTAAAGAAATATCAAAGAACAATTGTGTTTGCTTTGGCCCTTTATCTCTTTTATTCCTTCCTTTGTCCTTCCTTTCTTCTCATCCGTACATCTTTATCTCTGAAATATTTCAACACAACTTGCCATTATTCTCCAATTTAAGACATGCTTTATGTTGCCTTTTCTGTTTTAACATTTACTTGGTAACTAAAAGTAATGTATGCTTTGTACATTTAATAAAATTACAGAAGAAAGTAGCTTTGATTATATTCATAGCACCTTTGTTGAAAGATAGTTGGTTTAACAAAGAAAGTATAGTTATTTAAGTTTCAAAAGAATGCAAGTAAGAAAAGCCATCAGAAAAAAAAATACAATACCTTTGATTCTGTAAAGGTAATAATTCACTTGGAATTCTGCAAGCTTTTACTTTTGTGTTCTCCATATTCGAATATTTAAGAAAGTCCGATTGGACAGTGACTTTATAAAATAGAAGATAATATCATGTTTATATGGTAAATGCCATTTTAAAAATCAACTTCAGATTTATAATCTAATATGTAAATACATGTAAATAATTTATTGAGATTGTCTTATGTCCTATAATTAAAAATGAATATATCAAAAATAAAATGAATCTACCATCAGTAAATCTGTAAGGATAAGACATAGTCTCTCTCTCTCTATCTCTCTCCCTCTCTCTCTCCATATATATATATATATATATATATATATATATATATATATACATATTTCTTTTGGCAGATTTTTGCTATAGAGCATGTGTGCTCACCAGAGAGACAGAGCGAGACAGAGAAAAAGAAAGTGAGAAATCATCTCGCAGTAGAAATGGCCATGCTGTAATCCCTTCTCTTCCATTCTCTTCTTGGTTTTCGGTCATGATCACACATGTACCCAGCATGATTTTCAAGCTGCCAGATCCAGGACTCAAAGTGTTGTCGGTCACTTGGGAGTCCAGTGCCATAACCACTATGTCACCTGCTAGCCCTGATATAGTCTATATTAATATGTTTAAACTTTTATCCTATGGTATAAGAAAATAGCAGATAGCCATATCTCATAACAGTATATGCAAATGTCAGTCCTTATAAGTTATGTCATATGCTCTTCTGAATGTTTCTCCTGCTCAGTAAGTAATACTTAATGTAACCATAAAGCCAAGCATCGTTCTTAATTCTTTCTCTCATTCATTTTCTTAGTGGTGGTGGCGATGTTCTGAAGTACATGGATGGTCTCACTCCCATGTCTGGCATATTAGTTAGAAGGTCTCAGATGTCGTGTTCACCTGAGCTTACTCATCTGTGACTACTGCCTTTGTATGTGGTAACTACAGCATGCATTCTCAGGACACTCCACAAAATCTTTGTCAGCCCCACTTAATGAAAGATGGACACTATTTGCATTTTGAATTTTGGCTGAACTTACTGACTTGATTGAAAATGGCATGACTCTAATGTCATGTCTCATGGAATATTTTCATAACTAAATGGGTAATTGTTATTTGGACAGTCTATAGATGTCCAAATAACAATGTTGAAGCTACCCAAGTAGGATTGTATTCTAATTTTTGTACCTCTCTCCCTTTCTAATAATATTGTCAATAACCAAACATTTCAATCTAATTGTTCTTTCAAAATTGTTCTGGGAGAACTCACCAAAGTTAGAGTCCTTTCCCCTTGTAGAGTTGTAGTACAAACACACTTTGGCAAAGAAGCAACACTAATTACCTTGTCCCCTGTAATTTCCCTTCACATTCTATCATTGATGACTGAATCCTTTCCTTTATTTTCCCACTTTGCCAAAACACAGATTGATTTCTACTAAATGAATTAAGTCTCTACACACTTAGGAAGGTGAGTAATACAGTAATAGAAGCATCACATATGTGTGAAGGCCAAAAGTTAATAGATGACACTGTTTTGCAAATCTCAGTGGTGTTTCTCAATGTATTTTTAATAGATCAAAATGCCATCTGGAATTATAAGGGGGGGGTGAGAGCAAAAAATGGCCAAACATTTTATGAAATAAGAATGTGCACGTAATTTCACCCACTATTCCCTTTAAGGAGGGATTGTATGGGATTGTAGTAAGAAACGTAAGAGAGTAAGCATGAGATTACACTCACATATCAATAGTTTCCTCTGCTGAACTTAACCCTGAAGTTACTCATTGCTGAAGAAAACATGACAAGTATAATAATGTGATTGTATTGTTCTGTTTCTTTCTCTCCCTCAACATGACTTCACAATATAGAAGCATCTATTTCTCAAGAAAACACACACACACACACACACACACACACACACACACACACAGAGAGAGAGAGAGAGAGAGAGAGAGAGAAAGCGCAATCTAGTGAAATACTGAATAGATCTTTTGTGTAACTTTAATATAGCATGATTTGTGACATAGTTGATGGAAATTTGTATTATATGATATTTCTGCTTCATGAGCTGAATTCTGAAGTAAAACTTCAAGTAAAATTTGATCCCATTTTATTGATTCCCTCATTAACTCATTCTGGTTACTCTTATTGCCTATTCAAATAATAAATGAGAACTGAAATGCAGGGAGATATTACCTTGAAAAATGAAATTGTTGACAATTTGGTTTCCTGTAGAAATGGAAATTAATATCTTATTTCAAAATCAAGTGGACCAAGTTTCAGACCAAACATAATTCAAATTTCACTCATCAGTTATGAAATATTACACATAAAGTATTTATCAAGATGCTTGGTCTAAGTGTTCACTAAGTGCTAACTTTTTATAATAATAATAAAGGTATTATTATTACCATCGTTTTAATTAGTATATATCCATTTAATTGATCTGCCCAATTCTAATACCTTAGTACTCACATCTAGATTTAATAAGAAAAGTCTAATTAGGTAAATTAAGAGTTTGCAGGCAAGAAATGTATTAATCTACAGAGTGGATATGACCTACTGGCAGTGAATATTCAATAAAGGTAACAGACACAGCAGAGTAGGAATAACTTTTATTGACCAGATCATTGCATAGAGGCTTAGGTGGCTGTATTTCACGTGACCAACTGCGCGCTTATAACCCTAGACCATTGGCTTAGAGAAACACACAGGGTACATGTGCATGCATGTTCAAAATCCGAAAAGGAGGGAGAAATGGAGAAGAGACTGTGGTGTGACTGTGCCCCAAGGGGGTGTTTTGTCACTTTCTGTGTCTCTCCAGCAGACAAAATTTGAGAGGAAGAGGATCAAAATTTGAGAGGAAGGGAAAAAAGGAGGGAAAAAAGAAGCAAATCCTTTAAGGGACATAAAAATGGAAAATTATCTGTTGATAATAAGATATATGATATCTTTAACTGGACTAATATAGATGTATTCATGCTGGGAAAATTCATTTGTATGCTGCAATGATATACAGTGATTGACTGTATATAAATAAATAAGTAAATGCATTTCATTGTATGCCTGAGAGGAAAGGAAATGCATTACTAGTACCAGAAAAATAAAATCGATATGGATCTAATCAGGCTGTGGACTAATTTTTAGGCAAATAGTATATTAATAAAGTATTTTCCAATATTGTCATTGCAAACCACTACTTAATATATGATGATATTTAATTTTAAGAAGAGACGAAAGAAATAATTTTTACTAGTTGTTCATGTTACATGTAATTCATATAATGTAAGACCATATACATAAGACTGTTTCTATCTATCTGCAGTGAGTGTAGGCATCCTATGGCAAAAATCTAAAAAATAAATAAATAAATAAATGAATGAATAAAAAATAGCTGTTGGGAGGAACAGCAATTAGTGTAATGGCTATGTCACTGAACTCCCACGTAGTTGACCGTGGTTCGAGTCCCAGACCCGGTGGCTTAAACTCACGTGGGGCGTGTATGCGTGCATGCCCAAGATCCTGAGAGGAGAATGGAGGAGAAGGGATTGTGGCGTGGCCATCCACCCTTGGGGGTGATTTCTCGCTTTCTGTCTCTCTGTCTCTCTCTCTGTGTTTCTGGCAAGCGCACGAGCCCTATAGCAAAAACGTCTCAAAAAAAAAAAAAAAATATATATATATATATATAGCTATTGGGGCCAGCAGGTGGCATGGTGCTTAAGGGTTCTGGATTCCCACATGGCCAACTGCCGTTGAAATCCTGGACCTGGTGGCTTGCTTTCTCACTTTCCCTTTCTGTCTCTCTCTCTCTCACTCTGGCCAAGTTAAAATTAAAATAAATAAATAAATAAATAAATAAATAAATAAATTTAAATAAAATAATTCTTAAAAAATAAATAGCTATTAAGCCACAAAAACTCAATATTTATTACAAAGTACTAGATATATTATTTAACTATAGTATACAATGTCTATAAATTTATAGCTAGTGTTTTTTTTTAACTTTTGGACAAAAAAACAACTTTAGTATTTGTTAAGAAACTTAAGATTGATTTAAAAGGGAATAAAAATTAGCATAATATTTTGAAAAAAATACCACACATAGCTAAAACTCCCTCCCAGTAAAGAAACTATAATTTTTAACACTAAATGTAAAAAATGAGCAAAGTATCTCTAACAGTTTAAGAGGTTAATAGAAATATTAAGTTTATGTTACTAACAATTTATTTTCATGTTTGCTTACTGTTTCCAATTCTAAGCTTATATGGACCAAGTGAAGAAGATAACCTCTGTCTGATTTTCTGTTCTGATGAATCTACCTGTGAACAGAGAAATTGCTTAACAGGGTGACACCCAACAAAGGGAAACATGTGTTATTGCACCACATGAAAAAGAGCTCAATAAATATTTGCAAGTGACAAAAACTGAGCTATTGAGGTAGTAGTCCTGCCATATAATTAATAATAAAGACATCTGTTCATAGTATCACCAGATTTTTAATAGAAACTGTGTCTCAGGCAACTATAATGTGAATACATGACCTGTTCCTCATGTTCACTGTTGACTAGATCATCACAAATAAAATACATTCCTGAATAATGATGATTTTTGAAGCTTGAATATTTGCTGTGTAACATCTTTTTTATTTTATCAGTCCAGTAGTAAGATAGCTTCCTCTGGGAATACAATGTTACCAGTAACAACCAAGAACTGAAAACACTTTTGTATACTTTTATACCAAATACTTTCTTTTTTTTTTTTTTTTTTGTAGAGGTTTTTGCTATAGGGCGCATGCACTCGCCAGACAGACAGAGACAGAGAGACAGAAAGCGAGAAATCACCCCCCAGAGGGGATGGCCACGCCGCAATCCCGTCTCCTCCAGTCTCATCTCGGGATCTTGGGCACGCACACACACGTGCCCGGCGTGAGTTTAAGCCACCGAGTCTGGGACTCGAACCACGGTCGACTATGTGGGAGTCCAGCGACATAGCCATTACGCTAACTGCTGGTCCCCCAAATACTTTCTTTAAGCAGACTATGACATAAAAATGAAGTTATTTAGGGACCAACAGTTAACGTAATGGCTATGTCGCTGGGCTCCCACGTAGTCGACAGCGGTTCGTGTCCCGGACCCAGTGACTTAAAACTCACGCCGGGTGCGTGTGTGTGCATGCCCAGGATCCCGAGAGGAGAATGGAGGAGAAGGGATTGCGGCATGGCCATCGCCCATGGGGGGTGATTTCTCGCTCTCTGTCTCTCTCTGTCTGTCTGGTGAGTGCATGCGCCCTGTAGCAAAAACCTCTCCAAAAAATAAATAAATAAATAAATAAATAAATAAATAAATAAATAAATAAAATTATTTATGTACAATGGAAAATAAATTAAAAGCAAAGATTAAATAACTATCTCACTTGTCATCTTTATTGTTAATAATAATAATGTTTGTATATTAATCTAAAATATTTCAAAGATGATTTTTATCTGAAGAATGTGAATTTACCTTGAACTTCTTGGTTTTAATAAAAGATTATCTTAGTTTTAATAGAGTATTCAAATGAATTTTTGTTAGATCATCAGGAAACGAAAAAATAACTAGAAGTATCTATCACTATAACTTTTATTCTAGGTCACAAACAAGGTAATGGCTATTTTGATAGCATGAATGGCATGACATTATATTACTTTCTAACCCGTATCTATTATAGTTTTATCTTCAGTAAAGAATCACATTTAAAGAGGCTTACTCTTGCCATGGTAAAATTGTCCTCAATTTTTGTTGAATTCAATAACGTGTTTTTGATCATTTATTACTTATAGATATTTAGAATAATAATTAATCAGCACAGACTTCATGAGTAACTTCATATTAGGCATTACATGAAATACAATACTTGAACTGAACTAAAATCAGTTAAAAAAAAGCTAGAAATATCCAAAACTAGAGCTATTACTCCTGATGTTAATAACTACTTTTATCAGAATATTGAGAGACCAGCAGGAGGCATAGTAGTTACGTTGCTGGACTTCACATGGCCGACTGTCATTCAAGTCCCAGACCCAGTGGCCTGAAACTTGCACCAAGCTTTTGTGCCAGCATGTCCAAAGTCCCAAAAGGAGACTAGAGGAGAAGGGATTGTGGCATGACCACCTCCCTCTGGGAAGTGATTTCTCACTTTCTGTCTCTCTCTTTCTCTATGGTGAGCACATGTGTACTATAGCAAAAATCTCTCTTTAAAAAAAAATGGTGATGTGCATTTTGCAAAGTAGCTTTATAAACATTGGCCCTGTGGGTACAAACAATCCTCTAAGGTGAACAAAGCAGGGGGCATTCATAGTCTTACATAATCAGTGAAAGATAACTCATCTAGACTGCACGGTTATTGTGTGTTCGTATTCATTCCAAGCAATTGTGCTTTCTAGTGGACCACAGTGTATAGATTTTCCTAGCCAGGGAATTGAGAAGAATTTTATGAGAATTGTGTAAATCTTTAAAGCTCCCACAGCCTCTTTCTTCCACAACACCTCCATGCTCCAAAAAGCCAAAAGTACAATGAGCAGAAGGAGAAAATTAAACCAAGAGAAGTCCATTAGGATATGCAGGGATGATTCTATTTCTGTTGGAAATGCTGTAATTTCAACAATGAAGAATAAAAGTTTCAATGAGCTTTGTTAGCTTAGAAGTTGTTGAAAATGATACATTCATTTATTTGTTTGTTTTTTTCACTCCTGCATCTATTCACTTAATAAACATCGAATGAGAATTTTTCATGCATAAGGAACTAGGGAGGTACAGGTACGTGTCACTTGAGGACAGGGACACATTCAGAGAAACATATCATTAGGTGATTTCATTGTCATACAGATATCATAGAGTATACATACCAAAGCTACACTGCACAGCCTACTGCACACCTAAGCAGTAGCCAGTGTAGCCCCTGGTGCCCAGGCCACACACTTTTACAGCATGTAAGTGCTCAGAATACTCTAGACAATGGTTTTTGTTTATCTGAACAAATCTAAGCATAGGAAATATTCAGTATAAATACAGAAAAGGTACACCTAATAGGTCACATCCCAGGAATGGAGTCTGCAGGATGGAAGTTGCTGTGGGTGTGTCAGTGAGTGATGAATAACAATAGAAGCCTAGAAGTTACTGTACACTATGGAGACTTTAAATCTTATACACTTCGGCTGCATTATATTCATAAAACAATCAGCTCTTCAAAATAAAGCAAACTAGCTTACAATGACATTTTGGCTTTATAAACTTTTAATTTTATTAGAACTTCGACTCTTTTATAATAAAATTTGGATTAAAACACGTTGGGTAGTGTACAGGAATATTTTCTCTCTTCTTTTCTGTTAGTTTTTTCTACTAAAAAAATTGTTTTTTCCAGACTTTTTTGTTCAAAGCCAAGATAACCACACGCATTAGCTGAGGCTTACGCATGGTCAGAACCACCGATATCACTGTCTTCCACCTCCATATCTTGTCTCACTGGAAGGGTCAATCATGAACAAGACAACAAGACAACAAGGGTCAAGAGAACAAGCACTAGAGAAAATGATGCAATCAAGAGACACTGTAAACCCAAAATAAATGTTGCTGTTGTCCACATAACACACAAACTTAGAGTCAACAATTTTTTCCATGAGTAAGAACACCCCTAAATAGCAATATAAATATAGTAAATACCAGTTCCATAGTGACTTATGATCATTACCATGTATTGTTTACTGTACATAATTATTTACTGTAGAAAATTGCACGTGATATGCTCTCATATATGACTAGCAGGGCAGCAGGTGTATTTACACCAGCACCACAACAGAGTGTGAGGAACATGAGGTGCTACAATGTTATGAGGGCTATAATGTCATGAAGAGAGGAACTTTTCAGCTCCATTATTATCTACAGGACCACTGTTCTATATACGCTTTGGTGATTGAAACATTGTTATGTAGCACCTGCCTGTACATAAGATGAAAATAAGATGAAAAGGGTATAGATCTTGCTCTCCAAGAACTGAATTCCACAGAAAATAAGCAAGTCCCCCCAAACACATGTAATTATAATTAACATTTTTTGCAACCTACACAGCCTTTTAAAACCGTCTTTTTTTTTAAATACATTCCACTGCTGCATATCATCACAGCTTGTGAAATGAGTTTTCCTAGCATAAATGCAGTGTATAGTAGTCAAGTTAAAGGTATTATCAGACATGAAACATGTCTTTTTTTAATTGCTTCAATGGTACCATCAATGTAGAATAATTATTCAATCTTCCTATGGTCTATACAACAAAACCAAGGTTCTTACACGGCGGGTCTCAGGTATTATCACACGCATTGCAGCAGAGTGGAGAATAACAGCACAGGTTTTTGACACCAAGACTTTTGACATCCCGCCAAACAGTCTCGCCTAAACAATGCTTACAGCAGGATCTCAATTACTTGCACAATGATAAATTCACCCTCTCCATAATTAAGCTATGCTTTTTCAGGTTGTGTATTAATCAGACAAGGCGAGTTTTATAGAGATAAAATATCTTTAATGTCTCTGCTGTCCATGATTTTGTTTATAGTTTTAGATTCAATATATTAATTTATTATTTCATTTTATCACAGTCTATAAATAAGGCTCTAAATATTTAAGTGCAACAATAGCTAGAAATGTAGTTAATATTCGCCATATGGATGCCAACTCATTTCTCTTCTTGTCAGCATCGGATTAAACACCAAAGTAATGTATTATTTATAGCCTAAGGGAAAATCCTGCACTGCTGTAACTTTTAGCGATGTTTCTATTAACCAGCTAGCTGCTCTGTGGGATAATACTGTGTACAAACTCAAAACCATCACACCTCCCCTGACACATATTTTTTTTAAAGATAATGAGACCATATGAAAGAAAAAACAAGTATTTCTAGGAAGAAATTTACTGGTTTATCAAGAGCATCATGATTTATCTCATGAAGTGGGTCTAGCACGATTCCAAAGAACGTTCAAGGAAAACCTTGTTTCAAAGAATGTTCTGTTGTATAGAGTTCATTTCCAGTCAAAATCATTTTAACACATTATTGCTAAGACTAATAAACATGCATCACACTTTATGTTAATCTTCCTCGTTCGTGCTAGAATTATGACAGAATTCAGGGATTAGTGGAGTAATTCCCACTATTAGTCTATGGCTCTGCAGACATCTGGAAATAATTGCAGTCCTAACAAATGCTGTCTTACAGTTTTGAGGACTTATGCCACCACATACTAAAGGTGTCCCTAACTGCTGTAACAGCTGTCATCCGCGTTCCTGGTGATTGATGAGAGTAGAGCTACAGGTAAATTTTCAAGACTCTTTCTAGGTATCTTTTTTTCTCTATTTTTTTGTTCCTTGTGACCTGTTTCCTCCTTGCCTCCCAAGATCTCTCTCATATTTATTCCTGGCTACTTGTTCTACAGGCCATTCTAAGTAAATTGAATATTTCTACTGCAGTATCACACTGAATTCCCACCTACCCTGCCCCTCCTCCTTTATTCAAGATGTGTATCTTTAAACACTTGCATAGTGTTTTAATATTTTAATTCTAGAAAACTATTGAATATCTAATCCCAGGTGCTAAATATTCCATTTAATGCCAACATAAAACAAACAGACCCCCCCCAAAAAAGATAATTGTGTTTTAGAGACTAAGACATAGAGTAAACAAATAATGAAAAACTGTATTAATATATTTGATATTTTGATCATTTTGTAATGGAAAAGTCAGGGTCCTGTGCTAGGAAATAAATGAATCAGGTTCTTTGATTAAATTAATTTGCCCACACTAATACTTGTTAAATGAATTGAATCTTTTTTGTTTTTTGTTTTTGATTTTGCTAGAGGGCTCACATGCTCACCAGAGAGAGATGAGAGAGGCAGAGAGAGAGAAATAGAAGAAAAAGGGGAAATCACTCCCCGGAGGAATGGCCACTCTGCAATCCTTACTCTTCCATTCTCCTTTTGGGAATTTGGGAACACATGCATAAGCACCTGGTGTGATTTTCAAGCTGTTGGGTCTGGCTCTCAAACCACAGAGTCAGCCATGTGGCATGTAGTGCCCCAAGCTCCACAACTCCTCCTGGCACAGACCAATTAAATCTTTGGTAGATGAATCAGTACCCTTTTCCTACCTCCTAGCTAGCATCTTTGACACCTGAGATTCTTTTTCTAGTATCCATTTACATCTATATCAAGTTTACCATGGCCTTGGCACTGTAGTTTTGGTTACTAGGACTTATTAGCTAATAAACTGCTTTTAATTCACAATAAAATTCTGGGTCAGCAAGGTGACATGGTGGTTAAGGCGGCTGGATCCCAAATGCCAATCTACTGTACAACTCAGTCTGCAAACCTGACACCTTAACAAACATTTTGGGCCCTTGTGTCTGCATGCCCAAAAACCTGAGAGGAGAATGAAAGAGAAGGGACTGTGGTGTGGTCGTTCCCCTTGGGGATTGCTTTCTCACTTTCTCCAACTCTCCCTCTCTCTCTCTCCCTCTCCAGTGAGCACATGCACTCTATAGCAAACATCAACAAAAACAATGAAAATGCTAATGTCATGAGTTATCTTTTTTTATAAACATATCATTTCAAAAAGGTGTTCATCGAAAGAAATGAGTTCTCAATACATGTACTTTCATATAAGAGCTCCCAAATGATTTTCCCCCAATACAGCTGTCTAACAAAATCCAGACAACATGAAAGAAAGCAAAACAAAAATAAAAAATGAAAACCCAAAACAAAAAACACATGCAGTTCTGAAATTTTAAAAACATGTTAATATATTCCTAGGCAAATACAGTAAATATTTTATTAATTAACACTAAAATGTAACTTATAATTGTTCTCTACGACAGGATTAGAAGATGATGATATAGAATGAAATTTCTCTTGCTGGTCTCCTTTATCATATCATATACTATTTGTTTGATCTGTTTTGGATTCATGCTAAGTATGCTTTCTACTTTGTGTAATTGCACTAATAATAGTAACCAAAGTACAATAAAACTAGACAACTATAATAAACAAGCTACAATAAAATAAAAAAAGTTATGAAACCAAATTACGAATTGCAGAGGTGTTTTGTTTTCATGTGGTTGTTCAGTGTAAAGGTTATTGTGTTCTATAAACACCTTTAATATAAAGCTTTTTCTTATGATATATGAAGTAGGACTATTTTCCTAGCATCTTCCAGTTAATCCTCAAGTAAATATACAATTCAATGAATTTATTCCTACAATGAATATTTATGACTAAATAAATAGCTAAATGCTATTCTAGGTTTTAGGGATATGTATGAAAATGAAAAGGAAAAAAATTCTGCTTGCCTGCAATGTTCATTTCTAGGATGAAAGAGGGGTGCAGGTGCTTTCATTTAAATACTACTTGTTTCATTCAGTGATAGGTCCCATGAGAATAAAGTACAGGAAAGGGAGATGGGTACTGGGGAAGATTTGCAATTTTAGAATACCATTTTCAGGGCTAGAAGTTGGCGGGGTGGTTAAGGCATTGGACTTCCACATGGCTGACTGCAGTTCAAGTTCCAGATCTGGTAGCTTGCTTTTTCACTTTCACTCTCTCTCTCTCTCTGTCTCTCTCCCTCTCTCTCTCTGGTGAGCTCATGTGCTCTATAGCACATGAGTTTTCAATCCTACTTCTTCACAGCATATGAATGTTGCTACATGTTACTGAATTTTGTTTGTTAATATTTCCTTGAGGATTCTGTGCCCATATATATATAAGTGATTTTTTTCTTTAGCTTGGTAATATGGTAGATTACACTGATAATTAAATATTAAACCAGCCTTGCATGAAAAGAATAAATACCACTTGGTCATAATCTATAGTATTTTTTTTTAATTATTTTATTTAACTTTATTTATTATTTATTCATTTGTTTATTTAAATTTGACTAGAGAGGGACAGAGAGAGAGAGAGAGAGAGAGAGAGAGAGAGAGAGAAAGCAAGCTGCCAGGTCCAGGACTCGAACCATGGTCGGCCATGTGGGAATCCAGCGCCTTTAACCACCATGCCACCTGCCAGCCCCAATAATCTATAGTATTTTTCAAATGTTGCTGAATTCAGTTTGCTCATTTGTTGGAAATTTTTACATTTGTTGTCATAGGAAATTTTGACCTGAAGTTTTCTTTTCTTGTGATATTATTTGTCTTATTTTGGCATCACAGTAGTACTGGCCTCATAGAAAGAGTTGCAGAGTATCCCTTCCTTGTGTATATATTTTAAAACATGTGAAGAATTGTTACTAACTCTTTTAAAATGTTTGGTAGAGAGAAGGCCCCATAACCTGGTTATTAAATGAACCAGATCCCACATGACCAACCATGGTTCAAATCTCAGCCCAGTGGCTTGAAAAATGAAACTAGCTGTGTGCATGTGTGCCCAAACTCTTAACAGGGTGGAAAAATATAAAAAAAATGATGACATGTCTGATCCCATGGAGGATTCTTTCTCCCCACTCTTGCCTGTCTTTGGCAAGTGCACACACCCGTTGGCAATTAAAATAATGCCCACAAACAGATGAATGGATTGAAAAAGTGTGGCACATATATACTGCAGAATACTACTCACTAAAACAAACAAACAAACAAACTATGATACCCTGGCATTTGATAGAAATTAGACAAAGATGGAGGATTTACTGCTAACTGATGCAAGCCAGACTATGAGAGGCATTGTATGTCCTTACTAAATATATACCAAATATTGGCACTCTATGGTAGAAACTGAAAGATTGGAAGATATAAAGGCATGAAGAATAATGGTGATACTACAGATAGTGCAGGAGGTAGGTGAGGAATGGGAGAGGGTGAGAGGCTGGGACTCAAGAAGAAACAGAAGCAAAACATTTAAAGGACACAAGAAAGGAAAATTATCTGTTGATCTGTTGATGATAATGTATGTAGTAATATCTTTGACTCTACCAATACACAATGTATTCATGATGAAGAAATTCATTTGGTATGCTGTAATGATACACAGTGATTGAATGCAAAAAAATTAAAAAATAAAAATAAATAGACAGATATATAAAATAACTGACGGAACTCTCCAGTGAACCCTAGGTCTTCGGGTATTTTCTTTACAAAAATTAAATCTATTTTTTCTTTAGTGTGGAGTCTCATTTTTGTGCATCTGAAACTGCTATAAAAATAAAGTTTTCAATTATAAAATAGTAATATATGACCATGTACAAATTTCAAAAATTATACACAAATGTTTGCAATGAAAAGTGTATTCCTAATCTCGTTTACATCACACATTAGTACAACTCCTAATTTATTACGGAGATTTTGCAAAAAAAAATGCATGTGCATATTTTCCTTACAAATGCTATCTGCAATGTTGTGAAAGTTGTTTTTATATGTAAATATACACCTTGGAACATGGTCTTCATAAGTGTCTGTAAAGACACCTCATTCTATTTAACACCTGTATAGTTATTCATTGAGAAGGTATGTTTTAATTTATTTAATCACTTGCCTAGGAGAGCTATTCATGATTTTGCTTATAATTTTGCTACTGAAAATATAATAGACAATGTTAAACATCAGCCTTGAAAAAGATAGTATATTCGGTGGTTATGTCTGTTGACTCTGGAACTAATCCTGTCATCATTTGAATTATATTTGTTCCATTTACCCTTGAACTATATAGTTTATACAATTCTTTTTTTTAAAAGAATTATTTTATTTAACTTTATTTATTTATTTATATTTAATTTTATTTACTCATTCATTTATTTTAATTTGACCAGAGAGAGAGAGAGACAGACAGACAGAGAGAGAGAGAAATTGTGAAAGCAAACTACCAGGTCCAGGACTTGAACCGTGGTCAGCCATGTGGGAGAGTTCAGCACCTTAACCGCCATGCCACCTGCTGGTCCCAGTTTATACAATTCTTTAATATCTCTATGGCTCAGTTTCTCTAGTTGCAGGATATCATATGCCATCCATTTCACAGACAAGATATAAGGGCTAGTATGCAAGTATATATGAAGCATATAGATCAAGGTCAGGCAACTGTATAGATCTGCTGGTATCTGCTAATTGTATAATTTAATCTCCAGGTAAAATATGAATATTTTATAAGAGAGATTTTTGCTATAGGGCATGCCAGAGAGACAGACAGAGACAGAGACAGAGAGACAAAAAGTGAGAAATCACCCATAGGGGAGATGGCCATGCCACAGTCTGTTCTCCTCCATTCTCCTCTTGATATTTTGGGCACACACGCATATGCACCTGACCTGAGTTTTAAGCCACCAGGTCTGGGACTTGAACCATGGTTGACTATATGGGAGTCCAGAGACGTAACCCTTATGCTATCTGCTGGTTCAGACATAGGAATTTTTTTTCTAAAGAGTATTCATGGCTTCAAGGTTTTTGACAAATAGTTATTTTAGAAGTTATAGTATTTATTTTGAATCTAGGTATTCTCAAAATAATGATATTATTTTATTTTTTATTTTATGATCTTTGCTGCCTTTGTATAATATTCTGGAGGAGAAAGGGAAAATTGTGTTTCAGGCCACTTCAATCACAGAAAAAGTCTTCCTCAAGCACAAATTAGATTGGCATACATGATTATTTTGTCATAAATTATCTATTTATTTATTTATTTATTTATATTTTTTTTGGAGAGGTTTTTGCTATAGGGCGCGTGTACTTGCCAGACAGACAGAGAGAGATAGAGAGATAGAAAGCGAGAAATTACCCCCCAGAGGGGATGGCCACGCCGCAATCCCTTCTCCTCCATTCTCCTCTCGGGATCTTGGGCACGCATGCACACGCGCCCAGAGTGAGTTTAAGCCACCGGGTCCGGGACTCGAACCGCGGTCGACTACGTGGGAGTCCAGCGACATAGCCATTACGCTAACTGCTGGTCCCATAAATTATTTATTTTTGATCTTGCATAACTTAACTAAATTAGAACCCTTAAATATCTTAACTTTGACATATGTGCATCCATCACATTTATATATGTGTGTTCGTGTATAATTCAATTGATATTTTTTGAATGTAATATGTGTGGTAATATAAGAACTCAAATGGAAACTGTTATTAATACTTCTCGAACTTACATTTTCCCCTTTCCACAATTAGCATGGTATTTTATTAATGAGAGACACAAGGAGAAAGATAAGGAGAGAAACAGAGGCAAAGAGATAAGTATTCTTTTTTAGGAAGAGATTTTTGCTATAGGGCACATATGCTCACCAGACAGAGAGAGAGAGAGAGAGAGAGAGAGAGAGAGAGAGAGAGAGAGAAGGCAGAGTCATCCCCCAGGGGGAATGGTCATGCTGCAATCCCTTCTCCATTCTTTTGGGATTTTGGACATGCACACATAGGCTCTCGAAGTGTTTTAAGCTGCCAAGTCCAGGACTTGAACTTTGGTCATCTACGTGGAAGTCCAACAATGTAACCATTATGCCAACTGCTGGTCCTGAGATACATATTTTTAACAGAGTCTCACAGTGTTGTGATCCTCCAGCCTACATAGCTAGGATTACTCCTAGTTTTTTGAGGTTGATTTGGGAACTAAATTCAGGCCTCCCATGTGGTTCTAGGCTTGCAAAGTGGTACCCAACTGCTGGTTCCAACATTGCTGGGACCATTTAGCATTATTTGTACAGATATATGTTACTTTTGAAAATAGAAGATCCCGGGACCAGCAGCTGTAATGGTTATGTCGCTGGACTCCCACGTAGTCGACTCTTATTTGAGTCCCGAACCCGGTGGCTTAAACTCACTCCAGGCACATGTACGTACTTGCCCAAGATTCCAAGAGGAGAATGTAGAAGGGATTGTGGTGTCACCATCCCCCAGGGAATGATTTCTCGCTTTCTGTCTCTCTGTCTCTCTGTGTCTTTCTGGCAAGCACATGCACCCTATAGCAAAAACCTCTTAAAAGTAAAAAAAAAAAATAAAGAAAGAAAAGAAAAAGAAAATAGGTCTTAAGGGATTATATACATATATGATCTATTTTTAAATTTACTTTCAAGGATTTTTTTCATTTCCACTTGACTATAGCTTATCAAGTTTTTCTCCCCATTTTTCTGGAACCCATGTGGTTGAATACAGTACTAAGAAGGTTGTCTTCTGTAAAAATCTTACATGCCAACTCACACATGTATAAGAGGCTATCATGAATTTATAGGAAGATAATTATTTTTTAAATATAGGAAAAATTCAGAATCCTATTATTCATACCCAGAGTATGAATAAGTGTTAAGGCTCTTAGCTTAAATACCTCTCTTCATGTCTAAAGCCTTTACTTTATTATCAACATATTTAGCTGAAAATCAACCTAGCATATCCTTGAGCATGTGTAACTGTAATAGTTTATTAGCTTAAATCAATTCCATTTTCCAAGTTGTATTGTCTTCTATATATATCATTTTTCAAGGTAAGAAATGTGTTTAATAAGAAAGAAGCAAAAGATAATCAATGATAAAAAGCTAAAGAACATAACAGAATCTAGACTAATGTTAGCCTTTGAGATGATAAATCAATGAAAGACAATTGCTAAAGAGTAATATTATATGTATGTTATAATATGAATGTCAGGTAAAACAATTTCCAGAAGAATTAAATATAGTTTTTGTAAGTCAAGGAATTCATTATATGAAATAATAAAACTTCTCTTAAAATATTCTATATAATATATACTGTATTTGAAACTAAATAAAGGTATGGATTAAATTCATTATAAATTTGTTTTTTTTAATGGCAGTTGTATAACTTTTAACCATTAATTTTATATTTCAGTTTCAAACAATTTAATCATAAAAAGTTTTATCTTCATATTTAGAAAATTTTTTATTGTTAGGCTTTATGTAATATGTAATTATGTTCAAAATAGTCACAGCGTATCTTTGTGCATAGTCAAATCAACATTCTTACCATAATTTGTGACTTAATAGCTCGTGCCAGATTTATTGATGAAGAAATATGTAAACAAATTTATTTCTAAACAAACTCTATGTCTGAACTTATTTCATTAAGATAGCTTTCTTAGAAATAATATGCTGTGTATTGAATATGATAATTCATAGTCAAAATAGGTAATTTCTTGAAGGTTCTAAACCATTCTGAAAGAATTGTCAAGTGGGCAGTTAATCCATATCATCTCTTAAAAGTAATTAAACACATGTGTATATTAAAATATATTCAGTTAATTCTTTTTAATTAGCATACTAGAATATTTAAAATTTCATACTATATTATTGCTCTGGGTATTTGAAAAAATGTGATGTTGATTGAATTTCAGACAAAAACACAACCAAGTTTAGATCATTTACAATTTCCTACACTCATTCATTCAATCCTTCACTGTGGTGTGTAAAGAGAAAATGTCTCTTCAAATACTTCAAAGAATTCATGCCCTTGGGGCTCTTTATAGGCCTTCATATGAATGTAAAACTAAGTAAAAGTCAAGCAGCATTAGGAAAATATGTAGGTAAATATTGCTAAGTGCAAATTGACTACTGAAGTGGTGTTTGAAGTTCACTGCCATATTAGAAAGATTTGCTTTATTCAAAAGAGGTTTGAGGAAAGAAAGATGTCATATATGTATACACACATACAATCACTGTGATATATATATATATATATATATATATATATATATATATATATATATACACACACACACACACACACACATTGAATTTTATGTAAAGCAAATCGCTGTTCTAATTATGGGTTGTTGGGAAAGTCAAGACACACTTTTGCATAGAAAAACAGAAAAATATGTCATGACATTCCCAACAACCTAATAATTAACTTCTCTCAAATTAGAAGATGATGTGCAAAATGAAGTTTATTAGCATGTTATTTGTATCATTGAGAAGTTATGAAATTTTGGGACATATGTGTTTTTTTCATAAAGTTTATTTTTTCCATGAGCAAGTGAGAATGAGAGAGAGACAGAGTACTCCCCCGCCCCAAACATTCTGTTTTGGGAACTACTCCAGACTCCAGCAAGCCATGGATCACTGGCAACTGAGTGCCTGCTGTGTTCAGGGAGGTCTCCAGGCCTGAACCAGGAACCATCCCCATGAAGTTGTCTTGTAGAATGTCATATTTTACTATCTTACTATCTGGCTCCAAAAATGATGTATTGATCAAAACACACAGTTATGAAAATAATCGTCTGTATTTTATTTTCCTATTGAGAGAAAATATATGCCTTTTCTAGACTGCATATTTATTCTAAAATGACAAGACCATTGAGAAGATGAACTGGAATTTATTCATTAGTGCGTCCTCCCCAAGGCCTAGCAGAAAGCTTCGAAACTAGTGGACGCCTGACAAAATCACTACTGAGTGTGCAAAGGAACTGCTAACTATACTAAGGTAGAGAAAGTGGCGAGATGAAAATTTTGCAAGTATTAAACATTTACATCTGAATTCCTGCTTAATTTATGTTTTCTTGTAGTTTTTCTATCTTGTCCTGTCTCCCCTCCTCATTTTCCGGGGGGGGGGGGGGGGTAGAGGGGGGGTGGAAGTATATTTGTTGTAAAGAACTAATTTAAGGGGCCACCAGGTGGCACTGTGGTTAAGGTGTTGGACTCATACATATTTGAGTCCTAGACCTAGCGGCTTAAAAATCATGCCAGGCGTGTGTGCATGCATGCCCAAAATCATGAGAAGAATGGAGAAGGGACTGTGGTGTGGTCAGGCCCCCTGGGGGGGTATTTCTCACTTTTCTGCTCACTGTTTCTCTCTCTCTCTGGTGAGTACATACACCCTATGGCAAAACCCTAAACACATACACACACACACACACACACACACACAGATACACAAACAGAATTAATTTAAAGAATATTTATATTCTTGACTTCTTTAATGATAAAATTGATATATGCAAATGTAAAAAATTAGAACATTTACCTCTCTTCTTTTTAATTACTACATTTGTCATCCTTTTTTAGCATAATAAGAAAGCCTATAGATTTAGTATTTGTGAATTCTTAAAGTATAATAGCTCCCTACTAGGCATGAAGAAAAAGGGAGGGGCTGGCAGATGGTGTGGTGGTTAAAGGCACTGGATTTTCACATGGTTGACTGTAGTTCGTGTCCTGGACCTGGCGGCTTGCTTTCTCCCTTTTCCTTTCTACCTCTCTCTCTGGTGAAATTTAAAAAATAATAATGACAAATGGAATTCAATAAATAAATAATTCTTTTAAAAATAAAGGAAAAGGAAATGAGTTACTCTCTTTAGTCCTGGTGGAATTTTCTTTTCCAGAAAAAGGGAAAAAATATGCCCAATGCCAAGATTTTCATTGCTTCTATAAAATTGAAAGATGGCACAGGGTCAGAATGGTTTTTGGAGCTGTTTGATGTGAAAGAGAAGAAGGATATCACATTTATGGATATAGCTTTATGGAGTCTCCAGTAAAGAGCTGTGAAATTTGGGACCAGCATATGGCAGAATGGTTACATCGCTGACTGTCATGTGGTGACTGAGGTTTGAGACCTGGACAGGGTGGCTTAAAACTCATGCTGGGCACTTGTGCGTGCATGCCCAAAATCCCATGGAGAGAATAGAAGAGAAGAGACTGTGGAGTGGCCATCCCCCCAGGGGTTGAATTCTCACTTTCTTTCTCTGTGTCTCTCTCTTTCTCTTTGGCTAGCAAAAATCTCTTGGTCTCAAAAAAACAAGAACAAAAACAAAAACAAAAACAAAAAACAAACGGCTGCAAAAATACTCATGTGCCCAATAACAAATTATTTTTCAAGTTTATTATTTATCTAAAAGCCATCAGGACCAGCGGTTGGCATAATGGTTATGTCACTGGACTCCCATATAGTCAACCACGGTTCTAGTCCCAGACCCAGCGGCTTAAACTCACGCCGGGTGCGTGTGAGTGCATGCCCAAGATCCCAAGAGGAGAATGGAGGAGAAGGGATTACGGCATGACCATTCCCTTGGAGGGGTGATTTCTCCATTTCTCTCTCTCTCTGTCTCTCTCTGTCTTTCTGGTGAGTGCATGTGCCCTATAGCAAAGACACCTCTCAAAAATATTTTTTAAAAAATTAAAAATATAACAGTTATCAATCTTGGGTGAGAGCATGGGCAGCATGATTGGCATGTGATAAAGGAGTGAGTTCAGTGCTTCTCTTATCTTGAAGTCAGCACTGAGAGGCAAATGCTGAGTGCCTTAGTTTAGTGAAATATTGCTGGTTCTCATGAAGAGGACTCTATGGTAAGAATTCTAAGATCTGAGGTGATGGACTCTAGTCCCAGAGCATAATTTCAATAATTCTAGAGAACTATGAAGGGAAAATCACAATTACTTGACACATTGCTGAATATTGAGAAGTTTTGTGTTCATTACCAGAGACGAAGATGTTAACAAACATACTCTTTATCAACCTTTCAACCCTGTATATCTTTGCAGCATACAAAAAAAAAAAAAAAAAAAAAACAAAACAACCAAGAAAAAACTTCACAGTGTGTACACACTGCATATTAGTCCAGTCAAAGGTATTACTATACACATCTTCTTTAACACATAATTTTATATTTCTGTATCTGTTAAATGTTTTTATTTTCTTTTTTTCTCCCTGATTTTCTCTCTCTCACCTCCACACTGTTCACTCTCCTCCCACACTATCACTACTATCCACGGTTGCTCTCCATGCCTTTATACCTTCCAATCTTTCAGATTTTGTCTTAGAGTTCAGACATTCAGTATATACTACATGGGACCTAAAATGCTTCTCTTTCATATTCCAGCTTGCTTTGATCAGCCTTAAGCCTTCCATATTTATTCACTTTCTATCAAATGCCAGACGCTTATTTATTTATTTATTTAAATTTTACGGCTGAGAAGCATTCCAAAGTGTGTATGTGCCACACTTTTTGAATCCATTCATCTGTTCTGGGACATTTGGGTTGATTCCATGTCTCAGCAATCATGAATAGTGCTGCAATGAACATGGATCTGCAGTTACTTTTCTGACTGACTGTATTTCTATCCTTTGAGTAGATACCTAGAGTGAAGTTACTGGATCATACGATAGATCTACTTGTAGGTCTTTGAGGAATCTCCATATTGTTCTCGCACAGTGGCTATACTAATTTACATTCTCACCAACAGTGTAGGAGAGAGTTCCCTTTTTATCACAGCCTTACAATACTTTTCTTTTCTTTTTTTTTTTTTTTTTTTGAGAGGCTTTTGCTATAGGGCGCGTGCTCTCGCTAGACAGACAGACAGAGACAGAGACAGAAAGTGAGAAATCACCCCCCAGGGGGGATGGCCATGATGCAATTCCTTTCGCCTCCATTCTCCTCTTGGGATCTTGGGCACACTCGCACACACGCCCGGCATGAGTTTAAGCCACCGGGTCTGGGACTCGAACCACGGTCGACTACGTGGGTGTCCAGCGACATAGCCATTATGCTAACTGCCGGTCCCACCTTACAATACTTTTCATTTTTAATTTTTCTAATATTAGGCATTCTGACAGGGATTAGGTGGTATCTCATTGTGGCTTTGATTTGCACCTCCCTTCTTATAAGTGATTTTGACTATTTTTTTTCCTATGCATTTTGGCTTTTTCTATCTTCCTTGGAGAATGAACTATTCAGCTCATTTTCTCATCTTCAAGGAGATTTCTTTTTTTCAGGGGGTGGTGGGTAAATTGCTTGAGTGCCCTGTATAATGTGGTTATCAGTCATTTATCTGAAACATAGTTTGAAAATATATTATCCCATTCTGAGGGTTGTGCTTTTTGCATTTGAGAATGCTATGTTTTCTGTCTCATCACAAAAATATTATAAACTATATTTATCTCTCATAAATACACATACCACTTTGTATATGGAAATGAGCATGAAGAGAAAATGGATTAACTGAGGAAACAGCTTTGAAGGTTATCAGTGTGATTTTTATTAAATTTAGTGCTTTTTCCCCTCTTGCTGACATGGTTATGGGGAGATTAGAACAATTAGAAAGACTAAACTGCATGTTATTTCCACATGTCAATGTCCTCTAATAAGGTGTTTAACCTCACTTCACTAATTTCTCAACTGATCAACAGATTATTACCAGAAATAAGTTTACTAATATAAGAATACAATCTTATCCAAAGTGCTCTGGAGATTGAAATCTTAAATAATTGGAAAATTTTCTTAACAGATTAGTATTCTAACAAAAGTAGCATCATATATTTTCTAATGGATCCCACAGAGATAAGGCAAGACTCAATGTATCTCACAGAGACAAGAGAAAACTCTTGTTAGCACAATTAAGACAAATAGGGACACAAAAGCACATCTGAGTTTTATAACAGGATGTCTTGATTAGAAAAGCAGAGAAAATGAACCACCTAAATCAGATCAGGACAAAGGTCTCAGTAAAAGGATAACATTTTTTAGGTCAGTGGGTGTTTTCAAAGTTCATATGCTTTAACCAGTTTACTTTTGGTCTGCTACCAATTAATGGAGATTTCTTCTGTCTATATTTTTAATTTCAACATGGAAAGTTCCACAGTTCTGGACTCTTGAGAGATATACAAAGTCAACCTCTAGTTTTTATCTAAATGTGTGATCTAATAATAAATTTTATTTTTCATATTTATCTTTACCTAACAAATGTCTAAAATTTTAGATTATATATGCTTTTAAATTAGTATTGTACTTTAATAGCAATATCTAACATAGAAGAAAAATTCACTTTGCCTTTTTTTTATTAGATAGTAGAAACTGATTTTTAGAGAAGAAATGCTAGAAAAGCTGTTTTTATTTTATTCTGTTTTATTTTGTGTTTCTAATAATCTTATTTCATGCTTTTAGTTTTTTAGGTCTTTTTGCCGTGAAAAAGAGGTAGAGAAAGAGACACAGGCAGCCCCAGTGGGGTCATTACTTCATAATCCACTCTAGCCACAGCCAACCTGGATGAAAGGCATGCAGATACAGACTTGGAGTGTATCATAGGCCTCAAGATGTGAACCTGGGACCTTCACATAGAGTTCAGTTGCGTTATTGCTGTGTCAACCTCTGGCCCCATTCTAATAAACTTTTTGAAAAGTTTGCGTAAATGAGAGTTTAATTTAAGATGAAAAATCTATACAATTTTCTACATGATGAAATATCAATGTATCTGGAATATATATTAATTCTAGAGCTACTAAGATGGTAAACTGCTGAATATCACAATGTTGCCTTTTGCTGGGTGACATATGTTAAGTGAACTATGTGTTGTCATTCAAAAAGAGGATAAATACTTTTAATTTAGGATCTTCCTATTGACCAGTGTCCTAACTGTCTGAAGAAGCCAGTTGTAAAAGTTGGTAAAGATCAATTATATGAATATATTATTATGTAGTTCAATAAATATACATATACTCAGGTTCAAATCTTGGAGAAAATTGAAAATAAGCTTTTTTTGAGTAGTAAATAATAAATGATCATTTATATGCCTTTCACTTATTGAATACAATTTTATTTACCTTGAAATTGACAAATTTATATAGTATCTTTTCGGCTATTGTGTTTAAAAAAATGAATGCTAGTACTATATATTCTGAGTTTCAGAGCAACAACAAAAATAATAATCAACAAAAACAATCACGTACAAAGGTAAAACAAACATGAGAGGGTGCAGCAGATGGGAAGATTTGATATAGTTATACAAATATCAAGCTGTACAAGTAATGAAAGACTGAATCAGTAGGATGAAGAAAATCACGATGAAAAACATGTGTAGACAGATATTATACACTGAGAAAGTTCAACCTTCTAGAATCCTGGAAGGACTCAAACCTCAAAAGGTATAGGGAAAGATGGGGTTGAAAATATTCTGAACACCAAAGAGTTAAAAGATACTAACTGATGTCAGTAGGTGGTGTAGGGGTTAAGGCACTAGACTCCTACGTGGTCCACCACAATTCAAATCTTGGACCAGGCAGCTTGAAAATTGTGCCAGGCACATGTGTGTGGACACAATTCCTGGGAGAAGAACAGAGAAGGGATTGCTGCATGATTATCCTTCTTGGGGGCTGATTTCTCACTTTCCCTCTCACTATCTCTCTCTCTCTTTTTCTTTGGTGGGCTCATGCACTCTATGGCAAAACCTTAAAAAGAAAAATAAAAGATACAACATATTTTGATAACTTATGCTGGTTATTATGCAGGTCTTGCTCTAGAGCATGGTTTGAAGCTAGCCTGGCATAGTTGAATGAAATGCCTGATTATTATTTTTTTTAATTGGTGGTGTTTTAAAGTATTCTGAAAGGCCAGCTCTATCCATATTAATACAATAATTACACATAGCAAATTATATCAGTAGTAACTTCCATTGAACTAGCTCAGCATGCCATTTAGAATAAATCAACTCCTAGATTATATGAAAGTTAATTATTAAGAATCTTCTATTTTTTGCACACTAATAAACTATAGAAAATGGAAAATGAATAAAATTGACTGTTCTTTTAAAAGCCAAGATACTTTTCTAGAAATCGACCTTCTAATGCTAACATATTGAGTACTTTTAAACTGCAGAATATATAATGGTTACGTAAATGTTTACATGTCAGGTTGCTTAAACACATTGAGAGATGTTGTCATTTGATCTCTTTTTAATGCAGTATTAGGGTTTTCGTAACTATGGGATAAGTAAATTTAATCTGAAATAAAATGTTACCAAAGCTTTATGTTGTGAGAATTTTTCTTGGTGTACTTTTTGTTTTGTTGTGTTTTTGTTTTTTTTTCTTTTTCAGGATTTTGACATAGGTTGCTTGCACTCACTGTTGAGAGATAGAGTGAAAGAGAAAGCACAAAAGTATCTTCCATGAAGCTAGGATACCTCTCCTTCATCTCTTCCTCATCTGGGAATTTTGTGTACCCTTGCACACATACATACCTGGTATGTTTTTCAAATCACTGGGTCTGGGACTCGAAGTACAATTGGCCATGTGGGATCCAGGTGTCTTCACCACTGCATCGAAAGACTGGCTCCATCATTTTAATATAACATTAAATGACTCTAAATTATATTTCAGTGGGCATCTCCAATAGAAAATTATATTTTCCTTGTATGATACAACTAGCCATCCTGTAAGAATTACGTCAGTTTTCACAGTCTTCATTAATAAAACAACCCATCAAAAAATTCAGCCTATCCCTATATGAACACATAGTCATAAATTAGACAAATTATTTAAGCCCAAATATCTCTAAGAAGTAAAATATGCTATTCTACAAACTGTCTTTTTACTCTTTATTCCAGTTCTACATGGATCTATTTAAAATTAATGTATAACTTTATATCTCTGCTATAACTTTGCCAAAGTCACAGTGCATGCTTCACCTAAAAATATGTGCTTTATTTTCCATTACAAAATTATCTCAATATCAATTTGTAAGGTAAACATTTTAAGATATTGTGTATTAAGTTTTCTAAAAATCTTCACTTCATTTTGGGATAAGAGTGTTTTTTCCCATATATTTAAACATTCAGTCAACTGATTTGTGACAAAGAGCACCATTCAGTTAAGTAAAGAAAAAAAAAATCTCTTTACAAGTGGTGCAGGAAAAGCTGGGTATCCAACTGCATAAAGATGAAACTAGACCTCTGTCTTTAACCATTAACAAAAATCAACTCAAAATGGATCAAAGATCTAAATCTAAGACCTCAAACTAATAAAACTACTCTCAGACAACACAGGGGAAACTCTTACAGACATCAGAGTAACCAAAGACTTCTTAAATCAACTCTCAAAGCACAGGGTATAATTCCAAAAATAGAGAAGTGGGTCTACATCAGGTTAAAAAGCTTCTGCACAGAAAATGAAACAATAATTGGAGTGAATCAGTAACCCTCAGAATGTGAGAATATATTCACAAACTATGTCTCAGATAAGGGAAGGGACTGATAACCACAATATACACAGAACTGAAGAAGTTTGGGGGAAAAAAAAATCAACCCAATTAAAAATGAACCAATGGGCTGAAAAAAAAAAAAAAAAAAAAAAAAAAAAAACTATCTAAGGAAGACATTGGAACAGCCAAAAAGCATATGAAAAAATTATCAATGTCCCTTATCATAAGGGAGATGCAAATCAAAATCACAATGAAATACCATCTAACCCTAATCAGAATGGCTAACATTAAAAATATTTTTAAATGGTAAGTGCTGTTAAGGCTGTGATGAAAAGGGAACACTTCTACATTTTTGGTGGGAATGTAAATTTGTACAGCCCCTGAGAACAATATGAAGGTTTCTCAAAGACCTACAGTTAGAACTACCTTATAATCCAGCAGTCCGACTATGAGACTACAAAATACTACCCAGTCATAAAAAACAATGAGACCCAAATATTTAATAGAAAGTTTTTTAATATGAAAGATTTACTGCTAAGTGAAGCAAGCCAGACTATGAAAGACAAGCACTGTATGTCTCTACTTCATATATGCCAAATGTCTGAACTCTATGGAAGAAAGGAAAATACCGGAACATATAAAAGCAATTGTGGATACTAGGGATAGTGTGGGAGGAGGATGAAAAATAGGGGATGGGGAGAGGAAGGAATCATGGGTGAAAAAACAGGAGTCAGTAGGTACTGAGACACAAAAATGGAAAATTATCTGTTTATGATAACATTTTTAAATGAACTAATATACAGTGGATTTATGATGGGAAAATTCATTTTGCATGCTGTAATGATATACAGTGATTGAACATATAGAAAAATAATGAAATACAGACTAAAAAGTCAGCCAGAGAGTTATATGTCTTTGCCCAAAATTTCAAGAAAATGAGTGAAATAAAATTTATGTATCATTCACTTTTACAAAATTTTGAGAAAAATCTCATTGGAAAGTCATGCTAGGAATACCAGAAGAGACCCACAATTACAGATATTACAATGTTATGTTACTGACTTTAACTATGATACAAGTCTATCTTAGTTTATACTAGATGTTGAAGTTGTTTCAATTAGATCTTTTTAGTCCTCCCAAACCTCCCTTTCTCTCTCTTTTAAAAATGAAAATAAGAGGGCCATCAGAGGAGTTACATCAATGGACTCCTATATAGCCAACGACAGTTCAAGTCCCAGACACCATGGCTTGAAAATCCCGCTGGGCACATGTTCTTGGATGCCCAAGATCCCAGGGAGAGAATGGAAGAAAAGGAATTGAGGCATGACCATTCCCCCTGGGGGGTGAATTCTCACTTTCTCTATCACTGTCTTTATCTCTCTCTAGTGAGATAAAGATGTGCCCTAAGATGAAAACCTCTAAAAAAAATGAAAATGACATATTGAAAGGTGGATTAGAATTTATTTCATAAATACACATTTTTTGTAACCTAATATTTCTTACTCTATAAGGCACATGTGCTTATGGTGAGGATAGAGGAGAGAGAGAGAGAGAGAGAGCTCCCCAATGAGCATGGCCACACCACAATCCCATCTCCCCTTCTCCTCATGGGATTTTGGGCACATATATACACAGGCCTGACATGGTTTTCAAGTCAGTGTGTCTGAGACTTGAGACATGAAGTTAGCCATGTGTGATTCAGCCATCGTAATCACTATGCACCAGCTTGCCCATAACCTAATATTTTTAATCATTACTTCGTATTCTTGAAACATACAATTAATTCAGGGTCAAAATCAGAAGAAAAAAGTTTTTGTAAGTAGCAACTGTGAAGATCATTTCAGTTCCAAATAAGTAAAATGAGCCAACTGATGAATAAAACAAGTTCTATAGATTTTATTTTTCTTATTTCTAGTAAAATTATAGGAGCACAAAACCCAAGAGTGAATCTTAGAAGAAAAATAAATTAGCAATTGTTGCAGAGAATTTGATCCCACTCTAATTAGAAGCATGAGCCTAGTTTAAAAGTCATAGGGATTTAAATGCGCAATAAGAAGTAGTTACTGACAGATCTCATATTCCCTTGATATTATTGCAGTTGTGAAATGTTTTCAATGTGATTCTAAACCAACCCTACTATCTTTTGTTTTGGTGTAGGTTACATCGTTTTCATTTATTATCTTCATTTCTTTTTTTTTTTATTTCCCTTGAGTTTCAGAAAAATGTTAATTATCTTTGTCTTATATACTATATCCATATATACTGCATTTTTGTAGAAAATTCCCTTAGCATAGATGCTAAAATCTACCAACCAGAGATAATCAAAAATTCACTTGGCAATCAAAGTACATAAAACCACCCTATGAGGGACCAGCAGTTAGCGTAATGGCTATGTCGCTGGACTCCCACGTAGTCGACCGCGGTTCGAGTCCCGGACCCGGTGGCTTAAACTCACGCCGGGCGCGTGTGCGTGCGTGCCCAAGATCCCGAGAGGAGAATGGAGGAGAAGGGATTGCGGCGTGGCCATCCCCCCTGGGGGGTGATTTCCTGCTTTCTATCTCTCTGTCTCTCTCTGTCTGTCTGGCGAGCGCACGCGCCCTATAGCAAAAACCTCTCCAAAAAAAGAAAAAAAAAAAAAAAAAAAAAAAACACCCTATGATACCTTATGAATATTATGAATAACCTTATCTCTATTAAATTATCTGGGATAGTATTTAAAATAAACTTTATGTAATATTAATAGTTGTATTCTCATACCATCAACAAAATGCTATATTTAAACATTTTCACTAGACAAATAATGCATACTTAAATTTAATACACCAAAGGAGGAAACAAACTCAATAAAAATTTCTTTAAGTATATACAAATACATACATAAGTTAGTGATTATAGTAGTCAGATTCCTGGGAGAAAAGAAGTAACTCACCTAAAATGATAATGTAAGGCAATTTTTTAAAGAATTATTTCTGGGACCAGCAGTCGGTGTAATGGCTATGCTGCCGGACTCCCATGTAGTCGACCGTGGTTCAAGTCTCGGACCCAGTGGCTTAAACTCATGCCGGGTGCATGTGTGTACATACTCAAGATCCCAAGAGGAGAATGGAAGAGAAGGGATTGCGGTGTGGCCATCCCCCTGGGGGGAGACTTCTCGCTTTCTGTCTCTCTGTCTCTCTGTGTCGTTCTGGTGAGCACATGTGCCCTATAGCAAAAACCTCTCCAAAAAAAAAAAAAAAAGAATTATTTCTATAAATACAAGTAAGACTAAATCATCTAAAAAGGGATGATTAAGTACCCATGGATAGTAATAGCAGAAAGCCATTAGTACACCCAGTACACCCAGGACTGAGGAAGCAGTGAATGCAAGAAATTACCAGAATCTGGAAGGACCTGCAGCTCTGGGACCTTTGATCATAGATAAAAGAAAAGTTACTTTGAATGCAGTAATATGGCAGGTGAGCATGTAGGAATTTAATATGTACACTCTCTCATCCTCCTCCCTCTTCCCAATGCCTCCCATTGGCCCAGTCCAATTGGAACTTACAGACAGATGTCTGAAGAACTCAGTCTACAGACTGGGCATTGGGCATTGATCAAAATGGCCAATGGTAGAGAAAAGACTTGGGTTAAATAGAGGTTATTTAATATGATATTGATTTTAAGAATTCACATGGAAAAAGAATGGCTTCTTTTGAAGAGATTAAATGAGTTCAGATCTCCTATCAGCAACTATTGTATTGCTATATGCTTCAAAGGATTGTAAATTAACTACAATTTCAAAATCATTCCGTAACATGTCTGTCAAAAGAAGAAACCTTTTAGAGTTAATTTTTATAAAAGGTTATTTTTTACCAAAATATTCTGACAGATTCAGGATGTTTCAGGATCTTTACAGCCATAAAAAGCAGGCTAAATTTGACAAGGTGAAATGTAACAGGTATAATTTTTGTTGGCTAGATTGAAAAACTCACAAGTTCAAAGCACAGTATGGTGCTTAGCAGGAGAGTAAAGGTAAAACATTCTTAGGAAGATCTGCCTGTGATCAATCAGTAACTTAGGAATCCACAAAAGTTCTTGGCTGTTTGATATGGAAATCAAATTTAGAGTTAGAGGTGATGCCTTAAGGTAGAGTGTTCCTCTTTATTTGGGATTCATAATAATGAACTGAGCATCTATTATCAAAATAATTTAGCAATTGATCATTTCAAATTATTACATCTTCCAAATGTTAATGCCACATATAAATATTAAACAACTTGGTGAAATAAACTTTGAAATTATAAAGGATATCATTTTGCAAGGATCTAGTAAATTAGCACCATAAATTATTCACTCAACAAGACAAGATTAATATAAAGGTAAACATTTATAGCCAATGCCTTTGGGTAAAAGTGTAAAAGCAATGATTATCACATTCCTACAATCTACTCTCAATCAGCAATACATTGAGCAATTTTTGCATATCATATAATTTTATAACTAATCTACTAAATAATTATTGTAGTATTCCCATATCATAGATGAGAAAACAGAGAGTAAAATACCTCAACCAAGCACAAAGCTAATAGTAAGACCAGAATCTGAACACAACATTCATTACTACAGCTCAGAAAAGAGGCATAGAATAAAATTTCTTCAGATTAGGTCTGTGTCTATCACACTCAGCACATTTTAATACAACTTAGCACAGATCCTAACAGACAGTATATGCATATTCAAAAATACTGAATTATAAATAAAGGAATGCATAAAATATGAGAGAAACACAATGTATGTCACAATACTGGTGCCTGATGCACAGATATGAGAGAAACACAATGTATGTCACAATACTGGTGCCTGATGCACAGATATGAGAGAAACACAATGTATGTAACAATACTGGTGCCTAATGCACAGATATTTTCAGCACTTACATTTCTTATTTGTGTACCACAGAAATCAACTGAATGTTTTTCTCAAGGCATCTGCATTTAATCTGCTGAAAATACATAGAGGAGTTTGTGTGTCCCCTACTGAACAGTAACTACCGTAATGGAAGACCAATCAACCTAGACCTAGGGGAATGTTTGTTCACATTAGCCTTGGTGAGATGAGGTCATCTCTGAGCTGTCTGTTCCTGACACCATGGTCATTTTGTTCCAGAGTTACCTGAGGAAACACTGGATTGTTGAAAACACAAGCTAACAACTACAAAATGATGCAGTTCCATTTAACACCTGATTTTATAAATGACTTAAAATTCAATTCTCAATGGGCAGCTAAAGTCTCAATATTTTTTTGTTTTCTGTTGGCTAGTTGTTTGTTATCTATCAGAGGCCAAGTGTCCATGTGCCCAGCCAACACAATCAGATTACCTCATGGATAGTGTTTACCAGGACCTTTAAACAAGATGTGATATTCTGTGATGGTTATGCCATATCCAACTGAGATGATAAATATCTCAAAATATAGAGAATTATATAAACTTAAATCACAAGTCCAGGGAGTACTGCAATCTGTGTTAATTGCTTCGTGTGTTCTTATTGGGACAGTAGGAAACCTCTTATTTGCTGTTTTCTTTCCATAGTTTGTTTTCTGTGGTCAGCCGTGGTCTGAAAATAGGCAAGTACAGTACTATACAGTAGATATTTTGAGAAATGAAGAGAGACTGCATTCATAACTTCTATTACAATATATTATTATAATTGTTCTGATTACAATATATTATTATAATTGTTCTGTTTTATTATTATTGTCAGTCACTACTATGCCTATTTTATAGTTTAAACTTTATCATAGGGATGTATACCTAGGAAAAAACACAGACTATATAGAGTTTGGTACTAACAACAGTTTTAGGACTCCACTAGATATCTTGAACCTTATATCCTACAGATTAAGGGGAAAACTGTGTATAAGGAAGCACTAATTAGTCAAATTAAGTTGTACAACCAAGTGCCAGATACCGTGTTAATTCGCCTCTATAAAAAGATAACCAGAAACGCTCTAAAGCGGGACTGCTGCAAGGTTTTGGATGATGACTTCAGTTGAGAGTTGAAGGACTTTGGATTGCTGCTTTCTTCTCATAAGCTGCTCAGTGTTATAACACCGTCCAGTGTTTTCCATGTCCCTGGGTCAATTGTGTATGCAGAGATGGTGGCCACTGGTTCCACAAGACTTGCCTTTAATGAACACCTTGTTCCAGGTAACATAGACTAAATGTTTCAAAACTGCATGCCAAGGTCTGCCAGATTTTCATCATTCCCAATGAACCAAAGTTTACTCTTCTCTGACACCAGTCTCATTATTCTGATGTAATTCTGAATTGGTCTCAATTCTTGCTAGCATTATAACTTATCCTAGTTAATTTAAACATTAAGGAAATTTATTGACAGAGGATTCAATTGCTCCAAACGTGAGGAAGGTAGCTAAAAATCAAGCTCAATAAGAATAAAATCAAGAAATGCACAGGATTGCCACGCTCATCCACCCAAGAACATTGCTGCTCTCTGACTGGACACTCACTTCTTCCTCCACTGGGAATTGCGTCTGGACAGGTGCCAGTATATCACTATGCTGCTCCCATTCCACTTGGAACTTGGTTTTAGGTCGTCACACTCTCAACTGTGCTGATTCTGCTATCAAAAATCTCTAAATGTCATGGTGCTTTTGCTTCATTTACTCAAAATTCAAAATCTTCAGTGGTAAGAGGAAGGGAAGACAGGACTCATGAATTTAAATAACCTGCTGCCAAAACGAAGAGATTATGTTCCCTCTTCAGCTTCCATAGCAGATGGCTTGATTGGCTTTCACCTATCTTGATATTTCCCTCAAATCTAAAGGGTAGCCAAAACAAGTAAAATGTCCAGTGAACTTATTAAACAAAATGTGAAAAATACATGAGGTAATAAATAGAAATAAAAAAGGGAATTAGCAGTAGCTCGAATCTTTAAATTGAGTCAGTGTCATTATTTTAGTATACTTCACAAATCTTTTAGTTTTAATTAATGTGGTAGTTATTCAAGTTTATACTTCGTAAAAAAACTTGCTGGTTGACAAATAATTGTATATATTACAGGGTACAAAATCATGTTTTGATGGATGTATACATGGTGTAATGATCAGATCAAGGTACCTGGTGCATCCTTCACCTTAAACATTTGTTATTCTTTATGATGAGAACATTCAGAAACCTTTCTTCTAACTATTTTGAAATTGATGATACATTATTATTAACTCTAATTATCCTACTATACAATTAAACATCAGAATTTATTTCTCCTAACTTTATCTTTGTTTTTGTTGACCAATAACCCTGCAATGTTTTCTCACTCTTTCCCTCCATTCCTCTGATAATCATTGTTCTGTTCTCTAATTTTATGCACACAGCTATTTTAGACCTTCAATTTTCCATGGCATGTGATGCATACATACTAAATTTTTAAATAAAATTTGTATTTTAAAAAATGGTAAATATCTGCTTTATTTACTAGTTGCTTTGATCTAGAAAAGAACCTAGGTTCCTACATATTAGAATTTAATTAGGACTTTATGCAACCAATGGTGTTCATATATGGTAATAGATAATATAAAAGGAGTCCTTAGCACATGCCTGATACAAGTGAGAGTCACAAGTATTATGCCCATGATCCTCTCTGAGATGCTACAAAGTCTACTATTGCAATCTAACCAATTTGAATGTATATAAACTTGCATAAACTCACAGTTAGATGCTAGTAGGTATAGGAACTGATTCTGTTCCTTCAGATCCAAATAAGGCCTTGTTCTGTTATGTATATACTTGATGAGAATATCACCTAAACTCTGTCATCTGGGACCAGCAATTGGAAAAATGGTTATGTAACTGGACTCTCATATGGCCGACTGTGATTCAAGTCCCAGACCCAGAGGCTTGAAACTCATGTTGTGTGTAGGTGTGTGAGTGTCCAAAATCCTTCGAGGAGAATGTAGGAGAAGGGACTATGGCATAGTCATATGCCTGATGAGTGATTTCTCACTTTCTCTCTCTCCGCCTCTCTTGTGTCTCTGGTGAGTGCACACACCCTATAGCAAAATTCTATTAAAAAAAAAAAAAAGGAAAGAAAAAAGTCATTTAATGACATAATAACTTTGATAATGAGAATCCTCATGAGATCTGGAAAAAAAATGTTATCATTATTACTGTATCCCTATTCCTCATTTTTGGGGATACTAAAATAAGTGGGAAAATAAAACTAAATAAAATGGGATGCTATTTTTAAATATCTTATATGAAAACTTTTTGGTAGCTTGCTTTCTCACTCTCTCTCTCTCTGTCTCTTTGTGGTGAGTGTGCATGCCCTATAGCAAATTAACAACAACAACAAATAATAATAGTGATAAATTAAATAAATAATTTTTTGAAAAAGAAACGTTATAATATGTATGAGTTTTATATTATTTTTAAGTCTTAATTGTAAAAACTAAGTTAAAGAGAGGTATTTTAAAATAAAAATAGGTGAGGATTTTTACCTATTGTAACTGTTGTGATAAGATCCATGAATTTTTTTTTTTTTTGAAGAGAGGTTGTTGCTGTAGGGCACGTGTACTTACCAGAAAGACAGAGAGGAACAGAGAGACAGAAAGCCAGAAATCACTTCCCGGAGGGATGCCCATGATATAATTCCTTCCCTCCATTCTCCTCTCGGGATCTTGGGCATGCAAGCACACATGCCCAGTGTGAGTTTAAGCCACCAGGACTGGGACTCAAACCATGGTCGCCTCTGTGGGAATCCAACAACATAACTATTATGACATCTACTGGTCCCAACATCCATGGATTTAAACTTTTTCTTCTTAATCTCACCAACTTCACCTTTTCTTGATGTTGTTCAATATAATAAACTTCACCTGAAACAGAAAAAAACAGCACTACAGGAAAACATTAGGTGCATATTAGGTATTTGAAGTGTTCTTCTTTATGTACAGGATAGTAATTAGAGAAGAATTATCACTTAAGTGTTGTTTTTATAATGGCATTATTAAAAATGCTTTGAGTGATGAGATATAAATCAAACTTGCTTCTCATGAATATGTAAATTTTAATACTAATGCATCCATCACAGGAGAGTAACAGAATTTTGATTCAACATGAACATAATAATTTAGAAAATGACCAAAATCAACCAGAAGCTCAAAAAAGCCCAAAACAATCATTTAGAAAATAAAAATAAAAGCCTATAAATATGCTGAACTAAATGACTAGTTATTCATTCATTAAAGTAAATATTTATTGAGTGCTTATTTTCTGTATGAAACTAATTCGGACTAGAGATAAGGTAATACAATAAAATCCAAGGAAAAATGGACTCTGACCTTAGAGAGTTTACATGATCTAACAGAAGAAATAGACTAAGTAAAGAAAGACACAGATGAGTTGATTTCAAACTGTGAGAAATGCTGGGACATAAATAAAATCATATGGAGAGGAGGTTGACTTAAGAGGATACATATTGAGAAATAACCAGTTATGAAGAGGTTTAGAATTATTACACTCCCTGGTAAGGAAACAGCAATAATAGTGACTTAGAGATGTGAACTCTCTTGTCATATTAACCAAGGAGCGATGAACAGTAAGGATGGAATGCCCTGAGTGAGGGGTATGAGGAAGACCTTGTTGAAAGAGAAAGCACATCCAATGTGATTGTTTAGGCAGACTCAATTTTTAATTTTTTTTTTAGAAATGTTTGCTACAGGGCACTTGCACTCGCCAGACAGAAAGTGAAAAATCACACCCACCCCCATCCCCGGTGGGGGATGGCCATGTTAAAGTCTCTTCTCTTCAATTCTCCTCTCAGGTGTGTGGGCTTGCTGGAGAGAGAGAGAGGTAGAGGAAAAGGAAGAACTCACTCCACTTGCCAGGAGGTATGGCCATGTCACAATCTCTACTTCTCCATTCTCCTGTTGGGATTTTAGACAAATACATACACACACCCAGCATGATTTTTTTTTCAAGCCATCAGTTGCAAGACTCAGATCATGCAGTAGGCCATATGGGATCCAGCTGCCTTAACCTTCATACCACTTTCTGGCCTCAACATAAGAGCTTTATTATTTTGTTTAAAGAATTATTTTATTTAATTTTATGTATTTATTTATTTGTATATTTAATTAATTTGACAAGACAGAGACAGAATAAGAGAGAGAGAGAGTGAAAGTGAGAAAGTAAGCCTCCCGGTCCTGGACTCGAACTGTGGACTCTCATATGGGAGTCCAGCACCTTTAACCACCGCACCCATAAGAGCTTTTTAAAAATGTCAACCTAGGCACCAGCAGATGGCACAGTGGATTCCCACATAACTGAAAGTGGTTTGAGTCCAGGACCTGGTGACTTCGAAATCATACCAGGTGTGTATGCATGTGTGTGCAAGAATCTAGTAGGAGAATGAAGGAGAAGGAACTGTAACATGGCCATTCCGCCTGGGGGCTAATTTCTTACTTTCCCTCTCACTGTCTCTGCTTCTCTCTCTCTGGTGAGTGCACCTGCCTTAAGGCCAAAAACATTTTTAAAAAAGAAAGGCAACCTACCTGTATGCTTGCATGTGTGTGTGTGTACACATGTATATGTATATACAGTGAACTGTGAGTTTCACATTTTGGGATTCAAACAACTGCAGATGGAAATATTTGGAAAAAAAATTGATTGCATATATACTAAACATGTATAAGCTTTTTCCTTTTTGTTATTTCCTGAACAGTCCATTACAACAACTATTTATATAGCATTTACATTTTATTAGGTTTTATAAGTAATCTAGAGGTCATTTATATTAGAGAATGCACATAGGTCATACGCAAATACTGCTTCATTTTATTTGTGTCAGGGACTTGAGCATTCTTGAAATTTGGTATCCACAGGTGTCCTAGAATAAATTCCCCTTGAATATCAAGGGACAATGCTACATATGTAAAGTTTAAACCTTATTTAGATCTAGGCTGACCTAGCGAACACCTACAATTGTCCAGAGGAAATGTTTTATTGGCTATCACATACTAAAAGGCTGTGATGACTGAAATAAACTGAAGATTACTGAATCCACCCTAACTGCTCTTGTGTCTGCATGACACATCAGGGAGAACACATGCAAGTGCCTGTCATGTTAGCACAAAAGAGTAGACTTGGAAAGTATCTATAAATATTCTAATGAAAGCATCTTGGTGCTGGAAGCTTAAGGTATTGGACTTCTACATGGCTTATCACAGATCGAGTCCTGGGCCTGGCAACTTGCTTTCTCACTTTCCTTCTCTCTCTCTCTCTGTGTGTGTGTGTGTGTGTGTGTGTGGTCAAATAAAAATAAGTTAAATACATAATCCTTTTTTAAAAAAACTACCAGAAAACTTTCCAGCTTTCATTTATGTGCAGTGTTTAAGACAATCTGATTCTCTTGGGCAAATTAAACCCCATCTCTTAAAAAGTTGAAAACCTACAACATTGGTTTTAATCTTGCAAAACATATGATGTACTAAAGACTTGAAAAATGTTTGTAAGGAAAGTCAGTTGGATTTTGAGGCAGATTTGGGCTCCATGCTGTGACGGAATATTGACCAAGGCACTCTTTCTGCATGTGTGTCATTGGATGCTTAATAACTCTGGACCTGAGTGTCTGTGAGAAGAGGAAATCCTAATCCCTTTGAGGGTTTGTGATGTCATAAGAGATCACATAGCTCTATAGCAGACTTAAGTAAAGAGTGCGATCTGACGGGTGGACAATGATTACAGTAAATATAAGTACTTCCTGCGTGCTGGTATCCTTCTGAGCACTTGTGCCAACTCACGTTCCTCACAAGAACCTTTGGTGTAGGCACTGCTGTAGTCCATGTGTTACAGAGGATGACACTGAAGGCAGAAATGTGAAGTGGCTTGCAAAATGCCAGCTGGCTACCAGGAGGTAAAAATGATGTATAAACCCAGGTAGTCAGTTCTGAGATCCGTTCCCAATCACTGTATTACTAATTAAGGATGTGAGTGCATCTACATCGGTCCATTTAATCAACCAGATAGCATTAGTCAGTGTAAAATAGTGTTCTTTAAATATTTACTACATAACATCCCCTTAGAAAAAATAAAAGTGTAAAAGCATTTAGTTAAATGGTAATGATGCATATTTGCATGCCTTTTTTAAATACAAGGCAATGAAGGATGAAAGGGGAAATTTTTATCTTACAAAATGTAAGAATATTACTTAGAATTTTCATATCCACTGTTTTTAGTTTATTAAATTTACAGAAAAACATTATTTTTGTATTAATTGAGAAAAAGGCAATTGGCCTTCCATACTTTGGTGTTATCTATAAAGAAAGGGCCAGAATGTCAGGTTATTAGCCACGGTTCAAGAGCGTTGAGTGCCTCTGAGTTGGGAATCAGTGGGAGGAACTAGACTTCACCACAGAGATAAAGAGCAGGTGATGTAACAATAAACATGAGGGGAGGGCTAAGAATAGGATAGAAACATGAAAAAAATAAATAAGCCTGGCTCAAGATTGCATAAGCAAAATCACAAAATGCAGTATCTAAACCTTGATGCACAATGCTAAGTGTGTTTTTGATGTTCTAATAGGATTATTATTATTTTTTTTGAGAGAGATTTTTTGCTATGGGACTCACCAGAGAGACAGAGAGACAGAAAGCAAGAAATCACCCCTCAAGGGGGATGGCTAAGCCACAATCCCTTCTCCACCATCCTTCTCTCAGGGTCTTGGGAATGCATGCACATGTGCCCGGTATGAGTTTCAGGTTGCAGGATCCAGAACTTGAACTATGATCGATTATGTGGGAGTCTCGCAATGTAACCACTATGCAATCTGCCAGTCCCTTAAATGATTTTTGCTACAGGGTGTATGTGCTTGCCAGAGAAACAGAGAAACAGAAAGCAAGAAACCCATCAGAGAGAATGGCCATGCTGCAGTCCCTTCTCCTCCATTCTCCTCTCGGGATTTTGGACACACACGCACACATGCCCAGCCTGAGTTAGAAGTTGTTGGGTCCGGGACTCGAACTGCGGTTGACTACATAGGAGTCCAGAGACATAACCATTAAGCTATCTGTTGGTTCCCCCCAATAAATTTTTAATCACATTATTTTCTGCATTCTCCTCAATCTTTAGTGTGGTAGACCCTATTTCCAAGGAACATTCAAATTGTTAGATCCCTTAGATAGAGTGCACAGTCCCTGCAGTCTCAAAAGTGAAATGGGCTGCTATAAAATATCACTAGGTCTTTATCTCTCCATTTGTAATAATGAAACTGGGATTGAAAGACTTTTACTGAGCGTTTGCTAATTTATATTCATAACAACAATTTCCCTCAATCGTCTGCTATGACCTGAATGTTTGTGTTCGCCCAGAATTCATATGCTGAAACTTAATCCCCAAAGTGAACCTATTAAGGAGTGTGACTTTTCTGAGAGATTATGTCAGGAGCATTGAGCCCTTATGAATAAGAGTATTATCTTTATAAAGGATTGGAGAAATCTCCTTTCCTACCAGATGAGGACACAGTGAGAAGGTGCTCTCTGTGAAACCGGAAGTGGACCCTCACCAGAGACGGTGTGTGCTGGCACTTAGATCTTGCTCTTCTCAGCCTCCAGAATTGAGAGAGAAAAAAAATGCTTGTTTACAACCTATCCAATTTGTGGCCTTTTGTTATTGTAACCCAAACCAAGACACTATCACATTCAGCTTAGAGAAAAATTTAGACTATTTCATTAGCTTGTTGACAAAAAATCCCTAATTACATTACACAACACTATATATTGGTTTGGACTTCAGTTAACATAGTCTGCAAACATTCCACAACACCCAAGCCCTTGAACAAATGCTATGCCCTCTAGTATGAAGGCATTTCATTAAATACTAACTTGGAGACAAATTGCCCTTATTGACACATAGAATGTGTCTCTACAGCCAGATCAAAGTATGCATCCTATATTAAAAGGCCACTCTCCATTATGGAGGGAGGTGCTTACTTCTACTAAATTCTCTCTTACCTCCCTTCTTATACCTCATCTCTGTGAAATACAACATTCTGTTTAAAGCCCCACCATGGTTGCGCAACAGTAACACGATGTTCCACAGTGCTGAAGCTATAGGGAAGGTACTAGATTTGCGTCCTGAGGTCTCTCTGTACGCTCTGGGCACGTAATTGTGGACATGACCCTGTGCTGCTGAGGCTGGAGGCAATAATGGCATGAGACTCTGTTGGGGGTGCCTATCTCCCTGCCTCCTTCTCTCATATAGAAGTAAATAAACAAATTTAACAATTAATTACTTAAATTATAATTAAGTTCATTTTAAGGAAAGGGGATAAAAATGTGTCTGTCCTATTCACATTATGTACTAAGGAATGCATAGGTCTTTTAATTCATAAAACTTACTGTGCTCCAAAAATCCTTGTCCAATAGAACGTGTATTTTATTGAAATATTTTATTTATGAATACCTGCACTCTTTTTACTTAAGTAATATCTTACAGTAGAAATATGATAGAAATATAAAAGCTAATTATATGAAATGGAGACTTTGATCCATTTTAGACCACAGGTAATTATGAAAAGAAAAACAAGATTTTAAAGGTCAAGGAAGCAACCATCTGCTTAACAACCTGGCCATCTGTGAAAGATAATTCAAGGCCAGCTAAAAACTCACAGGGTCCTAACTGTTACCCAGAAAAATGTCTTCTGTGGTGTTCTGTATTTGAACTCAAGGTATAAGATGTAGACTGTGTGAATAAATATAATACATTTTTATTTTTAAATTAAATTAAATTTGCCTGGTCAATTACAGATAGTACCCAGTTTTCCCTAATTAAATTACCATGAACAGATATTAAAGCTAAATGAAAAAAATCTTATTAATGTGAATAATCATTATGATTAAAAATAATACTCTATGATATTTTTGGCAAAACTGGATATTTACTAAAATATACATTTGACTTTTATGTAGTACACACTGCAATTTTATTTTTAAAATACAGTAATATAAAGTACATTTTCTTTTAAATTCATACATGAGGCAAATTGAGTTAGTAAGCCAGTCAGATAATAAAATTTAAGGTTTCCATTCATTTCCTCTTTATGTAATCTCCTAGACAAAATTAATGTATAAACTCCTATGTAAAATGTAAATATAAATGTGGACAGAGCTGATATTTTGAATTAAAATTACACATTATTTTGAAACATCTTTGAGGTTTGTTTTTTTTTTTTAGAGAGATTTTTGCTATAGGGAGCGTGTACAAGCCAGAGAGACAGAAAGTGAGAAATCACCCCCCACCACCACCAGAGGGAATGGCCACACTGCAATCCCTTCTCCTCCTTTTTCCTCGCGATCTTGAGCACATACACATGCACTAGACATCAGGTTTAAGCCTCCAGGTCTGGGACTCAAACCATAGTCAGCTACATGAGAGTTCAGTGATGTAACCATTGCACAATCTGCTGGTCCCCATTTTTGAGCTTTCTTAATTAAAAAAATAGAAAAAAGGAACACTCTTCCATTGCACATCTTCATCATTAAAGATAATAAGGAGGTTTAAGTGCATGTACATTTCCTAAATTCATTTTATCATTTATAACTTTTCTTTATATCCAACAAATATATTTTTTCTTCCAATATTTAGCCTAATTATTAGTTCATTTAAAACTAGTCTCATGATCATAAATGATGTTATGGTGGCTGTTAAAGCCTCAGTGACTTAAAATTCAAGCAATAAAGTTGGGACCAGCAGTTAGGGTAATGGTTATGTCGCTGAACTCCCATGTAGTCGACAGTGGTTCAAGTCCCAGAGCTGGTGGCTTAAACTCATGCCGGGCACGTGTGCGTGCATGCCCAAGATCCCAAGAGGAGAATGGAGAAGAAGGCATTGCGGCGTGGCCATCTCCCCTCGGGGGAGACTTCTAACTTTCTGTCTCTCTGTCTCTCTCTTTCTGGCGAGTACATGCACCCTATAGCAAAAACCTCTCCAAAAAAAAGAATTCAAGCAATAAAGTCACACTATCTGAAAGCATCCTTCAACAACAACAGCTAATGTTAAGCTAGCTTTGCAGAGGATGTGGTTCTGGACATAAGGATACAGAAGTGGACAATAGGTGAGGTTCTCCTCACAGAGCTTGCATTTTACACAGATAAGAGAGAAATAAATGTGTTTATGAATACAAAGATAAGATGAGCACTTTTACAACATTAAGACTACAATTGAAGGACAAAACTTAAGCATCTCTTTTCTATTTTTTTCTATTGTTCTCCCAGTTAAGTATAGCCATACATATCTCTTTGGTTAAAACAAACTTTGTTATGTCATGTTTTAAAAATCTTTCAAGATCCCAAGGTATAAAAGATGTAAATTGTATTTTCTAATAAGTGTTTTCAAGGTTTGTTTGTCGTTTTTGTTGTTATTGTATTAATGATGTTTAACTCTTTAAATCTTCATGCACTTTGAAGTTAATCTTTGTATATAAAGTGTATTATGGAGTCAAGATCACCTTTTTTAAATTTGTTTTTGTCCAATTCCAGTTATTTCAACTGCTTCATCTTTCCTCACTGGTCTGAAAACCAATCTCTGTCATCTACTAAAATTGTCCATTTGAATTTCCTTTCCACTCTATTGATTAATCTGGCATCAATGCCACGATATTAACATTACGATTGCTTCATAAGTCCTGGTATCATGAATGACAAGTTGCCCCTCTTAATCCTTCTTAGAAATGACCTGGGGATAGTTAATATTTTAAATATCTGAGAATATTCAATCAATAACTGTGAATTACTTTATTGTGGAACTCAAACACATTGCATTGACTATAGGTGAACTTGGAGACAATTCTCAGCATCAAATTATTTGTTTTTTCTATTCATACCAGTGGTAAATGTTTCTCTTTAGTTATGTCTATTATAATATATTTTATAAAGTCTTATTACTCTTTTTTTAGAGAAGTCTCACAATCTGTTTTACAGCTTAACAGATAAAAGGGAATAACAAGAAAAAATATAGCTATGAAAATGTGATCTTATCATATTTTATTAAATATTGATTATGCTAAATTTGCCGAAAATTTTAAGTGTTTACATGGCAGATAAGTATTCTTCAGTAGGCAACTTAAATGCACTATTTAAGTTTCACCAAAACATTTCAAGACATGGGCATAAATAGACTCATCCATTTTCTTTGAAATCTTGATTTACTGATTAAATTATCTCTATATACATTTTAAAAGTTTATTTATTAATTTTCCATGAGCATGAGAAGAAAAAGACATAGAGAGATGGCACCCTCATCAGGATCTTGATGCTGTGATCCACCCTCAGTCTTACCCAGCCCCAGATCATGAGCAAGTGTGTGTCCTAGAGTACTCATGGAGGTTTCTGGAAGAAACCCAGAGCCCTTCTACACGGATGAGCTTCCCAGAGGGCTGCATTATCACTGAGCCACCATCTGGCTCCTTTTATATTCATTTGTATCCATTGATTCATTAAGCATTACATTATCTTTCATATATAGATAGATAGATACATAGATAGGTAATGACAAGACCTACATATAGTAATGGTGGAATTTCATTTCATTTTATTTTCTCACTTTTTTTTTTTGTTTTACTTTGTTATAGGGCATATGCAGTGGTAAGAGGGATACAGAGAGAGGGCGAGAAAGAGGAAAAGTGAGATGGCCAGGGAGTGGTCCAGGGAGATGGAGATGGCCACGCTACAATCCCTTCTTCTCCATTCTTCTCTTGGGATTTTGGGCATGCACACACATGTACCCTCCATGTTTTTTTTTTTTTGGAGAGGTTTTTTTTTTGCTATAGGGCGCGTGCGCTTGCCAGACAGACAGAGAGAGACATAGAGACAGAAAGCGAGAAATCACCCCCCAGGGGGGATGGTCACGCCGCAATCCCTTCTCCTCCATTCTCCTCTCGGGATCTTGGGCACGCACGCACACGCGCCCGGCGTGAGTTGTAAGCCACCGGGTCCGAGACGCGAACCACGGTCGACTACGTGGGAGTCCAGCGACATAGCCATTATGCTAACTGCTGGTTCCCCACCCTCCATGTTTTATCAAGCCATAGGTTCCAAGACTTTAATCCTGCAGTCCACCATGTGATAGTGAGCTGCCTTAACCACCATGCCACTCACTGGCCTAATTTTTTCTCTCTTAAAGTATATTACGATTTTGTCTATCATTTAAAAAGAAAAGTAACTCTGGGTATAACCAGAGTTTAAGTGAGCAAAAGTAAAGTCTTCTGATAAAATCTCTCTGTTCTGTGAAGGGCATTGTATGTGTGTGTGTGTGTGTGTGTGTGCGCGCGCACACGTGCGCACGCAATATGAGAAAATTTCAAAAAGTCTGTGGAAAAATGGAATTAAACTGCAAGTTTATTTTGGTACAAATTTTGAAGTCTATGCATAGTTTTTTCATAATACATGTTTTGTATAAACCTTTTGAGGATTCTTCTCTCTTTTTTTCTATCTCTCTCTTGCTCTCTTCTCTCTCTCTCTCTCTCCATACATACATATATATATAAAGAGAGGAAGAAATGAGGGAAAAAAATCTTTGTGAGGAAAAGGTGTAAAGAAATAAAAAAGTAAAAATCAATTGCCAGTTGAGTGTGAAATAGGGAGCTATTTGGGAGAAAGTTAAAAAAAATCAGATGCATTTGTAATACATAGCATGTATTTACTTATTTTGGCATCATTATAAAACTTTTATTAGTCTGATGAACAAATATATACGCATTTTGTGAATGACAGACTTAAGGCTCTTCCAAAAAAATTATCAGCTGACAAAGCATGTTTATGACCTAGAAATGACTCTGCCACAAGTGATTAAGACTTACAAGTAAGACTGCTCGTGTCTGTAATTTGAAACTTGCTCGAGTATCAGATACCTTTTATGTGTGTAGAATAGCCAGGAAAGTAATTGGTTCTACTTATAGCAAGAGCAGGTTCAGCATTTTGAGTATTTTTTTTTTTCTTTTCCTAACTGATGTACATTTTATCTCTACTCAGCTGAGACAAATGAAAAGAAGGCAGAGGTTTGACTCAGCACTTGTGCTCAGATTCATTAGTGAATTGAAGAGAGGGAAAATCCAAACCTTTTTCCCTCTACTTTCTGCTTAAAAATCTCACGATATAAAACAGGAATATCTCCACACTGTGTGTCAGTAAACTGAAGAAAGTACTCTTTAAGTTACATTCTTACACTAATGCAATGGTTTATAAGAAGAAAACATATTTCCCTTAAGATCAAAATAATGTTCTGGGAAATTTGGAATCACCTGGAGATCATGAAGAACACGCTCTTCCAAGCACGTGCCCCCAGAGCTTCTGTTTTAATTGGTCCGTTACAGAGACTGGTGCTGTAACTCTCAGAGCTGCCAACACATTCCTCCTGTGAAGTCACTGTGAGCATCACTATTCTAACTCACCTCCCACTGCTCTGACTTAATTTTGGAAGTCATTAATTTTGTTAGAGCACCAGGGTATTAGCATCAGCTGCAGATTATCTAAACCCACATGTCTAATCTCTGTTAATGAATAAGTAAAGGAGTATTTGTCTTTGGATTTTGAATTTGAGATCCGTGTTCAAGCAGAGACTGCTAAGTAGTACTGATCTAAAAGCTATTGTATGCTCCATCTCACTGAGCCCCAGTATCAGCAGTGTGAAGCCCATTTTGATGACAGAGAGAGGAAACCACATATTATAAGAATGATATCAGGGACAAGCTATATTTAGCAAACTTAACTACCTGCTGTATGCCACTTTCATTCTGACTATGGAAAAAAAAAAATGGAGACTGGAAAAAGACTCTCAATTCTCCCTTCTATGCAGAGCTGTATTTACTATGTCTACCTTCTCTGCATTGTTCAGCCAAAGACAGCTGCCTCTAAGGAAAGAGTTTCAAAGGATCTCAAAATCTGGGAATTACAAAAGTAGAAACAGTACCCACAGTGTTTACTGAGATATGATTGAAAGAATTCAGTGGGAGAAAAGACATGTTTAAAATATAAGAAAAGTTAGAATCAAACAAAAAAAAAAAAAGAAAGGAGATTATTACGTTCTAAATATAATGCAAATGATTGTAAGAGCTGACATTTTTTAATGCATCTGTACTACTGCTTACAGTGGATATATACTGCTTAACTCCCCAGAACACAATTAACATACCAATACAATACAGAACACAGAAGTGAAACTTAAGAAGCCGTTTCACTTTTCTCTCTAGCCATATAATTAAAAAAAACAAAAAAAAAAAACAAAAAAAAAAAAACAAAAAAAACATTCTTTTCAGTTTTGCTAAATGGTACACATACTTTTGGGGACACGGATTAAGGGAAAGTGAAAAAGCACCTCCTGTCTGGCATGGCCATACCTCACTCTCTTCTCCATTATTTCTCCTTCTCGGATTTTGGGCATACATACACATGAGCCCAATGTGTTTCTCAAGCTACCGGGTCCAGGACTTGAACTGTGGCAGTGAACCATTTGGGATCCAGAAGCCTTAACTACTATGTCACCAGTTGGTCCATTATGTCATTTTATTAGGGACTTCCAGCCATAGCACAACTTTGACAGCAGGGGTGGGTCTAGGATTCAAGCCCATGTACTCAGAAGCCTTCTATGTGGATTTAAATCAAACAGGAGGTGCATGAAGCAGGCTGTTACTTTATTCCAGTTATTGCTACTTGGTAGGTGTGCTCTTCACCAGATATAAAATTTCACTATTTGATTATGCCAACTTAAGATGTGATTCTACTATTTGCCACCCAAAGATCCCTCAGCACGTAGTACTATAAATGCATTATGCCACTTGATATTGTATTTGGAAGTCTGATATAGAGTATAAGAAAGAGAATAATAACTCAGCCAGTGATTAACTATTAGACTTTTAGGCAAGATATTTAATTACTCTAAACCTGCATGTTCTCATCTCTAACATAGAGGCTATGTAACAAGTTTCACTTTCCTTGGGGTGTTATTATAAGTGTTATGTGGATTTCTACACATAATACAGGAGGTCTGGCACATAAATGGTGTAAAAAATGTTAGTAATTTTATTATTCACAGGCTTTTTAGTTCATACTTCCAATTTCATTTCTTTACAAAGAAACAAGCTCAGAGAAATTAAAATAACGTGTCCAGTGTTATAATAATATTTAAGTGGTTGTGAACTGAAATCTTACATGGATAGTACAAGCCCAAAGTCTGTATTTTTTATTTGCTTATAATTTGAAGTAAAACAGGACTGTAGATACACAACATAAGAATATATAACTAACATATCATATGCATAGCTTTTACACAAATAAATATACAACAACAGGGACCAGTGGAGGGTATAATGGTTACATCACTGGACTCCTACGTAGTCGACTGTGGTTTGAGTCCTGGATCCGACGGCTTAAAATTCTCACCAGGCATGTGTGCATGTATACCCAAAATCTCAAGAGGAGAATGAAGAATAAGGAATTGCTGTGTGGCTACCCCACATAGCAAAAATTTTCTCTTAAAAAAAAAAAAAAAAAGAAGAAGAAGAAGAAAAGAAAAGAAAGAAAATACAGTAGCAATTCCTAAATGTGAAGTGAATACATCCATATAACTTCTACTTAAATGAAGAAATAAAACACATTCAGCTCCCGATAAATAGCTTCATGTAGTTTCTGTCATGAAGTCTTTCTTGTGTCCCAGCCATGGTAGCATGTGCTGGCTGATGTTGCTACTTGACACACGGGTTGTCTAGGTTTGATTCTCAACCCACCATAAAGGCCAGGGGTGGAGACACACGCTTGTCATCTTAGCTACTCAGGAGTCTGTGATAGAAGGACGATGAGTATGAAAACAGAATGGGGACCAGAAGTTAGCGTAATGGCTATGTCGCTGGACTCCCACGTAGTCGACCGCAGTTCAAGTCCTGGACCCGGCGGCTTAAACTCACGCCGGGCATGTGTGCATGCGTGCCCAAGATCCCAAGAGGAGAATGGAGGAGAAGGGATTGTGGCGTGGCCATCCCTCCTGGGGGGTGATTTCTCGCTTTCTATCTCTCTGTGTTTCTGGCACGCGCATGCGCCCTCTAGCGAAAACCTCTCAAAATAAAATAAGATAAAATAAAATAAAATAAAATAAAATAAAATAAAATAAAATAAACAGAATGGATAGAATAGTGAGATCCTATCTGAAAGACTTAGGCCTGGTGGCAAATCTCTGAGGTCAACCACTGAGGAGGCTGAGACAGGAGGATCTCAATCTATTGATAACCTGTCTAAGAATAAACATTGTCCTTGAAGTAACCCAATGACCCTGGCTGACACTGCCTTGTTTTTGAGATTTATATAAATAAGTATGCATTGCGGGGCATTGGGATCTTTTGAAAGACCATTCTACATTGTATACAGGATTAGTTTTCCATTTAAATTACTATTTAATTTAAATTAGGTATGCTAAAATATATTTATCTATTCGATTGGGTTGTCAGAAAAGTCATGATATATTTTTTTCTATGTATTTTATGCAAAAATGCATACTTTCCCAACAACTCAATACTTTGACAAATATTAGTTGTTCCATTTTGTGGATATTACAAATTGTGCTTTTGAGTATCCCTGTACATAACTCAGTGTGTGTTCATATAATTGCAATTACACTATAGTCGGAGTAGAATTTCTGATTCATTATTGTGGAGTTGTTGAACTGCTTACTTTCTCCACACATCATGTCTGTTAGTTGTAATTGTTATCTTATCAAGACTTTCAACCTTTCTCCCAGACTTCCCTCCCACAAGCACCATATGAGCATGCTCTAGTGATTGTGGACTGATAAGACACAAAAAGTTTTACTTCAATTTTCATACATTCATTGACATTTTAGTTATCCCTAATTTGTGAAATGCCATTGCAAATCGCTCGACCATACATTTCAATATTTTCAAGCTTTTCCAAATTGATTTGAAGACCTGCATATATTCTCAATGTAATTTGAATGTAAGTATTTGTCAACAGTATGCATTCCCAATATCTTCTTCCACTCCGTGGTGTTTTATTTTTCTGTTTTGTTTTTTCCTCCCTTACATCATGTTATTTCATGAACAGAAGTTATTAATTTTAGTATAATTTAATTTTTAAATATTTCCAGTATCATTAAATTCTTACCTGTAGCTATCAAGGATAAGTCATTACTCTCTGAAGGACTACCTGAAGAAAAAGCACATATTTCTTTAAGTACACTTTCTAAAACAGAGCTGTGGGGCCAGCAGGTGGCATACTAGTTGAGGCACTGTACTGCCACATGGTTTGAGTGCCACGCTAGTGGCTTGAAATTCACTCTGGGCACATGTGCATGCATGCCCAAAGTCCTGAGAGAAGAATGGAGAAGATTGCACGTGTCCATCTCCTCTGCTGGGTAATTTCTTACTTTCTGTTTCTCTGTCTCTCCCTGTCTGTTTGGCCAGCACACACACCCTATTGCAAAAATCTCTCTCCCAAAATAAATTTATAAAAATTAATTTGATCAGCTGACATAGCAAACATTATTTTTTTGAAATGTGGGAAAAAAACTTTTTTCACTTAACTATTATTGAACCCTAAAAGACATGATTTATAAATAAAAGAGCTGCACAGTCAAATTATGAAGAAAGTGTCAGAGAGCTTCCATGATTCCTCAAAATGTACCACCTTTTCATTTCCATGATGTGTTCAGCAATCTGAAAGCTCCAGAAAATTTAATGATGTTCTCCAATACCTCTCATAACCTACCAAGATGTAATACCTAAAATATAAATTCTGAATCCAGATGGTGGTGCAGTGGTAACACAGCTGGACTTACCAGTTCATATCCCAGGGACTCCCTGAGCGTGTTGAGTATGCACATGCATGCCTGTCATCCTGGCTGGCTGAGAGCACCAGCCAATTATGGTGGAGAGACCTGTTAGGGATACCTCTCTGTCTCCTTTCCTCTTTCTCCCTTCCACTGAAAAAGTAACTAAATAAAACCTTTAAAATGTAAATTCCACAAGAATAGAACCATTTGGGTCTCCTGGTTAAGGGAGCCATAGTCCACATGGCCAACCATGAAATTCAAATCTTGGCCCTGGTGGTTTGAAAAACATGTTGAGTGCATGTGCGTGTGTCCAAACTCCGGACAAAAATGAAGAAAGGAAGGAGATGGGATTGTGGTGTGATCATATTCCACTGGGGACGTGCTTTCCCTCTCCCTTTTCTCTGTCTTTATGTGTTTTTCTGGTAATAGCACATGCTCTTTGGCAATAAATAAATAAATATGGACAGACTCTCTCTACATATTTGTATTTAAGACCATAAGTATGCAAGAATTTACCATGTAAAAATGCAACAAAGGTGTTGATTTATTCTACATATGCACAAGTACTACTTAATGTTACATATCCCCAAAATGCACAATCTTTACAGTTATGTAATATAGAGTGCATATAAATGAGTGGCTTCCCTTTAGGCATATGGAAACATGATTCATGTTCTGCATGCAAAGTCCCAAACTCTAGGCATCCTAGAACAGGTAATGAAATATAGAAGACAGAAAATTATTATTACTGTTATTTATATCAGCGATTCGGAATGAGAAGGGGACCCTGCTTTGGGGTTATAAGAAGAAACAAAACACTCAAACTTATTGTATCAACATCAGTATTTTTCAGTAAAATCTGGGTTTTTTTCATCTTTTAAAAAAATTTACATGTAGTCACTGTACATCTTTACAGCATACAAAATGGATTTTTCCTAGCATGAATACATTATATATAAGTCCTGTCAAAGATATTACCATGTACATTATTATCACCAGATAAATTTCCATTTTTTGTGTTCATTAAATAACTTCACTGAAAGTTCTTTATCATAGGGAAATGAAAAATCAAAACCATAATGAGGTACCATATAATCTCAGTCAAAATGGCTAAAGAAAAAAAAAAAAGAAGAATGATAAGTGCCAGCAAGACCATCATGAAAAGGGAACGTTCCTCCACTTTTGGTGTGAATGTAAATTAGTACAATCACTGTGGAGAACAAAATGGAAATTTCTCAAAAACCTACAAAGAGAACTGCCATATGATCCAGTAATTCTATACCTGGGTATCTACCCAAAGAATTGAAATATACTCAGAAAAGTACTTGCACATCTATGTTTATTGCAGGATTGTTCACAATTGCTAAAACATGGAATCAACCTAAAAGTCCCTGAGCAGAAAAATGGATTGAAAAAGTGTGGCACATTTACTATGGAATACTACTCAGCCATAAAAAAAAAATCCTAAAATTTGATTGAAAGTGGATAACTATGGAAGATTTAATGTTGAGTGAAGCAAGTAAGATTATGAATGAGAAACATTGTACATCCCTGTTCAATACATATCAAATGTGTGCACTCTGGAAGAAACTGAAAGAGCTGAAGGCATAAAGGCATGGAGAGCAACTGTAGATAGCAGAAAGTGTGGGAAGAGTGGACAATGTTGCAGGTAGAGAAATCAAGGGAGGAAAAGAAAAAGTAATTTTGGTCTTAAAACATTTTTAACAGCATATATATATATATATATATAAGTAGGTAGAATGGCCCACCCAAAGATGTTCACATCTTAACTCCTGGAACCTGTGAATGTATTACTTTATTTTTTGCAGATAAAAGTAACCTTGTTTATCTTAAAAGATGAAAACATTACCCTGGATTACCAAAATAGGTCAATCTAATTAGATTGTCCCTCAAAAGCAGAAAACTTTCTCCAGCTGGAGGCCAGAGTGATGAGGCTAAAAGGAAGTGACTTCCCTGTGCTGACTGAGAAGGTGAAGCCGGGAATATGGGTGACTTCTATAAACTGAGAGTGACTTCAGTGGACAGCCAGAAAGGGCGCAGGGACTTCAGTTGTATGATCACTGTATTTTTTGATTGTAGAGTTGAATCCATGGATATTTGAAGCAATTATTCATAGGGATGGATATACTATTGTCATTTTATTCCTGTGCTTCGTCTTGAAGATTTTTTTGTCTCTCTTTTCCTCTTTTGTCTTTCTTTATGGTTTATTAATTTTTGTATTAGTATGTTGTTCCTTTCTATATTTTTGTTTATGTATCTTGTACAGATACTTTATTTGTTATTTTCATTAAATTACATGAAACATCTTATCTTATGGTTATAATGGGTTTTAAAAATTATTAATTGTTTAATTGCATACAAACTTCTACACTTTTTCCCTCCCACACACATACTTTATATTATTTATTTCACAACTGATATCTTTTTATTATGTGTATCCACTGACATATTTTCAAAGTTATTTTCCGTTGTCTTTTCTCTCTTATACAAAATTAAAAGTGATACATCCACCTTCTTTATAGTTTTGCAGTATTCTGTTTTCTATATATTTAACCTCACTAGAAAGTTTTTTACTTTTATATTCTTTCACATTGCTGTTTAGTTTCCTTTGATTTCAACCAAAAATTTCCCTTTATAATTTTTATTACGAGTCTGGGCTAGTAATGATGTATACCTTCAGCTTTTGTTTGAGATAATCCTTATCCCTGTTTTTTATTTTTTTCTTAAGTTTTTTTTTTTTTTTTAGAAGTTTCTGTCATAGAATATACGCATTCACCAGAGAGACAGAGATAGTGAGAGGGAAAAAGAGAAATCACCTCCCCACAGGGAGAAGACCACACAACAATCCAATCTCCTTCATTCTCCTCCTGAAATCTTGGGCATGTATACACACATACCCTGCATGATTTTCAACCTACTGGGTCCAGGCTCAAACTGCAGTCCACTAGGTGGGAATCCAGTGGCATAACTACTATGTCATCTGTTGACCCCTTTTTTAAGGTTTTGGCCATAGGGTGCATGAGCTCTCTAGGGAGAAACAGAGAGAGGGAAAGTGAAAAATTACTCCCCAGTGGGAAGGCTGTACCCCAATCCCTTCTCCTCCATTCTCCTCTCTAGTTTTTGGGCATCCATGAACATGTGCTCAACATGATTTTCAGTCTGCCACTCCCAGGACTCAAACCATGGTCACTCATGTGAGAGTATAGGACCTTAACCACCAAGTCACCTCCTCATCTGTCCCTCCTTCATTTATTTATTTATATTGCTATATGGTGCATGCACTCACAGGAGAGAGAAAAAGACAGAAACAGTGAGAAGGAGAGTGAGAAATCACCCCTGGGGGAATGGCAATAGCACAACTCCTTCTCCTGGGACCTTGAGTACCCATGCACATGCACCTGGCATGATTTTCAAGCCACCAAGTTCAGGATTTAAGCGGTGGTCAGTCATATGGGAGTCCAGCGATGTAGGCATTATGCCATCTGCTGGCCCCTTCCTCTTTCATTTTTTTTTAGAGGTTTTTGCCTTAGGGTATGTGCACTTGCCAGAGAGAGAAAGAGACAGACAGAGACAATGAGAGGAAAAGTGAGAAATCACCTGCCAGGTGGGATGGCCACACCATGATCCCTTCTCCTCCATTCTCTTCCTGCGATCGTGGGTACGCATGCACACGCGTTTGGACACCAAGTCCAGGATTTGAACTGTAGTCAACCATGTGGGAGTCCACAGACATAACTGCTATGCCAACTGCTGGCCCAACCTCCTTCATTTTTAAAGGGCAGTTTTGCTTGGCATTTTGATCTTTTTTTATGCCAGAGGTCACATAAATACATGAGGGAAGGAAAGTGTCCAAAACGGGACACAGTCATGCCACAACCCCCTTTCTTCCTTTCCTCTATCTTAGCAGGATCCTGGTCGAGTGTGCACATATGCTTGTCATTTTTTCAAGCCACAGGGGCCAGGATTCAAATGACAGTCAGCCATGTTGGATCCAGCTCCCTCCACACAGTGCTTAAGTACTACTCTACGGGGACAACCCCCAATTTTTTTTTAGCACTTTTTCTTTTTTTTTTTTTAGCACTTTGACTCTACCATCCTGCTTTCTTGTGACTTCCAAGGTTTCTATTGCATAATCCACTAAGCCATTTAAGAGAGTTCTTTCATACTTTTTTGTTGCTACTTACAAAATCGTCTGCCTTTAACTTTGGAAAACATTGATAATAATGTGTGAAAGGTGTGGATTCTTTAGAATTCTCTTATGTGAGACTTGTTGGACATTCTGGATCTGGATGTGCATTTCCTTATCCAGATTTGGAAAGTTTTCAGTCCTTATTTCTTCCTTTTTTGAGAGGTTTTTGCTATAGGGCGCATACGCTTGCCAGAAAGACAGAGACAGAAAGTGAGAAATCACCCCTCAGAGGAGATGGCCACATCACAATTCCTTCTTCTCCATTCTCCTCTCAGGATCTCAGGCACACATGCACACGCACCCGGTGTAAGTTTAAGCCACTGGGACCAGGACTCAAACCATGGTCAACTACATGGGAGTCCAGTGACATAGCCATTACGCTAACTGCTGGTCCCAGTAATTATTTCTATAAATCAATTTTCTGTAGCTTCCATAATGAGTGTATTTGTCTACTAGGTGGTGTCACACCATCTTTGTAGCTGTCTTTAGTCTTTTCAATATTCCTTGGTTCCTATGATTTCCAATGATCTACCTTCAGTTTACTGATCCTTTTTTTCTGCTTGATCTGATCTTCTGGTGAACCATTCCAACAAATTTTAAATTCAGTTGGATTTTTCAGCTTCAATATTTCTATCTGGTACTTTTAATATCTTCTTTTTGTTGAAATTCTCACTTTGTTCATGCTTTCATTCTTCCTATGTCCTCATTGAGTATCTTTATGATCGTCATTTCAAATTCTTCATCAGGCAAATCATACATCTCTATTTTAATAAGGTCAATTCATAGAGATTTATCTTGTTACTTTTTAAAAATATATATGTTTCTTTGTTTTCCTTGACTCATTTTGTTGCTATCTGAACATGAGAAAAACAGCCACATCTCTCAGTCTTTATGGACTGGCCTTGCACAAAAGAATATCACAAAAAAATCAATCTGGTTAGAAATTCCAATGGTCTTTCAAAACTTTATGCTAGTTTTGACTGACCCGAACCATCTAGAAAATTTCCAATCTTTATTTTAAATTTTTATTATCATCATAATCTTCTTTATATTACATTAGATTATATATAACTTTACAGTGCATTACATTGCTTTTTCAAAAGGGAATGCCATGCATGTCAGTCAATACAGAGACATTAATCTCCCCACTTCATCATTCAATATCTTTTCTGTTTTTTCTCAATCATTATTATTATTATTCTAATTATTTTTTAAAAGTCAATCACTATTTCTCATTTTGCTTGTAAAAAAGACTTTACCCATCATGAAATACTTCTCAGACAAATCCAGTTGAGAATACTATACATGTCATCATCAATGGGTAATAAGCCATATCTGTTTCTCACTAATGTCCTGCCTCTCCATTGTTCTCTTGCTATCTTTCGAAAATTTCCAATCTTGTTAGCACTCCATGACATATAAGATAGAAGCCAAAACCTGGGAAAGCCCCTGGAAAAAGTAGAATATTAGCTGTGTGGGCAAATTTTTGAAGGATAATTTCCCAAGGAAACTCTGGGAGGTGTAGGTTTCTGATAATATGAGGCTATGCTGGGAGTAGGTGTAGGATGAGAGTTTATCAATCATTTTCCTATGAGGTGAATATAGCTGGTTCTCTGCTTCACCAGGGTGTAGAAACATCTGAACTAGTTTCTATATTTCTCACAAAGGATATTTTTCTGTACATTGTTGTTGAATTGATTTGTCTGTAGAAGAAAGAAGATGAGGGCTTTCTACTCTGCAATCTTGCCATTTTCAGGTTCTTCAGCTGCCTTTTTTTTCATTCTGGTAGCAAAAGCTGTCATTTTATATTTCATGTTCATTTGAAATTATGTCTCTAGAAAGGCTCTTTTTTAAAAATTTATTTTATATATTCAATCACTATACATCACTACAGCTTGCAAAGTGAATTTACCCATTACTTCACCCCAGTCCAGTCGAAGATACCATACACATCAACAGATAATCATCCATTTCTGTGTCTCATAAATGTCTTGCCTATTTTCTCTTTGATTCCTTTCTTTTCACTCTCCCCCTTCTCCTACCCACTTCCCACACTGTCTCCAGTATCCATAACCATTATCCATGCGTCTATATCCTCTAATCTTTCAGTTTCTGCCATAGAGTGCAGACAGTCAGTATATTAAGTGGAGACATATGATGTCTCTCTTTCATTGACTTGCTTCACTCAGTAGTAAATCTTCCATATTTGTCCACTTTCTATCAGATGCCAAGATCTCATGTGTTTTTTTTTTTTTTTTTTTTTTTTTTTTTTTTTTTTTTTTTTTTTTTTTTTTTTTTTTTTTATGACTGAATAACATTTCATGGAGTATATGTGCCACACCTGTTCAATCTGTTCATCTGTTTGTGGACATTGGGTTGGTTCAATGTCTTAGCAATTGTGAATAATGCCTCAGTAAATATAGATGTGCAAGAACTTTCTGACTAAGTGTTCTCTGATTCTTTGGGTAGATACCCAGGAGTGGAATTACTGAATCATATCATAGTTCTATTTGTAGATCTTTGAGGAACTTCTATATTATTCTCCACAGTGACTCCACCAACAAGTAGGAGAGTTCCTCTATCACCACAGCCTCAGGGAACTCTTATCATGTGTTTTTTGTTTGTTTGTTTTGTTTTGTTTTGTTTTGTTTTTATTTTAGCCATTTTGATTGGGTTAGGTGCTATCTCATTGTTGATCTGCATCTCCCTTATAATGACAAATGTTGAACATTCCTTTTTTTCATGTGCTTTTTCACTGTTTATATGTCTTTCTTAGAGAGTTGTTTGTTCAGCTCATTTTCTCATCTTTTAATTGGGCTGATCATTTCTTTTTGGGTAACCTCATAGCTAATAAAGGTATTCTTTTGTCTTCTATTTCAACTTATTATCTGTGTTTCTTTTCTTTTGGAAAGATTTTTGCTATAGGGCACTTATGCTCGCCAGAGAGACAGAGAGAAAGAAAGAGAGAAATCACCCCCCTTCCCCCCAGGAGGATGGCCATGCCACAATCCCTACTCATCCGTTCTTTTCTCAGGACCTAGGGTACACATGCACACGCACTCAGTTGAGTTTAAACTGTTGGGCCGGGGACTTAAACCGTGGTCGACTACGTAACCTGTTATGCCATCAGCTGGTCCTAATTATTTGTATTTCTCTTGTGTGTGGGTTTATATTATTACTTCTACTCTATGTCACAATTTCTCACATTTTACATCTTCAAACTGAAACTTATTTTAGTACTGATGGCTTGAAGTAGTCTACCTCATAGATATTATTTTATTTTTTCTTTATAGTACATAAAACTATGACATAATTTAAAGTAATAGTATCCTAGATGTGATGAAATACAGTATATGGATTTGTGTGTTTAACACAAAGTGAACTCATTCATGAATCTATGTGTGTATCCTTACCCATGTACTTGTGTGGGTGACTTTGGGAAAAAATTGTCCTGAAGGAATTTACAGACATTAATAACAGTAATAAAAACATTTATTTTCTGGGACCAGCAGTTAGTGTAATGGCTATGTCGCTGGACTCCCATGTAGTTGACCCGTGGTTTGAGTCCTGGACCCCATGGCTTAAACTCATGCTGGACGCGTGTGTGTGCATGCCCAAGATCCTGAGAGGAGAATGGAGGAGAAGGGATTGTCTTTCTGGTGAATGCATGTGCCCTATATCAAAAAACAAACAAACAAACAAAAATTACTTTCTGAATTTACTACCATTACAGTATCACCATTTGTTTAAAATGTCCAGGTCCAAATTGGTGGTGTTATTGAAACAGTTGTCCTACTAGTTTAATCAGGAAATATTCTCCGTAGAGAACTGGACACTGGACTCCCCTCTTTCTAAACAAGTGTTATTCACATATGGGGCATTTGGCAAAATTCTGCAATTAACAAGAATAATCTAGTCTTTTAGTTACTGAAAACGTTTTTCCATCCATACAGGTAATTATTAAACATTTGAACATAAGCATGATTTCTGAAGATGGGAAATACGCAGATAATGAAGAATAGAAGACAGAACTCTGAATCATAATTCATATCAACATTTAAAGAGGAGGAAGAGAAAGCCAATCAGGAGAACTCACTGCAGCACACAAAGGAGAAGCAAAGCTGTATGATACCGGAAATACAAAAGAATTGAGAATTTTGAGAACCCAGGGTGGCACAGCAGTAATACAACTGTATCCACATGAAAATGTTCCAGGTTCACAGCCCAGGGTCTCCCCATGTATGTATAAATATGTGTACACAAACATACATGTATGTCTGTGGTCCAAGCTGACCAAGGTTGTGGAGGTTGTGGAGGATTATGGTATAAAGGCCTTGTGGCACTAGGCAGGGCCCTTTTGGATGTGCCTCTCTTTGTGTTCCCTTTCTTATGGAAAATAATAATACCCTTTAAAAAAGAGAGTTTCTGATGAGAAATGTAAACACAGAGGCTGTATTTAACTTGACTTGTCCTTAACAATCTCTTTAATAATAAATATTTAAAGTTAGGCACGAATATGTGGTAGAATCCCAAAAGTTCTTAATTCAACCAGCCAGAACTAATGTGTGAAATATGTAAAAAGCTGTGCTTATAGCACTGAATCGTGAACACTGTACTTTCTGAAACTTAAAATGACATGTTAAATAAGGAACATCAGCTTTAAGATTCTAAAATATGTCATTTACTATAGGGAACAAAGTAACCCCAAAATGCTTTAGACAAAAATCTTTAATATAATAAAATTGTTTAAATATGTCATTTATCCATTAGGCTGTCAGACAACACTCCCACACACTCAATGAATTGCTGCTTTTTGACAGTTGGAGTTGTGTGGGAAGATCCTTGCATTATAGAGGCTAAAATAAATGCCCTAAATATATTGTACAGAGGACAGTACAGTTAGAGGAAAAAATGGAATTAATGTAAATAAGGCTTTCACCCAAAATTGTTGGGGAAAAATAATAATAGCATACTCTTAAGCAATTTACTTGTTAGTAAAAGAAAAAAAAAAAAAAAAAAACCTCTAAGACAGGCATAGATAACAGAAAAATAGTAAGCATTAATACAATACAGTCCATAGCATGAAACTCAAATTTAAAGAAATGGATATGACTCAATTAATTCTTTTGACTGAAAGATTACTGGATGTAGAAGCAAACATATATTGGGTCATCAGAAAAGTCACAATGCATTTTTGCATAAAAAAAAAACAGAAAAAAAAATATGTCATGACTTTTCCCACTACCTAATACTTTTTGTGACATACAAAGACACATTTTACTGACAATAAAACACAAGAGGCTTTTCCTGTGAATTACTTAATTCACTCATGGCACAACTGTACAAAGTAGCCATGCTGAAAAATATGGTAAAAAAAATCAATAAAGAGTTAATTAGAGATAAAGAGTTGGCCATTTCAATTGTAGCCTCTTAAGCTTGAAGTACCAGGAATAACCAATATCACCACCTGGAGCCCACCATCGTTACCACCACACTGTCAATTATTCACGTCTGTTCTTGGGTGCTTCTCATACGGACTTCATAGTTCCTACCACAACCTATGAAAATACTGTTATTGTTATTTAATGGATTGTAAAGCTGAGAATCAAAATATTTAAATGATTCTATCAAGATCACAGTGCTAATGGGGTTTGGGTCAGATACATCTCATTCAATATAAATACATAAACACATACACACACACACACACACACACACACATATATATGTATTCATTTCAATCTGTTTAACACATTTGGGAAGGAGTATATAGGCTTGGAAATAAACATTTGTTTTAGGCCTAGCTTTGAAATGTTTTCTTATAGCCTTAAATAATTTTCCTCCTTCCTTCAGGCTTTGTTCTTTTATTTATTTATTTATTCATTTATTTTTTGCTTATATAATAAAGATGTTGGCATACATTTCCCTCATTGGAATACATTCTGCTTTTTTTTCCCTGAAGCTCTAAATCTGGCAAATATTATCTTCTTTCATTTAATCATTGTGTGAAAAAATATCATTTTCTAAAGATTCATAGCTGGAAAGACAATCAAAAGCCCAGAGTTTGACTCAATTTTTTAAATTTTGAATCAAACCAGCAATATGTTCATTATGTAAACCTATTTCATATATATGTACATTATGTATATAATATATAATACCATGTCATATATATGCATATATTATATACACATCATATATATTACAAATGTATGAATTATGAAATAAAATCAGATTGTGAAATAGATTGAGACTGAATGGGAGTAAAAGTGTATTAAAATGACTTGTCTGGTGTGATATTTGAGTAGATTATTATGCAATGAGTTGATGCTCTGCAAAAAAAAAATAATCCAGGAATGTTATCAAAAGCATAGGAAGAATGAAAGGAAAAGGCTTAAACTAGAGAAAGCGCCTTGTATTTTAGGATCAGCAAGAAAATCTGTGTGCCATATTGGAATGAGCACTCTAAAGAGTGACCACGTTATATCTACTCTACGGCAATTGCCCAAGAGTATACCAGTATTTTATTTCACTTTGATATGAAAAAACTTCCCAGAGGTCTTCTACTAATGTTTCACTTCAAAACTATTTCTAAAGAAAAGCAATAAAGGTGTATTCTATAGCCAAATGCATTCCACTGGTCAAAGTGTACAGTGAATTATAATTATATTAAGAAAAGAAAACAAATTTAATGCTTCTAAAATCCTGTACATATCTGTTACAGGACTTGCTGATGGACAGGTCAAAAGTTCAGAGCAAGTATAATCAGAGAAAGTTTTGAGATTTTGACCTGAGTAGGTTAAGTAAATGATAGTACTGTTTATTGAGCTATGAAAGGTCAAGAGAAATGTCTCAGAGAAGGGAAAAATATCTAAGATTATGAGACAAACAGATGGTATAATGGTTATGTTATGGAACTCCCACGTAGTCAACTATGGTTCAAGTCCCAGACCCGGCAGCTTAAAACACACTAGACACATGTGTGTGCATGCCCAAGTTTCTAAGAGGAGAATGGAGGAGAAGGGATTGTGGTGTGGCCATCATGCCCCCTGGGCGGTGTTTTCTTACTTTCTGCCTCTCTGTATCGCTGGCAAGTGCATAGGACCAGTAACAAAAATCTCTCCCATTAAAAAAAAAAAAAAAAAAAAAAAAAAAGAAGAAGAACATATAAGATTATTTTTTGGACCTATCATGTATAAATACTCCATTTTAATCCAAGTTGACAGAAGTAGTGGAGAAGATGAAGGAAGCAAATCCAGTTAGCAAATAGTTTTGTGAAAAGGAATAGTTCATTGGAAAGTTTGTACATTGGTGCTGCAATAAGATAGTGTAGATAGATTAGGTACATAGATAAGCTCTCTATATTCTTCTAAAGGGTAGGATTTTTGAAGATGAAAAATGTTGAAGAAATAGTATTGTTTTATAACCTATGCTATTTTTAGACAATGGAGACTCAAAACCCATACATTCAGATACTCACACACATAAAGTTAAGACTGTAAAAAAATGGAAGCGTTGTTCTTATGGAATGAATAACCAGGTTTCAATAAAAGCAAAAGTTAAAGATGTATTCAAAAGAGAAATAGATGCTAGAGTAAGAATTTTATTTATGATACACTTTAAAATCTGGAAGCAAGTGGAACACTGGTGGTGGGACATATGCAATATTGGGCCAAACTAAGATACTTAAAAGTCCTAAGGAGGAAGAATCTTGGATGTCTGGTCAAAATTTGATAAAGAAGCACAAAATGACCTTGTGGACTGAGTTCAGTGACGTATTGTAGAATACAGACTCCTTAAGAATTTGGTGTGTAGGTGGGAAGAAGAAGACTGACTAGCCAAGGGCTCTGGAAGAGAGATGAAAACTTAAAAGCATGTCTAAACATTGATTGTATTTTCAGTGGTATTTCCCTTCCATGGTAAAAAATGCAAATATCTTTGCTTCAATTTTCTTTTGAGAACAATGTATGTGCTTTTAAGACCAATTAACTAGAAAATGTTAAGAATGGGTATTAACATTGACTCCAACATGGTATTGGATTTATAAATAGAATAAATACATCTTGCAGTGTGAATGAGACAGTACATTGTTGGGTTCTTTCTTCGATGCATTTTCTGTTACTATAGAAACTTCCTCCATGGAGTTGTATATCTATTTTAATCTCATGAAGCCTTTCCCAAGGTAAAAATAACCAGAATTTTAAAAAAGGATTCAATGGAAAAATAATTTAGAGTTACAAAGAAACATCTAATTAAAAATGTGTTCTTTAGGGGGCCGGCAAGTGGCATGGTGGTTAAGGGTGCTGGACTCCCACATGGCTAACCATGGTTTGAGTCCCGGACCTGGCAGCTTGCTTTCTCACTTTCTCTCTTTCTCTCTCTCCCTCTCTGGTCAAATTAAAAATAAATAAGCAAATAAAATTAATAAAATATTTCTTTAAATAAATCTTCTTAAAAAATGTGTCCTTTCTATAGTCATTTATACGTTTTGTCCTGTGTATCTGCTATGTGGAAGCAAACTGGGAACTCAACATTTCTATCTGTTCACTGAGTATTGGGGTTTTCTTTTCCTTCTCTAAAACATTAGCAACATGGAATTTTCAGCAGGTTGGTTTAATCTATTAGTTGATTGCTATTCAAACCTTTTGTTTGAATCCCAGTTCCATTTACTATTAACCATATACAATATTAATCCTATGAAGCCTCAGCATCTGCATCTGTAAAATTGAAGTCATCACATTGTGTACTGTATAATTATGAGTGGGTTTGCAGTAAACAAAATTATAAAGTCAAAGCATATAACACAGCACCTTAGAAAACTCATATCACTTTGGGCTCTGGCATAGGTGAACAATGAAGGTGACTCTTCCTAGAACCAGTTTCTTTCCTCTTCCACTTGCTAGCAGCTTTCTTGCCCTATATTTTATATCATTTGACTCAATTTGATATCAGTAAAATGTGGGTAGTATAAAACCAACACTGTAAGCTAGAAATGAGAGCTAAAGACAGAAATCACTTGAAACTTTGTGATAACTAATGATACCTCAGTAAGAATTTTATGTTACTGTGAATATTACTGTTTTTGGTTTTCAATTTAAAGAATGATTCATTTAATTTTATTCATTATTATTATTATTTTTTTTTAATTTGCTACAGGGCACATACACTCACAAAAGAGAAAGAGAGAAAGAGAGAAGGGAGAAAGTGAGAAAACAAGCTGCCAAGTCCAGAACTTGTACCATGGTCGTCCATGTGGGAGTCCTGCACTCTCATCTCCATACCTCAATTATCATTTCCTCTCTTATATTTTCAAAAAATTAATTAGCTAATTTTTTACTGTTTTTATTTTTATTTTTTTTCAATTTACTATAGGGCATGTACACTCACCAGAGAGAGAGACAGACACAGAAAGAGAGGGAAAGTAAAAAAGCAAACTGGCAGGTCTGGAGCTTGAACTACAGTCAGCCATGTGGAGTTAAGTACTTAAACACCACACCACCTTCAGTGTTCAATTTAAAAATACTATGAAAGAAGAAAAGAAAGAAAGGAAGAAGGAAAAAAGAGAGAGAGAATTGTTTTATCCTGTATGAGTGTAGGGTAAAATATATTTTCAGGGGTGCCAACGGATGGCATAGTCATTATACTCCCACGTTGCTGACTGTGGCTTGAGTCCCAGATCCAGTGGCTTGAAAATCATACCAGATGCGTGTGTGTGTGTGTGTGTGTGTGTGTGTGTCTAAGATCCTGGGAAGAGAATGGAAGAGAAGAGATTGTGTCATGGCTATCCCCACTGGGGGACAATATCTCACTTTCCCTCTCACTATCTCTTTTTCTCTCTCTCTCTGGCCAGTAGATGCACCCTAAGGCAAACAAACAAACATATATATGTATATTTTTATCAGTTTCTCACCAATGAAATGAACTGAAAATCTCATATTAAAAAAATGCAATAATGTGCCAAACTCTAAAGAGAACCCAAAGTGCATACCCTTGAATTAGGTTTTAAATTAAGAGATTTAGAGTACATACAGCAAGACACTTATTTTTAAATTGGCAAATGGCAGTAGATTGAATATTCCTAGTAACACACAGGAAGATACATCATCACCACTAAATTAGAGATGAGCTGCTGAAGGCTGAAACAATTCAGAAAGAATGATTTTTCAAAATAATACTTTCTAATAGAAAGTAAATAGCATAAAGATAAGGAGAGAAAACTTAAACTCAAAGCTTATAAATACTCACAAAAATAGTAAATATTTTACCAGTGATATCAGTGTGATACAAAGAGACTCATTAACAGTTTTTAGGATTTTTCAGAAGAAATCACCTAAAACTTGAGCCTTAAGCATGTAGTTGTTCTACTATCTAACATACCTTCATGATGTTTGAACATTTTGTTATTTTGGTCAGGATGGAGAAAGGATAAGAATTGGAAGTTTCATGTGACAACAAAAATAGTTTCTTATACATGTAACTCACAACTGTTATGCTGTAACTTAAATCTCTTCATATGGGAAATATTTCTGGTGGAAGACTGGATCTTTCAGTTTCATACCTTGATCTTCAAATACCGTTTGTATTTTATTTGTTTTTTACATTTTTTAGAGAGATTTTTGCTATAGGGTGCATGTACTTGCCAGAGAGACAGACAGCAAGCAATAACCCCCCTCACCCACGAGGTATGGCCATGCTGAAATCCCTTCTCCTCCATTCTCTTCTCAGAATTTTGGGCATTAATGCACACACAGCCAGCATGAGTTTTAAGCCACTGGGTCCAGGACTTGAACCACAGTCAACTATGTATGAGTCCAGCAATGTACTCATTATGCCATCTGCTGGTTCCTTCAAATACTGCTTTATAAAACACACTCACTAGTAAAACAGAAAAGATATTAGCAAAGTACTAGAAATGTAAAATTAATGAACTTGTAATTGGATGTGTATCAATTTTTAATTTTCTATTTGAAGATCGGGATGAAAAGGATGAAATATTCTTTCTTTCCTTGGAAAGTTTTTTAGGTTTCTTCTCTGTTGTTTACTCCCCCCCCCCCCCAGCACCTTGAACAATAATGACACATAATATAAATGTTAACTAAATAAATATTTCTGGGAGAAAAGAACATTAGTAAAAAAGAGGGGGTGGCCAGTTGGTGGCATGGAGGTTGGGGCAACTAGATTCCACATGGCTGACTGAGTGGTTCAAGTGCTGGATACAGTAATGTGGAAAACGCACTGGGTATGTGAGCAAGTGTGTGTGTGCCCAAAATACCAAGAGAAGACAGGATTGCAGTGTGATCATCCTTTGCTGAAGGATACTTTGTCACTCACTACTACCCTAGCTTAATCTGATGAACATATGTGCTTATAGCAATTTTTTTAAAAAATGAAGAAGAGAAAGGAAGGAAGGAAAGGAGGAAGAAGGGAAAAAGGAAGGAAAGGAAAGAAAGATAGAAGGAGAAAGGAAAAAAGAAAAGAGGTTCTTTTTTTTTTTTTTTTTTTCCAAATAAAACATGACCCAACACCTCCTCAGGATATAAACCAAGGAAAATGAAATCAGCACTAACAAATACATCTTTACACCCATGTGCATTATTATTCACAATAGCCAAGATATGAAAACCACCTAAGAGGCCACCAATGAAAAAATAAATTAATTAAGATATATATGTATGTGCACATGAGAGTGTGTGTGTGTGTGTGTGTGTGTGTGTGTATTTGTGTGTTCAACATTCTATGAGTTTGACATTTTTAGGTTCCATATACTAATAAGATCATGAACTATTTGTCTTTCTGAGTTGGACTTATTTCAATGAGAATAACGTCTTTGGGGTTCATCCATTCATTTGTTAAGACTAAATAAAAAGGGATATCCTGACATTCATGACAACACATATGAACCCAGAGGACATTTTGCTCTGTGAAATAAGCCAGATGCAGAAAGACAAAGACTATGTGAAGTCACTTAGTTGTGGACTCTAAAAACATCATACTGTAGAAACAAAGAATAGGATAATGGCTACTGGGCACTGGGGTAAGAGCGAGAAGGGAAGTCAAAGGATATAAAGTTTTAGTTATGCAACATAGCTAGGTTCTGAAGATCTAATATCCCACAAGGTGACTATAGTTAGCAAGACTGTACACTGAAAATTTGAAATGTGCTAACATTCTAAGTATTCTCTCCATGCACATAAAAAAAGATACCTATGTGAGGTGACAGATATGTTAATCCAGTTGCTAGAGGCAAATGTTGTACATGTATTTGTGTACCAAATCATTAAGTTGTTCACTTAAATATATATAATTGTCAACTATACTTCAATGAAGTTGGAGGCAAAAAAAGCAAATGGCATGAAGAGAAAATGTTTATTTCAGAGAACCCAGCCTGAGGGGAACAACTAAAAATGAATACAGATCTTTGTGCTAGGCTTGCTGACAGCTGAGGCAAGTACATAACCGTGATGAGTTTCGTGAGTCTAATTATCCTATAAAAGGATGCTTACCAAACCACCAGAGAGAAACAGTTTTTCACAGAGTAATAAAGTCTGAGTAAGATTTTCATGTAGAGACATGAAACAACAAAACCGATAGTGTCTTCTAAAGCACCATGTCAAAATGGAGAGAGAGACAACAGTCAGAAGATTAATTGTCAACATTAAACAAAGATCATACTTCTAAAACCCCAAATCTCTGAAATCGTTATTATAGGGATCTAGGATACTGCTGTTATGTAACTTCCTGGAGAAAAAATCCATTAACTCTGATATTCCATACTTAGACTAGGGCAGAGATTTGAAATTCTTCATATAAAAAATTTTACTCAGTATTTCCGTCTTTTTATTGAATGCTGGTTTGTTGTTTAGTTTGGTCTATATAGCCCTGTACTAAGTCATACGCTGATCTATTGTTGTTGTTATTTTACAACCTCTCTGTTTAAAAATCAATCTAGCTTTTTCAAAAGAGTTATAGAGAAATCTGGGGGAAAATTCAATCCATTTCTCATGTCATCACCAATTTCTTCATGAACCTTAATATAACTGACAGTTTTACTCCCACAAAAATCTATATGGGGATGTAGGGGCAGGAGAAAAACGTCATTCAGCATTAACTAAAGGCCTGTGTCATTGCATTATTACCGTTCTATGTTGCGTGTCAGTTTGCATCTGACCCGTGATCACCGTACGGCAGCTCTGTGAGAATCCTACTGCAGTATAGTCTTTGCACATAACAAATCCCAGAAAGTTTTCACAAGCAGGAAACGTTTTGTGTTGGTGGACTTCATAGCTGGCGATTCTGCCTTGTCATTTGATGGATGAGAGTGTGATAATATGTGATCAATGAAGCAATCATGAGAACGAATCATCTTAATACAATTTGCAAAGGTGTTTTTTATAAGTTTTAGTTTTCTGGCTTGAAGTCATCACTCAAGTCAATTCCACCACGCATATGAAATGCGATTTCTATAGTGTTTCCGTCTCTTAAAACACAAGTATCCAGCCAACACCTTTTATTTCCTCACCCAGAGAAAATGTAATTAAAGGATTTATGTAATGTTAGCATTCGTTCCGATTATCACAAAGTAAATAGGAGTCATGAATGGGCAAAGCACAGGGGAATGATGACTTTCTAAGATTGTCAAAACTACAGAGAACATGAAGAGGGGAAAAACACTGTGTTCATTTAGAAAACAATGTCTCCTTTTTCTGTTCTTTAAACAAACTTATCCATATATTCCGTGAAATTCCCAATAGTCAAGTTTGAATAAGAAATGAATATGAAATGAGATTAGAAGATAATCATTTTATACTTCATTCAGACTGCATGAATACAAAGACTTAAATGCTCTTTTATCATTATTTGCTTCTGTAAAAATATTAATGTACATATTTCTTCTTGAAAACTTCGAGATTTTAAATATTGAGAGAAATAACTTTTTTTTTTTTTTGAGAGTTCTTTTGCTATAGGGTGCGTGTACTCACCAGAAAGACAGAGAGAGACAGAGAGACAGAAAGCCAGAAATCACCCCTCCCAGGGGGGATGGCCACACCGCAATCCCTCCATTCTCTTCTCAGGATCTTGGGCACACACACACATGCGCCCAGTGTGAGTATAAGCCACCGGGTCCGGGACTCGAACCACGGTCGAAGACATGGGAGTCCAGCGACATAGCCATTACACTAACTGCTGGTCCCAAGAGAAATATCTTAAACAATTAATGTTTATTATAAGAAAATGTCCTAACTACTTAATTGACCAATTAATTAGGTTAACTGTTTTTAACAACTCAATTTCTTTCCATTTTGTGCTTAGCACTCCTTAGCTTCTTTGATTTTTAAATTTTTTGATAGGGTACATGTGCTTGCTGGGAGGGAGAGGAGCAAGTTAGAAAGCATCCCCCATGACAGATGGTCATTCATATTGCAATCGCTTCTCTTCCATTTCTCTCTCCTTCCAAGATTTTGAGCATCCACACATTCATATCCAGGGTGTTTTCAAGACACTGAGTCCAGGACTTGAATTCCACAATTGGCCTGGTGCGATCCAGACACCCCAACCAGTACACATATTTGCTGGCCCAGCTTCCTGAGCTTATCATTGTGCTGCCTTACTTCGCAGTGATGAGATGACAACGGAAATTTCGAGGTCAAATCCCGACATAAGAATGTTCAAATACAATTCAATATGCTTCTGCTTTGTGTGTTTGTTTTTTACATTTAATTACTTCTTTAATTTGGAAGAGTAAGTAGTTTCCAGAAGTCCCTGAGAAAACTTCCCCTCATGTCTCACTGCTTGGAATTGTCAAACATGTTCATATACCACTGCCCAAAGCAAGAGGAAGGTAGGAGAAACAGAACCAAAATGGTTGGTTTAAACTAGTATCTCTTAATCTCCATAGCAAATTGCCAGTGCCTGAAGAGCTATTATAAAAGCTGCAGGGACCTAGCCTGGGTGGTGCAGGCATTAACAGATCTGCAGTACTGGAAGCCACATGACCGATGGCGAGTTTGCATCTCCACACTAGGTATACGCACTGAAGAGTTTGAAGGGTTGGAGTAATGGGTGACGGAGACTGCAGAATGATAAGAACCTGTCTAGAGTGCCTGTCTCTTCTTTCTGTGAAAGAAATAAGATAAATGGACTTAAATAAACAAACAAAAAATGAAGGAACTCCAAGGCCTGCATCCCCAGATTCTCATATGTTTGTTTTGGGATGCGTTCTGGGAATTAGTATTTATTTAAAGATCTCTTTAAGTCAATCTAAGGCCAAAAAAGCAGCTCTGACTGATTCAGCCCTTTCTAAGCTATTATTGTGTCTCCTCACCTGATAGATCTTTACTGCATAAACTTTGGTTTTCCTGTGGAAAAGAATGGAGGGATCCATTTAGGCAAACAAATAAAAAATGCTGTCATGGAGAACAAAGAGTTAGAAAAAAGCCTGTAGGAAACAAACTCAGAGTGAGGAGAGATGTTTTAAATAGAGTAAGTTAACAAAGACGGTGTGTGTGTGAAGGGCTTACCACCAAGAGGTAGGTAGCATATGAGTCTGAGAAGAAACCAAGGAAATTATCACAAGAAGAAAGTAAAAGTGCTCCACAGTCAAGATGAGTCTGGTATGTGAGGCTCGAGAGCAGACTGATAGTTGAAACACCACACATAAATCTCCCAAACCTTACTCCAACAGGAACGACCCATCGTCAAAATGCAAAGACTACATTAGCCATTTATTTCCATAGTGGCTTTCTTCCCAAATACTAGCTAGGATCTCACATTCATACAGAGCATAAAGTGATACATGTCTTACCATTTTTCTTGCCATTAGAACAGCCTTTCTCATCCAATGTCCTGGGGTTCTTTTAACATCAAAGAAAAGAGAGTTAGATCCTGAAAAACTAACAGAATAGTGATTGGCAACTTACATTTTCTTCTGTATTCAGAGTTGATATAGCAGAATCAAGACATTCTGAATGGAGGTGTGGTTGATGACATCCTGTGAAGATACGTATTGATTTATACTCCAACTGTTCTCAAAGAACTCGAAGAAATTTCAAAAATTCATGTAATTCAGTGTGATAACATTAAACAAAAATTAAGTGCAGAAATTCAAGAGATGAGAATTGTGCAAGTAAAAATAATGTGCAATAATCAGGGAGATTCGTGAATTCAGAAGTCCAGAACCCAACAAAGAAAAACACATATGATATATAAATGAACATGTGAATAATAATAAAAAACATTAAAAAAGTATTTGAACAAGGGAAAGTATAGATCTTACAAATTACCCCGGCTTTGCATGTGTGTAAAGAATAACAGTATTGGGCCAGCTCTGTAGCCCACCAGGCTGGTGGTGTTTAGAGGAAATCAGATCCCATTTGGCCCACCAAGTTCTAGTCCCAGTCTACTGACTTAAAAAGATATTGGGCCTATAGACATGTGCACAGGATCATGGTGAGGTAGAGAACTAGAGAAAGAAGGGTTGTGTGTGACCAGGCCCCATTGGGGAGTACTCCTTCTCTCTTTTTCTACTGTGCGCATGAATGGATCCTATGGTATTAAAGGAGGCAAAGAAAAAAGGAATGCTAAATGATTATGAAAATCTGCGAGGTTACATTTTAGTCTTAATAGAGGCTTACACCTTTAAGAAGTTTTTTTTTTTTTTTTTTTCCGGGAACCAGCAGTTAGCATAATGGCTATGTCGCTGGACTCCCACGTAGTCGACCGCGGTTCGCGTCCCGGACCTGGTGGCTTAAAACTCACGCCGGGCGCGTGTGCATGTGTGCCCAAGATCCCAAGAGGAGAATGGAGGAGAAGGGATTGCGGCGTGACCATCCCCCCTGGGGGGTGATTTCTCGCTTTCTGTATCTATGTCTCTCTCTGTCTGTCTGGAGAGCTCATGCGCCCTATAGCAAAAAACCTCTCCAAAAAAAAAAAAGTTGTTTTTTTAATGCTCTTTTAACTTTTAAATAATGATGGTTCAGAAACAATAAAGCCACTATTTAAAACTTGTTTCTAATAATAAATTCTCCTCTAATACATCAAGAAACAATGTCAAAAGGTGTTTTGTTAATATGTAGATACAAAACTACTTAGGTTCTACCTGGGTTCAAAAATATAATGTGTAAAAAGGATTTTAATTTTTCACATGTTCTATTTCTAGTTCCTCTCTTAGTTTTTGTTTTTGTAAAATATTTGCCTCCACCTTTCCTGTCTTTATAGTAGAATATTTGTCTTGTTTAAAGAGTTTAGTGTTAGATCAATGTTAGTTTAACAATTATATAAAATAAACTGCTTGTGTGTGTTTCATTAAAAATAACATTTAGCATGATACAAGCATTATTTTTTTAAAGAAATCACATATGGAGTAAAATACATAAAATTACAATGGAGATAAAACTCAACATGTTGGAACATAAACTTACATTGACTAAGTTTCAGATCCTAAAAACCAAAAACAAAATATAATATCAGGAAAAGTAATGGCATATTTTTTCTCTAAGAGATTTTTTTCCCCTAGGGAGTATGTGCTCATGGGAGAGAGAGACAGAGACAGAGACAGTGAGATGAAAAGTGAGAAATCACTCCCCCAGAAGGGATGGCCATGCCACAATCCCTTTTCCTTTATTCTCCTTCCTGGATCTTGAGCATGCATGCACACACACCCAGCATGAGTTTCAAGCAACTGCAGCCAGCCACGTGCAAGTCCGATGACTTACTGCTATGCCCTCTGTTGGCTCCATGATGCATTTTTACCTAGAAAATATACATCATGACTTTTCTGACAATCCAATACATTTATGGCATTTTCTTTAAAAACAGGCTTAATTCTTCATTTGGAAACATATCTAAATATCTGTTCGAGTGAATTATGGTATATCTTTATTATAGAGTTTTATGGAGTCACTGCGAGATATTGCCGCAATGATTATTAGTGAGTTCCTGAAATGAGATCACACAAGTGAGATATAGGCTTAAACATGTGACCTTGGCAAATTATATGTCCTCTCTAAAATTAGACTACTCCAAAATGAGGAAAAGTAAGTACTCCTTGTTACATATAGCTGGCAGAGAAAATAGTACTGTTATTCATAAAAATACTTTTAAACCTGGCTATTATCTAGAATTTCTGCTTTCTTGGTCTTTCCTGCTTATAATGGAGAAGAGGTGACTTGTCTATTGAACTTGTCACAAGTATTGTATTGTAGATGATACAATATATATTTAATATATGTCGCAAATCATATTTCAGTCTTTGATAGCTTACTCCGGAAACTTGCACTCATTGACTTAGTCCACTGTTGTGCTTCCAAGAGAAATGTAAGTTGCTTAGTGATTCATATGACTGAGATTTATTAAGCTTAGGATTTGGAGGTCTAAGGTCCAGGGGCCAACTTCTGGTGAAGCTACAATATGGGGGAGGGCAGGATTCTGATCAGAATGGCAGAATCACTGTCCGTAAGTTTCTGCCTCTTTGGTCTTCATTCTTCTCTTTTTTTTTCTTTTGGAGAGATTTTTGCTATAGGGCACGTGCGCTCGCCAGACAGACAGACAGAGACATTAGAGACAGAAAGTGAGAAATCAGCCCCCTGGGGGGATGATCATGCCGCAATCCCTTCTCCTCCATTCTCCTCTCGGGATCTTGGGCACACACGCACACGCGCCCGGCGTGAGTTGTAAGCCACCGGGTCCGGGACGCAAACCGCGGTCACTACGTGGGAGTCCAGCGACATAGCCATTACACTAACTGCTGGTTCTCTTCATTCTTCTCTTACAAACCCAGCAGAATTCAGTCTTAGAGCTCCACTCTCATGACCTCATCCCCCATAATTGTTCCACCTTGGGACACCATAAAGGGATTAAGTTTTCATTTAATATCTTTATAATACAACCAGCTCTCAACACAGGAGTTTTGGGGAGACATCCAAACTGCAGCACTCATAATCACCTTAACAGTATCTCACAAATAACTCCATAATATTTATATAATCTGATTATATCGCACTGTAATAGACTACTTAATGGCAAGTGTTTATGACATACTATTAAATGAAAAAATTAGAATAATATAACACGTTAGAACGTTACCAAAATTTAATAGGATTTAACTTTTTTAAGAAAAAACTATTTATTATGAACCTACCTATTCCTTAAAACAAAATGAAGGACCATCATTTCAGAGTAAAGAAACAAAGGCAGTTGAAAGGTTCTGTGTGTGTGTGTGTGTGTGTGTGTGTGTGTGTGTTGTGTGTGTGTGTTATCTTTTTGTCACCCTTTTGCTAAGAAAGTACCAAGTAACATATACACACTACAATATTTTAGCCTTAAAACAGTAAGTTAATGATAGGATTCATTCACATGTTTAAGCAATTCAGCCCAACCAAATATAGCTCCCATTTTTTTCACAGAAGGAAAAAAGTCAAGCCTTTGGCTCATGACCAGGTGGTTTTTCTAAATGGAATTTTGAGATAATTTATTACCTACAATGGGAAATAAACGGGGACCATAGGACCATCCAGAATCATGACTCCATTATATCACTTGAGGAAGGTTCAGCGGGTAGGACACTTTATAGTCCCTAGTATAAATAGCAAATAACAAGGAAGCAGAATTTCTAGACAAAAGTGAACTTCCACAAATATTTCTTGGTATCTACACTTGTTAAAATATATATGACATATGAATATGTTTTTTGTGTAATTCAATGATACCATTTAGTAAATAACATTTAATGAATGTTTAAATACCTGTTAAATCTTAAAGGGTCTCTAGGAAGATTTATGAGATTTACTAGGGCATGTAAAGAGAAAGACAGAAGTATCAACACAATGATATTTGGCCCAAGATGCAAAATTCTTAGAATCTTGGATTTTAAAATGCATTAGGTAATATTCTATCTTAACTCTTATATTTTGGCTTACTGAAGAGAAGACAGAAATATACACTACTGATCACTGGTTATTTGATAAGAAGTTTAGGAATATGGCCACAAGAGACTTGTAGAGAATCAATTGAGAGGATTTGCTGTTGGGAAATCTCCCACCCACTTGTAGACCAAGAGATTTCACGTGTGTTACTTACCTCCATGCTGATGTGATGTTTTCATTATTTCCAGAGCCTGATTATGACCTTGGATCTGCTTGGGGACATTATGATCTGCTTCATTTACACTAACATCAGCATCAGTGCCTCTCTACTGCATGTTTTCACTGGATTTTTGGTTTTGAACAGCAGAACAGTCTTATGGCCACGACTACCATTCTAACTATGCTAGATACACGCATTTTTCAGTACCCTAGGAAAACCTCTATTTACAGAATGTACAGTGCAATAACACTGTAATTAGTTTTTGAATACCTTGGTTTTGGGTTGATTCTGTGGCACAGAGGTACTGCATTGCCTACACAATGGTAGATTTGTACGGAAGACTACACACATGCCCATGATCTTGGTCAGCCAGGTATGCTGGCATGAGGGGATCATAGCATGAGACCTTGTGGGTGCTTATTTCTCTCTCTCTTGGACTCATATTTTAATGAAAGAAATGAACTTTAAAAAAAAAAGCTTTAAAAATATTTAAAGTTCCTTGAAGTTGTACAAAACCAGAAAACCATTCCAGATACTCATATAAATCCCTAGGTCAAGACAAATTTTCTCTCCCTTTCATATCCTCCTATTTGAATCCTACGCACCTTCCCTATTTTCTCATACTCCTGGACCCAGTGCCTATTCTTGAAAAAAATGGCTACTGTTTTCTTTTGAGTAGTAGAGCACCACTCTTATCTACCACTCTCCCTTGTGTACTCAGATTTGATCTGTTGCCTTTTTTTCTTACTTTTAGTAAATTCTTGTCTTATGATTTGATGAGAAAGGTCTCTCTTATTAAACACTGACGTTGCTGTTGCTGCTATGCTTAAAATTTAAATGACTCAGATATATGCATTAGTATTATTCTCTGATTAGTACTTATCTTTGATACATTTACAATCTGCATATAGTTTTTGAATAAAGGACAGTTTGAATCTATCACAGGAAAACATTACCAATGACTGAGTGAAATTCAGGAAGGGATTTCAGAACACATGCCATTTGAACAACTAGACAGATATTCTGAGTCAAATTAATTTAGAAAATAACAAAATGACCAACATTGAGCTTATTCATTCTGACATTAATTGGAGTTCCTCAATGAGAAAAATTGCATAGCAACAACTTAACTGAGCATTTTAGGGATGGGATCTGCCAAAGGTTGCAGTAAAGATGTTGACTGTAATGAACAGAAACTTGTGTGGGGCTAGAGGGTCAGCTCTAAACCTGCTCCAGTAGGTTTTCACCAGAAGCCTCAGTTCCTCACTGTATGCCTTTTCATGTGGACAAACACGTTTCCCCCAGCAAGTGATCAGAGACAGAGAGATGACACCGCCTTTTAGAACCTAATCAAACATGTCTTACACTATTCAAAGCTGATTGCCGTATCCATCTGAAACTCATCAGAAGGACTGCACAAAGACTGAAATAGCCAGAGACAACCATCTTTAGCAACCATGTTGGAAGCTACACCAGGGACTTTTTTCTACTTAGCAAAGTTTTGAGTAGAAATGCTTTAGATTTCACATATGCTCCCTGGTATTTTGAAACACTATTAATATTGGGCCAAAAGTTTTCAATTTTACATGTAATTATTTATTTTCTAAATAACAAAGGATTTTTCTCTTTAATATTCTGAAGGAAAGCAATCTAGAGCAGTCTATGGAATATCAGGTCTAGTTAAATTTTAAAGGCCTCAGTAAAATATAAGCCTAAGATTTGTGCCCCACACACATCATGGTTATTGCCAAAAAGATATATTTTATAGTGATACTATAAAGGATAATGGATTTTGCAATGTGATCCCCAGTGTTTTTCATTGCAGTATTCTCCAGTTCATGATGTAAAGAGTAAGATAGAACCAATCAGTCACATGGATAATTTTTAACGGACAATGTTAACTGTTAACAAACAAGTAGTAACTCCCCCTGTTGTTGCCTTCCCTTTGTCATATAAGCCAACTTTCTCAGTCACCATTAGAATAAGCACATGGCTGGGAAACCAGAGCTTGCTCCTCCGGGTGATTCCTAAACCACGGATCAAATAGATTCATTTTATTTAACATATTAAATTCTTCAGCCTTCTTTGTAGGTTAATAATATGTAAATGATATATATTTTTGTCCTTATCCCATTGTATTTCTTTTTTTAAATTTTTTTTTGAGAGGTTTTCGCTATAGGGCGTGTGTGCTCGCCAGACAGACAGAGAGAGACAGAGAGACAGAAAGTGAGAAATCACCCCCCAGAGGGGATGGTCACGCCGCAATCCCTTCTCCTCCATTCTCCTCTCGGGATCTTGGGCACGCACGCACACGCGCCCGGTGTGAGTTTTAAGCCACCGGGTCGCGAACCACGGTCAACTACGTGGGAGTCCAGCAACACAGCCATTATGCTAACTGCTGGTTCCCCCCATTGTATTTCTTCTGAGAGATATTTTTGCTATATGGCATGCTCTCACCAGAAAGACAGAGAGACAGAAAGCAAGAAATCACCCTCTTGGGGGTGGGGGGGTGGGGGGGTTGGCCACACCCTAATCCCTTCTCCTCTCCAGATTTTGGCCATGGATGCATATGCACCTGGCATGAGTTTTATGTTGCCAGGTCTGGGACTTAACCAGTGGTCAACTACATGGGAGTCCAGTGATGTAACCATTAAGCCATCTGCTGTCCCCATCCCATTGTAGTTCAAATGATGCTATCTAGTAGTGTAGAGAAATTGAAATAGTGGGCAATTTTATCTTTTTCTTGATTTTGCTGGGAGTGCCACTTATGATTCGCTATTAGTTATGGCAATGGTTGTTCTACTGGTAGATATTTTTTGTCATGATTACTCTAGATCAGAGTTTTTTCCTTTATCAAGTTTATTATTTTAGACCAATAAGCATTAGATACCTCTATTGAGATGACAATATTTTATTCTTATTAATTTATTCATCAAACACTTACTAGGTATATATCATGGACAAGGCACTCTTTTAATAGCATAAAGTAAATAAAACTATCTATTATCTAGTATCTTGGAACTGGTAGTGTGTCATATCACATTTTCATGTATTTTGCCATTATATTTATTTCTTTCAAACATAATTTTACATATCTTAATATATAATGCACATAAGGTATGTAGTTTATTAAATAGTATATGTAATCATAATATAGTTACATATTATGTAATTAAGATATATAATATAGCATATGTAATTATATATGTAAAATACATATTGAAGATTTCACTATTCAAATTGATTTTTTCTTCAGGATTCAGCTGGTTTTTAAAGGCAGTTTGATATTTTCCCAAAACATTCTATGTTCTTAATCAGTTGTATTTTTTTTAATTGCTAGAGGGCAATGTGCACTTGCCAGAGACAGACAGAGAAAGGGATGAAATACTCACAATGGGATAAGCTCGCTCCATAATACCTTCTCCACTTGTCAGGATTTGGGGCATGCAAGTATCTGCACCTGGCATGTTTTTCCAAATCTCTAGGCCAGCCATGTGGGATTCAGGTCCCTTAACCACTAGGTCCCCATCCCTTAATTAGCTACATTTTGCTATAGTAGACTAAAACAATTATAGAAAACAAATGCAGGTATCATTTTTCTCCAAGAAAAATGAAACAATTATAGAAAACAATTATATGAAGTTTTAGGCACAGGACCAAAAAAGCATATCCACAATGATTTCAGAAGGCTATTAATCTGATTATTCATAACCTAAAAGGGTAAACTGAGACAACATATGTGAAGCTAAAAGGACTTTATTTGGGCATAAATTTGAGGGCTGCACCAGGATATAGTGCACATGAACAAAATTTGGGTAGCCTTAAGCACGATCATTGAGATTTGACAATCCTCAGACATGTTTTAAAGGCAATAACGCAAGGTGCAGGGGAAGGGGAGAGAAAGTATGCTAGTTATTTGGGGATAATTATCTGTGGCTTGCAGGATAAATAACAAGGGTGGCATCAGTCCACAGTGGGATAAGAAGTCATCGGGCAGATGTTTTTGCACAAGTTCTCATGTCAGGTTGCAGTAGTCTTTGTGCAAGGTTAAGATTCTGGCAGAGTTCTCTAAATAACAGTTGTTATTATAAGGCATAATAGCCTCCTCCCTGACCTTCCTGAATTCCACGGGTTAAAAAAATAAATAAATAAATATGGGCCAGCAGGTGGGGAGGGAATTAAGGAGGCTGTTTCCCATACAGCTTATGACAGCATAGTTTGAGTCCTGGATCCACAGCTTAAAATACACTCTGGACATGTGTGAGTGCATGCCTCAAATCTTGAGAGACAAATGGAAGAGAAGGGATGGCAGTGTGGCCGTCCCTCTTGGAGGGTGATTTCTTACTTTTCCTCTATCTCTCTTTCTCTCTTAAACAAGTACTTGCATCCTGTAGCATAAACTAATATCTATACTAGCTTATGTCATTAGGCATAGATATACACACATATATTAATATGCATATGACAATGACATTCTGTTCACTCATTTGTTTTGCTGCATAAAAAGTAGTAATTTTTACAAAAAAAGATACAAGATGATGCTCATTTATTGTTAATTGTGCATGAAAAAAATTGCTATTTAGATTTTTTAAAAGAATAAAAAAAATGTAGATGAAAACAAGAGGCTTAATTTTCACTGTTGAAAATAAAGGAAGAGACTCTCATTTTCTTTTCTTAGATCATTTTCTTCAGAAAAGCTGTAATTACAAGGCCTTTCTATGCCTGTTTGAAATGTATGTAAACCTTTTAAATACTACATAAGCCTCTTGCCTGCCTTAACATCCAGACATATCTTTCTCAAGTGTGGCAATCATTTCTTTGAAATTTAACCATCAGGAAAGATAAAGTTCTTATCTCCCAGATCCTGTGGGAGGTTAAGGAGCTTAAATTCTTCAAGTCTCTTGCTCCAAGTTGCAAACTTACATTTCATTCTAGAGATGTAAAATGTACAATTATTCATTGTATAAAGACAATTTTTTTGAGAGGTTTTTCGCTATCGGGCACTTGCGCTCGCCAGACAGGGAGAGACAGAGAGACAGAAAGCGAGAAATCACCCCCCAGGGGGGATGGCCACGCCACAATCCCTTCTCCTCCGTTCTCCTCTCGGAATCTTGGGCACGCACGTACACGCGCCCAGCGTGAGTTTTAAGCCACCGGGTCTGGGACGCGAACCCAGTCGACTACGTGGGAGTCCAGCGACATAGCCATTACGCTAACTGGTGGTCCCAGTTTGAAGACAATTAACTAACAAAGATGGTCTTCTCAGCTGCCGAATGAATTTAAGGTGAACTGTTTGAGACAGATGGTGCTATCAAGTATCTTTAGAACATGTATGTAATTGTGTTGGCTTGGCTAGATAAAAGGGTAAGACTTCTTCCATTCCTTTCTTGCAATCTCCTTAAGTATTCACTGTGATTGTCATCACAAGCTGGTCTAATGTTTATTCAAATATTTTCATTCATTTCTACCTTTGGAGAAGTTCCCTGGGTTGCAAAATTTTATTTTTAATATATATTTGCCTAACAAAATATATTACAGCACTTAACTAGAATTCTTATCCTCTTGTTTGTTTTACATAAAAGTTGAGCCTACAATTTTAGAAGGGTGGGGAGGGTCTTCAAAAAGTTCGTGGAAAATGCATGTTATGAAAAAACTTGTTTTTTTTTTGTTTTTTTTTTTTAATTTGCACCAAAATAAACCTGTGCTTTGATTTCATTTTCCCATGAGCTCTTTGAGTCCCCTCATATGTTGAGTGGGAGCAGGCATGGAAAGACTCTAAGTTTCATGTTGTGAGAGCTTTCTGTGACTTTTAGCAATGTCCAAAAATATGGTTCCTTTTCTCTTTTCCACCCCAACTTTTCATCTAAAAGTTTTATTTCCTTTACTCTCATGGTTCCTGTCTTCCTCAGGTTAAGCTCTCTCTTTCTATTCAGAGTGAGATTCTCTTGAAATGCTTATTTGACTGTTAGATTTCCCAGATCCCCAATTTTTGCTTCACACTTTCTTGTGTATTGAAGGGTATAAAACTCCTCACTGTACCTGGTTTCGATTTTTTTCTTTAAATTTCTTTTATACACTTAATATATATATATATATATATAACTTAGCTTGTAAAGTGAATTTACCCCACATAAATAGACCTCACAACATTGATGATGCTTTACGCGTTAGATCATAAATTGGTTACTCCCACTTCGCAGTGAGTACCTGTGGGGTGTCTCGGGGCTCTCCCACTTTGCAGTAAGTACCTGTGGGGTGTCTCGGGGCTCTCCTGCTCTCAGGTATGCCTGCGTGCTTCAGTCTGCTTTCTTCTGAAGGCTGAAGCCAGACAGGTCTTGCAGCTTGATGGTGGTGGGCATTTGCGATTATTTTTCTATAGGATATTTGTTTGTTGTTTAGTTATCATAGTTATTTTATTTTGAAATGAAAGGGACACTAAAGGACCAAACGTCTAGGGTGATACTACTACCATTTTGTTTTACTGAAGAAACTGGAGCCATTTTCTCTGAAATTTAACAATTTACTTTATGTTTTACTCTTCTTTCCTAGTTTGATTCTTTGTTTGTTTGTTTGTTTTCACATTGAACTGTGCGTATGTGTGTGGGGGGGTGTGAAATCAGAAGCTTCCCTTTTTTATAGACATATGATTTTTATACGTAAAGGCCAAAGAATTTCGTGTCTATGATTTTTAATTGACAGGTAACCATCCATATTTATGTGATACAGCATGTTTTTTTTAGCATGTGAATATACTGTGTAATGATTACATTGAGATAATTAGTATATTCATTATCTCAAACATTCATCCTTACATTGCATTGGAAACTGAAAGTCTCCTTTTAGCTCTTGTGCTATATAAAATAAATTATCATTAACTATATAGCGCTCACTCTACTGTGCTCTAGAACATTAGGACTTACTATTCTTTTTATACCCATTAACCACCACGTCCCTAACCATCCTCTTCCCAAAAAGCATACACCCTCTCAGCCTCTAGTAATCACTGTTTCATTTTCTACTTCTATGAGGACAGCTTTTCGGTTTCCACTTGTGAGTGAGGACATGTAATTTTTCTTTATGTGCCTTATTTGTCTTATCTAACAATGCCATGTAGGCTGATCTACATTGCCTTAAATGATAGGATTTCATTATTTATAATGGCTGAGTAGTATTCCAGTATGTGTGTGTGTGTGTGTGTTTATATATTTGTCTGCCAATAGACACTTAGATATAATATGTACATTTTTAAATATATTTGGACTATTAAATTCTAGTCTAGTCTAGACTATTAAATTCTAGTCATTTGAATAGTATCTTTACATGTTTTTCTCTTCAAAGATCTCACTGCTGTACTTTATTGAGTTCAGTTTATAACTAGAAGTATAGTTACAGTGTCACACATTCTACAGATGAAACAGATTTATTCAATTGCACTGCACATTTAATATCAGCATCCCAAAGTATTTATATTCTCAGAAAAACACTCATAGGAGTTGTTTTAAAAGCTTTGAATCACAAACTTTTAAAATATTTGGGTTATGTAGATTTAAAAAGAATTTGTGTAGGTTCAATTAAATAAAACCACAAAAACCAATTTCCTGACACTAAATGAATGTTTTCCAAGATCGATGAATAATTTTTTACCAAGTGACGTTAATATACTTTGCTTTACAATGAAAGAACCCTGGTTAACATTTTTCAGAAAGGGAAGAAGAAACTCAGGAAAATTAGAATCACATAATGGTAAATAAATGCCAATAAAATATTGCCTATGGAATCAAAGATAAAACTGATTCACACATACACCCATGTTTTAAAAAATATTATAAAATTTAATTTATTATTACAGAAGATGATCTTATATGCCTTTACACAAAAATTTTACACATATAAAACTGGGTTAAGCTTCAAAAGCTAAAATCTAATTCTTAAAAGCTTTAGAAATTAGGGGCAGTGTGCGATGAAGTGCCTGATTGTGGTTCACATCCCAGACCTAGCAGCTTGAAAATCACACCAGGCATGTATGTCTACATGCCAAAATCCCAGGAGGAGAAGGGATTGAGCATGGCCATCTGCCTTGTGGGGTGCTTTCTCATCACCCCCCCTCTCTTTAGCTCTCTCTCTCTCTCTGTCTTTCTGCAGTGAGTACACTGGCGCAAGTTTTCCCTATAGCAAATTTAAAAATAACAATAATATGGGCTGCCAGGTGGCATGGTGATTAAGGTGCTGGACTCTCACATAGTTAACTGCAGTTCAAGTCCCAGAGCTCCAGACCTTGTGACTTACTTTCTCACTTTCTCTTAATTTTTTTTTTAAGTTTTATAAATTTGTATCACATTGACTTTGATTCATTAATTTAATAAATAAATTGGTGTATTTAGCAATACAGATTTTATATCAGTAAAATAGTAATCTTAAGGAAAGATATAGCACTAGATCAATAAAAAATATACATGGGCATGCACACGCACACATATATGCATATGACTGTGCCTTTATTTGAATTGCCTCCTACACTACCACATAGCAGCAAGAGAAATTGAAAAAGGTGCCCATAATTTTAAGAACATTTTATAAAAACAAGGTCTTCAGAATAGCATATGGCACGTTTATTCAAATTCACTACAGGGTAAGAAAAGTACTTCACAATGGAGTATAATGGAAAATAAATAACTGTCTAGGGTATGGGGAAAGACTTGTAGATAAGAAGATAAAGCTGCATTTAAACACATGAGCCACTACATATCTTTTCTCTACTTGGAAAAACTTACTAGGTATATTTTAAGTTTCCTCAATTACATAAGTAGCTGATCTAATGATTCTTCTTCTATCTTTTCTTTTCTTTTTGTTTCCTTTTTTTTACTCTGCCTCTTTTAACCATCATTCATTATGTTTACTTTCATTCTTTATTTCTTTTTTGCAAGGCACACTTCCAGATGTTAGGAATGTACTAGAACCTACCTTCATGAGGCTTTTATTCTTTTTTTGTTGTTGTTTTTGTTTTTGTTATATATTTATTTATTTTTATTATCATCATAATCTTCTTTATATTACATTGGATTACATATAACTTTACAGTGTATTACATCGCTTTTTCAAAAAGGGAATGCCATGCATGTCAGTCAATACAGAGACATTAATTCTATGTGTGAATTCAATAATTTGACACAAAGCTCATAAATATAAGGTAGGTGTTGCTTTATTTTATTTTTTTAGTTTGCTATAGGGCAAATGTGCTCACCAGGGAGAGACAGAGATAGAGAGCGCAAGAGCAAGAGTGAGAGAGAGAAAGTGAGAAGTCAGCCCCAGGGGCAGGGGACATGATGCAATTCTTTCTCCTCCATTTTCCTTTTGAATTTGGGATGCCTGCACATATGCCTAGCATGTTTTTCAAGCTGCCAGGTCTAAAACTCAAATTGAGCCATTGTCCATGTGGGGTCCAGTCTCCTTAATAACCATGCCACCTGACAGGTTCTGAGAGGTTTATTTTAAATAACATAATTTTTCAGTAATAAAAAGTGGGAGTGGGGCCGGTTCTGTGACCCAGTGGTTAAGGCAGCAGATGCACCTAGCTGAGCACATAGTTTGGATCCCAGACCTGGTGACTTGAGAAATATGCTGGGCCTGCGTGTGTGGGAGTACCCACAATCCCGAAAGGAGGGAAAGATGGAAGAGAAGGGATTGCAATGTGGCCACTGTCCATGGGGGTGCTTTCTCCTCTTCCACTGGTGAGGACGTGTGCCCTTTTAGGGGGTGTGTGTGGGGGGTGCAAATAGATTTATTTAAGATTTCTATCACTGTTATTCATATGTAAATGAGGTTGGTCTTTACCATCCCATCCTGGCAAGGTTGCTATCAGCTTCACTTAAGAGAAGTCCCTCATAGATATTATAAAGATGTAATGGCAATACACAGATGATGAGTTCTAATTATAAATAGTTGAACAGCATTTTACACCTTCCAGAGCATTGTGCTAAAAGTCTTGAGGAAATGAAAAAGAAAGTTGATCATTTTCAATCTGGTTGGGAAAAATTGCAATCATAAAAAAAAGATAACTATCATAAAACCATATAGAAAAAAATCTCTATTTTTGATGCAGTCTCTAGACTACCTGCATAATAATCACCTGTTTTTCTGGTTAAGATGCAGGTACACCTGCCCTGTCCCAGATTTATTGAATCAACATTTCTAATAAGCTTTTTAATAGTCTTAAGTCCTGAAAATCATTTAGGTAATTTCTGGGAACTTGTTCAGTACAAGTTCCAGGAGCATTTAACAAGTGTTTTCATTTGCACCAGACAGATCTATGAACGATATTAAAATAATGCCGTAAAATCTCCATGCGCATGTAGGTTGGCTATCCAGGAAATTTCTTCACTTTCAATGAGCAATTATCAAGGCAGAAGTAGGGTTGCAGCTCTACACCAGAAAGAAAGTCTGACCTGATTGGTCCAGGGCCTCTGTAGGTTGACCTTTTAGTGACTTAATTCAAATCTTGGCCCATCTTCTCTTAGTCTGAGTGGACAGCTTTGCTCAATCTATCAGCAGAGATCTTCTGTATATGTTATGTATGAAATGTCCCCCTTCTTGTCTTTCTGCCAATCTAATGTCATTTAAAAAGGAATCTTCTAGGTCAGCTCTTTGGCCTACTGATTAAGGAAGCTAGATTCCATATGGCTGGCCATGCAGTTCAAATCTTGGCCCTGGGGGATGCAAAAATATGGTGGAGGCATGTACATGCATGCCCAAAATTCCAAGAAGGGATTGCAAAGTGACCACATGCCACTGAGGAGGTACTTTTTCTCATTCTATTTCTCTAGTGAGTGCATGTGCTCTCTGATAAATAAAAAGTAAAAAGTGAAAGAAGAAAAATTTAAAAAAGGATGTCCTACAAAAACTATGAAATAACTACCTTTCTTGGAAGTATAATATGACCTAATAAATTCTGTATTTAGATTTGCGCAACTGTCCTAATGATGAACTTTATAACTGTGCCTTACTGTTTTATTCATGATTCAAACAAAGATTAAACATTATTTTTATTATTTTTGTCATGTTGCTACTTTCCTTCAGTCTAGATCGGTTGCTCAACTTTTCTGCTTTTCTTTCATGTTACTGACATGTTTGTAAACTCTAGGTTAATTGTTTTGCAGGAAAATGTGACTGAATTATTTATTAAAGTGCAACTTGTCAGTAGTGTTATGTAATTTCTCCAGCAGTGTCCTGTTTAGAGAAAGTGTGTTTGGATAGAGCAAATGATCAGGTGTTCTGGACAGTTAGATTTTAGTGAGACTTTGTATTTTCAACTGAATATTTTTGGAAGAAGTATTTAGAGTAATTGTAAGTTTTCATAAGAATCAACCATAGAGTCTAAGCTAATGGAGAGGGAAATGAGAAAATTAGATTTATGTGGGTATTAATAAGTTGTTAGAAGCAGATACCTGGAATTCTCTATGAAATGGCAGATTTTAAGAATTTAATATTGATTTCTTTTGCATTCGAGAAATTCCAAAATCTTTCTGGTAAATTATATTTGATAGGTTTCTTCTATACCTATCTGTCTATATGTACTAGAAAGATAGATAGATTTCTGCCATTTAAATAAGATTTTGAGAGAGAGCACACACACACATATTTTTATAAATACATTGGATACATACAGTTAATAATACTGTTGTTATTATGATTATGATTATTACTGGCTGGAGAAATGTGGCTGATTAATCATCAGACATTCCAAATAAAGAGTTACATCTATCCAGTATCCAGTAGTCTCATTTTGAAACTACATAGATGTAGGTTTTTTCTGGACTGGGAATCACTTGAGTGATTCTTAGTGCAACAGGGACACATTTGAACATGAATTTGTTGCCTTGACTTTGCAGAGGTGACTTTTCAGAAAGGTCTTTTTTTTTAAGGAATTATTTTATTTGGCTTTATTTATCCACTTATATTTATTTATTTATTTCATTTTCTTCCATACATTCAATCACATTATTATTTGTCTTAAACAATGGATATTTCAACAGGTGAATATTTCTCCCTAGTACTACTGATAAAACTACGAAATATCTCCAACAGATAATACCACACCTCTTTGTGCCATTAATGCTTTGCCTCCCTGTCCCTCCCCCAAATGTCCTTCCTCAGACCGTCCTCTTTCACACAACTATATCTGGTATTTACATCTATATAGTGCGTTTCTATATCCTTTAGACAATTAGTTTCAGTCATAGAGTGCAGATACTTTGTATATATTAAGTGGGGACATACAATGCCTCTCCTTCATAGCATGTCTTGCTTTACTCAGCAGTAAGTCCACTTATTTTTAACTTGACCAGAATGAGACAGAGTGACAAAGAGGAAAAGCAAGAAAGCAAGTTGCCAGGTCTGGGACTCAAACTGCTTTTGGCCATGTGGGAGTCCAGTGGCCTTAACTACCATGCCACCTGCCGGCCCCAACCACCACTGCTACTTCTAAAGAAGGGAGATGATATTACAGGACTCCTACAGTACTGCTTTAGCAAAATAAGAGTTGACCCTAAGCACTAGGGCGGTCAAAGTGAAATTAATAATAAGAGAATGATTTCAAAATATATGTTGAAGTTGAAGCCAAATGTGTAGGTCAGGGGCCAGGCAGAGGAACTGAATCAATTTTGAGTCTTAGGTAAGAAGCAACTAGAAGTACAAACTTGTCACTGAAGTGTCATAAGTAACTGGGGACAAGGGAACACTTTCAGATAGGAACAGTACAGTTTGAAGTGCAAACTGGCATCTGAGAAGATCTATAAGTTGGAAGGTCAGTGAACAGTCTGGGAGATGAGGATGTTGAATTAGTTGTCATTTGGATGCTTACCCACCCCCAGCCATGGTGGTGCAGAGGTGGTACAACTCTGCAATGCTGGGGGACTGTAAGATCAGGGCTTGGTACTTGGTCAACCTGTGCACATCCAACAGACACTGACTGCGATCCTGGCTTCCTAGGAAAGACTAAGGGGAAGGACTGTTGAATGAGACCAGTTGAGGGTACTTGGTTCTCTCTCTTTCTGGAAAATTAAAAAAAAACAAAAAAACAAAAAAAACTTTCTCTTACCATTTGAATATAATTTTAGATTTCTTGCAAATAAATAACTTTGTGAAAAGTAAATGTAATATCAATGTCTTCATATTATCCTTTATATTTTAATAACATCTGCATTGCTAGCACTTCTATAATTTGCGTGCCAGAAGTTGTCATATGAGTAGATAGCTAGTGGGGGTGGAGGTGGGAGGGGGTCCCTCAATAGCATCAAAAGTGAATCCCAGTAAATGAGGAGAGAGACATGCTGTACTTGCATGAGGGCAGGTGCAATCAGGTTGCCCCTGTGTCTACAGAGAGCTACCTGGGGCAGCTGAACAGAGACAGGTGAAGCAGTCATATGAAATGCTGTATATGAGGTGTCCTGATGCGTTTACTCCTTGTTTCCCTGGGCCCACTATATCCTCTATTACATTAAGCTCCCATAGTACAAAATGGGGATTACATTCCTATGAGAATAAATATCCTCATTTATTTTACAAGAGTTGAAATAAGGTTCAATTAATCACACATTCCATTTAATACTTCAGGTGAATTATATCCCTCAGCATCATGGCTGCTTACAGACTCTAATTAATATCCACCATATCCCTTTCTCTCTGTTACATGTTCTAGGTTACCCTCAAGTATGATCAACAATTTGTCTGGTCTAGGTTACTTCCTATCAGGGCTATTCAAATGCTAATCCCTCAAAGGACACAATTTCTATCTTGTAGTTAAATGTGTATATTTTAATACTCCTTGGGTGTTCAAGGAACATTTGGAGCTTAAGATTCTCAGGCTTGTCACCACTATGGTGCTTGCCATGTTTGGATTTCACTTATATCTTTTCCAGAGTATTCCTATTTTGACACAAGAGATCTGTCAAGCCTTCATTGTGTTCCTACTGACAGCCTTATATTTTGAACTTGGACCTGATTTTCAACGCAGACTTCTCTGTGGCTATAGAGGATGATTTTCTGTTTCTAAATCACCTTAGAAATCTTACATCTTTTTCAACATACTTTTAGTTGAATGTTGCTGCTCTGAGCCTAGCACTTTAATTTTTCAAGACTTTGAATCAGCTAAGCAAAGCCAGCCTATGATCTTTGCACTGATTTCTCTCATACTGGTCACGTGTCTAACAAAAGGGCATCCTGAAGGCTCATTCCTCAGCATGCCATCTTATTAAGCACAGGAAAACAAAACAAAACAAAAACCACAATAGCTGTGTGCCACTGATTGCCAGAGTTGATCACAGCCATTGAGATCCTTATTGTTCTTCTGCTTCTTCTTCACTTTTTGTTGTTGCTGTTGTTCTCAACAAATTATTCTAATTTTATATCACTGATTGCAATGTTGATACTAACGGTATCTATTTCCCTTTTCCATACGCTGATCCTCTATCAGTTTTTGAATGTTAACCATCTTTACTAGTGATTTTCATTAATATAAAATGCCATGTTTTTATATTTAATTTTTTTACATTCAATCACTGTACATCTTTACAGAATACAAAATGGATTTTCCCAGCATGAACACATTGTACATTAGTCCAGTCAAAGCTATTACCACGTACTTCTGCTTCTTAGAAATTCAGGAACACAATCTCATCCTGAGGATCTACTTTCTGGGATGATTCCGATTTAAAGTATCTTTGCATAGGTTGCCTGTAAAGTGCAGTATAAACCAGAAAACTGACATAATATTATTTTGCTAGGATGTATAATTTCACAAAGGAGCTATAGTCAAACACAATTTTGCTCTATTATGTTGGTCAGTCCCAAAGAAGCTGCATAAAATGCCTTTTAGGACTATGAATTAGAGGGAAGAAAGGAAAGAAATTTGTTCTCTGGCTCCACACACTTCATCTCGCATGATGGTTGTGCAGGCATGGCCAATAAGCACACTCTTACACTGATGCAAAAGTCAAGTCTTGTATAAAAGACACATGCCACTGAAGTGCAGCAAAGCACTTCAGGTGGTAACAGGATGAAGTAGGTTGAAGTCTATGGAACACAATCTACTACAATGGCATCTGGAACAAATGATGGGGGAGGAAAAGAGTATCAGAAATGGAACAAAAGAAATGACCCTTAGAAGTTGCTTTGAAGTTTCAGAGATCTTTATTGCAAAAGCAAAGACTGGGTTTGAGCAATGCACAGATAAAAAGTCACCAGCAGGGAAAACAAACAAACAAACAAAAAACCAGGGCCAGTAGGTGGCATGGAGGTTAAGGCAGCTGGACCATACCTGGCCAAATGTGCAGTTTGAGTCCGAGATGAAGCTGGACATATGTGCATGTGTGCCCAGTATCCCAAGAGGAGGATTAGAGTAGAAAAGATTACAACATGGCCACGCTCCCTGGGAGATGATTTTTTTCTTTCTCTTCTCTCTCTTGCTCTGCCTGTCTCCTGTGAGTGCACATGTCCTACAGCAAAAATAAAACAAAAATTGATAAATTTTATGCCAACACATTTTCCGTTTGGGATGAATAATGTATGCTAGTTATAGAAATGCATCATTTAGAGGATGAGCAGGTGGCATAATAGTCAAGGCACTGAACTCTCACATAACCAATGACTGTTCAAATCCTGGATCAAGAAGCTTAGAAATTGCATGTGCATTTATGTGTGTGTGTGTGTGTGTGTGTGTGTGTGTCTGTATATACAGAATCCCAAGAGGAGAATGGAGGATAATGGCATGACCACACCATGGAGTGTAATTTATAACTTTCCCTTTCTCTGTATTTCTCAAGCAAGCACACAGGTCCTATAGTAAAAATAAAAAAAAAAAAAAAAAAAAAAAAAGAAAGGGGGGGAGGAAGCATAATTAAAAACTTTTTTGAGTTATAGTCAAAATACTTGAGGACAAAAGTGAAGAAGGATAGCTGTATGGAATATTTCATTTTAAAAGCATAGCTCCTACAAACATGAGAATGGGTTTTATTGAAAAAAGATAAGAAGTGTAAAATTTGAGAACAAAGGAACAATAGATAGACAAAACAAATGTTAAAAAGTTTATAAGAGTAGGCTATATTTTCAAATAGTATTATGTAAAATAATAGAAAATTCTCACCAATTTATTTGAATATTATTTATTTTTATAATTTTACTTTTTTTATTGTAAGAGGGCACATGAACTTTCCAGAGAGAGACAGAACGATAGAAAGAGAGAGAAAGAGAACTCCCTAATGGGATGTGGTTATACCGCAATCATTTTTTCATTTCTTCACCTTCTCAGGATTTTGGAAACATAAGCACCCATGCTTGACATGTTTTTCAAGCTTCCTGGGCTAGCATTTGAACAGCACAGTCAGCCATGTGAGAGTTGGTGTCTTTAACCATAGGCTACAGCGTGGGTTCTGCCTTTTTATTTCACAAGTGAGTAATATCAAACAAAATAAATAACCCCTTATGGGGACCAACAGATGGTGTAATGGTCACATTACTGGACTCCTACGTAGCCGACTAGGTTTCAAGTTCCAAACCTGGAGGTTAAAAACTCACACTGCCCTGTGGGTGTGCGTACCCAAAATCCTGAGAGGAGACTGCCAGGAGAAGAAATTGTGATGAAACCATCGTCCCTGGGGGGTGATTTCTCATTTTCTGTGTCTCTGTCTCTCTCTTTCTCTCTGGTGAGCACATGTGCTTTATAGCAAAAAAAAACTCTCTAAAAAAACCCAAAAAATAAATAAACCCCTTGTATTTTTAGAGAACAAAAGGGCAGAATTAGATCTTTCAATTAGTGGGACTAAGTCAATGTAAGTTTAATTAACATAAAATAATAAATATTCATAAGCAAGAAAAATATCACTTGAGTTGCATTTTTGTGACTGTATCTTAATTGCTTATTGTCCCTTCAGTTCTATTTCATTTTTGCCAAAATTATTAGATTATTTGCATAATATAACTTTGATGTTCTAAAAAAATAACTGCAATAAAAAATTAAGCAAATGGATAAGATAAAATGAACAAGTTTTCACAGATGTCCACGTTTGAGCATGCCGGGCAGATGAGGAGTCCCGCAGAAGGACCAAGCTCTCATCTCCAGTTTCCTCCTTGTGCTGTGTCACACATGTCAACTAGGATTCCTTTGCTCATCAGATAAAATCATCTGTTTATCCTATTTTTGAGGTAAAAATATCAATATTTTATCATTAAATATTAGAAATAATCTGTTCTCTTACAATCCTGCTATAGCACAATGCCTTAGGATTAAAATTTAAAAATTTTCTTTAGTGAGTAACTCTCACCAGACCTCACTTGGCACTTTAACACATTGTCATTTTATTACTGCCAAATGAACAAGAATATGTTTCTATGTCTATCACAAATATGAGCACCATTGGGACCAGCAGGTGGCATGGTGACTAAGGTGTGGACACTCCCCATAGCTGACCATGGTTAGAGTCCCAGACCGGTGGCTTGCTTTCTCACTTTCTCTCTCTCTTCTCTCTCTCTCTATCTCTGGTCAAATTAAAATAAATGAATGAATGAATAAATAAAATTAAATAAAAATAATTGTTTAAAAATATGAGCAACATTTGCCTCAAAATCATTATAATTAGGGTAGAATAGGGACATTCTATGTCAATTATACTTTGAATACATACATTAGTGGAATTTAAATATATTAGTTTATATACATTTTATCAATGAAAAGTATATTCCTGTGGTGGGAGAAGAATACAATTTTTACTCTTTTATTCTCCCTAACTATGAAGCTTTCCATGCAGTAAAAACTTTCTAAATATGGCCTTCCTGGCCCCTTGCCATGATGTATTTTAGTCAAATGATGTAGCCTTCCATACTTCTGCCTGAAATCCACATTCATCTCATATAGGATATAACATACAGACTATCACCATTAATAACTTAAATGACATATTAACACAAAGGACAAAATGTGTTAAAGTCAGAAAAAGACACATTTTACAGAAAGAAAGCACTAGAGAGCCTATTGGCTGAGTTCCATGGAGAGAATGTAAGAAAGAGAAATGTAGGAAAAATGGTGTAGATGAGACGAATAAGTAGTTGTAATGCAGTCAAGAGAACAACCAAACAAGTAGGACAGAGGCACTTGGATTCTCTCCCCTGAGTGTCATTACAACATATTAAAATAAAAATGTTTCACCAAATGATGACAATTATTACATGATTCCAATCACTTTAGGTCCAGTTTGTTCTTATTTACCTTCATGATATCAACAGTGCTGGATTCTCTCATCATCCACTGTTAAACAACTTGTTCTTTGTATTTTACATTTGAAGATTCTAACTGCTTTTCTTTTCTTTGTTTTTTCTTTTTTAGGATTTTTTTTTTTTTTTTTTTTTTTTTTTTTTTTTTTTTTTTTTTTTTTTTGCTGTAGGGCGTGTGCGCTCACCAGAGAGACGGAGAGAGACAGAGAGACAGAAAGCGAGAAATCACCCCCCCAGGGGAGATGGCCACGCGGCAATCCCTTCTCCTCCATTCTCCTCTCAGGATCTTGGGCACACACGCACATGTGCCTGGCGTGAGTTTTAAGCCACTGGGTCCGGGACGCGAACCGTGGTCGACTACGTGGGAGTCCAACGACATAGCCATTACGCTAACTGCTGGTTCCCGTTATTGGCATCTTGATAGAATCTTTTACCAGAAGGATATCAGTGTGAATGAACAGCAGAAGTTCTCCAATAAATACAGGGTGTTGTTAGACATGTACAGCTGTGAGAAGAAAATGATTTAGTAGTCAATCAATGGTAGTTATGTTTAGTCAAGTGACTCCAACCTTCTGGTCTCTCAAAGTCAGTTCTCCAAGAATGTAGACCATTAAATACCACCATTAGTGACTGAAATATTATACTACAATAAAGAACAAAAGGTACATTAAAAATTAGAAATAGAAAGTATTTCTTAGAAATGAATCACAATTCATTGTTGGACCTGATGAGTTCCAGGAGGTGAGGAAATTCTTGCAAAATCTAAAAGAAGAAATACACATTCTAAAAAAGAATCAAATGGATCTGTTAGAGATGAAGGCTATAATACAGAAAGTTGAAATCTCCCTGAAGGTATTAAAAGCAGACTAGATCATACAGAAAATTGAATCTCAGATGTAGAAGATAGAATTGCTGGCCTAGCAAATCCATCATGAAGACTGAGAAAATGGTCCCCAAAATGAGAATAATATATGAGAAATAGTAGATACCATCAAATGTTTAAACATCTGGATAACTGGTATCCCAGAAGGCGAAGAGATTCATAAAGCCATTGATAATATATTTCATGAAAACCTGTAAGAAAACTTTCCAAACCTAGAGAGGAACTCAAAGATCCAAGAAATACAAAAGACCCCAAAGAGAATCAACCCAAGAAGATCTTCTCCAAGACACATTATAGCCGGATTGACCAAAATCACAAAGACAAGATACTTTGGCAAGAGAGAAACAACAAGTTACCTACAAAGGATGTACCATCAGGATAATAGCAGATCTCTCATCAGAAACAATGCAAGTGAGGAAAGAATGGGAAAATATATTCAAAGTGTTAAGGGAAAAGCAATTTCAACCAAGAATACTGTATCCAGCAATATTATCCTTCAAATATGAAGAAAAGACAAAAATATTATCAGATAAACAAAACCTGAAGGAATTTACCAACATCAGACCGGATCTCCAAGATGTTCTCAAGGGAGTGCTATACCAGGAAAATTAAATACAGTCACATGGAGTTAAGAGTTCAAAAACCTAAGAAAATGGCCAACTTAATAGTAGAGACACATATGGAGTTGAATATTATATCCCAGAATTTAATCAGGAAGATCGGACCGCAACAGAAAATAGATTAAGTACATGAGACTGAACTGGTGAAATCGCATTTTATGACTTTTGACTGAAATATTGCTGATTTTCTTCTAGGCTTTGTTTTCCAGTTTTAAGGACTTTTTCTTGTCTTGAGCTGTCAGTAGGTTCATGGACCCACTATTTGAACAGAATCCTGACCTGTTTTCTGTCTTTAAATTGTAAGTAAATTTCCTTAGCATTTCTTTGATTTATTAAAGCTAAAACTGCTTTTCTTGAAATTAAAAATATATTAAAAATACCTATTTAATGATCACAGTAAGCTTTATAGCATCAGCTAGGTGCTACCTTATAGTATATTCATTACGCTATTTTTTTTTTTTTTTTTTTTTGGAGAGGTTTTTTTTGCTATAGGGCGCGTGCGCTCGCCAGACAGACAGAGAGAGACAGAGAGACAGAAAGCGAGAAATCACCCCCCAGGGGGGATGGTCACGCCGCAATCCCTTCTCCTCCATTCTCCTCTCGGGATCTTGGGCACGCACGCACACGCGCCCGGCGTGAGTTGTAAGCCACCGGGTCCGAGACGCGAACCGCGGTCGACTACGTGGGAGTCCAGCGACATAGCCATTACGCTAACTGCTGGTTCCCAACCTTATAGTAAATTCATTCTACTCAGAATTTCATGCCTATAGTCATAGATGTATTCACTGATATGTACATACTGGCTGAAATTGCTATTGAAAGTAATTAGATTACTTAAGAAATTTTGTGAATCAATAAAATGTGGGGGAAAAAGAAATGGAAAACAACTGTGGACATCTGAGATAGTGTGGGAGGAGGGTGGGAAATGGCAGAGGGTGAGAAATAGGGGGGAAAGTATATACAATTGTATACATATATGAAACAAGAAATGGGAAATTAATGAAGATAACATGTATGATTAAGCCTTTATGCGGTATATTTTGGACGAGAAGTCACATTTTGTATGCTTTGACAATGTTCAGGGGATGAAAGTAAATTAAATATGAGAAGAAAATTACAGTGCACTTGTAACTAGATTCTAACTTTGTCCATCATTTTAGTTTAAGGTATTTTGTGAAACAATAAAATGTGGAAACAAATGTAAATAAAAAAAAGAGAAACAAATGACCGTGTCCTCAGTTAAGTACAGTAAGCACGTATTCATGTTGCAGTTCTTCCTTTTAATGACAGGAGAAATCTCAGATAGCAGGGAGCAGGGCAGCCGGATAGAGATGGCAGGAGACATCATTACCCCAAGCAATTCTGGAAAAGAACTAATTGTACCCAAGAAGCTAAGATTAAGTACTCCTTGACTATGGGAATATAAAAGAATATGCAGGTACATATTTTATGATAGAATAACAATTCAATTTTAACTGGAGAGAGAATCATTTAAATAGGACAATAGAAGAGTTACATTTCTCCTGCTATTTAAAGTGCTTTCGGAGTCACCAGGCAGCTCTGCACTTTGTATTTCCTGCAGGACAGAGAACATACTTGACAAAGGATCTTTGATTCATGAAGCAGTTGGCAAAGTTAATATTCTGGCTTCAGAAAGACAGTCCTCAGATAGTCTATCAAATTGAGTAAGCGGATGGGGCCACCCACTCAGTAATTCATTTGGCCCAGCTAATTCAATGATTTTATTTGTTCTCTCTGATAGATGGATGGGAATACACAGCCAAGGCCGAAATGCCTTCTTTCTAATACCAAAAGCATTCTGTACATAAAGTAGATCATGCACACTAAATGATACATTTCTATGGCTTTATGTGTTAAGACTACTTCCATTTGCTCTATTTGACCTCACATCTCATAGTCACAACATCGCCATGACTAGCAAATGGTCCTTTTTTATAGCTGCAATCATCGAGGCTATACCATATGCTTTCTAAAGGATGAGCACAAAAAAAGTAAAACTAATCATTTAAATTAGTTTTGGGGATACTGTTCTTGGCATAAAATAGACTTCATGAATCTTTGGCCGCTATTTCCACACACAATGTACCAGCTTCTGTAGATTTAACTCTCAACCTATCCTATATTTTCTTGACCTTGAACACTTATTAACATTTTATGATTCTGGAATAGTACTTACTCCATAATGACTATACTCTTTTATGATCTATTATAATAATAGATTACACAATTATTTTACAGGATAATATATTAAAATCCTCTGAATGTTTAAAAGGCCTTTGAGCAAAGCGTGAATAGGTCTAACAAGGCAAAAGAAATGACCTGGCCCTGTTTGCTTAAGCTCTGGTTTGTCTAATCCTGAGGAATACAGGACTCAGCAAAATCCATCAGCCCTTCTCCCCAGGGCCCAAATGGCTATGCGTATCTGCAGGGTGGAACAAGGATTTGCATCCCTGTTTAATATCAAACAAAGAAACCATTTCCCTTTATCCCTATCCTAATCACCAACTCAGTTATGTAACATAAACAGTAAATCTTCTTTTGTGGTAAATATAATATTCATTTGATAAGAAACATCCAGGATCATTACTATACTTAGTTTAGCTGCCAACATTTATAGTAAGTTTCAGTAATTCTTATAGAAGGAACATAAATCGTGAAGTCAGATATGATTCTTTCTGGTTAGGGTTCAGTAAGGAGAAATGAAGTAGGTCCGAAAGAGTCTCTGAAGCAAATGGAGAAATAAAGTTGTTAATCATGTTTGTAGCAAACAGAAATGTAAAGTCACTAAAATTATCAGAAGACTTTCATCTAAATGCACATCAAGATGAAATAGATAGAGGTGCATTCCAGAGACTTTTTACTATTATGTTCATTAGGGTTTCATCTTAATGCATGCTTTATTGCCCAGAAATTCATTTCATTTGCATTTTAACTGGGTTTTAGTCAAGTTAATCCATTTTTTTCCCATGTTAGGAAACTATTCTGCAACTACAGCAAAACATCGAAAGAAAAGAAAGAAATTGAAATAGGCTGCTTATACTAAAACTTAAATTTGTCATAGATTACTAACGAAAAGAAGGATCTATCCTAAGTTCATTGTATTATATTATTTCGACACCAATAAGTACCTTATGTACTATTGTAAAACTCTATTAGATGACAAGGAGTTTTATTCATTTCTGGTGAAGATTGAATACCAAGGGAATTTCAGTACAACCCAATATCTCATTTTTACAGGAGTAAAAATGATAGAGCAATCACACATTTAGCAGTATCCAATTAATTTTGACAACAAATTAAAACATGTAATACGATGCATCCTTTAAAGAGTTGTGTACCTAAAAGAGCAATTTAAGTGGTATTTTGAAATGTAAGCATTCAGTTCAGAAGTATCTTGGCAAAAGGCATTTTTTTTTCAATTATACAATGTTCAAGACCTAAATCTGAATAATTATAAGGTACACAGGGAAATTAAATAGTTTGTCTATGAGACAGTATATTAAAAAACAGGGTGGGCCAGCAGGTGGCATGGAGATGAAGGTGGCTGGTCCCACATAGCCTACTCAGTGGTTTGAGTCTAGTGTCTAATAGCTTCGTAAACATACTGGGCACCTGTGCATGCTTGCCCGAATTCCCTAGAGGAAAATGGAAGAGAAGGCACTGTGGCATGGGCATCCTCCCTGAGGGGGACACTTTCTCATTTACCTCTCTTTCTCTCTCTCTCTCTCTCTCTGTCTGTGATAAGTGCTTGTATCCTATGTTAAAAAATAAAATAAAACAAAATGAAAAAGCAAAACAAAACAGTGATAATATTTACCTAAAGTGGCTCCTTCAGGCAAACAGGCATTCAGAAAATCTGATGAAGAAAAAAAGAATAAGCAAAAATCAGTAAGACGAGGCCAAATGAAGTCTTCAGATAAAATAAAACTTTATTGTTTACCTTGAAATATTTTCCATGTGTATTTATAAGACAAAATGCAGTATTTTGAGCACACTCATCCTATATTTATTGAGAACTATCTCAAACATTTTTTCGTAATGTTTTCTTTTAAAATTTGTGTTGTTTCTTGGGACCAGTATTTGGCGTGATGACTACGTCATTGGACTCCCATGTGGTAAACCTCGTTTTGAGTCCCAGTCCCAGACCCAGTGGCTTAAACTCATGCTGGGCACGTGTGTGTACATGCCCAAGATCCTGAGAGGAGAACAGAGTAGAAGGGATTGCGGCATGGCCACCCCCCCAGGGGGTGATTTCTTGCTTTCTGTCTCTCTGTCTCTCTCTGTTGCATGTGCCCTATAGCTAAAACCTCTCAAAACATATTCTCTTCCTTACTAATATGTGAGATAAAGTGCTCTGCTCTGTTTCATTTGCTTACCTTAACCTTAAACCATCATTTCAAAACTCTAGATGCTTTTTTGTGACATTTGTTGACAGCAGATGGTCTGTTTGGAAGGATTGCTGATGTTAATTGCTATATTTTAAAAAGACATTTATGCTGCCTATCATTTCGACTATTCAGCAGTAGAAGAATATAGCGAATGGAGGTGAAGGAAACCTGCATTTGTTTCAGGCATATCATAAATCTAAGAATATGAAGAAAAATAATTTGAGATCATTAACAGAAGTCAAACAGAAAGCTGTTTCCTATCCCTCTTAATTCTTGCTGATTAATGCTAGACTAAAAGATCAGGATTTTAAAAGAAAATAAAGCAAATCACAAAGAGATAGATGAATTTTTTGTTTGTTTGTTTTTTATTTTATTATTTTTTTTTTTTAGAGAAAGAGATTTTTGCTATAGGGCATGTGACCTTGCTAGAGAGACAGACAGACAGAGAAACAGAAAATGAGAAATCATTCCCCAAGAGGAATGGCCATGCTACAATCCTTTCTCCTCCATTCTCCTCTTGAGATTTTGGCACACACGCAAATGCACCCAGCATGAGTTTCAAGCCACTGGATCCATGACTCCAACTGTGATCAGTCACATGAGAGTTCAATGCCTTAATTACTAGGGCTCCTGCTGGTCACAAGTTAGATGATATTTTAAGACACAGTTGATATTCAGCACATTACTCTTTATAAGGTAAAACTTGGTTTTTATTATCTAGTGCTAATTTTGTTTCCATTAAGAATATGATGGCAAAATTTATTTACTTGTGTAAAAGCATCTCCAATATAATTTATAAAAGATTAATATTTCATAAACTAATAATGAAGTTAATAAAATAAGCATTTTCCTTCACACTATCAAGCTAATCATTATAAAATTCTGATTGAGAAAAAACTAAAATTATATTACTTTAACTTCAAGTGGATTGCTTTTTAATTTTTTTTTTTTATTTTTGCCATAGAGTGTGTGTGTTCACTGGAGAGAAATAGAGAGGGAAAGTGAGAAATCCATCTCCAAGGAGAATGGCCAAACTATATTCTCATTCTCCTCTTGGGATTTGGTACAAATATGCATTCACGCCCAGTGTGTTTTTCAGGTCACAGGGTCTGTACCCAAACATCATTCAGCCATGTGAAATTTAGCTACCTTAACCACAATGCTACCTGGCTCACCCTCATATTTTCTTTTTCTATATTATTTTTTCTAAACAGACATTTTATGTAACAGTTCAGCTCTATGATACAAAAGTATATGAGATTTAAATGGCTGTCTGAATTTTCTCTACAAAAAAAAAAAAAAAAAAAAAAAACAGCTCATCAACAAAATCATATATAAATCTTCCAATAGAATCAAGGAAAAATGATGTGATTTGGATAAATTCCACAACTTTAACCTTAATATTATAGTAATAAAAAAGGAGATAAGTAAAAACTAAAAGAACTACATACTAATCCTTCCAAGCCTTATATAATTTAATTAACACTGCAAACTCTTAACATGGGGCATACTAAAGATGTTCCTTATTGAATACCAGTTCTAATATAATGCACTGCTAATCACAGAAAATGCCTGAGTAGTCTGATAGAATAGCAGTTTATCCAGTTTACAGTTACATCTAAAGTCCAAGGGTCGTATCTCCTGAGCATCTCCTTGTTGATATGTAATACCGTGAAGGGCAGAAGTCAGCATGTATATTTTTCTGTTATATTCCCTCTCCTTATAAACCCATCAGCCTTCAATCATAAGAGCCCCAGGGACCAGCAGTTAGTGTAATGGCTATGTCGCTGGACTCCCATGTAGTCAACCGCGGTTCAAGTCCTGGACCCAGTGGCTTAAACTCACGCCAGGCGCATGCGCGTGCGTGCCCAAGATCCCGAGAGAAGAATGGAGGAGAAGGGATTGTGGTGTGGCCATCCCCCCTGGGGGTGATTTCTCACTTTCTATCTCTCTGTCTCTCTCTGTCTGTCTGGCAAGCGCATATACGCTATAGCAAAAACCTCTCCAAAAAACCAAAATATGTATATATATTATAAGAACCCTTCCCTAATTACCTTATACCTAATCTCTCAAAGGCCCCATTTTTCGACACAATAATTATATTAAATTTTCCCCCTTTCTAATCCAGACTGTATTTGGTAAGAGCAAGAAATACACCTCTGCTGAATTAAGCCACTGATATTCGTTTCTGGAATATCATCTGATCTATCAGATTATCAAATGGGCCAATGCTAGATTTATTTCAGTTTCACAATTTATCTTGCCTATTCTGGGGCCCTTATTTTGTTGAGATTTAACATACTGCAACAAATATTAATTTTGTTACTGAAATCATATGGTGTAAAGCAGAGCTATCACAAAGGTCATTCTTTATAAAGGACAATGCTAATGATGGAACACCCAGAACAAATTATTTTCATGACACAAAGTTGTTTTCAGGTCTGTTACTTACGGAGCTATAATGTATTCTAAAACCTTGAATAGAGCATCCTTTTCTGTTCTTGTATTTATCACAATGGTTTCTGATCATTAATCGTGAAAGACATCTCTGATAGCACTAGACTAATATGATAATTTCAGTGATCCATGGTGTAAAAATGCTGTGGAATGTTCAGTAGATAAACTAACGGATGCAGGTTTAGTATCAGTTCCCTCCCCGTGTTACTGACTCAGTACTTGAAATATATTCATCCATTACTTACAGCACATCTTCCGTCATAGTCAGGAGCATTTCTATTCCTGGTGCTTATTCCTCAGTCTCTAAAGCACAGGGCCCTGATTTTTAGCCCTTCGTGTAGAAATACACAAATCTGACTTGACAGTAAAAAGTATGCCTCTGGCGAGGCTATTTTCTCCCTGAAAAAAAATCAATACGTTTTATATAGAATTTTTAAAAAATGACTAAATTGTGGAAATATTTGGTAGTGAGAGCATTTCCAAATGTCTGTGCAATATACATGGAGATTCTACAGAAAGTGAGCTGTCATGGAAGAAATGTGCTTGTTTCTTTCACAGGAAAGCTAAGACAGGAACGTTCTAGCTGTTTTTATTTTTAAAAGAAAGGGAAAGGTTTTCAAAAATAATTTCTCATTATCATTTTTTCCTCAGTCATAGGTAAAATAAAAATAAAGACAAAAAGATGATCAGATAGACCCTGGAACTTGCTGATTTATGTAGTTCCTTAAGAGTTTTGTGATGAAACACAGGGTTCACCTAAACTAGTAAATGTTCTTTGCCCACCTTGCACAGAAGCACTTACCCTTGTTTCCAAAATAGAAATGTCTTTCTTTCTTTTTTTAAAGTTTGCTATAGGGAATGTGCACTTGTCAGAAAGAAGAAGTGAGAGAAAAGAGAAATGAGAAATCACCCCTCGGGGTGAATGGTCAGACTTCTAGTCCTTCTCCTTTGTTCTCTCCTTGGGATTATGGGCACACGTGTGTTTTTCAGGTCACCAGATCCAGGACTTTACCCATACAATCAGCCACATAGGATCAGCTGCCTGAGCCACCATGCCACCTGCTGGTCCCAAAACAGAAATTTGTACAATTAGAATAAATCCTACATTTCTTCTCCATAGGGAGGAGAAGGATCAGGTAGCACTGCTTGTCAACAGCACTGCTCAGTGAAGATGGGAAGGGAATCCAAACTTTCCAGATATGAGCTAAGAACACTAACCTATATTTAGACAAGTCCTTATCTTCGGATCCTTTCAAGTCCAGACAACAGTCATTTCTGGACAGGGCAAACAAGGAGATCTCCTGATTCTTTTCTTTAGGATGAACCACCTAACTCTGGCCAGGAGTATGAGAAGCTGTTTAGTTTAGAGTTTGTTGCCTTATAAGAGTGGGACAGGATGCAAGAAAGGTCAAAACTGAATGAGTGAAGAAGTCAGGAAAAACTTTGTTAAGAAAATAAATACAGGACATTATTTTTACAACAATAGAAATACTGGTAGATCTTTTAACTCACATGCTTAAATTCATATATCCCACAATTTTAGGCAAAATTTATAATGTATTTTTCAGAACTGATTCAAAATCAATGCTGGGTAGGTGAGCTTGCCTATGCAGTAGAGAACTTACTCCTTGCAGCAATCCATCAATCATCAAGACTTTAAGCAATGAAGGTTTTAAAAACTGATGTGCAAAATGAAGACAATTACTTAGGCAAAACAAATCCCACAACTTGCAGCAGCATAACATTTCTAACTAAATACTAACACAGATTTTTTAAAAAATAGTACAATAGAATTAAGGTACATTTTCTCAATTTTAAAACTATGCCAGGAAACTAATGAGTGGTAACCACAAAAGTTAAGCTTATATCATGACTCAACTTCACTTACATTGATCATTTTATTTTTAATAATATTTTCCATATTATACTGTATACTAAAATAACTCTTAAGATAGATAGAAAAAACATACAATGTTAAATAAATGTCTCGTCCTAAATCTGGGAAGAAGAGAAGATGGAGAAGTGAGTATTAAGATAGTGCCAGGTCATAGACACATTTTGTAGTTGAATGTCTTATATCTTAGCTTTAGGCTTTCTGACAACCATATCAGAGATTTTATGACTCATATGATTCACCATATTTATAAAATAAAAATGAAATTATATGCCCTATAGCATATAATTTATACTTTTTAAAACTAAGACTTAGAATGAAGTTTTTAGAAAGTTCTAAAAAGTATTCAAGTAGACATGTGTTACATATTAAATTTGAAGTGCTTTTTCCCAAAAGAGTACTAGTATTAATCATAGAAGGTCATAATATTCAAACCAAATTGGTCTAATTTCAAATAAGCAAAGTGCATTTGATTCTGTCCTGTCCTTCATTTTCACCCAAAGAGCTGACATTTTTTCTTAGGGATCATTAATGAACAAAATTTGATGTTTTCCTTATCACTCTTGCCTGAGTCTCAAATAATTAGCTTTCTCTAATTGGAAGCCTTTACTTTACTGATGGTTAAAACATACATGACTTGAAATCTTTAATGCACAATGACAACTTGATGTGAAGCTGAAGTTGTGTTGTGTTATATTATGAAATAATAGAGAGTGCTTAGGAGATTATCCAATTTTATAAGATTAAGGCTCTTCCAATGCTTGGAGACTTCTTTACAAAAAATACGTGTGTTTGTGTACATACGCACACAAAAATTTTTTATTTTACTTTATTATTTTAGAGAGAGATTTTTTGCTATAGGTGTGTGCTCTTGGCAGAGAGACAGAAAGCAAGAAATCGCTCTCCAGAAAGGATGGCTGTGCACAACCATTCTGCATTCTCCTCTCTGGATCTTAGGCAAGCATACACATGCACCTGGCCTGAGTTTTAAGTCACTGGGTCTGGGACTTGAACTATGATATACTACATTGGGGTACAGCTACATAACCATTACGTCATCTGCTGGTCTTCAGATTTAATTTTTATAAGTTAAAAAAATACTTCGTTCATGTGAATGCATTGCTAAGGAACTGTCCGTGGTACTGAAAGAGACTCATGACTGTGAGGGTGAGGCTCAAAGTTCATTAGCTTTGTGTCTGTCCCAAGTACAGTGTAAGTCCTCTTGACATGATTACCTTACAAAACACCTTCCGTTGCTTTCTTTGTGATAAAGTCGTAGGGTATCACAGGAGGAAAAAAGAAGAGCTGAAAAAGTTTTAATATTTTAATTATAAACACTAGGCAAATCTAAACAAAAATCAAAATATACTATGGGTTTTAGTTAATAGGAAATTGTCAGCATTATCTTATTAATAGTAACAAATGTAACATAACGAGTAATGAGTTAGTAAAGTACACTGTAAAGGTAAGACTATATGGAATACTATCTGCTCAATATTTCTTTTTCTTTTTCTTTTTTTTTTTCTTTTTTTGGAGAGGTTTTTGCTATAGGGTGCGTGCGCTCGCCAGACAGACAGAGAGAGACAGAGAGATAGAAAGCAGGAAATCACCCCCCGGGGGGGATGGCCACGCCGCAATCCCTTCTCCTCCATTCTCCTCTCGGGATCTTGGGCACGCACGCACTCGCGCCCGGCGTGAGTTTAAGCCGCCGGGTCCGGGACTCGAACCGCGGTCGACTACGTGGGAGTCCAGCGACATAGCCATTACGCTAACTGCTGGTCCCAATATTTCTTTTTCTTTATTTCTCTCTCTTTTTTTTTTTTTTTTTTTTTTGAGAGGTTTTTGTTATAGGGCACGTGCGCTCGCCAGACAGACAGAGAGACAGAAAGCGAGAAATCACCCCCCAGGGGGGATGGTCATGCCGCAATCCCTTCTCTTCCATTCTCCTCTCGGGATCTTGGGCACGCACGCACATGCGCCCGGCATGAGTTTAGGCCACCGGGTCCGGGACTCGAACTGCGGTCAACTACGTGGGAGTCCAGCGACATACCCATTATGCTAACTGCTGGTCCCTCTGCTCAATATTTTTGTAAATCTACAACTATTCTAAAAATAGAGAGAGTCCACCATTAAAACAGCTTCATGTAATTATACTCAATAATTAAGAATATAAGTAATCAAGTAAAACTGGCAAAAGATTTGAATAAACATTTTTCAAAGGACGTTGTACAAAAGTCACAATAAGTATGTGAATGGGTACGCAGCATTAATATAGACAGTGATACAAATCTAAACCATCATGAGATGCCATTTCACAAATGATAATGGGAGTTGAGAATATACAGAAATTAGAAATCATATATATTACAGATAGAAATATAAGTTAATGCAGCCACTTTAGAAAACTGTGGCAATTCCTCAAAGAGTTAAAATATATAGAGCTAACATATTATTTAGCAATTTCAGTCCTAAATATCTACTCAAAAGAAAATAATATATATTTCCACACAAAAAAGTGTACATAAATATTTATAGCAGCATTATTCCAAGTGGTTAAAAAATTGGAAGTAACTCTCAAATGTTCACTAACAGATTAATTAATAAATAAAATGTTCATATCTATACCTTGAATTATTATTGGGCAACAGGAAGAATGCCATATTGATACATCCTACAGGAAGAATGAACTTTATGCTAAAGGAAAGAAGCTAGTTATGAAAGACCACATTCTATAATTATATTTACATGAAATGTACAAAGTATGAGAATTCGTTAGTGGGGAGGAAGAAGCAAATAAGTGGTTGTCTAAAGCTGATGGGAGGTGAGGCATGAGGAAAGTTGTGGTGGGGAATAATCACTAACTTCTGGTAATGGCTGCATCTCTCTATAACTACACTCAACACCAGTGAACTATACACCTCAACAGGTGAACTTTATATTATGTATATTAAATATTAATGGAGATGTCAAACAAAGAATTATAATTATTTCCTTTTGCTTGGAAACCTGGCTTAAACTAGTGAATGCTGAGCGAATGCACAGAATCAACCTTTTGCACAGACGAGGGTTCTACTCTTCTGATGGCACACATTTCATGGGATTTTCTCTGAGCATAACCCTTATCTGAGAGTATCAATGACTGAAGTATCAAATACTTTTTGCAACACCTTAAGATTCTAAAGATCTTCCAGTAATACCAGAAATTTTCTTTTTCTTCTCACTTCCAGGAAAATAAACAAAATAGTGACTGTAAAGTATTAAGCTTAAGTAAATCCTTATCACATTGTCATTCATCTTCTTTTACATAAGTGCAACAGAAAACCTGCTAAGTTCCTGTGTAAAGCCTCTATTCAATAAAAGACAGGTAAGACATTATCTTTAAAAAAAAAGAAAGAAAAGAAAAACTTAATAACAAATAATGTTTCAGTTCTTTATGTAGTACAATGGCTGGAGAACAGAGTTGACTTGTCTTGAAGGGGGTATAAATCTCAAAGTGAATGTTCTCACTGCTAACTATATCTGCTCAAAGTGTGGATGTAGGAACACCTACCAGCTCTCACTGGAAATGACATACAATCATAGCAAAATCAATCATAGTCCCACACCACAGTTGGGTAGACTCAAGGTTATTTACCATTCGAGGAGATCATTAAAAAACAAACAAAAAACAACTATGAAATGAATTTTGAAAATAAATAAATATTTAAATGAGACAAAAATGAGACAAAAATGATTGCTACAGGGACCAGCAGTTGGCATAATGGCTATGTCTCTGGACTTTCATGCAGTCGACCGCGGTTCGAGTCTCAAACCCAGTGGCTTAAACTCATGCTGGGCATGTGTGTACGTGTGCCCAAGATCCTGAGAGGGGAATGGAAGGGAAGGGATTGCATTGACCACCCCCCTGGGGGTATGATTTCTCGCTTTCTGTCTCTCTCTCTTGTGAGTGCATGTGCCCTATAGCAAAAACCTCTACAAAGAAAAAAAAAATGATTGCAATACATTACACATTTTAAAAGACTTACAAATTAAAAACCTAGAAAATTGTAACAATTTTTAATATTGTTCTTTCTGTACATGACATTTTGGTAATATTTTTGGGTACATATTTAATCATCAAATATGTAATATTTTTAAAGGAAAATATTGCTACCTTTTCTCTCATATAGTTGGTAGATTTTTATTATTATAACTCTTTTTTTAAAGAATTGTTTTATTTCATTTTACTTATTATCATAATTATTATTATTATTTTTGGAGAGGTTTTGCCTATAGGGCACGTGCTCTCGCCAGAAAGACAGAGAGAGACAGAGAGATAGAAAGTGAGAAATCACCCCCCAGAGGGGATGGCCATGCCGCAATCCCTTCTCTTCCATTCTCCTCTTGGGATCTTGGGCACACACGCACACGTGCCCAGCATGAGTTTAAGCCACTGGGTCCAGGACTTGAACAGAATTCGACTACATGGGAATCAAGCAACATAGAGATTACGCCAACTGCTAGTTCCTACCATAATTATTTTTCATTGACCAGAGATATACACAGAGAGAAAAGAATTGAGAGAGAGATGGAAACTGAGAAAACAAGCTGCCAGGTTCAGGACTTGAGTGAGGTCTGCTATGTGGGCGTCCAGGGCCTTTCCCACTGTGCCACCTACTGACCCCTATAACTGATTATATATTAAAGCTTCTTGGGGCCAACAAGTGGCATAATGGTTAAGGCAACTGGATCCCACATGGCTTACTATGCGGTTAGAATGCAAATCTAGGAGCTTTAGAAACACATGGGCATGTGTGCATGCATGCCCAAAATCCTGAGAGGAGAGGGGAAGAGAGAGGATTGGAACATGGTGATCCCCTTTGCGGAGTGATTTCTCACTTCCCCTCTTTCTATTTCTCTCTCTCTCTCTGTCTCTATCTGTCTCCAGTGACTGCATGTGCCCTAAATAAAAATTCAATAAAATACAAAAGTTTTTTTGAAATTTATAATGCATTTTTATGCCATTTTACTTACTTTTTTAATTTTTAGAGGGCATGCGTGCTTGCCAGAAAGAGATAGAGAAAGCAAGGAAACACCCTCTAAAAAAAGATCGTCATGCTATAATTTCTTCTCCTTCATTTCTGCCTTCTGTTGGGATTCTAGGCATACACAGATTCATGCCTGCATATTCTATAAGTCATCATTGCTGGGATTCAAACTACAGTTGTCCATGTAGGATCTGGCTACCTAAACTACTCAGCAACAGGGCCAGCCCCACTATGTAACTTCTTAGAAGCATTAAATTTGAGGGAAACTATCAAAAAATTTTTAATATACATGTAAAATTCCAGGAAATTTGATGTTTTTTTCTGCACTGACTAGAGTATTTACTCATCATCTTTGCCTCTTACATCTTTTTAGACATAACATTTTAATAATTTTATGTTCCCACATTGATATTTATTATATCTCATGAGTTAAAAACGGAAAATTTTGAGATATGTATGTTCTGATTAACCCCTTTGTGATAAAGGGATTAGCAAAATTCAAAATCTTATTCACAAATTTTTCTTGGAATTTATCTCTTTCTCTTTATGAAATGTTACATCTAGTATTTTCTGAGATTTTTGTTTACAATTTGTTTCTAAGTGTCAAAATATTTTGTATTGATTTTGTCCCTCATATTTATTTCCATTGCTTCATATCCCATTTAATCTATTTTTCTCAGTTCTTCAATGAGCAAATATTAATTCAACAAAAAGCAACTCTTTAGGAATATCTAAATCAGACATTTGTTATTTCTCATGTGTTTTATTTATTTTTTTAAAGAATTATTTAACTTTATTTATTTTATTTATTCATTCATTTATTTTTAAATTTGATCAGAGAGAGAGAGACAGAAAGAGAGAGAGGGAAAGTGAGAAAGCACGCTACCAGGTCCAGGACTTGAACCATTGTCATCCATGTGGGAGTGTCCAGCACCTTAACCACCATGCCACCTGCTGGTCCCCTCTCATGTGTTTTATTAAAATATTCTGAAAATCTTTCAAAATTGTGATGGAATGACATATTTGAACCACATCAGCTTTTTGAATAAAATTTTGCATCTTATTTTAGTTTGTGTTGCACTTCTAAGATTTAAAAAAAAATATGTTTTATGATACTTAGCATGGTTTTTTCCCCATATTGCAAAGTGTGAACAGCTTTATAGTGGGCAGAATATCTCATTACACTTCAAAAAATTCCAAACTGGCAGCTAGATAAACTTGCAGTAAAAATATCTTTAAAATGTAATATAGTAAGAGCCAACAAATTTAGGTACTGTGAAGGCAGCTTTTTCCCTGATTACATTAAGAGAATAAACTCTTAAGTATATATTGTATACATCCTTGGTGTCCTGACTTTGTGTAAATCAAAAGTCTAGTCTATAGAAGTATTTCTCGGGGGGCAGCAGGTGGCATGACTTTTAAGGCAATGAATTCCCACATGGCCGACTGTGGTCCGAATCCCGGATGTGGTGGCTTGCTTCCTCTTTCTCTCCCTGTCTCTCTCTCTTTCTCTCTCTCTCTGTTATAAGAAAATATGCCCTATACAAATTAAAAATAGTAACAATAATAATAATAGATAAAATTAAGTAAATATATGTTTTTTTAGAAACGTATTTCTGGAACACATTCCAACATCAGGAAGGTTGGCAATAACCTAAAAACCTAAAAATTTTCTGAACATAAATATATCATGTCAAATGTTAATATGTGTCTCAAGCCTTCTTTTCATAGCTGGATCCTGAAAATAACCAAAATAATTTAAAAATAACACACAGAGCCCAGCAGGTAGCATGGTAGTTAAGGCACTGGACTCCTACGCGGCTGAGCATAGTTTAAGTCCCAGACCTGGTGGCTTACTTTCTCATTTTGCCTCTCTCTGTGTGTCGCTCCCTGGTGAGCATACATTTCCTATAGCAGATTAAATAATAATAATAATAGTGAAAAGAAAATAAACAATTCCTTAAAAGTAAATTTAAAAATAACTCACAAGAGGGAAAATATACAGACTATAGGCAGCATTTTAAACAACTGTGGTTACATAATTTATATTTGCTTTTTTCTTTTTTTTTTTTTTTGAGTTTTTACTAAAGGGCACATGTGCTCACTGGAGAAAGACAGACAGGGGATGTGAGAAATTGCATCCCCCAGTGGGCATGGGCACACCACAATCTCTTCTTCACCATTCTCTTTTCAGGATTTTGGGTATACACGAGCACATATGCCCAACATGTTTTCAAACTGCTTGGTCCAGGACTTGAACTGTGGAGTGAGTTATGTGAGATCCAGCACCTTAACCACAATGTCACCTGCTGGCCCTACATTTGTATGTTTTATAAAAATGGGTTTATGCGGGGACCAGCAGTTAGCGTAATGGCTATGTCGCTGGACTCCCGCATAGTCGACCGCGGTTCGCGTCCCGGACCTGGTGGCTTAAACTCACGCCGGGCGCGTGTGCGTGCGTGCCCAAGATCCCGAGAGGAGAATGGAGGAGAAAGGATTGCGGCGTGGCCATCCCCCCTGGGGGGGGGGTGGTTTCCTGCTTTCTGTCTCTCTGTCTCTCTCTCTCTGTCTGGCGAGCGCACGCGCCCTATAGCATAAACCTCTCCAAAAAAAAAAAAAAAAAAAATGGGTTTATGTGACCCATTACTAGGATCACCTAACTGTTTAGTAAATCTGTTTAAGGGGGTGAAAGATCAAGGACAATAAAACATGAAAAAGGGAGAAATCTCATAACAGGGTACTAAAATGAATATAACCAAATATGAATATATTTTAACAGTATTTTAAACAGGGATTAAAGATTATGGGAGTGTAAATGCTGAGCCATCTCAAGATTCTTTATCTCTTGAAAAATTTTCTACTATGGTATTTAAAAAATTCTGTATTAGATAAAATTTATTGCTATGCATTTGAATATCACAGCCATGAGTATGTGTGTCAGTGTTCTATTGGTGCTTTGTATTATTTTCTTTTTTAAAAATTTTTCTAAACAAGATTTAAAGAAAACAATTGCACTCAGAGAGAGACAGAGACAATGAGAGAAAGAAATTATTAGACAGTACCCCTTGCAGAGATGGCCACACACCAATCTCTTCTCTTCCATTCTTCTCTTGGGATTTGGGGCACAGATGCACATGCCCAGAATGTTTTTCAAGCCACCAGGTCCAGGACTCAAACTGTGTTAGGTTGGATCCAGACTCCTTAACCACCACTCCACCAGATGGTTCCTGTATTAGTTTACTGCAACTGTGTAACAAATTACTACAAAATGTGATGCCCTAAAACAATACACATATATTACCTCACAGTTTAAGTGAGTAAAATCCCAGACATAGCTTAGCTGGGTCCTTTGCTCACCCTCAAAATTAACATGTTGTGATGAAGTTGTCAGCTGAGCTGTGCTCTCATCTGGGGCCTCACCTGAAAAACAACACTTCTGGGCTCACACAACTGGGCAAAATTCATTTGCTTGTCACTGTAACTGTGGCCCTCAACTTCCAAATGTTCCTTGCAATTTCTTGCCAGGTGACCTTTCCCACAGGTAATTCATAACCTGGAGAATTCTTTCTTTAAGGCCAGCATATTTTCTCAGTCTCTGTTCTGCTAACAGAGTCTTAAAGAGCATATAACTTAACCATGAGCATAATATCCCATCATCTTTTTCTTAATTGTGTCTTTAGGAACAAGTCATAGCGGGGCCAGCAGGTGGCATGTTGGTTAAAGTCACTGGACTTCCATATGGCTGACTATGGTTCAGTCCTGGAATTGATGGCTTGCTTTCTCACTTACCCTCTCTTTTTTTGTCTCTCTCTGATCAAGTTGGGAAATATAATAATAATAATAATAATAATAATAATAATAATAATAATAAATGAAGTTAAATAAATAAAATAATTATTTTTTAAAAAAGGAAAGAAATCACATTCAACATGAGAGGATCATACCAGGGAACAGAGCTATCAGGAACTGTCTTAGAACTTTCCCGCTATGATATGGAGATTTGTGACTCACAATAATTTTGCGTTCTTATTTTAATTACCTAAGAATCATAGGTATTCTAGAGCAAGCTAATAATGTTAAGAAAAGTCTGATTTTGTGTGAGGGAAAAAATCAAGTTCAGAAGCATTTGTCAACATTTAGTAAAAGTAGAGAATCTTTATGAGCAGAGTATCTGAGTATCTTATTCCATATTATCTTATATTTACTCCATGAAAAATTATTCTATTTTGTTTGCACATGTATAAGACTTCTACAAGAATGCAGTGGTCTTTGTGAACAACTTGACCAAAGTAAGTTGATAGTTGGAAAAAAAAAAATTTTTTCACTAAGAGAGAAGATCTATAAATGCATATTAAGGAAAAGGCTCTGTAAATACTACAAGGCCATGTTCCTAGAACAAATAAAAATATAATGAGAATATAGAGTTTATATATATATATATATATATGTGTGTGTGTGTGTGTGTGTGTGTGTGTGTGTATTTTTTTCCTTCCATTAGATAAAGAGGGAGAGGGAGAGAGGCACCCCGACCTCATCATGCTACAGTCCCTCCTCCCTTCAACCCTCCAGCCAGCTGGGATCACGGGTATATCTGGCAAGTTCAGGTGGGTTTGAGTTTCAAACCCCACATGGCTCCAGGACCATACAGCCGGTCTCGTCACCTGAGCTACCACAGTTGGTCCCTCCTTTACTATTATTGTATAATAAATGCAGAGTCATGTGGAAACAAAGCTAACAGAACAAGTAGTCCTGCTCATACTCTGGGAGGTTTGCAAAAACAGTCAACATTTAGAGGGCATTTTTATGAGTGAATAAAGAAAGAAGAGATGTGGAGAGAACTAAAGAGAAAAGTATTAGTGTGTGCAAATGCTACTTGATTGAAAAAAAAAAAAAAACATAAAATGCTTTATCTGAGGTATATTGAAGACATCATTATGTTCCAGGCATGTGTGCATGCGTGCCCAAGATCCTGAGAGGAGAATGGAGGAGAAGGGATTGCAGCGTGGCCATTCCCCCTAGGGAGTGATTTCTCGCTTTCTGTCTATCTGACTCTTTCTGTCTTTCTGGAGAGCACTCGCGCCCTATAGCAAAAACTTCTCCAAAAGAAAGAAAGAAAAAAAAAAAAAAGACATCGTTATGTTTAAAAATTGGAGGAAAACAGCAGTAGATGTAATTGTTCAGCTAGACTGGAAGCAGTTGAAGAAAAAGCATGTATTTCTAGATCTAGAGCAGGATTTTCTTCTTTAGGCAACGGGAATTTGTTTTAAGTGGTGGCTAAGTAACATCTCTATTTAAAAGTCAATGAATTACTTTGGGAAGAATATATTAGAGGGGATGGATTTGCAGATAGGGACAAAATAAAAAGCAATTAGGATTTATATTTGTATATTTGACTTTTCTAGAGAATGTGAATTAAGCAAAGTAGGTTGCCATTGCCTGATATCTGAGGAATTCCTGGATGATTTAGAGGATGTGGTGCATAAATTGTGAATAACTGAAAAGCAAACTCTGAATTTCTATCAGAAGGAAGGAAAGGGAAAGGGGAAAAAAGTTTCCTGATTGCAAAGGATACTGAATCTAATGACTGTATAGTTGTTGCACTGAGGTATAACCCTGTCTAGACAACAAGTAATAGCATTTCCAGTAGTTAACATTAAGAATTGTAAGTCAATTTCTCATGGACTTCTGTGATGGGGAGGAATAATGTATACCATGAGCTTAGTTCCCAGATGATGAGGGATTTTTACAAAGTCAATGGCAACTGCAATAAAGAGGAGGAATAAAAATGAGTAACATTTAGCTGCAAAATAATTATTTGCCTGTGAAAAATGAGAGGGAAGCTCTTGAAAATGTCCTTTATGCTTCTAGCTCAAACATGTCAGAACTGGTGATGTCAGTAACAGAATCATAAAGAGGACAAATAAATCTGGTAAACACCTACTGATGACCTTTAGGGCAATATATCTGAATGTTTGGAATCAAAAGAGAAAACTATACAGTGGAGATTGCTGGGAAAATGAAATTCAGTTTTATAGTTTAAAGTGAATTTTTTAGCGGACCAGCAGATGGAGTAATGGTTATGTCACTGGACTCCCACAAAGTTGACCATAGTTCAAGTCCCAAAAATGATGGCTTCAAACTCATGCTGGCTACATGTGCATGTGTACCCCAAATCTCAAGAGGACAATGGAGAAGGGATTGTGGAATAGCCATCCTCCTTGGTGGGTGATAACTCACTTTCTGTCTCTCTGGGGAGCACATGCATCCTACATCAAATCTAAAAAAATAAAATAAAAAATATAAAAAATACAATGGATCTGTTAGAATGGCAAGAAGATTTTTTCCCTATTTTATTCGCAAAATTTACAAAACTATTTTTGAGGAAAAACATGTTTAACTTGTAAAAGAATTTATACGATTTTAATATTCTTGTTGGTTAAATGAGAAAAAAATCAGTGGGAATAGTTATATCAGAGTGGATGAGAATATTGAACCTTTTGTGATGTCTCAGTTTAGATCTGTTTAGCTCTTCAAGTGAATAAATATACTTTTCTATAACAAACATTTTAATAGTTTTTATTTTACTTTTATTATCAGAGGGCACATGTGTTTATCAGAGAGAAAGAGGGAGAAACATAGAGAGGGACCCTCCCAACAAACCCCCTTACATCACAATCCTTTCTCCCCCATTTCTCCACTCCATTAGTGTTTGGGGCACACACATACGTGACTAGCATGCTTTGGAAACCACTTGGGACAGGATTAAAACTGCAACTGGGGGGGACCAGCAGTTAGCGTAATGGCTATGTCGCTGGACTCCCACGTAGTCGACCGCGGTTTGAGTCCCAGACCCGGTGGCTTAAAACTCACGCCGGGTGCGTGTGCGTGCGTGCCCAAGATCCCAGGAGGAGAATGGAGGAGAAGGGATTGTGGCATGGCCATCCCCCTGGGGGGTGATTTCTCTCTTTCTGTCTCTCTGTCTCTCTCTGTCTATCTGGCGAGTGCACGTACTCTATAGCAAAAACCTCTCCCCCAAAAAAAAAAAAAAAAAAAAAAAAAAAAAACTGCAGTTGGGACCAAGATATGGTGTGGTGGTTAAGACACTAGATTGCAGAAGATTATGAAGATAATAAAAAGAAAAAGAAAAAACAAAAAAGAAAAAAAAGACACTAGATTGCCACCTGGCTGCTTGTAATTCAAGCCTTGGACCTGGAGGATTGAAAATCACATTGGGGGGACCAGCAGTTAGCATAATGGCTATGTTGCTGGACTCCCATGTAGTCGACCTCGGTTCGCATCCCGGACCCGGTGGCTTAAACTCACACCGGGCGTGTGTGCGTGCGTGCCTAAGATCCTGAGAGGAGAATGGAGGAGAAGGGATTGTGGCGTGGCCATCCTCCCGAGGGGTGATTTCTCGCTTTCTGTCTCTCTGTCTCTCTCTGTCTGTCTGGAGAGCACACACGCCCTATAGCAAAAACCTCTCCAAATAAAAAGAAAAAGAAAAAAAAAATAGAAAATCACATTGGGTGCACTTGTATGTGTCCCCAAAATCCAGAGAGGAGAATGGAGGAGAAGGGGGATTGTGGCAGGGCCATTCTCACTGGGGGGGAGGGGGGGGATTTCTTACTTTCTCTCTCACCATCTCTCTGGTGAATGCACACATTCCATGACAAAATAAATAAATAAATAATATAATATAATATAAAAAACTACAGTTGGCTTGTGGATTCAGGTTCCCTATACACAGTGTTGTACTCTCAGACCAACCCTCTACAACAAATGCTTTATCAAATATATAATTTGTAACATAAATAATCTGAAGAGTATACAATACAGCCTATTTAGGCTATTTATTTCTGTATAACAAACTGTCTCCAAAATTAATAGCTTATATCAGGAAATAGAAAACTATGACCCAAGGGTCAAATCCTGTTTGCAATTTGCTTATGTGTTATCCATGAGTAAAGAGTAGCTTTTGCATTATTAAAGGACTGTAAAACAGAAAAAAAAATGAAGTAGAGGAAGAAAAAGAAAATAAGGAGAAGAAAAGAGAAGAATAAAGAAAAAGAAAATAAAGAAAAATGTGCAACAGAGATCACATGTGTCTCCACATAGAGTCCTTTACAGGAATGTTTGCTGGCCTGGGCCAAACACATTCATAAGGGTCTGTTCTTCTTGACTTTGCATTTCAGACAGGCTTTAAAGAGATGTCTCCATAGTGACTCACAGGGTATTGGCTGGAGTTCCTAAAATGGAGCTGGGGGCGTCCAAAAGGGTCTTGGTCCCGTGACCTGCGGTTGGTTCTTGGTATTGTCTTGGGAGCTCAGAAAGAGTGGCCAGTTGGAAAGACTAGTGACCCGGGATTCAGTTGGAGATAGCATTGGAAGGAACATGTAGGTCTGAGCTCCTCACTTTTTGTGTTTTATTACCTGACTGAGCAGACACTCACAAGAGAGAGACAGAGAGACAAAGGGAGAAGGAGAAGGCACCCCACAGTGGGGCATGATGGTGCCTGCCTTTGAGGGGTGTGTGTACACACACCTGTGTGTTTATAAGCCACCAGGGCTTGAATTTAAAGGTGTAGTAGGCCATGTGAGGTGCTGATTTCTTAACCATGAGACCAAGGAGCTGGCTTTTTATGGGCTCCCAGATTCTCTTTATGTGACTCTGTTGAACTCCTCACAGAATGGTGCTTGAAATTTTATCTTATTTTATTTTATTATTATTTTATTTTAGGTATAGTATAAATCAGAGAGTTTATTAGCAAAGCAGGGCGTTTATTAAAGGAGAGGGAAGGAAAAACAGAGCTCCCAAGAAGGAAGGGGTTCTGGAAAATGGATTGCTAAGGAAGAACTGTGGAGAGGGGTTTTTATTTGGGTAAGGAAGGGACAATCCCACCTAGAACAAGTCCAGGTGCTTAAAATTTTAAAAAGGAGCATTCCAAGAGATGTGACAGCAGAGGACTTCTTAAGATCCAGCCTGCAAGTTACAGAGCATTACCAGACAGCTTCTAAGGGGAGGGGAAATCAAACTTACTTTCTAAAAAGAATGAGAAAGGGTTTCCTTTTTTAGTTTACCACATGGTCCTTGGAATAAAGCTAATAAAGCCAACTCTAAACACAACAGAACTTTACACAATTTAAAACTCAATTTTATTGAAAAGATTAATCATATATATGGGTAATATGTATTTTATGATGCTATATATTTCTAGATTCTCAAGCCCTTTTTTATTTTTTCTTTTTTTTTCTGCTGCAAACAATAAGTAAAACTTAACCTAGTATTTGCATTTGTCAAATAGCTTATTTCAACAGCTTAACAACTTTTTTTTTTATTCTTATTAAGTATAATGAAAAGGGTAACTGACGATATTTAGAATATTGATGTTATATTAACATACTAGAGAGGTATTTCTATCAAGATTTCAAGTGACATTGGAAGTTAAAAGTATATAAGAATGTTTGATGTTAGCTTAGGAATCAATACAATCTAAAAATAGAAGTTCAAAGAAGAAAAAAATCAACATTTTGTAGTACAGGTGGCAAAGTATACCATGGCAGAGAAAGTTAATTAAGAACAAATACCTTGGTTAAAAATTAAAGTTTTAAAATTCAAGCTTATTTGTTTAATGTCTATAGCAAATACATATTGAGGAAGTAGAAGGTTTTGCTTTTCTTCAGAAATGTCATAAATAATTTTTCTACCATTAATTGTGATGGTGATACATTAGTGGAGTGGATATATATGTATCTCTTTAAGTTCATTAAAAAATGATTGGAGCTCTTATTAATAAGTTTGTCTTTGTCTTTGTGTTGAATATTATTTGTGCTAGATCTTAAAAATCAAGATGGCTGGCCCAGCAGTTGCCTATGGGCTTAGTCACTGGACTCCCACATGGCCAACCGCAGTCCCTGATGGTGGTTTGAAACATGCCAAGCACATGTACGTGCATGCCCACAATTCTGGGAGGAGAATAGAGCAGAAGGGGTTGAAGCGTGGTTATTTCCCCTGGAGGGTAATTCCTTACTTTTCCTCTCACCATCTCTGTCTCTTTCTCTCTCCCCAGCAAGCACATGGTCCCTAAGGCAAAAACCAAAAACCTCTACAACGAAAAACAAAACAAAACAAAAAATAGGAGATGAATTTCCTGATAGTATGACAAGATTTACAAAGCCATAATTTCCTACTTGCAATAGTGTGAAATATAATTAATGTTCAGTAATAAAATTCACTTTAAAGTGTACATTTCAAGAGCATACACATACACAGAAATGAGTTTGTGTAGTGCGTATCCCTAGGCAGATGTAGGTGAAATCTATGCACAAAAAGTAAATGTCACATAACAGTTCCAATGTGTTTCTTATTAAAATTCAATAGAGAAAAAAAAATTTTCTCACGTACTAACCAGTTAACCTACCACAGTTTTATAGATGCTGGCAAAAGATTCCAGCCTCTTGGGGCAGACACAAAGGACCTTATTATTATATTGGAGCAGGCAACATGAGTTTTGTATACATGCTTGTTCACGCACCACAAATCCCATGGAGGCAATGCAGGTGGGTTTAGATAAAGACTGTAAATGTTATGATTTACATCATTGTAGAGAACCATGAGCTTTGGAAACACTAAACTTTATAATAAGATGCAAGAAAATCTGTCCAAACTTTGCCCAGAAGGAACACATTATGTTTATTAAACCTGAGCACATCTGCCTTCTGCTCTTGAGGGAGAAACAATCCCTGTCTTACAAGGCTGTTCATGAAACAAATATCCATGTAAAGATTGTCCGGAAAAAGGCTATCAGTGTCTTTGCTCACATGACATGAAGAAATGCAAGAGGTCCATGTTGAATTGTCTCCCAAAATATATAGCTCCATCTTCTTACTCTTTAATTTAAAATGTAAAATATGTGTTTATGCATAAAAAGACATAATACAATCACTATAATCAAGAAATGAGGATTTAATGAATAGCAAAAATAGTATAATTCATAAATTTAAAAACAACCTTTATTATTAGACTTTTCATATTGAATGAATATGTCGGCCTAGTTACCATTGAAATATGATATTGAAATACATAACTTTACACTAGGACTTTAGGTGTTTAATATTTTTTTAAAGAATTATTTTATTGGGACCAGCAGTTAGCGTAATGTCTATGTTGCTGGACTCCCATGCAGTCGACCGCGGTTCGCGTCCTGGACCTGGTGGCTTAAAACTCACACCGGGCGCGTGTACGTGCGTGCCCAAGATCCCAAGAGGAGAATGGAGGAGAAGGGATTGCGGCATGGCCATCCCCCCGGGGGGGTGATTTCTCGTTTTCTATCTCTCTGTCTCTGTCTGTCTGTCTGGCAAGTGCATGTACCCTATAGCAAAAACCTCTCCAAGAAAAGAATTATTCTATTTAACTTTATTTATTTATTTATTTTAATTTGACCAGAGAAAGACAGAGTGAGAGAGAGTGAGAAAGCAAGACACCAGGTCTGGGACTTGTCCCACGGGCAGCCATAAGGGAGTTCAGCACCCTTAACCACCATGCCACCTGCTGGCCCCATCTATAATGTTTTCTAAATGCTTCCCTTATTGATGAAATCATTTTAAAATTTAATATAAATTTTTGTCTATTATGGGTTTGAAGATGAAACTACGCTGACACTAATATTTAATTTGAAATTTCCTTCTGTAAATCAGATTGTCAATAATGATATAATTTGTGAACCAGCAGTTAGCGTAATGGCTATTTCGCTGGACTCCCACATAGTCGACCACGGTTCGCGTCCTGGACCCGGTGGCTTACAACTCACGCCGGGCGCGTGTGTGTGCGTGCCCAAGATCCCGAGAGGAGAATGGAGGAGAAGGGATTGCGGCGTGACCAATCCCCTCTGGGGGGTGATCTCTTGCTTTCTGTCTCTATGTCTCTTTCTGTCTGTCTGGCGAGTGCAAGCACCCTATAGCAAAAACCTCTCAAAAAAAATAATAATGATATAATTTAACATCTAAAAATAATTGCCGAGACTTTTGTTAAAAAACAAAACAAAACAAACAAATAAAAAAACAACTTTTCCCTATGTTTTCTTCTAGTAGTTTCATAGTTTTTAGGACTGCTGTTTAAATCTTTAATCCAAATTGTGTTTATTTTTGTATGTGAGGTAAGGTAAGTGTCCAGTTTCACTCTTCCGCATGTGAAGATTATGCTTTCTGAATACTATTGAAGAGATGTTTCTTTTCCATTGTGTAAGCTTGAACATAATGAGTGGATTTATTTAAGTTCTCTATTTAAATCTGTTGGTCTATATGTCTGATTTTGCACTAGTACCATGCTGTTTTGATTATTATAGCTTTGTAGCTGTTTTTGAGATCAGATAGTGTAATTCATCTTGCTTTGTTCTTTTTGCAAAATTGCTACTCACTAATAGGTCATATAGTCCAATTCAATGTTTATCAATGAATAAATGTATTATTTTTCATACTTTATTTTAATCTATGCATGGAATGTGTTTTTGGAAAAAAATTAATTTAGAGCCTCAATATTGTTTATCTGGTTCTATGTGGTTTAAAATTAGAGTAACCGTATGATTTGTTGTCCAAACTAAAGCATTTTTTAGAGTTTCAAAGTATGCTATTTGTTATTAAACCATGCATATGTACGTCAAGATTATATCAAACAAGGATATACAACCATTCTACTTAAAATCTTCAAATTATATAAGCATACATAAGTTTTATTTTTGATCTTAAATATTTTATACTGACATTTCATATCAAGTAAGGCTGGTTCTTAGTAAGCAAGGCTGTGTATGATCAGCATTTTGAAGAAGTTGTCACATCTTCACTGTGATATTGGAGCATTAGACAAATTCAACCTCTCTGATTTCCCCCTAGTAATGTTTCACTTCAATTCTTTTTTAAGAATTCATAGCAGAAGTCAGAAGATTCTATATTTATTGTGCATTTTTCTCTATCAAACACTGTGTTATGAGCTCCTCATCAATATTCTCTCACAATATTGTGGTAAAGGTTCTATAATTCTCACTATTACATAGGTGATAAAATGAAACCTTAACTTAGGTGATGTGTGCAAAGTCTCTTGATCTATAAGGATTGGAGACAAGTTTTGATTCTGGTCATTCTGACTCTATAATTTGTATTTTTAGCAACTATAATATTTTGACATATATATGGTCTTAATATCAGCGAGTCAGCCTTCTTACTATACCATGGGTTTAATCTGAGATGAATAATCATGAGAGCAAAGTGCTAACAGTAGATTACTTTCACTAGACAGTGGAAAAATAGTTGGTCACTTAAATTTATTTTGCAAAAAAACGTGGTAGTGACCAAGGTGACCTGAAGCCATGGATACTGATGAGCTACAGTAAGCTGGAGTGATTCTATAGCTCAATTATTTTGCTTTACAATTTCCCCAGATTTTGAAATATGAGTCTCATAACTTAGGTTCACCAGCTGAATCACATTTTGATAGTAAATGTAGAAAATGTAGCCAGTGATGAATGAATAAATTCTACCACTGGGAAAGATAAAAGTGAAATCCTCTTGAAATCACCCACCAGGTTTTAGCCCTCTCAATACATAGATTTATACCTTAACCTTTGAGAGTAGAGAACATAAAAGGAAGATGTGAACTTGCAAAACCTAGACTGCTATAGGAAAATTTTATGTATTTCTATCTCCATGCTCACTAAGGGAATGTCTAGAGAGTATGTCTTTCATTCAGCCTTCTAATGCTTGAGAAGAAATTGCAACAGAGCCCAGTCCATATGGGCCAACAGTCTATGATAAGAATACCAACATGGCTATCATACAGGTGTCCTTCCAGGAGGATGAGCGGAAAGAGGAAAACTTGTTTTTATGGTCTCAAATTAAGGTTTGCTCAAATTAGGTCCACTAAGAACATGTGTTGCTTCATTGTTTGCTCTCTTTCCCTAAGAAAAGGTCCAGCCGGGTAATTTAAGCATCCAGAACACTCAATTTCATGAGGATCACAGAATGATCAAGGAAAAGATATAGACTGCCTCTTTTGCAAAAGTTTTGTGCTATTCTCAGCTCCTATATGAACATCTATATAGAAACTTAGATGGGGGGGCTAGTCCATGGTGTAGTGGTTAAGAAGGCTGAATCCCACAAGGTTGGCCTTGTTCATATCCTGGACCTGGAAAAACACACCTGGCAGATGTGTGTGAATCTCCAAAATTCTGAAAGGAGAGACAAATCAAGAAGGGGTTACCGTGGGACCCTCTTCCATGAAGAGGTTGTGCGCTTTTTCACTTTCACTTTCTCTGTGTCTCTCTCCAGTAAGTACACATATCCTTTACCAAGGTTTTTTCAAAAAAGAAATGCAGATAGGAACCTAAACTCACAGTATAATGATTCAGACATAAATGACATAAAAGAACCTAGAAATCACTAAGTCTAATGGAAAAGCAAGTAGATCCAATAGGACTGTCCTCACTTTCTCAGACATATCTCTATTAGTACAATCACATATACAGACATAACAGGGCTAAAATAAGTTTTTTATGCTGATTTCCTGATGTTAACCACTGAATCCTGTGTAATCTGTAAAGAATAGAGTTCTGTTTAGTTCATGGTTTTAGAGGTCCATTACCAAGGGTCCTTATCGGGTGAGGATCCTGGTGGTGACTCTCTGCAAAGTCCTGAGGTCACATGGCAAGACGGCAAGAGTGAGCATGCGGTCATGTAGCTCTGCTCTTGTCTCACACCATCTCTGTATACACCCACCAGAATTCAATCATGGAGGCTCCATGAACATGACCTTATCTAATGCTAATCACTTCCCAAAGACTCCAACTCTTGATCCCATAGTTGAATTAAGTTTCTACTCTCTTAATATCATCATGACAAAATTTCAATCAATGAATTTGGTGAGACACATTCAAATCAGAACACAAGCATGGTTGTGGCATAGTTTGTATTCAGGCATATAAAACACTTCTATTATTATGCTTCAAGCCAGACACACACCTTTTTGTTTTTGCTGTAGAATGCATATGCTCATCAGAGAGAGACAGAAACAGAGAGAGAGACAGAGACAGAGAGAGAGAAGAGAGAGACAAAGAAAGTTAGAAATAACTCCCCAGGCATGATGGTCACATGATCTCCTCCATTCTTCAATTGGGATTTGAGCACACATGCACATGGGTCTGGTGTGATTTCTAACCACTGTGTCCAGGACTTGAACCACATAGTTGACCCTATGAGGGCCAGAACCTTAATATCCATGCCACCTGCTCACCCCAGACACATACTTTTAATATTTCCTTTAGTAGTCCCTAACCCAGACCAATTTGTACCACTTTCTTTTCCCTATGGTCTTATCAAGTATAAAAGTAGCATTTTAAAAATTATATTTAGTGTTGTATATCATTTAAATGAAAAAAATCTCATCTGAAACTTAGCTAGAGTTTGTAGAAATGAAGGTGAGGATGACAGAAGCTCCACGCTGAACCTCCACAGGTGATCACATCTTAAATAGAAAAGTAGCTCGTTAGTTACAATTTTGTACATTAACTGATATAATAATGTTCTGCACAGGATTATGAAAATGGATGTTTTTAGATTTCCCATGAATTTAAAGGCAGCTTTGATCATTCATTAAGAAACTGTATTTTATTGAAAAAGAACTGACAAATAGATGATCCTACTATGTAAATGATATAACGAAGTAGTGATTTATTTTATTTACAGAAAAATGTCAAGAACAAAGTGTCTGACATGCAGCGGGCAGCAGATTAATATTTGTTGAATAAATGACAAAATATGGTAAATTTGTGAGGCTTAATGAATTTCGTCCTGATACAGAGGGAGTATCGTGGCTAATGTTGCCTGCAGTGCTCGGGCAGCATCGTAATAACAGAAGGCAGATGGGATGGTGTGGAGGAAGGGCAGGGTAAATAAGCAGGGCTGTGTTTCTTTGGTGGTGGCCTCTCTAAACTAGCAAGTGAATATGGCAACAAAGAGTAGAAATGGAAAAGAAAAAAAAAGAAGAAAAAAAAAAAAACTCTATTTGCTGTCTGATTCTTTGGGTCTAGAAACTCTATAGAGTCCTCCATGCCTGGAACGTTGGGCATAGAATAGTGAACTAAAATTATTACACTTATGTAACTGTAATTCTACTCTTCTGCCTGTCTTTCCATAATTGAGTTTACAGAGTGGAATGGAGTTCTAGTCTCTTCATTATTTAGATTTTTAGGGTTTTTGTTCCTTCTAATTTAAACAACAAATGGTCAAATGTGCCATAGAAAGTGTGTAAAATTCATGCTTAACTGGATGGGGGCTCATAAAATAATTGTAAGCTGAAGATCAGTATATTTCATCTTATGGTTTAGGACAGTGACTCTAGCAACAGCGTAAGGGCAAAAGTGAGGAGACTCACTCAATATCGAAGAGTAGAAAGAAGTTTATTCATACACTCCTTAGCTTGTTCTTGAATAAAGATGTATTAATCACTGAACATATTTGAGAATCTGTACTATGCACAGGGATACAGCTATGAACAATTTTGTATTCATACAGCTATGGGCAAGCTCCATTTCTGTTTTTGTGGAGTTTGCCATTTAGAACAGATGAACTAGTGAGGTTAAGCCTTCTGAATGATGAGAACAAGTGGAAACAGAGTTCAATGGTGGTATACAGAATAGCCTAAAGATGCGCCTGAATGGGACCAGCAGTTAGCGTAATGGCTATGTCGCTGGACTCCCATGTAGTCAACCGCGGTTCACGTCCCGGACCCGGTGGCTTAAAACTCACACCAGGCGCTTGTGCGTGTGTGGCCAAGATCCCGAGAGGAGAATGGAGGAGAAGGGATTGCGGCGTGGCCATCCCCCCTGTGTGGTGATTTCTCGCTTTCTGTCTCTCTGTTTCTCTCTGTCTGTCTGGTGAGTGCACGCGCCCTATAGCAAAAACTCAAAAAAAAAAAAAAAAAAAAAAAAAAAAAAAAAAAAAAAAAAAAAAAAAAAAAAAAAAAAAAGATGCGCCTGAAGACATAAAAAAAGAATGCAGTGAACTATAAATAGAAGTAGAAATTAACTTGATGGACAGAAAAAGAATATCCTGGACCAAAGATAAAACATAATGGGAGTTCTTGAAAGAAATGATGAGCAGCATTGATAGAATGAATCATAGCGTGAGGGGGAGTCGATAGTGAGGAATGAGAAGACAGAAATGTGCTTGATTGAGACAATATACAGCGTACTCTAGATGGAAAATCTCACTTTGTATGCTGTAATGATGTACAGTGAATGAATGTAAATAAATAAATTTAATTAAAAAGAAATAAAAAGGAGAAAAAAGGAAAAAATTGGACAAACAAAATCACAAATAAAATGGCATAAATTAAAAAAAAAAAGCAAAGAAATAGGCTAGGAAGAATTTTGAATGTTTCCCCAAAGTCAAAGAAATAAAGTGAGGATAAATTAAAGGGCAGAAACATGCAAAATCTTAGTAAGAGAAACACAAGGATGGAAAAAGGCAAGAGAGAACTGAAGCACGAGAAGGACTCAACTCACCATTGCCATGTTTGATGAGCCAAAGAATGCAGGTGGCTTCTGTACACGAGGAAGGGCCCTCAGCATAGTCAGCAAGAACATGAGAACCATAGTCTTGTAACTCCAGGAACTGGATTCTTCTGACAACCCGAAAAAACAAGGAAATAGATGAGCTCTTAGAGCCTCTGGGAAGGAATGAATGATACCCTGGCAACACCTTCTTGTGCTTCCCAGAGAGAGACATTGAAAGGGAGAGTGAGAAAATACCCCTTAGCTCCCAGGAGGGATGGCCATGCTGCAATCCCTTCTCTTCCATTCTCTTCCTGGGATTTTGGGCATGCATGCACATGTATCTGGAATGATTGATTTATAAGCCACCAGGTCCAGGACTTGAACTGCAACTGGCAGGAGTCCAGTAACTTAACCACTATGTCACCTGCTAACCCAACTGCCTTTATTTCTGATACTGATACTGTGTCAGAACTATGAGATAATCATGTATTACGTTAAGCTGTGTATTAGGGTTCTTAAAGAGACAGGATCAATAGGACCAACAGCTAGATATGAAAATAAATAGTTATAGCTGGAGAAAGAGAAATATGAGGGGGATTTATTAAAGGAATTGATTTACATAATTACAACAGCTGAGAGCTCCCATAACATGCAAGCTAGTGAACCAGGAAAGTCAATAGCATGACTCAGCCCAAGTCTACCCTCAGAACCAAGGAATCCCATGGTGTATCTCTCAGTTCAAGGTCAAATACCTGAGAACCCCGGGGGAGGGGAGATGTGGGGGGATGGTATAAGTCTTTGAGTCTAAGGAGACACAGGTCTTGGACTTAACTGAGCCTAGAGTTCATAAATCTGGGGGAGGAAAAGAAACATGTCTCAAGTCCAGAAGAGAGAGAGAAAATTGTCTTTCCTCTGCTCCTTTTCTGTTCTGTCTGGGCCCCTGATTGACTAGATAGTGCCTACCTGGATTAATAACAGATCATCTCTATTCAGTCTACTGATTCATAGGATAATCTCTTCTGAAAACAACTTCACAGACACATCCAGAAATAATGCTCTATCAGTTCTGTAGGTATTCCTTAAGTCCAGTCAACTTGACATGTAAAATTAACTATCACAAGCTACCAATTGTGTGCTAATTTGTTATAGCTACACTAGAAAATTAATATACTTGTATTTAAATTATTTCCATGAACAGCATGTTATGCTCATGATGTCTTAAATGATAGACATAGGAGAAACACTAATTAAAATGTGGAGGCTGACTGACATAAATTGGGAAACATCCTACTCCTATTTCTCTATAGTATATTCAACTATGCAAATTGCATAAGACAACGTTTTCTGAGGTTAAGCCACATTTAATACTGATATTATAGCAGAAATGTTATTGAATTTAAGGAATTTGTAGTTCTGTTGGTTTGGAAGTTTTAAAGAAAAACCAAAAGTATAGTCTTGATAATCAGGATAGCACATTTATGGTGTATAATTTATCATGGGTAACAAACACTAAAATGAAATAGTGCAACCAACTCTATTTTCTAGCAATAATAAGTTTTTGTTTTACCTCGAGGGTTCATGGGCCAGTTCACCCAGCAATAGATTGAAATGAACTTCAGGTCCTCAGATTCTTAGACTTATATGTATTACTCTATATATGTTGATCTTTATTTTATTTATTTTTCCATTTTTTGTAGTTTATATTACTTATATCATACCTGTTCAAAATAAAAACTACTGATGACTTTTTACTAGGAAAATAAATGATTGCTGAGAACTTGGCGTACAGAATGTGTAGCTCATTTTAGTCCCCTTGTTTGAAATTATACTGTGAAATTGAGCTGTGTGAAGACAGATCAGTTGACGTTGTCGTCCATCAAAACATGAACACAACGAGAAATGGTGCCAAGTGTTAGTAGTTAAGGTTCACTGTGTTTCCATTGCAGGGATGAAGCCAAAATAATTTAGATTTCATTTTTTTTTTCTTTTTTTAAAATTCAGGCAGATTTTTTCTATAAGGCACATGTGCTCACCAGAAAGACAGAGAAAAACAGAGAAACAGAAAGCAAGAAGTCATGCCCCCAGGGGTCATGGCCACACTGCAACCTCTTTTCCTCCATTTTTCTCTCAGGATTTTGGGCACACATGTACATGTACCCAGCGAAAGTTTCAAACTTCTGTGTCTGGGACTTGAACGATGGTTAGCAATGTGGGAGTCCAGATATGTAACCATTATACCTTCTACCGGTCACAAGTTTTCAATTTATTTTTAAAATGACCCAGAATTTCTCAGCATTTAAGAGAGAAAGTTACCTTTAGTGTATAGAAACAATGACCATATTATTCATTCAATTTCTATTCTATATGTGATCTATGTTCAAGTTTTTTCTTTTTTGATCTCATACTTTCAATGTTTTATGTTTCCTAGGCAGAAAAACAGATCTATAAAAATAATCTTAATCTCTCTTTTTTTTTAAGTTACACAAATCATAACATGAGAACAGATCAGATTCATTTAACAATATAAAAATAATTGAATATCACTTGCATAAAGTTATATGAGATTCTGCTTTTTCAGAATAGACATAGCAATTTCATTTTTATTTTTGTCCATAATTTCTCTACCACTACAATATATATTCTTATGGAGTCTATTGTTCAGAGTAATTTACAAATAATTTAGCAAATTATAATTGATATATTTTTTGTTATGTTTTCTGAGGTTGTAATAAAAAATTATGGTTTCTTCCTCAAAATTTTACATTAGAATTAGATGAAAATAAAATAATTACTATTGCATTTATGATCTTGGTAAATAGATGGTCACAGATTTTTAAGTTCTATTTTATTAGAAAGGCAGACCTTGCATAGCTGAAAATTTATTAATGTTTTCAAATGCAGGCAAAGAAAATTAAATAAACTAAATGAAAACTTGACTCGATCTAGCCATAAGTCAACATTCTATTAAGACCTAAGCAAACCAATAGCATAGTACTTACCACAGGACATGGAGAGGCAGTGATGATCTGTCTCTTTCATGTGGCTTCTCTCAGTCACATGTGTATCTTTTCTTTTTTAATCTTTAGATTATGATATTTACCATAAATCTAGTCTTGGGTTCTCAATATATATTTTTGTAAAGCTTTATGTTCTCCCAAGCTATGGGTAAGATAGAATTTGAGCCATGGATATAATAGGACCCTGGAGATGCTCTTTGTGCCTGAATCTTATGAGCATGTTGTCTTATAATGACAATGACACATGCAGATTAATATCACCTCCATGGTATGAGACTCACGGATCTCTTCAAGTCACTTTGTGTGTACGTGTGTGGAATTTGGATCATTGCACCAAGAATCTCTGGTCTAGTTGCATATTCATACCAAAGAAAACAAATCCCTGAACTCAATTTATGTTCAAAGATCAAGATGTTCCAAGAACTTGGAACACCTTTAGACTACACGTACTCCTAGCAGGTTCTCTAACTAAACAGTTATTCAGTAGTTGCCTAGGGGTGGAAATTCAGGAGACAGACATGACAGTGGGATAGCCATCTTCATAGAATCATCTGTACCTTTGCAATTGGCCAGCTCTTTCTAAGTTTTGCTTTATAAGTTCCCACTTCTGTTTTCATCCAGTTTGTGCAATTTACAAATCCCAGCAAAGCATATCTTGATTTAAAATATATGCTACTATTTGCCATGGATTTTATTAATCTCAAACATTGTAGCAAGACATTTAGGAGTGACTTGATCAGTGACAACTAAAGAAGAAACTCCAAGCTTTTTTATTTTTTTTATTTTTTTGGAGAGGTTTTTGTGATAGGACGCAGGTGCTCACTGGAAAGACAGACAGAGACAGAGTCAGAGAGACAGAAAGCGAGAAATCACCCCACAGGGGGGATGGCCATGCCACAATTCCTTCTAAATTCTCCTCTCATGATCTTGGGTACTCATGTGCAAGTGTCGGGTGTGAGTTTAAGCCACCAGGTCTGGGACTTGAACCACAGTCAACTACATGAGAGTCCAGCGACATAGCCATTACGCTAACTGCTGGTCCCGAAACTACAAGCCTTATAAGGAAGTCCTCTATAACCACCATCAAGGCATTTCAGATTTTGCAAAAAAGTTCAGGAATAAAGAAAGGAAGGGGGTTATGAATAAAATGACGTGGTGGTTACATTGATGGACTCCCACATGACTGACTGCATTTTGAGTTCTGCATGCAGTTGCTTGAAAATCATGCTGGGCGCATATGCGTGTGTGGCCAAGATCCCAGGAGGAGCATGGAGAAGAAGGGATTGTGGAGTAGTCGTTCTCCCTGGAGGATGATCTCTCACTTTCTCTCTTTCTGTGTCTCCTGTGAGCACACGTGCCTAATAGCAAAACTCTAAATAAATTAACAAATAAAAATATTTTTAAAAAAGGAACCAGCCAGTGGTGTTGGTGGTTAATGTACTGGACACTCCCATATGGCTGACTGCAGTTCAAATTCTGAACCTGGTGGCTTGCTTTCTCACTTTCCCTGTCTCTCTTTGTCTCTCTCTGGTCAAATTGAAAAACAAAACAAAACAAAACAAGACAAAACAAAACAAAACAAATGAATGAATAAATAACATTAACTAAAATAATTCTTAAAAAATTAAAAAATAAAATTTTGCTCATGAAAGTGATGATAAAACTTTTATGAACTCTAGAAACTCATGCTCTTTCACAATGAACCTGAATTCCTAAAATCCTGCAATGTTCTACTAATTTTTCACATATTCTAAATAACTATAGAACCTCTCTCTTTTTGTCTGATCATCTAACAAATCGCCCTATTGCTAGTAACTATACATAATATCCCCCTTTGCTTAAATATCTAAGCTATCTCACTAGCTTCCTCTGAACCTCAAGGTTGACTAGGGCCACTAGTAAGCAAAAGAAAAAGATAAAACATTTAAGAGAGTTAGCCAACTGAGAGAGAAACAAACCATAAATGCACCTCCCACCTCCCAGAAAGTAATAGTAGCTCCTGTTAATACAAAGCTGGATGAAAAACTAGCAACAGCATTAAATTAACGATGTACTTTTTTTAAATTTAAATGAATAAGTGATAGGTATTTTTTGGTTGTTGTTGTTTTTTTTTTGTTTGTTTTTGTTTTTTTTTTTTTTTTTTTTTTGATTTTGCTCTGGGGTGCATGCACTCACCAGAGAGACAGACAGAGAGAAATCATCCCCCTCCCCATGGAAGATGATCACACCACAGTCTCTACTCCTCCATTCTCCTCTCAGGATTTTGGACACACATGCACATGCGCCCAGCCTGAGTTTCAAGTCTCCTGGTCTGGGACTAGAACCATGCTCAACCAAGTGGGATTGCAGCACCTTAACCACTATGCCACCTGCAGGTCCCTAGTATTCATGGTATTTATAAAGGCCTTATTTGTAATAATTTAGTTTAGCTGTAACTCCAATTATCCTTTAGCTGATGAATGAATTTTCTTAAAAATATGTTTCAACCATGCAATGGAATATCACTTAGCTCTAAAAAGAAGAGACAAAAGTATGTACATAAATCTTGAATGCATTATGGTAAGTGAAAGAAGCCCAACTCAATATTTTCATTTTTAAAATTTCATCTATAAGATATTCTCGAAAAGTCAAAACTATATGTATGAAGAATAGATAAGTAATTGTTAAATCATTTGGGGAGAAGGAGGGATTGATTTTGAAGGGACCAGAGGCATGTTGGGCCCAATGGATCTGTCATGAATCTTGATTGTGGTGGCAATCTGCTCATTGGTCAAAATTCTGAGAACTCATGTGTTTTATCATAAACACACACACACACACACACACACACACACATACACACACACACATACACAGTAGCAAATAAATAAAACAACTTAAAAAAAGAAAATAATTATTTATTTAATATTATTATTTTAATTTTACTAAAGAGAGACACAGAGAGAGAGAGAGAAGAAAAATGAGAAAGTAGGCTGCCAGTTCTGGTGCTCTAACCATGGTCAGCCACGTGGGAGTCCAGTGCCTTCACCTCCAGACCACTTGCTGTCTCCAATATTAAATTAAAATGATAAACATTTCTAGGGGAATTTAAAAATGTATTACCTAAGGAAGAAGATGATGAGTACAAACTTTAATTTGTGATTAGGTCAGGGATGAGGACCTTCTGTAATAAGCCAGGGAGTAAATATTTTTGTCTTTGCTGACCCTGAGGTCTCTGTTGTGACTACTGCACTCTGAGGAAAAGGATCACTGACCATAGAGAAATGAGTAAGCTTGACTACATTTCAATAAGACTTTAATTTTACAATCAGGCAAGGGGGCAGATTTGACCCTTGAGCTGGTTATCAACCTGTGATTTAGATGAAAGAGGAATAGATGGACCAAAGCCATGAAAACCTGAAGGAAAACAAAACACAAGAGTTTAAAGAATTGAACTAGAAAAATTTACATCCTACTAAAAAACATTCTAGAAGGTAGAGTAAAAATAAGTTCTAATAGTAGAGGAAAATATTCTTGTCTGAAAGATAGACCTACATATGCATATTGACTTTATTGAAAACAATGGTATATCAGGACTGTCCAGAAAAGCAGAATTGATATGCACATATGTATGTGTGTATATATACACACAGAATTCTGGTCATGGCACCACGGATGCATATATGTATGTGTGTGTGTATGTGTATGTAGATACAGGTATGTATATGTATCCACACATACACTTACATATAAACTTACTATTTGTTCTGTTTCTCTGGAAGACCCTGACTAATATGCCATTGTTACTAATAAAATTCCATGATTTCTATCTATGTATATGCGTTAGCATGCACACACACACACATATACATACATAAATGCAGAGTTTAAAAAATTTTGAAAAATGAATATTATGAATAAACTATGCATGGATTTCAAAATTTTCTGCACCAAAGTAAATTCACACTGTAATTCCATTTTTCCATGAACTTTCTAAAGTGCTTTCATAAATATTCACTCTTGGTTCCATTTCTTTGAAGAATCCTGATTCTTTCTTATTCACCTTTCTATATATAAGAGAGAGAGAGGAGGAGGTTTATTATGGGGATTGGCAAATATGAGCATGAAGAGCAAAAGTCTTACCAACTGGTGTCTGTAAGCTGGAGGCCCAGGAATGCCAGTGATGTGACTTTGGTCCAAGACTTAAGATTTTAGAACCAGTTAAGCCAATGGTGTAAATTCTAGTCCTAGGGCAGAAGAAGGCTGATGTCCCAGATCACCAGTGGGGAAATAAAGGGGAGAATTTTCCTCCAAATTTTTTTTTATTTAGACCTTCAACAATTTGGATCATAGCAATCCACACTGGAGAGAACAACTGCTTTACTGACTAAGATGGTATCACCTCCTGAAAACGTCCTTATAGCTGTCTCCAGGAATAATGTTTATTCTGGATACTCCTTGGCACAGTTAGATGTAAGCATAAAATTAAACATTACAACGAATAATAGCCATGTAACTACAAATACTAGTAATCATTAATAATTTTTTTTTCTTTTTTTGGAGAGGCTTTTGCTATAGGGCGCGTGCACTCGCCAGACAGACAGAGAGAGACAGAGAGATAGAAAGCAGGAAATCACCCCCCAGGGGGGATGGCCACGCCGCAATCCCTTCTCCTCCATTCTCCTCTTGGGATCTTGGGCACGCACGCACACGCGCCCGGCGTGAGTTTAAGCCGCCGGGTCCGGGACTCGAACCGTGGTCGACTACGTGGGAGTCCAGCGACATAGCCATTATGCTAACTGCTGGTCCCAATAATTATTTTAATAAGGAATATTTGATGACCCCCAACTAGTATTTATATAGATAAATAAGTCAGGCAATTTAATAACATAGATGGTAAATGCTCATTAACACCCAGAAAGACATGGTAAATACTAGCTTTCTAAGTACAGTACGGAAAACAGTGTTCTTCAGTTCTCACAATGCAGATCACTTTTGTGATCCCAAAATGTGCAGAAATTTCTCCTCACCAGCTAATAAGCAATCAGTTCCGCAGCAGACACCTGCTGGGTGTCCTCTTATCCAACACAGTTCTGGCACTTTCTACCTGGAGATATTGTTGGATCCTGTGGTGGAGAGCTTGGTCTCAAAGACTGCCTCCTCATCCCCAAACACACACACTGTGTAGATGCAGACTGCAGATCTAGGTCCCCAGAGCTTCTGACCAACTGGATGCTGCTTGGGGTTCCCATGAACCTCCCCTCATAGGGTTCAATTGATTTGGTAGAATGACATACAGAACTCAGGAAGAAAATTACTGGTTTATTATGAGCATACTTTAAAGGGGACAGATGAATAAATGTATAGGGCATGGCATGTAAGAAGGAATGAGGAGCTTCAGTGACCTCTCCAGACACACCTCATTCCAGGGACCTCCATGTGTTAGATATCCAGAAGCTCCCAACCCAGTTCTTTTGGGACCTTGTGGAGTCTTCATTGCAAAAGCATGATGTGCTGATAGAGTGGGTGGGGAAACCCAGAAAGTCCTGTCAGTTCAAATTCTGGTTCTCTGAGTGAGGTATTCTTTCCTCCCTAGGTGTGGAGCAGGAACCTTCAGGGAAGAAGGTCTTGAAAGTGGAGGAAGAGTGGAGTTTCCATGACCCACTTTGAGGTAGATAGGAGGGACACTCACCTTTATCTCTCTGAACCTGTTCCAAAGCTGCTTCAGGAACCAAGGATGAAAGGCCAATATTTATGAGCCAAGAAATTTGGTATATACATATATACCAAATTTATACACACACACACACAAATAAATTAAATATAATATAAATAAATATTAGGTATTAGGTTGTCAGCAAAGTCATGATGTGTTTTTCTGGTTTTCTATGTAAAAATGTATCATGACTTTTCCAATGACCCAATAATAAATAAATAAATATATATATATATATATATATATATAAATATATATATATATATATATACATATAATATATATATACTTATACATATTATATGTATAATATATATATATAATACATATATCATATATATATATATATAATAACACACTAAAGGTACCTTAACGAAGAACCACAGATCATGGCTTATAACCACGATTTTCCTCTCAGAGTCCTGGGGTTTTAAATCTGCAATGAAGGTGTTGACGGGGCTCTCTGTCTAAGAGAAGACTTATTCCTTGCCTTTTCTCAGCTTCTGGTGGTTGTCAGCAATCCTTGGTGTTCACTGACTTGCAAATGCATCATTTCAATGTCTTCCTCCATTGCCATGAGTTGCTCTCCCTTTGTCTCTGTGGGTCCAGTGTTGTCCAGTGTGACCTCATCCTAACTCGATCACACCTGTGAACATTCTCCAAATCAGGTCACGTTCACAAATATTGAAAATTCAGGTTTTAACATTACCTTTTCAGAGAAGACGTACACTTCAGCTCAGACAGTGGTGCAATGGTGCTGTGACTGAACCCACTTGGAGGAATTTTTGGAGTCCTGGGGCCTAGCGTGTATGAGTTGGACACATATACAGCCTGAGACCACATGAATATGAGTACCCCAGCATAGTCATCTGCCTGTCTCTCTCTTCCTTTCTCACTCTTTTCCTCTCTCTTGGTAGAAATGAATAAATAGAGGTTTTTTTTTAAGTGTTACTTCTGGGTAATGGATTTTATGCATATTCTGAATTCTTTATTCAGACCTAATCTTGACTTATAAAATGTACACAATGTATGTAAATTAATATAAGAATTAAAAATGGCTGTTGAGAAACAAATTTAAAGGAGTAAGATTTGAATCGGATTCTTTATCATCTACTACTCTGTTGTTAAAAGTAAAACACATGTTTTCATAGGTTAGGCAGAAATATAGCAGACAGTAATCTGCTTTAGCCATTAGGCTTGGATCATTCAAGTCCCCAATGAAAATGGAAGCTACAAATCCCTCACATTTAGCATGTCTTATTTATTGGTTTAGCTATAAGATGTGTGCATTTGCCAGAGAGAAACAGAGAGGGATAGAGAGGGAAAGTGAGAAATCACTCCGTAGGAAGAATGGACACACCACAGTCTCCTTTCCTCAATGCTCCTCTTGGCATTTTGGGCACATAGGCACATACACATGGCATGTTTTTCAAGTCACAGACTGGACCCAATCACACAGTTGGTCATGTGGGATCCAGCTGCCTAAACCACCACATCACCAGCTGGACCAACCCTTAACGGGATAATTACATGCTCCTGCTCATAAAGTGAGTAGCTGTAATGGAGGGCAATTTAGAATTTAGGATCTAATTTCCCAGTATCTCCCTTTAGAAAGTATGTAAGATAGTCTTGCAAGTTCCAATATCTCCCCATTCGCCTGTCTTGAGCATTTTCTGAAACATACTAAGTAGTCAAAATGTATAATTATAAAAATAGATACAATAGCACATTCTTTTTATGAAAATCAGTTCTTGTTTTAAAGTCTCACATACCATTTCTCAGATTTGGGCTTTTGGACATGAACTGATTTTCCTGAATGATAGGTATTATTAGTTGAAAGCAACTGTGTAATTTCCAGATCTAGGAGAGGCAAATTCTATCTTTTTAGGTAATTTGATTTATAATTTTAGTGTATTTAGAGAGTTTCAATAAAAGGGAAGCAATAATGAAAGATAATTTCAGGGGATTAATAAATTTCCAAATGCCAGAGGCCAAATTATAATCAAGTTTTCATACATTTAGTTAATTAACACTTGGAAACAGCCTTAATTTATGTGGAATTTAGAGTACTCGTAATAGATTAGACACATATAATTGCCTCTAGTACCTATAATCATCTTGGTGCGTAATTTGTGTGGATTAGGATGAAGATAAATGATCTGTAAAAGTATTAGGATTCCAAAACTTTTGCTAAATGCTCATACCATTCTTCAAATTTCTTGGATGGCACTCCAGTTTTTAGCTTACTTTTTAAAGAAACTTGTTACTATTTATCAATAAGATAAAGTAAATGTCTTTCTATAATAGATGTGAACATCATACTAAATAGCAATTATCTATTTTTTTATTTATAAAAGGCATTATAAAGCTAAAAATAAATTATTTTTCAGAACAGTTTAACAAGGTCCTATTAGGTGCAATAAACTATGGAAGAAAATAATGCTCAGTTGCAGCTTTTATAAAGTGCAGTCTAAGGCAGAAACTGAAAGACTGGGAGGTATAATAGCAGGGAGGGCAACTGCAGGTGCCAGAGACAGTATAGAAGAGGGTGAATAAGGGGTGGGAGGATGATAGTCAGAAGGGAAAAATAACAGAAACACTCAACAGAGACAATAATGAAGTTATCTGCTGATGATAATGTATGCGGTAATATCTTTGAGTTGACTAATATACACTGTACTATGTTGAGAGAAACCATTTAGGATGCTGCAAAGATGCACATTGATTAAATGTACATTTTTTTAAAGAAAGATTATTGCTATAAAGCACCGGCACTCGTCAGAGAGAGACAGAGAGAGAAAGCGAGAAATCATCCCCCAGGGGAGATGGCCACACTGTAATACTTTTTCCTTTGTTCTCTCAGGATTTTGGGCATGCACACACACACGATCAGTGTGAGTTTTAAGCTACTGGATGTCCAGGACTGAAACCATCGCCAACTGTGAGGGTATCCAGCAATGTAACCATTAGGCCACCTGCTGGTCCCAATTAAATGTAAATTTTTAAAAATGTTAACAAAAAAAAAATGTGCTTGTAGGGCTGGCCCCACAGGGCAGTGTAATGCGCTGCTCAAGAAAGCCAGGTCCTACTTGGTAACCACAGACAGAATTCCTGGCCTGGTCAGCCAGAAGGAAGTGAGGCACACATGCAAGTGCTCAAGGTCTGAAAGGCTGGGCATGGGAAGAAGAGGATCAGTAATGACTGGACCTTGTGGAGGATGCACTTGTCTCTCTCTCTCTCTGTATCTCTTTCTCTCTCCATCTCACACACACACACACGTGCTCTATCATGAATAAAGGAAAAACGTTTAAGTATGTATATGTATTTGGTAAGAAGATTTGTTCAACAATAAGTAAAATGTATGTTATGATGATGAGATAATGTTAAAAAAAACAGATAAATACAAAAAATGTTAACTCTTTTATAACTACCTGGGAGAGTAACATATTTGTAATGCTTGTTCTTCTACTCTAATTTTGGTATCAGAAATGTCAGTTAATATGTTATCTAATTCATAGGTTACCCAGAGGAGTTATTCTAATTGGAATAAATTCTAGAAGATTCTATCAAAGAAATAAACTACTCTCTAATGTATTCTGTGTAGCTTTTTCTCCACTTCAGTGAGTGACATTCTCTTCATAATCTGTCATTTTTTTTAATTCCTTCTTCTCTTTGTCATTTTAATAAGAACTAAGAAAGTGTCTTTAAGAAATATCTAGCTTTTATATCTTTCTATGTTAACCTTTAAAACCTTATTGATTTTAAACACCTTTTAAAGAATTATCTTCCTTAATTTTGTATTTCCATACTTCCTATTCTTCACCCCAAAATTAATGGAGCTCTACTTCACATTTTGTTCCTCCTCAAAAGCTGACCTTTCTTCATTATTTTTTCATTAAACAGTTGAACTCATTAAGCAAATGAATCTCCATTTGGCCTCATGTCTCTTCACTTTTCAAAATATTCAACTACATTATTCACTCTCTCCCCTCCTCACCAGGTTTAAAGTCTGCTACCACATTGCATTGTAGCAATAAGCACCTCAAATTAAAATTTAGACTGTATTTTTCTCTGGGTTATTTGATTTCCATGAGCAAAAAAGAAAGGAAAGAGAGACAAGTCAATGGTCCTCAGGCAGAAATCTCTACATCAGAATTCTAGAAAAAGAGAAAGTTTGCTTTCAATATTATCTGACATCTTTATTTCTCAAGAATTTAGCTTCATCTTGACATTGTTTGAAGGATGAGGCATCACAAGGATAGCAGAAAGGAGCTCACGGTAAGTTCACACTGTGAAGCCTCCAGGTATCTTGCCTGAAGCTCTGTGTCTCTGTGTAAATTCCTTTTTGAGAGGAGCTGCCTTGCCTAGACTCTGACCCTGTGCTGTAGTCCGTCTAGAATGCTCTGGTGTTTCCTGTCAAAATCATAAACTGACTTGGTCGGTCTGTCTTGGTTCTCTACTACCTCTCTTTGGTCATTAATATTTTATCTACATGACAGCATCAAGAGAATGGATGTTCGGTTTTCTTTGCTAGGAGAGGTCAAGTTGAAAAAAACACTTTGCATCTGAGAGTGGAGTCCCATAGCTGTTCGACTTGTATTTGGTTATTATAGCTCCAGTCCATGAAAATACATTTCTACAAAAATGGAAATGAAAACAGATGACTTGAAAATTGCATGAGTTCTCAAACACATGTATTCATCTCCTGTCAGAACAATTAGTTAGGAACTCAGGGCAGGTAAGTGAGGTGTGCTTTTCACCTCCCCCCCACACACTTAAAGTCATCCTTTCTCTGAAGCCTGTTTGAGAGAGAAACACCTCTCTCAAGTTGGTCAAACAAAGTGTGTACCTCTCAGTAAAGACACAGAATAATGAATTCAAAATGTAAATAGTAGTATTTAATGACCTATTAAATATGGAACACTTAAGTGATTGGAAATTTTAACTCGATAATTGGAAATTGCTAGCTTTGTAGGTCAAAACTGGTCAAATAATAATAATTTCACATAGTTTAAAGTGATCTAAATTTTAAAAAAAAGGACCAGCACTTAGCGCAATGGCTATGTCACTGAACTCCTATGCAGCCGACTGTGGTTAGAGTCTCAGACCCGGTGGCTTAAACTCACACCAGGCACATGTGCGTGTGTGCCCAAGATCCCAAGGGGAGAATGGAAGAGAAGGGATTGCGGCGTGGCCATTCCCCCTGGGGGGATGATTTCTTGCTTTCTATCTCTCTGTCTCTCTCTGTCTTTCTGGCAAGTACAAGTGCCCTATAGCAAAAACCTCTCCAAAAAAAAAAAAAAAAAAAAAAAAAAATTGATCTAAGTTAATAGATACAAAATAAAATCACTGCATAGAGTAAGTCTACATGGCAAAAACTTAAGAGTTGAGAACTCATTTGCATTTAAAATCCTAACACATTTAATATACATATGATTGTACTTTAACATTTAAGTTCATCTTTAATTTATAATGTCACCTTTTATGTAAAAATGTACATGTTTAGAATTAAAATGCCATAATTTCACCAAACATAAAATAGTATTTCTTGTTAAAAGTTACTTTATGCATTAATAATATGAAAACTATTATTCATTGTACTAGAACATAAGTAATACATTTCTGGGAAGATGGTGTTTTTTTTTTTTGTTTTTTTTTTTTTGGAGAGGTTTTTGCTATAGGGTGCGTGTGCTCACCAGACAGACAGAGACAGACAGAGAGACAGAAAGCGAGAAATCACCCCCCAGGGGGGATGGTCACGCCGCAATCCCTTCTCCTCCATTCTGCTCTCAGGATCTTGGGCACACACGCACACACACGTGCCCGGCGTGAGTTTTAAGCCACCAGGTCCAGGACGCAAACCGCGGTCGACTACGTGGGAGTCCAGCGACATAGCCATTACGCTAACTGCTGGTTCCCAGGAAGATGGTGTCTTTATTTTTCCATCATTGTGTTCTAAGGCTCTGATGCTAGTCTCACATTTTTGCAGCTGGTGTATTTTCTTGATTTCTCAGAAGGGTAACTTATGTGTATTTATATAGTTTAAATCTTTATAACAAATTAGTATATATATTTTTATTACCTATTTAATTATATATAGAAAATATGTATAATCCAAGTGTTTACTGCACATTAAAAAGTTAATAGAAGGTAGAATTTTTTAATATAATTCTTTGCAACCAAAATGTGTGAATATAGATCTCATAAATTTTATGCACACACACACACAAAATTGTTACAAATTATAGCTAATTAAAATTTGTATATAGAACTTAGGACATAAAAGGTTTTTTCTATACTGGTCACCATCCTAATATATGAGGCAGAAAGTCAAACACATTATTCTGTGATTCTTCTCCTATGTTGAATTTTATCAATAAAATGATTAGTTAAAAGATATCATCTTCCTAAGCACAATACAATAGCTTTTAAATGACATAAATTTAAAACAAATTATACATTAGAAGAATACTTATATAGCCACGTAGAATACAGAATTATAAATGTGTATAAAACGCAATACCAATTTAACTGACTGTAGAAGATGGATGGGTGGATTAGGTATCATTCTTAGGGAAAACAAAACAAAAACAAACTTGCAAAGAAAGTGTTTGAATTCATTCAACATTAGTTATATAATTGATGTTGATTTCTTTTAGCTTTGGTATTACTTATTTTTTAAATATTTATTTATTGATTTTTAATTTTATTTATTATCATTATTCTTCAATTTTGACCAGAAAGAGACAGACAGAGAGAAAGGAAGAGGGAGAAAGCAAGCTACCAGGTCCAGTACTTGAACCACTGTCAGCCATGTGGGAGTCTAGTGGCTCAACCACTACACCACCTGCCAGCCCCAGTATTACTTATTATACTTTACAATATTTTATATGTATTATTGCTAAAAACTAAAATTGTTAAAAATAAGAATGTGAGAATGTGAGTAGCCAGCATGTGGCATTGTAGTTAAGGTCCTGCATTTTCCCATAGCCGTCCACAGTTCCAGTCCTGGACCTGATGGCTTGAAAAATCATGCTGGGTCTATGTGTGCATGCCCAAACTCCTGAGAGAAGAATGGAGGAGAAGGAATTGCAGCATGACTATCTCTCCTGTGAGATGATTTCTCACTCACCTTCTCTTTGACCCTCTGGTGAGCATATGTGCCCTATGGCATAAATAAATAAATAAATAAATAAATAAATAAATAAATAAATAATTTTTAAAAGTGTGTGCCATTATTAAAAAGCATTATGAAAAAACACCAAAATAGTAAAATGTAATTAGAAATATTAGAATGAATCATTTCTTTAAAATAAATATTTTTAAGAGGTTTTTGCCTTAGGGTGCTGTGAGCTTGCCTGAAAGACAGAGAGACAGTGAGAGAGAAAGTGAGAAATCATCCCTTGCAGGGGATGGACACACCCACACCAGAGTCCCTTCTCCTTCATTCTCCTCCCAAGATCTTGGGCACATGCAAACATATGTGCCCCATGTGATTTTTAAGTCACTAGTCTGGGATTCAAACCATAGACGGCCATGTGGGGTTCCAGTGACATAACTGTTCTGCCAACTGCTAGTCCCCAAAATAAAAATTTAAAGTTATAATCTTTCTTACGTCTGTCCACAGAAATGTCCAAAGAATCATAGAACAAATTAAATTCAGCAAGTGTAATATGCAGCCTGAGTATCCATATTATATTGTCTAATATTATCTTTTAAGTGAGAGGAACCAGGGTTTCTAGGAGAAATAATGACTATCAGATATGTAGTCAATTAAAGAGAACATCAGCTGAAATATACTTTCCCATCCAACAATATTGATAGAATAACACATTAGATGTAAACACAAGTTCAGTTATGTGAAATTACAAAATGCTATGTATAGTTCAATTTTTCCCTAAAAAATATCTCTTAGTAAGCTAACGTCATAATTCATACAGATATAAAAACAAATGTCTGTTGAAGATTTTATTCTAGTCATTAATCAATCAGAAACAAGGCAGATATATCAATAGATTCAAAAGACAATTCAAAGAACATAGAAGAATATATATCAGGAATATTGAAATAAATATGTAAATGAAGACAATCCCCCCCCACACACACACAGTGTGAGAAAGAAGAATATTGAAGAATATTTATCCTTCACAGCACTGGATTTGCATGTCTATAGACAAGAATTATCTCGCATGCTCCTAGTTATCTACAACTTGCAGAACTGCAAATTAACTCAAAGATAATAGAAGACCCAGATTCAGATAACCTGGAAGAGTACCCTCTAGTAAACACAAAAATTTATATCAAATCACTGTTTTTGTCAGCAATTCTTATTATGTGTAAGTTCATGAAAATATTTTAAAATTTCAAATCTTATCAGTTTTAAAGAAATCTATAAATAGAACAGATATTCGTGAGTGTGAGTCAGTCTATCTTATCAATTTCCGAAGCCCACAGGGTTAAGTGGCAAATATGTTTACATGACTTAAGCCTAATTTAAAGTTTAATTATGTGATTTATCTCTGTGAAAAACATGGCAATTTGAGGAGAAGACAGATTGAGAACTTTGTAAATAACAGAACTTGAAGATATGAGGGGTTTTCAAAAGGTTTATGAAAATGCACATTGAAACACTATGCATAAATTTCAAAATTCTTTTGTGCCAAAATAAACTTGTACTTTTTCCAGTTTTCTACAAACTTTTTGAAACTCCCTCATATATAATCTACAGTATAAATCATTTTACATTTAGATGGAAACTTTCATATTTGGATTTTTATTTATTTGTGTAAGAAAATGTGCGCTATTAGAGTAATAGCTTTGTAACCCAAATTCAGGGTGTAGAATTACATAATTAAGGCAGGATGAGAATGTAAGTTAAAAATAATATCATTTACACAATAATGAAACTTCAGTTTACTCACATGCACTTTTTTTTTTTTTTTTTTTTTTTTTTTTTGGAGAGGTTTTCGCTATAGGGCGCGTGCGCTCACCAGACAGACAGAGAGAGACAGAGAGACAGAAAGCAAGAAATCACCCCCCCCAGGGGGGATGGCCACGCCGCAATCCCTTCTCCTCCATTCTCCTCTCGGGATCTTGGGCATGGACGCACATGCACCCGGCGTGAGTTTTAAGCCACCGGGTCCGGGACGCGAACCGCGGTTGACTACGTGGGAGTCCAGCGACATAGCCATTACGCTAACTGCTGGTTCCCTCACATGCACATTTTAAGATACTGAAATTACAGTAATTATTTAATACTTAGGGATTTTTAAGTGAGACAATGAAAGTCCATAAAAGAACTATTAGTCCAAGGTCACTTAAGGGTTATTGCTTAAATTACTGGGCTTCTAAGCTGAAAAATTTAAAAAAAAAAAAAAAAAAAAAAAAAAAAAAAAAAAAAAAAAAAAAAAAAAAGATCTCCAAGATCAATTCAAAAGCCTAGAAGGAAAGCTTTTCATTTCTCTAAAGTTAGTTTAGAGGAAGAATGGATTATTCTATGAAATCAAAATCTGGCTAAATGCAAACCACAATGGGAGCTCTAAGACCTGCAGAGACACATGCACAAAACATCTCGGGGCTTCTGATATGGACTGATAAACCACTGAGCAAATACTTTCAGTAGAATTCCTAGAGGCTTTTTACTTTGTAGTTGTCTTAGTTTAATGCTGTGTTGCAAGGAGACCATTCTTCCCTATTCCCTATGTGTCTACCTCAACTGATGGCGGTAGGAGGCTGCTATCCACTGAGTCCTAGTACACCCAGCAATCAATTATATTTTCCTTAAATTATTGTCTGAGTCTTGTATACTCAGCAATCAATTATATTTTCCTTAAACCTACTGCTAATTTAGTCAGACTTGGAGTCATATCAAATATTGCAAATCATTCCAGAGATTGTGAGACTCAGGAGTCAGAAAGTGGGAAAGGATAAAGACTAATTCACTTCTATTAATACCATGTTCTAAGTATTCATACATATCAGCACCGTATAAATAAGTGTATCTCCCTGTAAAACAAGATACTCTGGCAAGTATTGGAAAATAGTTCCTAGAAAAAGCCCTTGACAGTTCATTCGAGTTCCGAAGTTAGTTCTTCCAATGTCACAAGATAGCTCACCCAACCTTTGCACTGTGCCATAAGAGAATACTTATATAAGAGAAAAATTGTTCTCACAAAGAGGCTCCATGAAATGTTATCCACTTGGGTAAGTTATAATAGTTCCACATGTTCGTTTTTAATAAAGACCTGTAAAGATATGTTAAATAGCAAGTCATTAAGATGAACTGAGTAACTGGAGTGTGTATTTTCTTCTTACTTTATACAGGGCATTAAAGAACAGGTCATAACCATAATTTAAAATTTGAATACCTAGGTTCTATTTATTTCCACAATAGATGGAATTGAGCTTTATGCTTGCTTTATTCCTACAGTATAATATTTCTTTCCAAACACATATAATTGGTCCCATAAAAATCTCCATAGAAGAGCATATATATGTAAACCCAGCATGGTGCAATGATTCAGCAAGACTGTTGTACATTACTTTGGGAATGAACTTCAAAATTCTATTGAACATAATTATTTTTTTCATTGGAAGCAATGCTTTGATTTTGAGAGTATAATTGACTATCAGAAAAGGACTAGCTTGATTCTAAGTCAATTTTGCTGCATCAGAGTGATATACATTCAGTTTTAAAAAACTGATAGTAGGGAACCAGCAGTTAGCGTAATGGCTATGTCACTGGACTCCCACGTAGTCGACCACAGTTCACGTCCTGGACCCGGTGACTTAAAACTCACGCCGGGCGCATGTGCATGCATGCCCAAGATCCCGAGAGGAGAATGGAGGAGAAGGGATTGCAGCATGACCATCCCCTCTGGGGGGTGATTTCTTGCTTTCTGTCTCTATGTCTCTCTCTGTCTGGGGAGCGCACCCGCCCTATAGCAAAAACCTCTCAAAAAAAAAAAAAAAAAAAAACATAGTAAAAACAAGTAAACTGATTTTTCAGCGGTTTACATATTGGAAAGTAGATTTCCCATTTTCCAGCTCTATAAAACTTACATTTATGATGTGAAAATATACTGAGTTTATTTGGACTTTGTCTTATGCTTATTCAGAGTGAATAAACATTATTTTTCATTAGCCGATATTCTTAAATTCAGTTTGAGGATGTTAATTTAATTTGTGCTAAATAGCTCTTTGCCTGCATATATTACATCTATTTCACTTTAATCCAACTTTGAAATAATGTCAAAAATCTTTTATCTTAAAACTTGGAAAGTTTTACTATTGTATTTAGCTCTGTGTATATAATAAGTTTTAATATTTGGTTTTGTCCTTCCTCAGACTCTCCTCATATGTGATTGAATGTATAAAAGACAAGGAAATGAAAAAAATGGTTTTTGCTCTATTTTTAAAAATTTATTATAATGCATGTGCACCAAAGAGAGAGAGGAAGAGGAAAAGTGAGAAACTGTCCAATGGGGGAATAGCCACTCTTCTCCAGTCTCTTCTTGGGATATTGGATGTGCACACATTTGCGCTCGGCATGTGTCTCAAGCCAGTGGGTCTGGGAGTCAAGCTTGGTAGCTGGTCTTGTGAGACCTATTCACCTTAATTACCACAAAACTGGCTGACTCTTTGTTCTATTAATAATTTTAACTAAAAATAAAATTAAAATATTATGTCCTGATAAAAATACCCTAGTTCTCTCTTATCCTATCACAAGCAATCTTATTATTAACACAAAGTGTTTCATTCTTTGGTTTTTGTAATTGCCAGAAGGTGTATTCACTTGTCAGAAAGAGATAGAGAGAGGGCAGAAAGACCACTCCCAGTGGAACATGGTCACAGCCACAATCCCCTTCTCCTCCATTTCTCCATCCTGTCCTATTTGGGGCATGCACATGCATGTGCTGACTGTCTTTTTCAAGCCACCAGGGCTGGCACTCAATTTGGGTCCTCCATATGGGATCTGACTCTCTTAACCATTAAGCTATGGGGCCAGCCCAATGTATTTAGTTTTAAATGCCATCTTATCACTTATATTTTTATAAACTTTTATTTTGGGGTAATTTTGAGATTTACAGAAAATATTTTAATACTAATATTGAAAGTTTTCAGTAGTTCATGGAGAATTTTATTTATTATTAACATCTTATATTAGTATAGCATCTTTTCCTCAATTAATGAACCATTGTAACTGAAATTTGTGTTTCATTCATGTTTTCTTCCTTTTGTCTCTTTTATTTTACTTTTAGTTTTTAATTGACACATAATGTGAATATTTATGTTATACAACTTGATATTTAAAAACATTTGAAGATTGTAGAATGGCTAGTTTGAGCCAACTAACATTCATTACTTTATATTCTTGCCATTTTTGTGATATGAATACTTAAAATTTACTCTATTAGGAATTTTCAAGTATACAATACCTTGTTATTTACTATAGTCATCATGTTACCCAATAATCTCTCAAATTAATTCTTCCTAAAATTCCTGAAGTCTTAAATTCTTTTATCAACATCTCCCCAATCTCACTCTCCTTCCAAGCCTGGTGACCGTCTCACTATTGTCTGCTTCTATTAATTTGACTTTTTTAGATTCCACATTTAAGTGTGATCGTGCAGTGTTTGTCTTTCTGTACCTGGCTCGTTTCAATTAATATAATGTCTTCAAGGTTCAGCCATGCTTCAAAAATGACAGAATGTTTTCCCTTCTTTATCTCCTTTATTTTTAATTTATGACAGAGTGTACATGCACAAGGAAAAAAAAAGACAATAGAGAAGAAAGAGAGAGACAAAGAAACACCTGTCACAGGACTTGGTCATGCTAGTGTCACTTTCCTCTAGTCTTTTAGTCCATCAGGATGCTGCATGTGTATTCATGGTGTTTTCAGGCCAACTAGTCAAGGAACTCAAACTGCCATAGGCATGTGGCTGCAAGTCTAGTATGCTACCTATACACCATAAATTCTCTTTATTTATTTATTAATTTTTATTTTCCAGAAGGAAGATGCACTTGCAGGAGAGAAACAGAGAGAGAAAGAGAGAGAGAAAGCAAGAGAGCATGCCCCTCTCCCCTAGGAAGCATGATCATACCTCAGTTGCTTTTCCTCAATTTCTCCCTCCTTTCAGGATTTTGGCATGTACACACACAAACATACGGTGTGGTTTTCAAGCTACTTGATTTGGGCCTTGAACCACTGTCAGCATATGGGACCCAGTTGCTTTAATGACCAAGCCACAGGCTGGTCCAATGTGTTCTTTTTTTTTTTTTAGCTGAAGAACATTCCCCTGTATATAAAACATGTACTTTATGCATTTATCTTTTGATGTCCATTTAGTGTGTTACAATGTCTTGGCTATTGTGAATAATGCTGCGATGAACATGGGAGTACAGATATCTCTTCAACACACTGATTTCGTGCTTCCTTACTTTTCTTCATACTCCCAAATTATATGTTATTATTATTCTGAATGATGACTATCAGAAACAGCCTACTGCTTATTATTTTCCTAATTTACTATCAAAACGAAAGTCTCTAAATTAACAAGACTAAAACCAAGCACTTTGTCCAATTAAAAAAAATGCTATTAATGTTTTCAAAGTGGTGTGTATTTGTTTTAAAACTCAAAATAATATAAAAATGTACCAAGAAATAAAAAGAAAAGAAATATCAAGAAATAAATAGAAATAATTGGAAATATCATCACTCCTCCCACTATTGTTATTTTGTGGAGTGTTTCTCCAGCTAAATGTTTGGGTATATATCCATATTTATGTACACAGATCCTACTATCCGTAACGTTTCATTGCGAGCTTTACTTCACACACGATAAGCCATAGGTACCTATCTATGCACTGAGAAAGAGTCAAAAAAGTTATCTGAGGACAATCCTGCCTTGGGTTTGGTTATTTCTTGTCCTTGTTTCAAAGGAGACTGAGAGTCACTTGTATTCTTACTTCCTAAAAGTCAAGCCTACATAATATTGAAGGGTGTGGATCTCCGCACATGGCATCAAACCTGGAGAACATTGCATAGTTCCTACTTTGGAGCAGGGTGGATGCCAGTCATCTACCTGGAAGTTCAATGTGAGAAGAGCCTGAGCGCCTTTTCATAGCATCTGAGTCATGACAGGTATTTCCATGACGCCACACAGGAAGCTCTGCTTAGGACACACGGAATAGAAATGCTATCTACCCAGAGCTGTGTTTCTTCTGAGAGACTGGGAAACTAGTTTGTAATATTTATTCCTTATACATGACAAATCAAAAACATGATGACTACTACATCAGTTGGCTACAAAATACACAGCTTAAATTGGTTGAGGCAATAAGGATGCTTTTTAAATTTTTTTAGATTTTTGCCATAGGGTGCATGTGTTCCAGAGAGTAACAGAAAGACAATGAAAGGGAAAGTGAGAAATCACCTCCCAGAGGGGATGACCACACTGCAATCTCTTCTCTGCCATCCTCCTCGAGATTTTGAGCATGCACATGATGCACCCAACATGATTTTTGAACTGCTGGTTCTGCGACTTGAATAGTTGGCCACATGGGAGTCCAGAGCCTTAACCAACACACCATCTGCTGGCCCTCAGGATACATTTAGAGGCAGTGGTCGATGGGCCTCCCTCTTATTCTTACATTTGTTGATTTTACCTCAAACCAGTATCAAAATCTTATTTCCTGAGTTCTAATATAATGTTCTTTTTCTCTTCTAGGATCCTCTCCAGGATACTACAACAGATTTAATCATCAGACTCATCTTAGCTATAACAGTTTTTCACACCTTGTTTCTGCTACCATGACATCTTTGAGGACTACTAGACAGTTCTATTGTAGAAATCTCTTAATTGAGATCAGTTTGATGTTTTCCTCTTGATTAGACTGTGGTTATGGGATTTGGGTAGGAAGATCACATAAAATTCTATTATTATCACCTCAAATCAAAGCACATACTATCAACTGGAATTATCACTGGTAATGTCAAAATATATCACCATGCAAGGTTGTTTGTCAGATTTCTCTCTGTAATAGTTCTTCTCTTTTTTTCTTTTATGTTGTAATTTGGGGAAAGAACCACTATGTTTATCTCATACTTCAGTAGCAAGGACGGAATTTTTATATAAATAGTTTGGAGTTTTGTGAGTGACTTGTTTCTTTTCCTCTGTCTCTTTTTATTTTATTTTAAAGGTGTTTGCCATAGGGTGCGTGCTTTCATTGGAAAGAGACAGAGAGGCAGTGAGAGGGAAAGTGAGAAATCAAACCCCAGAAGGGATGGCCACAATGAAATCCCTTCTTCTCCATTCTACTCTTGGGATTTTGGGCATGTATGCACATGCGTCCAGTGTGTTTCAAGCAGCCAGATCCAGGACTTGAACCACAGTCAACTATGTAGGAGTCCAGCACCTTAAAAAATATACCACCTGCTGGCTCCTTCCTTATTTATTTATTAAATTATTCTTTATACTACTAAGGACATATGGGCATCTATTTTATATTTTAAATTTGATACTGGCTTAATGTTTGTGTTCCCCAAAATTTACATGTAGAAACTTTTTTTTTCTATTTTTAATGTTTTTTGGAGAGGTTTTTGCCATAGGGCGCGTGCGCTCGCCAGACAGACAGAGAGAGACATAGAGACAGAAAGCGAGAAATCACCTCCAGGGGGGATGGTCACACTGCAATCCCTTCTCCTCCATTCTCCTCTCAGGATCTTGGGCATGCATGCACACACACCCGGCGTGAGTTTCAAGCCACCGGGTCCGAGACGTGAACTGCAGTCGACGACATGGGAGTCCAGTGACATAGACATTACACTAACTGCTGGTCCCAACATGTTGAAACTTTAAACCTATTGTGACCCTGTTTTGAAATGTGTCCTTTAGAGAGGTAATTCACATTAAAGGAGGTCATAGGGTTTTGATCCAATAAGACTGGTATTATTTTTTTCATAGAGAATGGTATTAGAAACAAAATTTGGGTATGAGGTATGCTTATGCTACTGGGAACATTTAAAAAACTGTTATGTTTTTTAAAACAATAAATAAATTAGATGATGTTTTTCGCCTAGCGTATAGACAGATGGATATCGTATATGAAGGGAAGAGCTGGCATACATGCATGAGGGTGAAATAGTGATGTCATATAACTGAATTTTTCCATGTTGCTTTCTATACTAAGTAGGCAATGAGTGGTTACTTCTTGACAGGCTATTGCTCAATTTTTTTCTTTATTCATGATCATGTGTGTGCAACCATGCATGTACATGTATAGGTGTGTGCAATGTCGGTGCTTGAGAGAGAAATGGAGAAAGGGAGAGAAAGAAAGAGAGATGAGAAAGAAAGAGAGAAGGGTCTGTTCATGTCATAATCCCCTTTCAGTCTTCCAGCCTGTCAGATCTTGGGTACTTGACCCAAGACTGGTGTGTTTCAGGCTGACCGGCTTAAGAATTTAAAATGTATTCACTATGTGGAATCCGGTTTTTCTTTAGCAGCACATTACCACTGTAATGTTGAGCTAGCACGATAAACTATTTCAGAAATAAAACACTTCCAACATGAAAATGCCTTTCCTTACCATCTTCCAATGTACATTTTATGATCCAACATACAAATGATATAAACCAATCAAAGACAAAAGTTATTGAAAAATCTGCCCAAATAATAAAAGTAATGAATATGTTTTACATTTTGGAACTTTCTCTGTTTCTTGATAAGGAAGGCTATCATGTGTCATAGTGAGACATTTGATTAGTGACTGTTTACCTCCTAGCACTGGTCAAAGAGAGATAATATCTTGAAATAAGCAAAATGGAGGTGCATTAATGTAAGTCCATTTTGTCCTCATGATTACTAAGGCCAAAGTACTTAAGCAATTTGTGAGATGATTGAAAACATAGAGAGTCTACATCTATGTCATCTATATATCTAGGCACACATATAGACAAACACATATGTATACGTAACATGTACAAGTAGATGAGATTTACCAAACAAAGGTATAAAAGCCTAAGAAGTATGTTTCTATTACATGATAAACCATAATAACCACTGTTTTCTTGTTACTAGATTTTTTTTTTTCTATTTTTTAGCTGAGAGTGCAGTATGTTCTAGGACAGTCGGGTCATCTTGACATCTACTAAGAACCGCTTTGTACTGGATCAGATTTTGTACTGGATCAGATTTAGCAATTACAATAAAGAGGGAACAGTGTATCAAAGGGATTGAATCAATAAATGTCACTAAAACTGGAGAAACAGCTCAGGCTAAAAATAATATGAATACAATTTAGAACATATAGGAATTCTTTCACCTCAGGAATAGCAAAATGGGGAACATGCATACACCTCAGGACATCTTTGGATCATTTTAGATAAGTAAAAAACCATTGGAATGCTGAGAAAACCACCCATTGCACATGAAAGCTAAAGAAATAGGGGACCAACGATGTAAATGTAATATATGATTAACAATCCATCATTACGGACATGTAAGAGAGAGACAAGATCAAAATGTACTGGTGTTTTGTCTGTAGGCTGTGGTTAGATTCCCATAAGGCAGGGAGAGAAGACATGTTGCATAGCACATATATTGCCGAGGCTTTCAAAACAAAGTATGCTACTCTGCTTGACTTAAACAACAAAAATGTATTACTTCTCAATTCTGGAGGCTACAAGTTCAAGACCAAGGTGTTAACGGTGTTGTTTTTTTCAGACAGCTGTGAGGACGACTTTGTTACCTCTCTCTTCCCTCCTGGTGGTTGACTGTCAACCTTTGGCATTCCTGGTCTTATAGACACATCTTCAGAATCTCTGCCCTCAGGTTCACAGGGCATCTCCCAGTGTCCACATCTATTCCAAATTTCCTCTTTTTTGCTATAGACTCTATTCATACGGAGATAGGGCCTAACCTTCATCTTAAGAAATAAGATCTGCGATAACCCTATTTCAAGATAAGGCAAATTTCTAAGGTATTGGAGGTTAGGACTTCCACAAACAAATTTTGAGGATACAATTAAATTTATAATAAATAATTAATCCTGAAAGCAGATTTGCTTGTCTTCCTATGGGGAGGGTTTTTTTTTTATTTATTTATTTTTAATGTGGTCTCTTCACTATTTTGGTAACATAATAGATTATAAGACTAATGAGGGACTAACAGTTAGTGTAATGGCTATGTCGTTGTACTCCCAAGTAGTCGACCGTGGTTCGAGTCCTGGACCCAGTGACTTAAAACTCACATGCGTGTGCGTGCATGCCCAAGATCTCCAGAGGAGAATGGAGGAAAAGGGACTGTGGCGTGGCCATCCCCGCTGGGGGGTTGATTTCTCCCTTTCTGTCTCCCTGTTTCTCTCTGTTTGGCTGGCGAGTGCATGCGCCCTATAGCAAAAACCTCTCAAAAAAAAAAAAAAAAAAAAAAAACTAATGGAATGCTGGAAATATTTTGTACTATAAACTGTTAAATTGAGTAAGTAAAAATTTTACATCTAGTCCATTATCTGAACTTTGGCACTTTATGTATTCTTATGCATATGTATTTGCTATTTTTTTCTAATTTTTAAAGACAACTTGGTGGGGCTAGCAGGTGGTGTGGTTAAGACGCTAGATTCCCACATGACTGACTTCAGGTCGAGTCCTGAATCTATCTGGTGGCTTTCTTTCTCACTTTTCCTTTCTCTTTCTCTCTCTCGGGTCAAATTAAAAAAATAGTAGTAATAACAAATAAAGATAAATAAATAATTTTTAAAAGAAGACAACTTGGTTTGCAATGTTAAGGATAGTCACATGAACACATATATTAATAGACTACTAAGTGTTCTCTAGCCAACAAAACTTTTCGATAAGTTCTCATTTATACTCAAAGGATTATTTTGACTTAAGAAAGGATTTTTTTTCTCCTCTCATTAGTAAAAGCAGTCTGTACTTAGCCAATGTAATTATAAAAGGTCAGTATTAACTTTTATTCAGTTTTAATTTTAAATATTTTCCTCAAGATAACCAAAGAATTATATTGCCTAATATAAGATAAAATCTTGTACATATATGCAAGTGTGAAATCTTAAAATTGTAATACATTTTGAGGGTATAAAATAAGATGCTTAAGAATAATGTTGAAGCTCTAACAAATGAGTTTTATTTATTTTTAATTATTTTATTTAACTTTATTTATTTTTATTATTTTGCAGTTTGATCAGAGAGAGACAGAGAGAGAGGAAGTAAGAAAGCAAGCCACCACGTCCGAGACTTGAACCATGGTCGGCCCTGTGGGAGTCCAGCGCCTTTAACCACCATACCACTTGCCGGCCCCAGTTGAGTTTTATTTTTAAGAAGAGACTCTGATTTTGTTATATAATAAAATTAATGTATGTTTTTCATAACATAGCTCTTTTCTCTTAAACTAGAATTTTATCAAGCCATTAAATATTCTTTCAGACCTTGAAAAACTGCAAAGATAATATTGCTTGAATATTTGAGGCAGTATGTGTGCAAGTTCAAATTCGTACAAGTACAAAAAACACGTGTATGATGTAATTGGATGCTTGTTTTAGTACACTTACTACAATGCTACAATGTTTTTTAAATTGGCCAAAGGACAAGAAAGTTGAAAAAGTAAACAATAAAGACACTGGGAAAACGTCTTTCTATATACACATGAATGAATAAACAACTGGTCTACATCTATTGAATGTCATTTTACTGGATCCTATCAAAGTTCTAGCATTACACTCATGCTGAAGTCTGTGTTAAGTGACTTACAAGGAATCTGGGATATCTACACAAAACTAAACATGCATCATATATAAGATTTGGGCTTAAAATTGTTATTGATTTAAATTAAAAATGAAGAAGTTTTTTTCTTATATACATATATATGTATGTATGTGTGTGTGTGTGTGTGTATATATATACATATATATATATATATATATATATATATATATTTATACCTTACTTTCCAAAGTCAGTTTCAGATATTTTGTGATAATATTGATTAGTGTCAAGGTAACTCAACCTAGAATCATGCAATAATTTCTACAAAGAAAAAAAATAAAGAAAATAAAAAAAACAATGGAGCGATTTAAGGTGGATATAGTCGGATTTTATACACGTATCAGACGCTCAACTCTAAGTTGCCAAGAAGTCAACCTAAAAGAGAAATTTTCATTCATTGTATAATGAATCATGCCAACTGTATAAGGATACTTCTTGGTACAAGATTAAGAAAAAAATATTCCTGGGACTTTCATATTATCTTCAAAAATATCTCTAAAGTTAACAGTCAGTTTTATAGAACTACTAATGTATCAAGTCAAAATTCATATTAATCATGTACTATATGGGAGATGTTGCACTAAACCTCATTACCATAAGGAACCAGACCAACCTACATCCTTATTTAGAACCTGAAATCATTTGAACACGTAACATTGAAATTAAAGAGGCAATTATAAAGCAGATTTGTGAAAGAAGTATAGCAGATAGTGTTCATGATGAGCTTTTAGTTTTGCTGTGAGGTGTCAGATCACTCTTCCCAAAGTAAATAAGCTCTATGCTGAAACCTAAGGAAATCTCTATGAGTAGGAGCCTGGGAGGCTTGCAGATTGTTATTGCATTGGGAATAGTCAAAAGTTGAAAGGAATTGCCTCTTAGAAATTGGGACTTAGGTGATTGCTTACAATTCCAAGACATTATCATGCAAATAAAATTGTCCTTGGTAGAGAAGATAATATCCTAGTCATTAAAGCAGATTGTGTTCAGAAATGTTGTACCCTTCTTGAGGCACCTGTTCAGTGTAAAACTATCATTGTTGTAGATGCAGTTGGAGTGTAAAAGAACTAAGAGTTTGAAGACTAAGGTAATCAGGAAAACTCACATAGGAATAATATATGAGAATTATATTTTTTGAGACCAAATGTGTGAGTTGTGTTGTCATAAAAATAGTAACCAAGACTAAGTGAGTGTACATCCCCTCTCCAAGTCCAAAACTCTGCAGCAAATTGGCATTGATGAAATCCACCTGAGGGTCAAGATCACTTTCTCTCATTTCTCTTAAGCATTACTGACCTGCTGTTTATCAACAAATTCTTCTGCCCCAATGAAATATGATCACCTGATTTCCAATCCTAGCTACAGGTTTGAATCCTTTATTTGGAAGGTATTCATGAAATCCTGAAGGTCTGATGGACCTTACCTATTCCATGAATTATCAGCAAGATAGAGCTCAATCAAGGACATCTAACGTTCAATTGTAGCTTTGACCCTCAGAGACAATGTGACTGGGCATTGAAGAGTCACTTTAACACTGAAGACCTGCATAGTACAGCTTAGTGTGCTTATTCACTTTACTGGGATTACACAAATACAACATAATGGAGGATTAATATAAGTATCTGTAGCAGTCCATAGTATGGAGATATAAAGAGTAGTGGTAATTTTTATGACTTTTACTTTTTCACTTTAAGTAGGAATCAGTGTTTCATTCTGTGGGGGGTGTATCTGCAAGGAAAATGTAGAAAGAATCTATGGTAGTGTCTTCCTTCCTGTCAAATTGAAGGGGAATAGTAAACATGTGGTTTACTAATAATGGACATTATTTCTTTATTGACTTCACATCTGTATATCTTTAACCTAATTTTGAACAACATAAAAATAAAATATCATAGTCGCATTTAGCAAAATATTAAATCCCACAGAAATTAATTTCTCCTGTTTAAAAATATTCTTAATCAGGTCTTGATTTCTGAAAATCTGTGTGTGTGTGTGTGTGTGTGTGTGTGTTTGTGTTTGTACAAGAATGTGCACCTTATTTAATTAGGAGATACATGTTTACATAAAAGTATTGAAAACTGTTATTGACACTTGGAACAAAGTGGAAGGAGAGTGGGAGAAGGAAAGAGTGCAGAAGGGTAAATTTGGGAAAAAATGGACAAGTAAGGATTTGCTGCCTGTTGATGATGTGTATAGTATTATCAATTTGCCTGGTGTGTGGCATATATCATGTTGGGCAAAATCTCTTTTCAATCTAAATGATGTTTAGCTATTGAATGTATACATAATAATAAATAAGTAAATAAATAAATAAATAAATAAATAAAAGAAAGAAAGGAGATACACTTTTTAAAGCAATTTTTTAAATTTTTCTCGACCACCAAAACTTCAACTCCATTCTCCAGGCTTACTTAACTCTGTTGAAAAAAAGAAACGAGAAATCTCTTTATTTTAGAGCATTTGTTTTAGAAAACTTGTTATCATAACACTTTCTGTGACTCATGAAATATAGGTAAATATATTCAAAAGCTAGATAAGTCTCTCATCAACTGTATGGCTCAAGAGTGTTTCCCTATGACCTGGGAACAACTTCTTTGAAATAAAATTATCAAGTAATCTAAGGGTCCTAGATTAGTTTCTGAGAGAGGGTGAGAGCCTAACTGGGCACTTAACTCCATAGGAAAAGTCTATTTTTCATTTGGATGAAGCTAAATAAGTAATGACTAACCACTCCAATTTCCAGGGGAATTTAAGATGAACTGCCTATGGTGAATAGTGCAGTGGAGTCCTCATCACGTGTATGAAACGTGCAATATCTGCTTGGCTGTATTATGGGTAAGATTTTGTACTGTCTATGGAGTCCAGGATGTGCATTCTGGTTTAATGTTGATTTAATGACAACACTGTTGTCTTTCTCTTCTACTTTTGTTGAGAAGAATTTCAGGTAGATAGGGGATTCTGCTTTTAATTATATTTCAGCAACACTGTACACTGGCCCATTCTTCAACTTTATACTTCTCTCTAGTATTTCTCCTCATCATTCCACTTGTTAAGTATGAGGCAAAGGTAAGTGCAACAATAAGAATCTAAAAACCTGTTGCGTCTATCAGCAAGATTGCCCCAGACTATCTGGTCTTTACCATTAACGAATGCTGACATTTTCTCTCCACTGAGAATATCTCCCCATCCCCCCCATAGGTAAAGCTTCTGGTTGACCATTCACTGTTCTATATCTAGGTTGATTTATTAGGTTGTTGAAAAGTTACAACGTGTTTTTCTGTGCAAAAATGCATCATGACTTTCCCATACATATTAAGTATGTATTATGTGTGTCATGGGGTTCTAGAAAAAGGGGATACAACAGTGAATGAAACAGACAAAACTCTATCTTATGGCTCTAATATTCTAAAGTTAGATGCAATTGTTGGTAAAAAGTGAAAACAAATAATGAGAAGAGGCAATAGTGATTAATGGGGAGCACAGGTAAATTCTAGCTTAGGTGGCTAGCTTTCATCTTCAGCCTAAGTTTGCTTCCTATGGTCTATGAGACTCCTTTTTATTTATTTACTTATTTATTATTTAGTTTTTTGCTATAGGGTGTGTGTGCTCACTAGAGAGAGATGAGAGAGAGAGAGAAAGTGAGAACTCACCCCCCAGGTTTGTTGGGCACGCCATAATCCCTACTCTTCTTATCTCCTCTCAAGATTCTGTGCACACATGCATGCATGCCTGGCATGATTTTCAAGCTGTCAGGTCTGGGACTTGAACCACTTTGACCATGTGGGAATTCAGTGTCTTACTCATCACACCACCTATAGGTCCCCCTCACAACTCTAAGTGGCGAAAGTGTCATTTTTACTCAAATGCATGACAGTCTATTATTTATGGTGGTTTCTAAACTGACTCTTGTTTGGATATTTTATCCACTCACCAAACTTGCCCTAGCCTAAAGCATAACCTTGAAAGTCAGCAGTACTTATTTCCTCTGGTGATATATTAGCTTTATTAAAGATACAACATGCTCTGCCTAAAAATAAAAAGAGAAACATAGCTCTCTTGCCTTGGGGTGCCACTGTTTTCAAAGCATTATGCTACTAGTGTTGCAGAAGTTATTGAAAAAGGTTAAAACATTTTTGTTTTATATACGATTACCCATTCTACAAAAATATCTCTGAAGACCTCAGCCAAATGTAATCACAAATCAGAGCCAACTTTTCATCAAAGAGCTCCTTCTTTTGAAATGACACAGTTTTTTTTTTTTTTTTGGATTAAATTTTGCTCAAAGATGGTGACAGAAGCAAACTCTCTTACGAAGTTCTTTGGGAATGATAACCTTGCAGGTCTGCATTTCGTATCTCGGAGTTATTCAGCCATTTATAATACCAGTGTAAAATATTTACCCATAAACTGCATTGTAAATTTAAAAAGTGAGCAGTGAATAAGGAATTATAAAGAGTGGAGTAGTTGGGTAGAGGAAAGGATGTTCAGAGGGACAATAAAAAGTGAAGAAATCTTAGTTAATGGCTTCAACTTAGGAAAGGATGACATTCACCTGACTGGCCTTGATGTCAATTGTTGGAAGGAGACCTCTCAGTGAATGAGAAACTTGTAAGACTATCAGGACACAGGCTAAGCTGTGACCAATCAGCATAGTTGGCAAGATGAGCTGGTGTCCTTGAACTTGAGCATTTCTCGGATTGTTTACAAGGGAACTGGACATATCCACCAACGCTGACTCACAGGAAATGAAAGCACGTTGCAGCCTCTGCCAGAGCTGATGCTATCTTCAAATGAAATGGAAAAGACCTAAGAGAGTAAGTAGTCAGTGATTATGGTGATTATCCAGAAATAAACTTTAGTGATGTGGTAGGAAGGAAGCCAGCTTGCCACAGCATAAAAAATAAGATAGTGACAGAGTAAATAAAAATCTTTAAAGAAATGTGATTGGATACAAGTTTTTTAGCATGTAAGTGGGAGGGGGGATTAGAAAATCTCTGTAAAAACTAATTGCATTTCCTTGAATTTTATCAGTTCATTTTAATAAGTTACAATTATGATGCAAAAGCCTCTTTGGAAATTACCTTGCTATATGTTAAAATGAAAAAGCAAATCTAAGTATGTTAAGAGGAATATTTAGGTAATGTTTAAAGCATTTAAACTATTATATCTTTTAAATGTGTCACTAGTTTTTACTTATTGTGGTTATGTTTTAATATTCATAAGGATAGGTCTATGAAAATATTAAACCTTGAATATTTTAGAATAAAGATGTCTAAGCAGATGACTTACTATTATCACTGGAAGCCAATAATAATTTTTCAATTTTCTTGTTAATATATAAAGTATTTTTACTATTCAGTGTATTAAGCCTCTTTAATCTTTGAAAGATACATAATATGTTTTAAATATATTTCAAACAGTTTTTTGGGATATAATTCTGTAACAAAAAATTTACCTGTATTAATATACATGTCAAAGTTTTAAAACATCTTTCCAGAGTTGTGTAATTACTAGCATATCTAATTTAGAGCATTCTAATTTAGAGCATTCTCATTATTCCAAAAAGTTGTTCAATATTCACTCCAGTCTCCCTCCACCATTATCCTCTCCATACTCAATATTCAGATTTATCAATCTGTAAATTTTATTTATGTAGGGTCATCAGAAAAGTCATGATGCATTTTTTTCATAGAAAAATACCAATTTCCCAATGATCTAATAGAATTATACAGTTTATGGTCTTTACTGACTGGTTCCTTTCACAGGGCATAATATTACAGAAAGTATAAGCCCTTCATTTTTTTTTTTTATTGAGGAATACAATTCTATCATGTGAATATATCATATTTTGCTTATATATTTATCAGTTGATGAAAATTTTTGTTATTTCCATCTTTTCTTAGTTAATATTGCTATAAACATCTATGTCCATGTTTTGTGTAGACATACATTTTTATTTCTTTTTAGTAGATATCTAGGAATGAACTTGTCCATTCATATTTTAACTCTATATTAAACAGAAATTATTTGTATAAGGAAATTCCCTTTAAGTAAAAACTACAGAAAATAAAACTACTCTCTTGAATATTCTGCAGAATAATATTTTTCAAGAAACCTTATGGCGTGAACTTTGCTAATCATTCATAGCAATCATGATCTACTTTTGAAACCCAAAGAAAAGGAAATAAAGAAATCAATTCAGAAACTCCAAAGTTTCAAATTTAAAATGGTGGCTTCTGCCAAACACATTTTTGTAAGAATAGTTCTTGTACTTACAGCAGTTTCTCTGAAAACCTAAATGACAAAAAATGATCATGTAAGGTAGCAATTTAGTAATTTTTTGGCTGAGTGGCCTTGTGTCTATTGGCACCCAACAGTGAGGAAAATTATTTATAAACAACCACATCATAATGCTAGACCAAAGTTCTATATTTCTTCAAACTTTAAAAGTATTGCAAAAAATATTATTCTGACAATGATTTTGTATTCTTGATCAATTTTTACCAAATTCAATATCAAAGTTAGCTTTTCCCCCCTCATAAAATAATCTCATCATATGCTATGCCATTGTTTTTGGCATTATTGATTTTTTAGGTGCTTTGAAAGAAATATAAGACAAAAGAACTTGAATTTTTTTTTTTCTTTTTTTTTTTTTGAGAGGTTTTTCGCTATAGGGCGCGTGCGCTCGCCAGACAGACAGAGAGAGACATAGAGACAGAAAGCGAGAAATCACCCCCCGGGGGGGATGGTCACGCCACAATCCCTTCTCCTCCATTCTCCTCTTGGGATCTTGGGCACGCACATGAGTTTTAAGCCACCGGGTCCGGGACGTGAACCGTACGTGGGAGTCCAGCGACATAGCCATTTAACTGCTGGTTCCCTTGAATTTTTTTTCAGTATCCATAAGTTAGAAACATTTCAAAGTAAATCTTTTGTAGTGGAAAATTAAGAACTCTTTAATTTTTCACTACAATGTATATTTTTATCATAAATTAATTTTTTTTGAGAGAGAGATTTTTGCTATAGGGCAAAAATGTGCTCGCTGGAGACACAGAGAGAGACAGAGAGACAATGCGAAAAATCACCCCCCCCCCCCCCCTTACAGGGGAGATGCCCATGTTGCAATCCCTTCTCCTTCAATCTTCTCTTGGGATTTTGGGCACACACGCACACACACACGGTGTGAGGTTTAAACAATTGGGTTCAGAACTCGATCTGCGGTCGACTACATGGGAGTCAGTGAAGTATCCATTATGCTATCTATTAGTCCCACAAAAATTATTTTTTATGTAGTTCTATTAAGTAAAGAATTTTAACTGGCCTCTTACTAAAGTCTAAACCAATGGTTGAATAACCACAAATTAAGGCTACTGGAGATGGTTACTGTTTACCTAGTTTGAGTCATTTATTTTTGGTAGCTAAAATCTCCCTTAAAAGAGTGCCATAGTTAAGTGTTGTGCATTGGGAGCTGGATGCCATATGATAGACTGTAGTTTGAATCCTGAACCCAATGGCATATGTGTGCATGTATGTCCAAAAACCTGATGAAATGGAGAAATGGAGAGAAAATTATTGTCATGTGACCACATTCCATGTATGCAGAGGGGTGTTTCCTCTAGACTCTGGAAAATACACATGATCTCTGGCAATTAAAAAAAGATTTCTGTTTGTTTTTGTTTTCATTTCATTTTCATTTCAGTGAACTGATAAAACATTAGCAATGGGAATAGAGAGAAAATACTATTTTCTTATTTTCTCCATGTTGGATATTGTGTTTTATATTAACATTCATTGATAATTGTTATTGATAATCATTCTCCTGATTATCAATAATAATCCCACAAAGTTACATTCAATATTTGGCTAGTTTTACAGATGATTAAATCCTTGTGGTATGGAAAGAATATCTTCCTTAGCTAATGCCACAGAACTGTTAACTGATTTCATTGAAATCTTAACATCGGAGCATCTATGTTTTTCTCACCACACTGGGAATCCTCTTAAAAGACTTCGTTCATGTATTTACCACATGATGAGGACAAGGTAGCACAAGGTCCCAGGGTTACAGAATGGAATACACAGTTTCTGCTGAAAGGAGATTATACTCAGTCGGGAAAGAGAGAAGCAATTATTGCATATGATTAGAGCGGAGGATGGTAAGTGCTAAATTGTGGTCATATATACATGGGATAAAATATGTGAATGAATACAATTAGACTCTGGAGAATAAAAAGATTGCGGAAGATTGTTTTTGTAGAAAGCAAAGCATGATATGAGAATAAAAGATATTCAGACAAAGGCGCTTCAGTGCAAAACACCATGGAAAGAAACAGTATAATGTATACAGGAAAATGACAGGAATTTCAGAACCAAAGAACCACATACCACAATATGACACGCTTCAATCAATGAATCTGGGACAGATCGCTGAGGACCCTCTATATTAGTCAGATGACTTTTCAGTTTTTCCTCAAGGCTAGCAATTCCCCAGCAACAATTGGAAATACAGTGGTCCAAGGCTGTGTATCAGAGATGATTTTGTTCCAAAAGTTTGAAAACAAAATGAGAATTTGTCCTAATGTCTGTATGTTTGTATTTAGTTAAGATATATAATTTATTTTGAATCTCAAAATTATTAAAATAAGACCGAGAATTATGTTTTCCAAAGGGAAGTATAACATAACAAGACTGAGGAGAAAATTCAATTTCCTCTAAAATCAAGAAACAATTGGGACCAGCAGTTAGCATAATGGCTATGTCTCTGGACTCCCACGTAGTCGACCTCAGTTCGAGTCCCGGACCCGGTGGCTTAAACTTACGCCAGGCGTGTGTGCATGCATGCCCAAGATCCCGAGAGGAGAATGGAGGAGAAGGGATTGCAGCGTGGCCATCCCCCTTGGGGGGTGATTTCTTGCTTTCTATCTCTCTGTCGCTCTCTGTCTGTCTAGTGAGCGCACACGCCCTATAGCAAAAACCGCTACAAGAAAAAAAAAAAAAAAAAAGAAATAATATTGAAGATTGAGAAGCCAGTCAACAGACAGCAGGGAAGGTCAAGTCCAATTTCATGGTGGTGTCCTTCACAAAGGAGTTGGTGGTAAAATACATCAACTATGATGCAGAATCAGGCCAAAATCTAGGAAGCACTGGACAAATGACAAGGAAGGAAACTGAACAATTCTATTTGTTATTAGGTTATCAACATTGTTTTATTATAAAAACAATGTATAGGAGTACTAAAACCCTACTTCAAAGGCCTTTGCTCATTCACACAAGATTTAGTCACATCCTGTGCCATAGGATAATGTTCTCTTCTCTTTTCTCTTGATATTTACTTACTTTAAACCTCACTCTTTCAACATCCATTACTAGAGTCTAACAAATTTATCAGCATCTCTGATTTATCCTGGAATCCCTAAGCACCAAATTTAAATTTAAATAGTTTTTATTGTTTCATTTTTTTAATTCCAGAGGACACATGGATTCACCAGAAAGAGACAGAAAGACAGAAAGAGAAAGAACAATGAAGAAAGTACCCACCAGTGGGTTACAGCAATCCCTTCTCAATTTCTCTCTCACATCAGGATTTAGGGCATGCATACACATGCATTCAATGTATTTTTCAAGTTGTCTGAGTCGAAATTAGAACCACAATTGGCCATGGGAGATTCAGCTACCCTAACCACTTGTTATATGGTGCCAGCACTTAATAGAAATTTAAATAGAAATTTTTAAAGAGATGGTCAAACTGTCATGAATCACCCGTTATGAAATATATGATAGAAATATGGCTCAAGGTGGATTATTATTTATCCTAAGAGTAGCACGTGAACACTTTCTATTTGTCTCAAAGTTTTAGATTAATCATTTTTCTTTATTTTGTCCTCTAAATTCTAGAGATTTCCAGTGTGTAATACACTCATTTCAATAATAAATGTTATTCTATATTTCCCTTTATTTATTTTTTATTTTTTTTATTTTGCTATAGTGAGCATACACTCACTGGAGAGAGATGGGGGGGGTGAGAAAGCACCCCCTATGCATAATAGCTGCACTGCAATCCCTTCTGCCTCATTCTACTCTTGGGATTTGGGGCACATGTGCAGGTGCTCCCAGAGTGTTTTTCAAGCTGCTGTGTTCAGGAATTGAACCCCACAATTGATCATGTGGGATCCAGCCGCCTTAACTGCCACACCATCTGGCTGACCGTTTTTTTTCTTGTTGCTTAACATAAACACACACGTACAAATAAAACTGAAAATCTAAAACAGATGTCGTAATCTTTCATGCATGAGGATGGGGCTGTCAAAATAAGTGAATGCCTTGAAATGATACTCTGAATATTTACTACATTTCTTTGGGGAAAGATAAGTAAGATTTCTAAAGGCGTTTGAGACCCAGCCCTCTCAGACTTCTTTGAGGAGCTCCAGAAATCATGTTTGTTTATCCATTCATTTATGTACTTATTTTTTTTAGAGAATAAATATTCCAAATCTATCTAAATATCTTAAAATGATAAAAAACAGTTCACTACAAATCCTAACTCTATTTTTCTTGCAGGGAAAAAATAGACTTTTTATGTTGTGAATACTAAATTCTTCTAACTTGCTTTTTCTTTCTTCTCTGTTGGAATCTGGCAATTCTACTCGAACGTCATTGAGAATGCAGCAATTAGCCATCTTTTAGTGCAGAACAGATGTTCTAAGTGCTGGGCTCATTTGACATGGGTTGGGATTGAGATATCACAGCTGTTATAATTTAATTCTAGTTAGGTCAAAAGGCTGTATCATTACCAGTTCGACATATTCATGAAATATAATAAAACTTGCACACGTTTCCAATTAAATTGAGTTTTACTTAGTCATGGAATGCCACAAGATTCCCTTTTCACATATGGTCACATGGGCTGTAGTTTGATAAGTCAGTATTCATTTTCGTGATCACAATCTGAGGAGTTTTATTTGTGTACATAACAATCATTACTGATTGATTTTTATTATGGTACTGAGCACAGATGATTAAAAACAGCAGGAAAAATATTTTTCTGCACTCGTCTTCATCCCAGATAATATACACTCTGAGAACGTTTCTATCTAACCAAATTTTCTGAATGCTTTTCTGTTGCCATAAAAAAAAATAATATTACATTTGTGGAAATCTATATTGTTCCCCTACCACTGTTCAACTTTCTAAATCAGTCAAAAGCCAGTACTGAATTTTGTACTGTGCTGGATTAATTTCTAATTAGCTTAGTAAGGCTGTACATGTGATGAGCTTCCGCAAATGGTTCATTTCCAAAACAAAAGTAATAGCCAACTGCTTTGAAATAGATCATTCCCAACCTACGCAAGTTAACTCAATCTGATTTTAGTCATTAGGATTGTTAAATTAATTGGATTGACTTTGCAATTTTCTGGTTATTTCGGTCTTAACCACTGAATCGGTTCCAATCTATATTGACTCAATCAATTTGTGACAAGTGGCTATTACTAGAGTTAAAGGAACAATTCCATGTCTATTAAGAAAGAGTTACTCTTACCTTTTTTTAAATGGTGATGGGATATTTATTAGCATCCACTATTAGTCTTATTCTGGAAAAACAATTTTGGACAAAATTGGAAGGCTAATCTTTTCTTTAATTTATTTTTATTATCATCATAATCTTCTTAACATTACATTGGATTACATATAACTTTACAGTGTATTACATTGCTTTTTCAAAAGGGAATGCCCTGCATGTCAGTCAATACAAAGACGTTAATCTCCCCACTTCATCATTTAATATCTAATCTATGTTTTTTCCAATCATCATTATTATTATTCTAATTATTTTTTTAAACAGTCAATCACTATTTCTCATTTTGCTCGTAAAAAGACTTTACCCATCATGAAATACTTCTCAGACCAATCCAGTTGAGAATACTATACATGTCATCATCAACAGGTAATAAGCCATATCTGTTTCCTGCTAACATCCTGCCTCTCTATTTGTTCTCTTGCTATCTTTCTCTATCTTCTTCTCTTAACCCCCCACCATTCCACACTGTCTTATTCACGTTAAGTAGTTTCACTGCTTTTATGTCCTCCAATATTTCGCTCTGTACCATAGAGTGCAGAAAGTCGGTATATAGTAAGTGGATACATACAATATCTTTCTTTCATAGCCTGGCTTACTTCACTCAGCAGTAGATCCTCCATATCTGATCACTTTCTATCAAATGCCAGGGTCTTGTCATTTTTTATGGCTAAGTAGTATACTCCATAGAGTATATATACCACACTTTTCCAATCCATTTATCAGTTTGTGGACATTTAGGTTGGTTCCATGTCTTGGCAAACTCTTACCATTTTATGAAAGGTTTAGCTTCGGAGTCCTATTAGTATACTTGATTTATGTGATGGAAATATGAAATAAAATGTAATGATTTTCCCCTGTAAGGGAAGATGGTACATATACTGAGTCAAACGTGCTATTAACCCATTTGAGTGTAACATTCGAATATTGCTCATTTTGACAGTGACAGTAAGGGTAACTTGGTAAGAAAGCATTTCTGCTCCCCATGAGGTGAACTACTAAAAATATGCTAATTGAGGGCCAGCAGATGGCGCAGCAGTTACGTCTCTGGACTCCCAATGGTCGACCATGATTCAAGCCTGGCACCCAGTGGCTTAAAAACTCATACTGGTGCATGTGTGTGTGTGCCCAAGATCCTGAAAGGAGAATGGAGGAGAAGGGATTGCGTTGTGGTCCTTTCCCATCGGGGGTGATTTTTCACTTTCCTTCTCACTTATCTGTCTCTGTCTCTCTCTTTCTCTTTCCCAGTGAGCACCATGTGCCCTGAGGCAAAAACCTCTAAAACAAAAGAAAAAGAAAAAGAAAAATATGTTTAGTTGCATAGAAATGAGAGAAATGAAGAGCAATCCTGAAAGATATTACATGGAAAACATTGCAAAATGTTTACCCCTCTCTGTTGTCTCTCTCTTTCTCACATGTTTGCTAGTTGTATCAACTATATTGTAATATTACACACCAGTCATTACTTATATACATTAGTTCATTGTATTTACCCTAAATCATCTTCTTTGCTAATGTTACTCTAGGTATAGAAGGTATAGAAGAAACCTTCCCTTCAGTAGGTGAAGACATGATGATAAATAGGTTACACCTTTCTTTCACCTCACAGTGAAGTGAGAATTGGTTGGGGAGAGAGGGATGATGGTAGAAAGATGGGTAGGTGGATACCAAGCCTTTTCCTATATTCTCTGGAAAAGCCAAGGAATGCACATATTTAGTTGTAGTCATAGTCCATTACTTACGTTGACAAACTTTCACTAGCTGACTCCCCTGACACCACCACCCTCGCCATCACTACCCATATGCACATGTATATACATCTTTCAAGAACCACTCTTCCAATGACTGAAGACACCCAAAACATTTCCATGTTCATTAATACTAGTAATTTCTTTCTTTGATGAATTTCCCAAGACTTGACAGCTATTTCTATGTTCAGCCCTCAGCAGCTCCGTGTATTCAGCACTCATGGATCATCTGTTGTTAAAAATTAGAAGAAATATATCTGAAAATTTTTATGTAATTGGTAACACTTTCTGTTTTCCAAATTCTGCCCTTATCTACAGAGACAGGCACCGTCAAAGAAAGCTTAAACAGTTTTCTAAAAGCAGAGCTAAAGTACCAACTAAAAGGAATCATTCTGGAAAAAAAAAAAAATCATGCGCTTTCCTTTAGGACAGTGTGTTTATGGAGTCAGGGGTCTCTATGCAGTGCTAGTCCATAGTAGGATAAAGACGTCCAGGAACTAGATTTCAATTCCACATATTACTGCTTATTTTCTCTGACCACTCTTAGTTTTATATCTGTCCAAAACCTCTGAAAGAGAAAGATAGGTCTTTTATGAGATTTTATCTAAGGAATTCATGAAAGGATCCTGGAACGGTCTGTGTGAGCAGAGAAGAGGAGGGGGCACTGTGCTACTAGGAGAGCTGGTAAAAGACAATGCAAATCAGCCTCTAAGCAAAGTGAGTAAATGCCCCGAGACTAGCTTTCAGACTAACGAATGTGTGGCAAAAATCATTGAGAAGATTTTGTTTGTCAGGGCTCCTGGCAAGGGTACCTGCCTAGAATTTGCAACAATCCTGAAACCTGCAGTGATGCAGTTTCATCCTCAGCTTCACCTTTCCCTCGACCCAAAACACACTAAGTTGTCTCCAAGATCGAATCATTCGGCGATAATGGAAAGGCTGAGCCACCAGAAATGAATGCCTGATTTTCATGGCAAACATGGTAATGGTGTATGAGCTAGTCCGGTGGCTTTCCGTATTGCTGTATGGACATATGCAGCAACACAAGTTGGAATAGAATAGACCCTGTCCCCAGGCATGGTCACGCCGAAGGAATGGAGAGATTGGTAATCATCCCAGCTGGTGTAACACTGAACTGTTTCAAAACCACCATGTAACTGATGCCAAGTAAAAGCACTATCTATCCTTTAAAATATGGTATCATTAAAGAAATAAAGTATGTTAAGCAACAAAGAGTGGAATGGATTCTTAAGTAACATAGTGAAAGAGTTTCAGTTGTCCCTTGAATGGAGAATTTGTTTTTGATCTCATAAGTTTAGCAAACACCACAGTTAAGACAATGATTTGATATATGTATACCTTATACTTTAAAATTCCATTTTATAATTTTCCTATTTCAAGGTGAAATAAGCACTTAGTCATTTGAGGATGGGGAATGGTGGTATTTAATTATAGTTGTCAGGTAGAGTCCCTCAGAAAATAATATTGTTTTAAAATAGATTGATTTTTAGCTCTTGAAGCCCATTGTCACTTAAATTTCCAACAATGATTAAAATTCCTTTATTTTTAAATTACAATTGTAATGCCTTGACTTTTGAGAAGGTTTCTTAGAAATAGGTTCTACCTTTAAACTTATTTCTAAAAATTTGATTTTGGATGTTAACATTTATGTAGTTCTGAGTACTGTTACTATGTGGAAAATCTTTGAAAGATCAGCTTAACATTCTCAATTCAACAGGAATACATTTCTCTTTGATTCAGAAAATAAAATCAGAGTTTTTCAAAGTAAAAAAAAAAAAGAAAAGAAATAAAGTATGTTTAAAACCTTCAAGAAAAAAAAAAAAAAAAAAAAATGCAAACAAACAAGAACACTGAGAAGTTCAAATCTACGACCTAAGGGATTTCAAGTGTGCCAGGACTGGGTCTGCAGTAGCATTGCCACAGTACTCAGTAGTGCTGGGAAGAGCCCACGTGAGCAGAGCCTGGGTGCAAATGCAGTGACGAGCACCTGGAGCTCTTGTCCAGTTCCGCTCTCTGTAGTGGGAGATCTGTGTGGTGTCTTCCACTCTCACATCACAGTGTTTCTCTCTTTCATCTCAGAGCCATCTCGGCTCTTCTACTCAGAATTGCTCAGTGACTTTGCTTCTTGCTATCTTATCCAAAATCCAGTTCTCTTCTACTATCTCTTGTCCTTTCTCCCATTCAAGAATATAGACTCATGCTAAGACATTCTTATTAAAATAATAGTAATATGGGACCAGCAGATGGCATAATTGTTACATTGCTGGATTCCCATGTATTCAACCACGGTTCGAGTTCCAGACCCAATGACTTAAAACTCACCCAAGGTGCATGTGCATGCGAGCCCAAAATCCCAAGAGAACGGAAGAGAAAGCATTGCAGTATGGCAATGATTTCTCACTTTTTATCTCTCTGGATATTTCAAGCATCTTATAGCAAACACCTCTGTTAAAAAATATAATAATAGTAATAAATGGAGGAGTCCAACCCGGTGAGGCCCCAGGATCTGTCTGAGCCCCCCCCCCCCCCCCCCCCGATCTTTGAGTTACGCTTCCGGTTGGTTCAGTACATAGGCAAGGCTGCTACTGTGCGCCCCCCGACCTTGGAACAAAACTTGGTTCAATTAGCATGTCAGCAAGGCTGTTTGCCATTTGCTCCAAAAAAATGGTAGCCTTGCTGGGAAGCGACCCCCCTCTGACTCCCCAATATACTACTGTAAAAGAATTACATAGTTCTCTTATGCATCCTGAGTATATGATAAAACTTTATAGGAAGTCCCCTGACCGCTCCCCTTTGCTCTAAACTCCTACTGTTAATTACAATGCTTTACCTCCATGGTCACAATAGAGGGTGGGCTGAAGTTCTTTCTAGGCAAAAATAATCTTGACCTTTGGAAGACCCTTCAAAATACATTTAAGGCAAACTTAATCTTTTCTTTACTTAAAATAGGATTAGGCCGAAACTGGCCCAGGACACTCCCGCCCTCACCAAGTGAAATCGATAAATATATTAGGATTCCTCAAATTAAGTTTTAAATCCCTATAAAACTATATAAGTATCATTCTTTATTAAAATCCATAAGAACTAATATCTATTCTTGAGATTTTTCTTTTCTCAACACCATTCCCAGTAATCACAAGATGGCTGCTGCATCGCATCAGCTAATAATCATCTCTACTTACTAAAACCACTTTCCCAAAACTGCATTCCATGGAAACCCACCTACAATTGCGAAACTGCAATAGACCCAGCCTTAATTCAACCCTAAATAGAATCTATGTTCTCTATTGTTAAAAACTTTATGAGCTAATAATTAAAACACATAGCCCCTCTCCCTTTACTTGCATGTATCACATTTTCAATAAAAATGCACGATAATTCCTAACAGTTGTCACTCTTCAGAGAGCGATGTCTGTGGGGTGTCCGGCTGAGGACGTGCATAAAAAGGCATGAGGCCTTAGTCTTCTTCCTTTCCTGCGCCGCCTCCATCGAAATAACCCTCCCCCGCTGAGGCTGGACCCTGGCAAATAAATATAATTCTCCCTCTTCACACTGAATTCATTGATTTCCACCTATACATTTTATACCTTACTTTTCTAGTTCCCTTTATTGTCATACTTCTTTTTGGTTATTTACTTCTTTCTTTCATGAGAGAGACAGAGAGACAGAGAGAAACCAGCACCCTTGACATGGTCCACATGGCGATGGTCTCCCAGGCTTCCTAGCCAGCCCGGATTATGAATGTGCAGGTTCAATGGGAACTGAATCTGTAAAGTAGGTTCAGCCCTAAATGCTGCACAACCACAGAGTTAGCACTGTAATGGCATTCTCCTTGAGAGTATTACTACCCACACCATCTTAACTTCGGAATCTGCCATTCTTATGTCCATCACTGGCTGGATTCAGCTTCTGCCATAAATATTTCTTTCAATATCTTATTGACCAGTAAATTGACAGTCCCCTTGTCCTCAAATTATTAGTTGTTTCAATAGCATTTAATATATTAAATCATTCATTCTTCTTGCAGAAATCACTCTTGGGCTACCTGACATAAAGATCTTTGGTTTTCTCTTTCTGTGTCTGGTTCATTTTTATTCTTCTTATTATTATTACTTTTTGAAAGGTTTTTGGTATAGGGCGTGTGCGCTCACCAGAAAGACAGGGAGAGACAAAAAGGGAGAAATCACTCCCCAGGGGGATGGCCACGCTGCAATCCCTTCTCCTCCATTCTCCTCTCGGGATCTTGGGCAGGCACGCACAAGTACCCAGTGTGAGTTTAAGGCACCAGGTCTAGGACTCGAATCGTGGTCGACTATATGGGAGTCCAGCAACATGGCCATTACACTAACTGCTGGATCCTGTGTTTGATTCATTTTATTTTGCCAGATAAATTTCCTAATCTCCACATCAAATTGATTTTTCTCATATCTTTGATTTTCTGTTCTTTTCCAATTTTCTCCTTAGGTTAAGTAGGTCTCGTATTACTTTAGTTACTATGTTTGCTAATTTTACCTCTGTAGCCTAGATCTTTCCTAAAGATTTTAGCCATATATACACACACACACACACACACACACACACACATGCTAAGATGCTCAGAGTGTTTTTTTTTTTTTTTTTTTTTTTGAGAGGTTTTTGCTATAGGGCACGTGCGCTCGCCAGACAGACAGAGAGAGACAGAGAGATAGAAAGCGAGAAATCACCCCCCAGGGGGGATGGCCACACCGCAATCCCTTCTCCTCCATTCTCCTCTCGGGATCTTGGGCACGCACGCACACGCGCCCGGCGTGAGTTTAAGCCACCGGGTCCGGGACTCGAACCACGGTCGACTACGTGGGAGTCCAACGACATAGCCATTACGCTAACTGCTGGTCCCCTCAGAGTGTTTTTCAATCCACTGTGTCCAGGAGATGAACCACATAGTCAGCATGTGGGGTCCAGCTGCCTTAAACATCCCACTATCTAGCTCACCTTAAAGAATAAATTCCATTTTCTCTCCCCAGATCTGTTCCTTCTTGAATCTACCATATATCAGAAACCAATGCCAGAATCCATCCAGTTATGCAGGCAAGAAACATTGGAGCCATTTCACATTTTTTTCTTTATCTTGGCCACTAAATCTAAGCTTCTGTCCTTCATATTTTTTATTATTTTATCCATATTCAAGCCACATTTTCTGATCGCCATTGTTACTTCTCTGGGTAGTCTGGATTATTGCAATAGCATCTTAATTCACTCCCTCAAATCTCTTTCAATTCTTCCAATGCATTCTCTACAGAGTTGCCAGAATAATGCTTCTACCTCAAGAATCAGATACTCTTGTTTTCAATTTAAATGCCTTTGTATTACACTCAGGACAAATGAAAGTTTTTATCCTAGGCTAGTAAGGCATCTGCCTGGTTTTGTTCAATTTTTTGACTTTGGACTTCACCTCTTCCTTTTTACTGCAGTCCAGGCAAATGGTCTTAAGTTACACCCACAGGCTAAACTTTTCTCATTATTTCACATTTTCCCCTGCTGTGTAAAGTTTTCACTTACAGCTATGTTTAGTGAGACCATGCTCACTGATTTGCTGGATAAAATCCAAGATATTAAGAACTCTCCCTTCCCTCAGAAATGGCTCAGTTTAGACAAATTCTATAGTAAATTTATCATTTCAAAGTAAACTATTCTTATTCTTCAACTCCCAAAATAAATAAAAATAAAGATCATTCATCAGAAACCTTGCCCGACAACGTTTTGTAAAGCATTCTCCATCTTACAGAGTCTTATCCATTTCTCACTTTACTTTAAGAAGATATTTTAATTACCATATTTTATTAAGTTTATATCTGACCTAATGGCCCAGAATTGTTTTATGTAGGGCTATGAAAGCAGCAACGTTGCCAAACTACAATATATTGCTTCAGTATGACTCATAATTTGAATTTTAGTCTTTGTGAAAAACACCTTTAATCTTATTCAGCTCATATCACTCTTGTAGCTATAAAAATGTAATTATATGCAAAATAAATGGCTAAGGTGTCCCTAAACCTTCCCTGAATTCAGAGTTCCATTTTTTTCCAGTTGTATTTTTAAGTCCTAGTTATTGCTGCCTGTGTTTTTCATGCAATATTGTTCTTCATGCTATTGAGAGAACTGACAAATGCAGAGTTTTATTCAAAGATTGCTTCTTTTCTGTCCTTTCTTGTTTTCTTTTTTTTAATCATAAAGATATATTTACTATAAGATATCTGTACTCAAGAGAGAGATGGAAAGTGAGAAATTGCCCCACGCCCCCAGGGGGGATGGCCATGCCATAATCCCTTCTCCTCTATTCTCCTCCCAGGATCTTGGGCACACACACACAAGTGCCCAGTGTGACTTTCAAGTCACCAGGTCTGGGACTTGAACCACGGTTTACCATGTGGGAGTCTAGTAATGTAACCATTACACCATCTGCCAGCCCCTAAAGATTGCTTTTTTACCCTTGATGTGTAAACTAAATCCGGACACACATTTCACAAGTTTTGGTGTTGGCACTTTCTTAATCTCAGCAGAAACTGTCAAGAATCTGGATTCCAATTTCTTCTTTAAAAAATATATTGTGTACTGAAATGTTAATGGATGTAGCTTTTTGGGTCTAAAACCAGGAATAAAATCTAGATATACTGTTATATTAGCATATTCTAATTCCTGTGAATTTTACCCTTTTGACTTCTTACCCTAAATCATACCTAGCTATCTCTTCCCCTCATTTGTAGGTTGAAGGGAGTTTTTTTTTTTTTTTTGTTTGTTTGTTTGTTTGTTTTTTTGCCAGTGGGTGCATGCATACACCAGAAAGAAATAAAGAGAGGTATGGACAAAACTCCTCCCTCCCTCCATGGGGAAATTCACGCTGATTTCCTTCTTCATCTCTTCCTCCTTTTGGGATTTTGGACACACACACACACACACACACACACACACACACATGCTTATCATGTTTATCAAATCGCCAGTTTCCAAACTCAAATTGCATGGCTGGTTGTGTGAGATCCATCTGCTGTTACCACCAGCCCAAAGAGTAAGCCTGGCAAATATCTTTTTTTTTTTTTAAGTTTTATTATTATTTTTTAAATTTTATTTGAGAAGCACTGCTATGTCTGAGAATTTCTTTCACCTAAAGTTCAAGACATTTTGTCAAACAAAACACCAGACACCATTGCTTCCATGACACGTGAACAGCCTGAACAAATGTGCATAGCAGACAGTAGCAACTATAAAAGATTGAAGTCTGGACCACACAACAGAAATCTCTAATGATCAGGTGTGAATACTAAGCTCAGAGATGTGAATATGTTATTAAAAATAATAGAATGTATTTTAGAGTTGGTAAAATAAAGGATATTATTTGTTTACATTTTAGTCCCTCTGGATTGAAAGTTGCATGGCATTATTTCTATTTTGTTCACCTTGGAAGAAAAAAACTAAGGTAGTACCTGACCTATAAATAAACTATTACATACATATTTCTTGAATGAAAGTATAAATTAGTTGCATAGCAGTGATCACCTCCCAAAGTCCCCATCCCAAATACCTTCACCACAAGATTAGAGTTTCAACATATGAATTTGGGAAGGACACCACCATTCAGCTCACTGTATTCTGCTTCTGGGCCCTCAGAATTCATGTCGTTCTCACACACAAAATACATGTAGTTTATCCCAACAGGCCCCCAATTCTTACCTCGTTCCATAGCTTCCAGCAGCCTACCCTGATAGCTTTGGAAAGAGGGTGGCTTGGTAAAAGTGAAATGATAGATCAAAGAAGTTCAACAACCTTCCTTCATTCCTTCTGGTCCCCTTTATCTTCAGTTCAGACTGGCAATTTTCCTGCTGGAATAGCTAACAAAGTCCGTGCATCGCTCCCATTTTAATCTCGTTATCACATACTTTGTTGGCTACACTCTTAGTGCTCATTTTTAAACTTGGTTTCTCAATTTTACAATACTGATGGACTGAGAATTTTCAGAATTTTTAAGTCTAGTTCTTTTTTGCTTAATAATTTGTATTTAAATAATTTCTTTGTTCTCATATTCTGGTGTAAATGGCCATAAAGTATCAAGCCATCCCTTCAAGACTTTGGCTAGAAATCTCCTCAGCTAAATATCCATTTTCCGTAAAACATTACAACATAAACACAACTCTGTCAAGTTATCTGTCACTTTTTAACAAAGATCGCCTTTTCTCTATCATCTAGTTACATGTTTCTCATTTCTTTCTGGACTTCCTTCAGAATGGTCTTTACAAACATTCTGTGAGTATTTATGTATTCTTTAATAAAAAAGAAGGTTTTTTTTTTTTTCAGCTCTCCTATTTCCTTCTGAGCCCTCATCACAATCACCTTTAACAGTCCCTCCAAAAGCAATTTTAGTTTCTTCTAGTGTGCACTTCACAATGTTCCTGTCTCTTCCTATTACTACTTAGTTCCAAGGCTGCTTCCACAATTTTTGACATTTGTTACAGAAGCACCCCAATTCTTACTGACAATTTTTGTCTTAGCTTGCCAGTTATAACAAATGCCCTGTGTGGCTTATAAACAACAGAAATTTATTTCTTCCAATGATAGAAGCTGAAAGAAGGGAATCTGGGGGCCAACTTGGAAAGATTCTGGTGAAGATCCTCTTCTGCGTTGCAGACCTTATCTATCCTCATACAGTGAAAAGAGAACTAGCTATCCTTGGCCTCTGTGTGGAGAATTAATCCCATGTGTGCATGCTTTATCCTGGTGACCTCATCATCTTTCTAAGGCTCCCACTTCCAAATACCATCACATAGGAAATATGGGTTCAGCCTATACATTTTGAGTACATATCAACATTCAATCTACTGAAGACTTTTAATCAAAAGTTTAAAATTTAATTGCTAGTGTGTAATGTTATAAAATATTTTTATCTTATAAATGGCCAGAGATACCTCTAAATTCTGCTTCTTTATGGTGTCTTTACAACCTGGAAGATTCTAATTATATTGAATAAAGGAATCATGAAAAGTATAAAGGCATGTCTCAGATTTGGTGGCTCAGAGAGTAGCAGACTGATCTGCAGTACTGGAAGCCATTGGTCAACTATAGGTTTGGATCCCATGTCGACATGAAACTCCAGATGTAAGCACACCCAAGGCCCCGAGCACCTGGGGAACTTGGAAAAGGAGGTTATGGTGTGAAAGCTCTTAACAAGGATGCCTCTATCTCTCTCTCATGCTCTCTCATTACTGTGTGCTCTGTCTCATGAAAAAAAAAATAATAATTTATCTTTAAAAAAGAATATTATAAAGATGATTTTTTCTGACAAAAGTTTTATGACTACTTTGTAATCATAATACTTTTTTTTTCTATTTAAGATTTTAATATTTTGTAGGCTTTGTTTAAAAAATTGGCAGTTATAATTTTACAACCCAGGAGGACTGGTGAATTCTCACATAGAGATGTGTTGTGTTGTGTGCTTAATGATACGTCTTCTCTCACCTCACATAAGAGAAACGGCAGGGTTTTACCCTGACAATGTCACAGCTGTTCCAAATTCTCGTATGCAGTCAGTTCCCAGCTTTTATAGCTTCTGCAGCTGTCAGCAGCAATGGCTTTTTCTTTGTTAGGCAGGGAAATGTCTAAACTTATAATTAGACCTCAGTTATGAAAATGTAACTAGTTAATCATAGCTTTCATTTGGGCTTTTTGCATTCCAAAGGGATTTGAACACAGCCAAGAATGGTAGAATGCACTAAACAAAACTAACTTGAATTATTTGTAGAGTTTAAGAATAGTCATCTTTATTACATGACCCATCATTATCAACCGAACTATTATTTAATATATTTAACTGATTTGGGGCCAGCAGGTAGTGTAGTGGCTGGGTCACTAGATTCCCACATGGTTGACTGAGGTTCAAGTCCCGGACCTGGCAGCTTGCTTTCTCACATTCCCTTTCTCTCTCTTTCTCTCTCTCTCTGCCTCTCTCTAGTCAGATTAAAAAATAAATAATAATAACAAATAAAATTAAATATATATATGTATGTGTGTGTATATATATATGTATATATGTGTGTGTGTGTGTATATATATATATATATATATATGTATATATATTTAAATGATCTTAGATGTTTACATCACTTGTAACAACATTATTTAATCATGAACCCCTCCCTTTTTTGGTAAAATTATGTTAATTTTATCACTGAGCTATATATAAGCAAAATAATACTAATAATTTCTTGGTCTTATAGCCATCTGAACATTGTAATAGGCACTTAATATAATAAAATATTAGCAAAAACAATTTTAGATTAACATTATGTTAATATGATGATGCATGTTAATTAAAAATAAATGATAGATAAGAGTTAAAATTAAAACTTCAAACAGATTAAATTTAGCAGAGTTTAAAGGAGCAATAAATGATTCATGAACTGGAAACCCTCAAAACCAGAAGAGCTCCAGGACGCTCTATCTAATCCACATGGTGTGCAGACAGGATTTATGGTCAGAAATGAAAGTGAGGTACAGAAATAGCTTGACTGGTCTACCTCTGTATCCCTTCTCCAAATGTCCTTCGTTAGGCCCCACTCCTCCACATACACCTCATCTGACATTCACACCCATCTCTTGTGTTTGTTCAACTGTTAGTCAATCAGTTTCAGACATAGAATGCAGACAAATGGTATATGTTAAGTGGGGACATACAATGTCTCTCCTTCATAGCCTGGCTTGCCTCATTCAGCAGTACATCTTCCATATTCTTCCACTTTCTGTCAAAAGCCAGGGTTATATACAGGAAACAAGAAATGGAAAATTATTTGCTGATGGTAACATGTATGTTGATGTGCTTGATTGAGACAATATACAGTGTACTCTAGATGGAAAATCTCACTTTGTATGCTGTAATGATGTACAGTGAATGAATGTAAATAAATAAATTTAATTTAAAAAAATAAAATAAAATATAAAGAAATAGGAAAAAAAAAAGAAATAGCTTGACTGGCTAGATATTTACCTCATTTGAACATGGCGTGGTCAGTTGGCTGTCTGTGAGTGACTAAAGGTTGGTTACTGTGATTGGTCGAGACTCAATTTTGCAGAAGTGTGCTCCTATGTTAAGCTTTCAGTTTAAGTATTGCGTTAGGTTTCACTTTGGTACATTAACGACTCAAGTACTGAGGCATTCTTAGGCCAAGTGTAGTTTAATTAAGCATAGTGAACCTCATACCTCATCTATGTTATTCACTGCAAAGACTCCATTCATAAATTAAGTCACTTTTTCCTATTAGCATCCTATTGAGGATGGTAACACAATCTGAAACAAATTTCAAAGAATGGAAAGATAGTTTGGTAGCATTTGGTTAAAAATGTTACTTAAGACTTATCACTACATTTGAAGTGAATTTTAATTTATCTTCTACATAAAAATGAACTTAATTAAAACCTCGGTGGATAATTTGTAAGCTCTCAAGACTTCGTCTGGAAGTTACAGCTGCTAGCCTTCTGCCAGTTATTCTACAGAATGGTTCTACTTCACAGATTTCCGTAAGACCTTGATAGTCTATACTTCCTAATTCACAGTATTTTCTTCTCTTGCTTTCATTTCTAGAATAGATATTACAGATCCTGAGCTCAATAATCATACTGAATATATTGTTAACCACCTTGAACCTCCCCCCAGTCAGGCTTTTGTTTTGTTTTGTTTTGTTTTCTTCCTTGATTAGTAAGACCCTAATACTGACTGAGCTCACATTTGTATTTCCTTCTAGTGAGAGGTTTTGGAGAGCTTCAACAATCACACAAAGCTAATTATGAAAGTCAAATGGCCCACACTACACCAAGGGATTCTATCACTTTCCCAGAATTAAACATCTTTTGACATTACATTGAAAAAATGTCTTGTTATGGGTCATCTCTATGGCCTGGTGCTTAATGCAGCCAGATCTCACATAGCCAACCATCCAGTTCAAGTTCCAGACCCAGTGGCTTAAGAAATACTCTGGGTATCCATGTGTGTACACCCAAAATCCCCAAAGAAGAGTAAGATGGAGGAGAAGGGATTGTGGTATGACCATTCACCATGAGATTGCTTCCTTCTCTTCCTCTCTCTCTCTCTCTGTCTCTATGTTGAGAACACACACTTTCTAGCAAAATAATAATAATAATCTACAAAAGTATTCTATCATCTTCTAATCAACCATCACTTGACTCTTTCTCCCTGTAACTATCACAATTATTTCCTGCCTTTCCAAGTCAAAACTTGTCCAGTTGCCTTCCTTCCTGACATACATATCATTGCTTCCCATTAACTCTTCAGCACAATGTCACTAATTTTTGTTCCACCTAGACAAATGAGGTTAAACAGACCCTGTCATCTATGCCATTGTTCTAAACTTTGCTGTTTAGAAGAATCTTTTGGAGCGTTTGGTAAAACACATATTACCAAACACATATTCAGGGTTTCTGATTCAGTGGATATAAGCACAGGCAAGAAAATCTGTACTTTCCCAAAAGTAATTTTTACTGCAATTTCTGATCATATGTAATCACTGCACATCTTTGTGAGGTACAGTGTGGTTTTGCAAAGCATGTGTACAGTTGCAAAGATGAATGCAGGAAATAAACATATTCAGCATCTTCAATGTTCATTGTTATTTTGTGTGTTTATATGTGAAAATCACTCTAGTTGATTCTTTGGAAATATATACTAAATTGTCACCAATATTCTTTACTGTATTGCATCATACTATGCTGTGAACATTTGCATTTTTAATCATCAAATTTTCTAACAATATCTGAAGCTGCTCATCTGGGGAATCATACTTTGAGAACCATTCACCTATTAAATACTTTTTTTTTCAAAGATTGATTTTTATTTAATTTTATTTATTCATTCATTTATTTTAATTTGACCAGAGAGAGACACAGAGAGAGAGAGAGAAGGTGAGAAAGGAAGCCACCAGGTCCAAGAGCTGAACCATGTTCAACCATATGGAAGTGTCCAGCGCTTTAATCACCACACCACCTGCTGGTACCAGCCTATTGAGTATCTATTAAGTGTTTCTCTTTGACACTAATGACAATATTCTTCTTAAAATGTTTGTTATTGAGCTCCTTTATTACTGTAGTCATCATTTTCCTTCTACCTCTCTCTGCTTCTTTTCAGCTTCTTTTTTTCCCAAACTTATCCTTATCACTAGTCTTTTAAGGCAGGTTCCCATTATGTCATAATACTCTTGTCTCATTCTTAGTAGCAAGGACTGGCATGGGCTTTCAGGATGGGCTGGGACTCAAACTGAGACTCCCATGTGGCCTCCACCTATGAGTAGAAGCATCTAGCAGGCAACAGGACAGGTCTGCATTAGTCTGAAACACCTACCAGCCACCACAGGGCTGCATTAGTCAACCTGATTATTAGCTTGTCCGGAAAGTCATGACTGACACATTTTTGCACAGAAAAACACACTTGACTTTCACAATGACCTTAAAGTTTTTAAAGTTCTTTACATAACAAAGTTAGTTTCTTTTGTCTAACTCTCAAGGAGGCTCAGTTATGTACAACCTCAACCTACTTTTGCTGCCACCTACTCGAATAAATCTCAAATTCATATTAACAACCTACGACTCAATTCTGATCCACACACTTGTGCAATTTCCTATTGACAGTTATCATCCACATTTGATATTTATAAATGTCTGAGAATGAATTTGTTACCATTCCTTTCTAACATGTGTGCTTTCATATTTTTTCTTAGCTTAGAAAACACAACTGCCACACCAGGTGTTCATGCCAGAATACCTTTTGCTCCTTATCTCTCCATTTTCCTTCTATTACCAAGATCTATTGGTTTTAACTCCATAAATATTTCAGACCTTTCTTCTCTATTTTATGATCTCAAGTTGACTCACATCAAAGAGCAACCATTTCTTTCCCTAGATTATTGAAACAGCTTTCTACTTAGTCTCTTTGATGTGTTCTCCTACTCCCTTTCTCTTTTATAGATTTCATTTGCTTAATTTTTTAAACAGAAATATGATCCTTACCCAATCTGCTTAGTAATTTTAAATACTTCATAGAATAAATTTTATAACTGAATTCTAATTTACAAATACCTTTAACAAGGACTAAAAATAGGATTGCTATCCATACTCCAGACATCATCTTTATTATTCTATAAGTTTCTTTGTTCTAGTCAAGTTGGCTTTACTTATTTCTTCAAATATATATGGTCCTTCAACCGCAGAGTCTTCATACATTTGGTTCCATCTCTCTAGAAAAGCATGCACTATAAATGGGATTTATCTGAACCATGAACACCCAAGTAGAATACAGGACTTTCCCAAACACTGTGATGAGAGACTTGACTCAACTCAAGCCTGTCCTCCACCTGTACCAGGCCTTATCACTAAAAGCAGCTTCAGTCACCAAGCCAAGTCTTTGCTCAAGAAAATGGAAGGCTGCTAAACCATACCATGTACTTTGCCTCGACCCACATTGCCAAACTATTTTCAGTGATTTTCCACTTACTCATCTATAGCTTTCCATTCTCCATACTGCCCTGCTTAGTTCCCCACTGCTTCCAATCCCTTTTTTGATTTCTCTTTTCACTTTCCCCATATACCCTTTTGTTCTCTTTCTGTTCTTTTTCTAAACATCTCAGTCACATTGTCTCACTGGGCATTGAGCTCAGGCTATATTGGGGTTTCTCTACCACTGACATAGTAAGAATAAAATCTGTCTTACTGCCTTTATTAGTGCCCAGTACCCTTTCACTCTGACATTAACACCTACTCAAACATTATATTTAGGATCAAGTATCATATTATCAGAAAATCCTTTCTTAACTGTCCTGCCCCATACTATGGAAGTCCAGCTACTTTGTAATTATTACTGTTAAAAGATAATTGTTTTAAAAATGTTAAAATTATAAACTTATTCAGAGGTGTAATAAAGCATGTCAGAAAAGCAGACACTTTTTATAGATTGAATTTGCAAATGGCTGGCTGCAAAACTGACTTTCTCATTTAGGTGAGGAGCTTCAGCAGGGCACTTGAGAGAAAAGGGTAGTTTCTCCACTGGACAGGATTTATTTGCATGTCCACAGACAAGAATTTCAGACATTGCTGTGAGTCATGTACAACTTATATAATTTAAAGTCTCAAAGGCAAAGAGAAACTACAGTGGTGTTTACAGATAAGTAAGAATGTGCTCTAAACAATAAACACATTTTTCTAATAACTTCTATATCCCAATTTTTTTTTTTTTTGAGAGGGAGATTTTTGCTATAGGGCACTTGTGCTTGCTGGACTGACAGACAGAGACAGTGAGACGGAAAGTGAGAAATCACCTATCCCTCCATGCGGGGATGGCCACACCACAGTCCAGTTTCCTCCATTCTCCCCCCCAGGATCTTGGGCATGCACACACATGTGCCTGGCATGAGTTTCAAGCCACTGAATCCAGGATTCAAGTCATGGTCAGCCATGTGGGAGTCTAGCGACTAAACCACTACACCATCTTCTGGCCTCTATATCCCAACTTTTAAAATTGATTCTTTTGGAATGATTATTTGATTAATGTGCTCCTTTCATTTCTCTGCAACATTAAGCTTTCCAAAACAAGGAACCAATATTTTGCTCTCATTTCATCCCCAGCACTATGCTAACACAATACCTTAAATATAATGAATGCTTAAAAAATATTTTAAATGAAAAATAGTTATATTTATGTTCACATTGTCAAAAGTAAATTTAACAATTATTAATAGATAATATTAATTCTATTATTTAATGTCTAATAGCATTAATGTCTGATAGCAGTGGTTTAGACTTAAGTTTGGGATAATTCTGGTAACATTATGGGACCTCAAAAAGATTCATACAAATATGAAATTAAAATATAAGTTTATTTGGATCCAAAAAATTTGAAAACCATTGAAGGCTTTTTATAGTATGCATTTTCCGTCAACTTTTTGCAGATCCCCATGTGTGTCTGCACGCACATATGTGTGGTGTAGTAAGTGAACGAAAAGTGTTCTATCTAGCTTAGGACAATCACTCAGATGAACCCACTCTGATTTTCCAGACATGTGCTCATTAAAATGGCAACTGAGAAAATTTGCTTATATAACAAATAAATTGGCAAGAAGACTAGAAGTTATAAGTTGCTTATTAAGAGTTGACGGTGGTCCACTTACCATAATGTGGGCAACTGATTGACTACGCTTTTGGATTTACATCATTGTCGGCGTCCGCCCCAGGGCTTGGGTCTGGCTGAATCATGATCAGGGGGCTGCTGGTGAGGAAGAGAAAGAGGACGAGAAAGAGAAAGCCCTCCATCTTACCAGGACCTGGGAATTGGGAAGAATGAGGCAAAGGGATGGAGTAGAAACGGACACAGGCAGCCTGAGCCTAGGCAGCCCAAGCAACTTCTGCCGCCCTGATGAACTGGACGTCTTTATTTATAGAACAAGGAGACATTACATATGTATGTTTTAGGACACTTCATACATTGGTTGCCAAGTTACAGATAATAAGAAGCAGTTAACAAATCTATGAGGGATTAGTCACACCAGGCCAGGTGTATTCCCTTGGTCATAATCCATCAAGAGAAAATCTCATCTTCCTTTCTAATGCAAAGAACTAGCTGTAAGGTGCGGGGAAGGAGCTAAAGATCTTCTCACACCACCACACCCAGAGTAGGCTAAAGAACCTTTCAGATACAGAGCAGGGATTGGATTTTACTAATTGGGGCCAAGATGTTTCTTGAAGTCCATCAGATGTGTCTGTTGGAACGCCCCTAGCAATTTCCACCCTTGCTCTGTCTGCAGCCAAGGTCAAGGAAAGACAAGTTACAAGGTTCTGCCAAACCCCAAAAGAACATGTGGTGTTTGCTCAGAGCATGTCCCCACACCTCAGATTCTCTCTCTTAAATGTGTCCCCACACATCATGAAGTCAAGAATATTGGAGAGCAGAAAAGTAGAGGTCATATATTTTTTATTTGTAAAACCAGGCCACTTTAATGTTTTTGTACAATTTAATAAGTAATCTTTTGATGACTGCAGACATGTAAGACTGGCTATATTCAGAAACATCAGTCATGATGGTTTTCCAGATGGTGTACCATCTTAAAAAATTACAAGGAGTTATTTGTATGCAACTGCTATCAAACCAGTCTATCTATTGGACAGAGAAGGCAAGGTCATATTTTGAAATCTGTAATTCTTTGTAACATTGTGGTTTGTTTGCTATAAACTAAAACATGCTTTTGGGGCAATATCCCTGATATTGTGGGACATAACAAAAAATCTCAGTGTCAAGTTTATTCAGGCCTTAATAAAATAAATGCAACTCTGGGGCAAGCAGGTAGTGTGATGGTTAAGGCACTGGACTCCAACATAGCTGATCATAGTTTGAGTCTTGGACTTGGCAGCTTGCTTTCTCACTTTCCTTCTCTCTCTTTCTTTCCCTTTCTCTCTCTCTCATGCATGCACAAGCTCTTTAGCAAATTTAAAATAATAATAATAATTACCATTATTATAAATAAAATTAAATAAATAATTCTTTTTTTTTCTTTTTTTGGATAAGTTTTTGCTCTAGGGTGCGTGCGCTCGCCAGACAGACAGAGAGAGACAGAGAGACAGAAAGCAAGAAATCACCCCCCAGGGGGGATGGCCACACCGCAATCCCTTCTCCTCCATTCTCCTCTTGGGATCTTGGGCATGCAAGCACACGCGCCTGGCGTGAGTTTTAAGCCACTGGGTCCAGGACGCGAACTGCGGTCGACTACGTGGGAGTCCAGCAACATAGCCATTACACTAACTGCTGGTCTCAATAAATAATTCTTAAAAATAAATAAACAAAAAGAAATGCAACTCACATTTGACAAACTGCTCTGCATTGCTCTTCCTCCCCATTTCCTTCTTTAGATTCAATCTATCCAAAAGCATTGATGAGCAATATGTAATTATGAATGCGCCACATTGCTGGGAAGACTCATTCTCTAGTATTCTGTGCAGTGTTAGGGGAAAAAAAGAAGAGGAGAGGCATTGTGACTAAAAACCTAAGTGAATCCTGGTCAAATTGGCAACTCAGCAGCAGAATGAAGGGACTTTGGTTATGTCTCTAGGCTACCCGCCCACTTGCAAAGGGCTGCAGAAATCTGAGTCATCTATGACTGTGGTAAATTGACGTAGGGCGTGACAATCTCCAAGCTACCTACAGAAGACACTAATGGTAAATATAAACTATAATATTATTCTACCGAGGGAAATAGACAAATATAACCAAAAAAAAAATGAAGAGGGTTTTTAGATTATCATAATAGAGCTAAAAGAAAAACTTCAGACTAATTTAGCAGGATTTAACAGAAAAAAAATAACTGCATTGCTTTAGAATTCATTGATTGTAATACATTGCTTCTTATTTTCTAATCGTCTATAGAGTGTCTGTGTGGTCCTGCTCACCTGGGCTGAGTTTGTCTGGTCTCAGAAAGGCTTGCTAAGGTCTGGGCGGTGGGCTTGCTAGGAGTTGCCTTGTGTTTATTGTTGGCTGATGACCCCCGCTCTTCTCATGTCCTTGTTTCAACAATCTCTCAGCCGGCTCGTCAGGACTGATACTCACGGTGAAGGCAGAGAAGTAGAGGTTGGAAGATGCAGAGACTCTTAAGTCACATGAACAGAGTAGCTTCTGTCACCAAGCCAAGGAAGTAACAGTCCAGTCCAAACTAAAGCAGCTGAGATAGATTCCCTGCTTCTTGGGATAACTACAAGTCATACTTCAGAAAATGTGGAAAGAGTAAGGCTATTTCCAATCTACCAATACAGTCTGGATGAAGAATTATATCCTTTGTTATTGTTACCTTAATTTACACAGAAATGGTGTCCCGCATTGGGCTTTAGATTGCTGGACTATAACTCTGACCCACTGAGAGCAATTTGGTATCCGCAAATTGCCCATGGTGGGTGTAATTAGGGCAAAGAAATAATGAAATGCTATAAATCAGGGCTTATATACGTGTGTGTGTATGTGTGTGTGTGTGTGTGTGTGTGTGTTTGTGTGTGTAGAGAGAGAGAGAGAGAGAGGAGAGAGAGTAGATATGAGATTTGAGTCCAAGAAACTGAAATTAGAGAGTTAGAGTCTGAGAAGTTGAAGATCCATGTTAGGAAGCTAAAAAAAAAATGATATCACTGAAGCCTCTAGATATTGGTGAAGTGATTTAAAATAAATGAAAATAATAGTGTGTAGTAACTTTATTGGTTATTACAAGATAGGAGCACAGATAAGAACTGGCTAGTTTTTGATTAAAAATTGAAGAAAATAGATTCCAGAGATAGAAGTCCTTGAGAATGGAATCATTCCCAGTCTCACCCCATTAAAGAGCATGAGATAAGATTGAAAAATTCTTCGAGAGACCCTGATCCAGTAGAACTTCTCACTACAACAAGGCAACTAAGCTATGAGGTTTCCAGTTGTCCCAGAGTCAAGTCCAAGCACTTTGACAAAGCATGATGATCCTTCCTGCTGTGTTTCCTTCTTTCTTTCAAGGATTACCTCTTTCTTTTACCTGAAATTCTTCCAAACTGCTTTGAATAATAAAATTATCTTTATGATATCCAAATATTTTAAAATTTTTAAGATTTTATTGACAAAAATTGTAATGAAACAGGGAGAATGTTTCAAAAATTGCACACCATGGTGACTATAGATAATAAAAATATATCGTATACTTGAAAATTGCTAAAAGAGTATGTTTAATTGCCCGCATCAGGAAAGAATAAATATATAGGTTAATCCATATATTAACTAGCTTGGTGTAGCCATTTCACAACATATCCATAGATTAAAACATCATGTTGTATGCCATAAATATATACATTTGTGTCAATTAAATTTAAATATAAATTGTATATATTCAAGTTTTATAATGTGCTGGTTTGATATGTATATATTTATTGTGTATTGATTACCACAGTCGAATTCATTAACTCATCCATTACTAGCCACACTTACCATTGTGTGGTGTTAAGGATGCTTAAATTTTGTTATTACATCAAATAAACTCTTACATCCTATAAACTTCAGTGTATAATTGGACCAACAGTTGTTCTCTTTAGAATACCAACATTTTAAGCCATAAATTGCTAATGCATAGTCATCTTAGAAAATTTAATTATTTGCCTTTCCTTTCAAAGTATTTATCTGACCATCCAGGCATGGTTTAGGAAACCTTATATCATATTGAAAGTTATCTTAAATATTTTTCCATTAGTTCTATAAAGACTGGATCTGTGCCAAATTTACTGTTATCCTTAGTGCAGAGAATTCATTAGATATTCAGTAACAATCTGCTGAATAAAATAATTAAAGATAATGTATGAGAAAGCATTTTCAAATATGTGTTATTATCTTACCAGGTAGGTACTTATAATATTAAAAAACTCTGCTAACATTGATTGCATTGTGCCATTAATTTACAAGAAAGGAAGACAAAAGCACTGACAATTATAATTATTAAAAGTATTTGTTTGCAAGCTGATTCAGATTTCAAACATATTAAAACATGAAAAAAATGTTTTTAAACCAAAATGTAATTAATCTCATAAAGAGCATTGAAATAAAAAGAATGAGCTTGATTCCAAAAATAGAGAATTTAGGGAAGGTGCTGTGTTCATGTCTGAAGACCCCCTGAGTATGCTAGGAGTGTGCATGCCCACGACCTCAGGCTGCCTGAGACTGAGGAATGGGTTCCCTTTTGGGATTGTTCTCTCTCTCTCTCTCTGCCTCTTTTGCTCCTGGAGGAAAAATAATAAACTTTAAAAGAGTATATAGAGGAGGCCAGCAGGTGACTTGGTGGTCATGGCACTGCAATTCAAGTCCCAGACCTGGCAGCTTGCTTTCTCACTTTCCATCTCCTTCTCTCTCTTTCATCAAATTTAAAAAAAATAATAATGATGAGTAAAATCAAGTAAAAAATAATTTTAAAAGTGTATATAGAAGCCAGCTAGATTAGAATGAACATAGTTCTGCTGGTAGATACATTAGGAGACACTATAAACCACTGAAGGAATTTATGCTTTGTCATGATGAAGAACATGTGAAACTGTTTGACCTGCTCCAAAGGATGTTAGAATATGATCCAACTAAAATAATCTCCTTGGACAAAGCTTTGCAGCAGCCTTTCTTTGACTTATTAAAAAAGAAACGAAATGGAATTCAGTGGTCTTACTATATACTTCTTTAGAAGAGATTACTCAAGACTGTGTCAATCAACTAAACATTCTAATATTTTTGTGAGCATTAAATTATTTTGTACAATAAAAAAAGCATATATAGAATCCAGCTTCATGTGTTATGTCTTCATTAAAAGAAGAGCAATTAACATCATTAGGAAATTTAAGTTCTGGCACCAGCAGATGATGTAATGCTTCTGCTGCTGGACTCCCATGTGGTCAACTGTGGTTTGAGTCCTGGGTCCAGTAGCTTAAAAATCATGCTGGTCACGTGTGCATATGTGTCCAAGATCCCAAAAGGAGAATGGAGAAGAAGGGATTGCAGCATGGCCATCCTCTGAGAGGAGTGGATGTGATATCTTGCTTTCTGTTTCTGTTTTTCTTTGTCATTCTGGCAAGCACACACACTCTGTATCAAAAATCTCTAAAAAAAAAAAAAAAAAAGAAAGAAAGAATAAAAATATAAGTTCCTATAGCAACACTGGCATAAAATATTTCAAGTCAGAACTCTAGGAAAAAAACAAAGAAGTGCTATATTTGTAATAATTTATACATAGAAATGTATATTAAGTATACATTACATACTTTCAATTCATCTCAAGGAAATACATTTAAAATGCCATTTAAAACAATTAACAGTTTGGTGCTTGCTTCAGCAGCACATATACTAAAATATAATGAACAGTTTGAATGTATCAAGTTTTAAAGTCACATATAATACACTAGTTTAATTCTAATAGATAATAATTGGCAGGTTTTTAGAATGTGTATTGTCATGTTATATTGTATTTGTACCTAAATAAACACATTTTTCCTACTACTTTATCATAATTGAGATGAGATTTTAACCTGGTAGAACAAAGTCCTGCAGAAATGCAAGCTCCCCACGCGTATTAATAATTGAGCTGCATTTGTGAAACCTCCACAACAGATAACAAATCCATTGCAAATATGGTTCTGTAGAGTTAAGCAATGTTTGTGCTATGATTTTCATATAAAATCTTTGCATTGCCCAGCTGCTACTTTTTCATTTAATTGTACAATTTGTTTTATAATGAGCTTTTGCTTCATTTTCTACAGAGTGTCGATTCTAAAAGCAATGCTCTGGGGTATCAACCAGAGTGCAAATCCCATTCGTTTTCAGGCTTTCGTTTGGCGGACAAGGTTCAAGTTGAAGAAAAAAGAAAAGTATAGCCGCCTGATGAGATGGAGAGACTCACAAAGTGCTGGTATTTGATGTTCGTTTTGCCGGTGATTCTGAGGAAATGAAATCATTTGACATATTCTTAGGAAATGGTGGAACTTTCCACATGGGATAATAATGCTATCACTTTGCTCATTCTGCCAAGAAATATACAAAAGCAACAAAAAAGGGAAGAGTAGTAGATTTGGGAATAACTCACAAAGGGAACTGAGAGTACAAAGAATTTTATTATCAAGAATGAAATGTATATATTTTTTCTTTCAGTAATTGAATATGAACATCCCTCTCTGGCACTTATTTCAAGTGATTCTAATATACACATGGATACACAAACACCCAGTCAGACAAGTCCTAAGATGGACACCCCCATGCATGCACATGGTCACACAAATGCACATACACACACAGAGACAAACTCGCTATAAAGCAAAAATATAATGATGCCTTGAATAATAAGAAAATGTAAATTTAATTCTTAATAGGAAATGTGAATATCATAAACAGTAGAAAATTATCTAAGCATATAAAAATTATAACATTATAATACTTAAAAATCTATATTCTTTACATTTTACAGAATTGATTATAATTTTGTCTGCTAATTTTTCCTTCCTCATTTGTTTAGGAGTCTAATAGTGAACATCATAAGCAATCACCAACTATCTTTATTTTCTAAGTTTAAATACAGTACTTTATCATAAACATGATTATAGGATATGGTGTTTGCAGTACGTAAGGTGTTAAATCTTTGAGGACACAGGTTATACTGCTCAGATGAAAATATCTGTAGAAATGTAGGCCAACCAGTAGCATGGTGGTTAAGGCAGCTAACTCCCGCGCAGTTGACTACAAGCTTGTGTCCTTGGCACAGTGACATAAAATACACACAGGATGTGTGTACAAATGCACACCCAAGAAGAGAATGGCAGAGAAAGGGTTGAGGTGTGGCCATAACCCCAGGAAGTGCTTTCTCACTTTCACTCTCTCTCCCTCTCTCTGTCTCTCTCTCTCTGGAGATCATGTACACTTGGCCCTGTAGCAAAAGAAAACTCAAAAGAAGAACAAAAGGAAAAATTGTGAAATTATAATTACATAATATACAGGATTAGGCAAATCAAAACAACAATGAAGGGCCAACAGGTGGCATGGTTAATGCTCCGCATTCCCACATGACTGACTCCGTGCTTTGTGTCTCAAACCTGGAGGCTTGAAAATCATGCCGGGCATGTGTGCTTGAGTGCTCAAAATCGCAATAGGAGAATGGAGGAGAAGGAATTGAGGCATGGCTATTTCCCCAGGGAAGTGATTGTTTTTGTACTTTCCCTCTTTGTCTCTGTCTGACAAGCACATGTGCCTTACGGCAAAAGCAAAAGAAAACATAAAATCCACAATGAGATATTACATAACCTCTATCAGAAAGGCTATTATCAAAACAAAGGAATGATAAGTGCTGATGAGGCTGTGGAGACAAGGGAAACCTTGGTGGAGAGAATGTAACTAATAACAACCACAGTGGAAAACGGTATGGAGATTCCATTAAAATCTAAATGTAGAACTATCTTTGACCTAGTAATTCCACTATTGGGTATATTTTCAAAGGATAAAAAACCAATCTGTTGGAGAGACATTTGCACATCCATGTTTATTGTGTCATCATTCACAATAGCAAGGACATGGAGTCAGTCTAAATGGCCATCAACCAATAAATGAAAATATGGTATTTACACAATGGAATACTACTCAGACATAAAGAACAATGAATTCTTGGCATTTGATATTTCAGGAGAAATAAAATTAAGTGAAATATGTTCAGACTATGAAAGGCAAATACTTTATGTCCCTGCTTAATAAATACTGAATGCCCTCACTCTTTAGCAGAAGTTAAAGGACTAGAGAGTAAAGAAGAGAAAGTATTGGCAGACACTAGACCCTGGATAAGGAGAGAGTGTGGGAAGAATGTGGAGAACTTGGGTTTAAAATATGAGTGCATGTAAACAAGTGGAATAAGTTTTGGAACTGTGTACCATAGTAGAGTAATGAACGTCAGTGACACAGAAATATATACTGCCAAATATTCCAGTAGAGTGACTTTTTGGGTGTGTCTAGTGCAGTGTGGTGTTGAATGCTGGAGATGGTGATCGTGCTTATATCCTTGATCTGGGGGTACACACTACATGCTAGCTTTTAAAAATAAAAATACATATTCTGTCTCCCAAAGATGTCAAATGATTATATACAAATTAGAAAGTATAATTAAATTTTTAAAAATTATAAAAAGAAAAGTGATGGCAACAACAACAACAAAAGAATCAATTCATTCTTAATTACTTAGCACTCACTGGAGATTTTAAAACTGAAATGAAAACAAACACCCAGCACTGGGTTGGAAATGTATCCTTCACTACTTTTCCACATTTGGAGATTTTTTTCATTCACTCCTTATTTCCTTTTGGAACTTTCAGTAGTTGAAACCACGTAAGATAACTTCCTAGAAGAAAAAAACAAAACATTTATGGGACACAGAAATGTAAAATTATCTGTTGATGACATGTATGATTATGTCTTTAACTGAACTAATAGACAATACATTGATGCTGGGAAAATTCATTTTGCATGCTATAATGATGTACAGTGATTTAATGTATAAAATATAATAAAATAATAGGAATGATAATAGTAAAAAAAAGAAAAAAGATACCTTCCATATTTTGTAGTTACTTTTGTATTTTTCCTTTCTCACTCTCTTCTGTTCTGTTGGTAATTTTCCCAGGACTAATTTCCAATTTTCCTTTCTCTAATACTATGTTCAGTCCTGGTTCTAGTATTTTTTCCTATGCATTTATGAAAAAAACTTTATTAAAGTTATTATGTCTTTTGTTTTCATGAATTTTAATTGTTCAGTGTCATATCTATCTCTTCTTGATTTACATGGACCTTTTAAAACAAATTTCACCATCTTACATTCTCTTTATGTATGATATTCTTTATTTCTTTGGTGATCTTAAATATACTTAATATAATTCATATTGAGATTGCTCTGTTGGTGCTATTTTTTTTTAAATAAATGTATTTCAATCCCCCAAAAAAGAAGGTATATAAATGATTATGCACTTATGAAGTTGTGAGACTTCTAATACTCTAATGATATCTGATTATTTATTTCATCCAAGTAAAATGAATGATTTATTGAAAAGACATATCAGAAGTCTGACCCATAGGCTATTTCTAAGGTTATAATGGCCTGAATGAATCTTCATGGAATCAATGTCCAGAAATAAAACTGAACAACCTGCTGACCCCAAAATGATCCACAGACTTTGATTCTTTAGGTATAGTTTCAAGAAAGACTTATGCAAATAAAGATGGGGCCTCATTTTTTGAAAACAGGATATATTGATAATGAAGAGTGATACCTGAGGAAGATAATCTGAAGCTCACTCAAATTAAAGACATTTACTTGGGTCATGAAAACAGCAGGTTCTTAATTAAAATATTGCCCCGGTTGGTTCATTTTGCCAAAGAAAAGAAAGAACTGGACAAAAAGGCAAAACAACACTTTTCCTTCTTTAATATCACCCTTCAAGAACCACCCCACAACTTATAAAGGTTAGACTCCTGGCACGTTGAACGCTCTTTCCTTTTTCTCTCCCTGAAGGTTACTTATTAATCCTTAGTATCTGGGGAACATAGGCAATTATGAGTTAGAAATTTTGCAAAGTTATGGGTCAAAATGCGTTCCTGTAGGACCAGCAGATGGAGTGGTAGTTAAGGCACTGGATTCTCACATGATTGACCACGGCCTGAGTCCTGGACCCAGTTGCTTGAAAATCACACCAGCTGTGTGTGAGTGCATGCCCAATATCCTGAGAGGAGAATGGAGAAAGGATACAATTTGACTATTGCCCCTGGGAAGTGATTTCTCACTTTCCCTCTCTCTGTCTCTCTCTCTCTGGCAATCTCACGTGTCTTATGTCAGAAAAACAAAAACAATGAAAGAAATGTATCCCTGTAATCTGAGAACAGACATAATATCTATATTTCTTCTGTGGGTATTTTGATGTAATGAACAACAGTAGCCATTATAAAAGTTCTGGGAAAATAATCCTATTTCTAGTCATCTAAGATTGTCAATAGAAATATAAATAATGTATTTGATGGACTAAGTACAACCAAAGTATATTTGAATTAATCTTTTTATTTTCATCTATAAGAATAATTCTGTCTGTACCAGCAGATGGAGTAATGGTTACATTGCTGAACTCCCACATAGTTGACTGTGGTTTGAGTCCTGGACCTGGCAGCTTAAAACTCATGCTGGGCACGTGTTTCTGGATGCCCAAAATCCTGAGAGAAGAATGGAGAAGAAGGGACTGTGGCATGGCCATCCCGCTCAGGGATGATTTCTCGCTTTCTGTTTCTCTGTCTCTCTGGAGAGTGTATGTGCCCCATAGCAAAAAACTCTCTTAAAAAAAATTAAAAAAAAAAAAAAAAAAAACTACTTCTGTCAGTTTATCTAAAAATTCTATCAAACATGTAGGTAGATGTAGTTTTATCCCTCCAATGTGAAGGACCAAAACAAGTACTTATAACAGTAAATAGTATAATAGACACATATATTATATATATGTGTGTGTGTGTGTGTGTGTGTGTGTGTGTGTGTATATATATGGATATGGATATAGATATATATAAGTAAAGGCTCCATTCTGGTGGTCTAAACTGCCCACAAGTTTTTACACAAACTCAACAGACTGTCAAAGAAAACACTGTGAGCAAATATTACTTGTCACCAAAATAATACTGGTCAATATGAAATTTAGCATTAATATATTGTAGATTGACATCATCTCTAATATATTGCTATGCATTTATACTATGGTGTAAAGAACATTGGTGGCACTAGCCCTATAGCTCGGTAGTTAAGGGAACTGAAAATTATATGGCTTAATGTGGATGGAATTCTGGCCCCGGTGACTTGAAACACATGTCAGTTTCATGTGCATGCATTCCCCAAATCTTAACAGGATAAAGAAATGAAAAAGAGATTGAAGCATGAACAAACCACAATGAGGTTACTTTCTTTCTGTGTCTGTCTCTCATTCTCTCTGCTGAGCACAAGCACCCTCTGACAAAAAAGGAAAGGAGGGAAGAATATTGAGGTTTGTGTTATAAATTCTGAGCTTTAGTCTCATCATCTAGACAATATGATGACTAGACTCTTCTTAATCTTGACAGACCCTTTAAAAGGATTACTTGTTAAATATTTGTTTCTGTTTCACTTCATTTTAATTAATTAGCTTTCTACCATACATCAAGTTTTTAAATATTCATATATTTCAGAACTTTCTGTATATTTTACATGAGTAGTTGAGGACACTGTACTTAGTTGTAATGGTGTTTTATTATTTTGCATTTTGTTCCTTATTTCAAGTTTAAACTATTGATAAAGTGAAAGAAAACATGAATGTTTTCAATTCCTAGAAGTTCTTGAAATTTAGTCCAACAACACTCAGCAGCCCCAAGGTTCCACCCATTCACAACAATGTTGACAGACAGCTCCTAAGACCTGCCTCCAGCTCTTGACTCTCAGAAGGGGGACAGGAGAGACACAGATTTATTTTCTTTCAAAGATGCTCCTGACAATGAATAACAGTAACCTAATTGAAAATGATAATACAACGACTTACTTAAGTCTGGGAAACAAAGTGAATGACAATGCTCACTCTAAATAAAGTTTCACATTTAGTGACAAATCTGGTAGCAATCAATACAACAGTAGTCTTTTGTGATGTAATCCTACCACTTTGGTACAATTATATTGCATTTTTAATGTTGCCTGTTTATACATTGTTAGAAATGTGCAGAAGAGTTTTGCTTGAATTCCAATGAAGCCTTTTTTTTTTTTTATTTGCCATTTTAAGATCTCTCTATCAACACCTGGCTAATAGCATACTGATTTAGGAATAAAAGTTTCATTATATGAGGAATCATTTGAGTAGTTATCAAAAAAAATGTACTTAAAGTTACCTCTAGTAATGCAACAAATTAAATGAAACCTTTTGTCATATTCAAGTCAGCAGACTATAATTTAAAACAAAGTGAACAATAAATGTCTAGTATCAGGATGAAACTAGAGAATAAAAAACATTATTCTTGGTTGATAGTTTTGTACCTTTCTATTTTTAATTTAATGAGATCTAAAATTCTCATCTTTAAGAATATTTGAGATAATAAAGGATTTATATAACAAGTCATGACAATTAGAAAAACTACATGCATTGCTGATAAGTTTTTTGATCAAGCTACATAAGGATATATTGTAATTAAAAAGGCAGAATAATAGACTTTATATTACAGCCACTGCAGTGAAAATCAAAATCAAAATAAACCTTGAGAATACCTTTTCTTAATGAATCTGTACATTAAGCCCTAATGAATCATATGCAATCGACAATTTTAAGTCCAAATTTCAATGTTCTTGTGCAGTAAAACATCTTAAAGGAAGTGTAAGTCCTTATTTGCTGGAATAGGAATAGCAGTACTCATGATCAGATAAATTCTATTCCAAACCTCTATTCCGGTTATTCAGTTTAATTTAAATTGAAAACAATAATTAGGACAATCTAATTAACAGTTTGTGATTCAGTTGTCTTTGACGATCTTCTCAGCCAAGAAAAGTAGATTGACTTTTAACATGAACATAAAACTATCAACACAAAATCAAACCTGGAATGTCAATTAATTGCCTTATGCACAAGGTCTGTACTCCTGTTTCCATTTACCAGTTTTTCTCTTTTACTAGTTTTTAATGTATTCAAGTAATACTTTGATATATTTTTTTTCTTTATTGCCAATGGGTAAGTGTATTTGTCAAAGAGGGAAAGAAATATGGGGAGAGAGGAAGAGGGCCAGGAGGCAGAGAGAGAGAGAGAGAGAGTCAGAGTACTCTCCAATGGGACATGGCCATGCCATAATCCTTTCATAGTTCCTTCTCCTCCATTTCTCCACCCTTTCAGAATTTGGAGTGAATAACTTCATGTGTCCAACATATTTTTCAAGCCACCAGGGCCAGGCTTCAAATTGCAATCATCCCTGTGGGATACACTCACATAATCACTCAGTGAAGGGCCAATCTTACATTTTATTTTAAATTAAAATAATAAAGTCAAGTAATATTTATCTCTGATAACATTTTTCAGAATGCGTTCTATTTATATGAATATTATTAAAATTGGTAGAAATAAAAATAACCACAATAACACTTGTAATTTAGTTTACATGTATTATGCTATAATTTACATGCTTACAGCTTCAGAAATAATATTTCTACAATTTAATTGCTAAGAATTTTTCCTTATCTGGGCATCTCATTCTTTTATTTCTAAAACATGTTTTTGGTTAAGAAAGAACACACTTGTGCTTTTGTAGATAGGTGATTTTTTTAATTCCTGGAATTTGCAGCATTAAGAATTTCCAGATTCACTTTGCCCTTTACATCAAGACACAGATTGGATGGAAGTACATGAACCCAAGTTTTAGTCCATCTCACCTTTACATTTGGAGTTACCCTTCTCTTTTGCTACGTGCATAATAGAATTATTGCTTTTGTAATTTGGCTGGTTTTAACAGCACACTTATCTAAAGATCTCGAGACAAATTTTCCCACTAGTTTTATTAGTACCAAAATGCTGGACCAGCCCTGAAGTCTAGTGGTTAAGAAAACCTGATCTCATATGACTGACTGCAGTTCGAGTTGCAGACTCAGAGGCTTGAAAAAGCACACTAGTCACATGTGTGTATGTGTGCGCGCGTGTGTGCGTTCCCAATATCCCAATGTAATAGAGAAATGGAAGAAAAGAGATCATGTTATGACCGTGTCCCATTGGCAGCCACTTTCTCCCTCTCTTTCTGTCTCTCTGGCAAGCACATGTGACTTCTAGCAGTTCTTTGTTTTTAAATAGCACTTTGGTAGGACCAGACAATGGTACACCAGTAAAATGTGATACACAGATGCTGGCCCACCTGGAAAGCTTCCAGGGTTCTGTCCAGAGACCTCCGTAAGCATACCAAGCAGGCACTTGCTCATGATCTGAGGCTGGATGAATCTACAGATGCATCATGTCATCAAGACTCTGTTGGTGGGACCAGCAGTTAGCCTAATGGCTATGTCGCTGAACTCCCATGTAGTCAACCGCAGTTCGTGTCCTGGACCCGTTGGCTTGAAACTCACGCCGGGCGCGTGTGCGTGCATGCCCAAGATCCCAAGAGGAGAATGGAGGAGAAGGGATTGCAGCGTGGCCATCCCCCCTGGGGGGTGATTTTTCACTTTCTGTCTCTCTGTCTCTCTCTGTCTGTCTGGTGAGAGCACATGCCCTATAGCAAAAACTTTTCAAAAAAAGAAAAAAAAATAGAAAAAAAAAAAGACTCTGTTGGGTAATCTGCCTCTCTTTCTTTTTCTCTAGCTCATGGAAAAATAAATAAATATAAAATAACTAGTATTTCATTTCTCTTAGTTCATCTTTTATGCCATTTTGTAATTGATTTTGAACTTGGGAGAAGGCTAAAAACTATTTATTATTGGAACAAAACATTTGATAAAATTCAGAAGCATTTATTATTAAATTCTTAGCTTAAAACACAAAGAATTCTTTAACAAATACAGTTGTGGTTATCTTTATTATTTCCCTGAAAACATAAAAAAGAAAATAAAATTGTTTTGGTTATGCTGCTTTCTCAACAAGGAAAGGTCCTCAGCAGATTGCCACATAAATAGGAAGAACACATTTGCACATTTTCACATGAAGAATATTAGATAAAATTACAGGAGAAAAGAATGCAATAGAACCTCATACAGAATACTGAAGAGGAGATATATACTGAGTTTTTCAGCCCCCACGATCCCCACCTCTATTACAATTATTTCTAAATTTAAACTTTAACCCAAAGACACAATTTTAAACAAGACAAAGAAAATAATAGTTTATTTAGTAAATTATTTTACAAAAAGACATAAAGCCGTAAAAACTGAAAACTTGCGTGAGTTCTCTATTACTATGTGTCAATAGTGCTAGAAACTTTGTAAGCTAAAGAACACATTTATTATCTCACATTTTTCATTGTTTAAGAGTCTGGGCCCAGCTATGCTATTTCATTGACTTAGAATCTTAAAAGAGTTACAATAGTGGGCCAGTACGTGGTATAAAAATTAAGGTGGCTGGATCCCACGTGGCCTACTGCACAGATTGAGTCCTGGACCTGGCAGCTTGAAAATCACACTTAACAGGTGTGCATGTGTGCCCAAATTCTCAAGAGGAGAATGGAGAAGGGATTATAGGGTGGCCATCCTCTGTGGGAAGCGATTTCTCACTTTGTTTCTCTTCCTACTGTCTCTGGCAAGAGCATGCAGCATAACGCAAAATAAAATATATAAATAAATAATAAGCTATAATAGAAAAGTTGGTCTGGGCTGTGTTCTCATCTGGCTTTCAGTCTGAGTCCATCCTCTGCTCTTAGACGTAAACTGAGTTTGTTGACATTGGATGTTTCCCAGCATGGCTGCTTGTGTTCTCACAGTCACCATGCGAGACACCATTTTCTTTTCTTAAAGTTTATTAAATGAAATTTCCTTAATTATATGCTAAATCCTTTGTTTGCTTTAACTATGATTTTATGATACATAACTATATTCAGTAAGGCATTTTTACTATCATCAAAAGTCTCTAAATTGATCAAATAAAGCTATTTTATGTCTTGATCCAGCTGGTGGCACAGTGGTTAAGGCAGCTGGATCTCATATGGCCTAGTGTGCTGTTTGAGTCTCAGAACTGGTGGGCTGAAAAAAACATGCCAGGTATCTGTGCATGTCCAGAATCCCAAAAGAAGAGAGGAATAGAGAAGAAGTGATTGCAGAGTGACCATATCCCATGAGGTATATATTCCCATTTTATCTATCTCCCTCTCCACCCTTCTCCCTCTGTCTCTCTTTGGTGAGTACAACACTCTCTGACTAAATAAAAAATAAAATAAAAAAAAAAAACAATAAAACTAAAAACTATTTATGCCTCAACCCAACTCACCGTAAGATATCCTGATTTATCTTTTTTTTTGTTTTGTTTTGTCTAATTGCTTCACTACCCAAAGGATTTACATTATTTATCTATGCTACGCACAAAGTGTCACATATGAAATAAAACTACCATGTTGTGCTGAGGTCAAGGGTTGCTTGTTGGCTAAGGCTCTGTATTCTATTCAGATAAATTACCTCTGCCTGCCCATTCTTTCCATAATTTTATTTTGCTCTATTAGCATCCTTGGAAGAACTAAAGAATGATGATCTTATTTTGTGTCCAGGCTGAATTCATGACTTGACCTAGAAGAAGAAGGTAACAAGGACCAGAACGTGAAAGGGAAGAAATGAGCAACACCTGAAGCAACAGAGTGTGACAATGAGCAGGGACGCTGTTTAGTTTAGGTCTGCATCTTACTGACTCAGCTTTTACTTTTTACGCTCATTAAAAAAAAAAAGTCTCTGGGAACCAGCAGTTAGCATAATGGCTATGTCACTGGACTCCCATATAGTCGACCGCGGTTCGAGTCCCGGACCCGGTGGCTTAAAACTCACGCCGGGCGCGTGTGCGTGCGTGCCCAGGATACTGAGAGGAGAATGGAGGAGAAGGGATTGTGGCATGACCATCCCCCCTGGGGAGTGATTTCTCGCTTTCTGTCTCTATGTCTCTCTCTGTCTGTCTGGCGAGCGCACGCACCCTATAGCAAAAATCTCTCCAAAAAAAAAAAAGTCTGTGTGAATAATAATTACATTTCTTTGTTCTTTAGTATGTCACCTGATAATAAAGTGTGGAACTATATATGTGAAATATACGCAGGTCAAAAATATAACAAAAGGAATAAGCACGTTGTAAGAAACCTGAAGTTCATATAAGAATCTCCCATTTCCCTAGGTTCCACATTGAATAAAAGATCAAGCTTGGTCTTTTTCACCTCATTAATATTCTCTAGTCTTACTATCATTGCATTAATGAAAATTAATACTGGGTCGTCGGAAAAGTTGTGACATATTTTTCTATGCAAAATGCGTCATGACTTTTCCGACGACCCAATATTATCTCTGATTTTAGTCCATTTGGCCTGCTATAACAAAGTTCAATAAAATGGGTGACTTGGCAAACAATGGAAATTCTCAGAATATAGAGGGCTGTTGAAAAACCAAGTACCTGCAGATCTGGTGTCTACTGAAGACCACTTCCTGGTACACAGTAGGTCTTCTAAGTGTAATATGGCAGAAGGGCAAGGCTCTCTTGGGCTCTTCCTTATATGGCACTGACCCCATTTATAAAGGTTCTGCCGGCATGACTTAACTACCTCCCATCCACCCCACCGCACCACCATCATCTTGGAGGTTAGAATTTCAGCATATGAACAATGTGGGTACACAGACATTCAGACCATAGCACCTCCATGTAAATTACTGCAAAAGTGTGCAAGCTGCTACTCCCTTTTCCAGGTTTGTTACTTTTTCTCCCTATACACATGTACACAACTGCCAAGGAAAAGCTAAACCTCCTCAGTGTGTTTGGCAAAGATGTCCCCATGTACCCGACCTCTCCAGACCTCCCTTTTGGTGTACTTTCATCTCTGCCTTCACTTTGACAGGCATATTGAAACCCAGGCTTCTTCTGAATCCTAGATTTTGTAGAATTCTCTTGCAGGTCTAGTGATAAGCCAAGATCTTATTTATCAGTTCAGTATTAATAACCACCAAGATGCTTTTCTTTACTCCTCATGCCAAGCTTATGTATTTTCTCCGTGTGTGGCGAAATATATAACCCTGTACTGATACTTCTTGACTGCTTACCTGTCTCCTCGTGAGAACACACGTCCTTTAAGAAAGAGGTTGCTTAACCACTTTCTTGTCATGCCTGATAGCTTTCAATTAAATCCTGACATTGTGTATGATAGATTGTAAGTGCTCTGGATGACATCACTCAGAGAGCCTTCACTCTCTCCTCTATTCAGTGGAGAGAATTGTAGCAAAGCACTTATCTCCATTAGGGATTGAGCCAGTTCATGGCTGGGTTATAGTCATCATAAAGATTCATCTACCTGTTGTTTTCTCATGTGGGAGAGAAATGGATATTTAGACCTAAGAGGGCAGATTGTCCAGTTTTCTCCGATTTATCTTCCCTGTAAAAATGTTTTACATCCCTTGTTTGCCATGCCCCATGGTTGGCCTTGGCTATGTGTCTTTCAGTTCCCAGTGGATTAAGTCTATCTCACATTGAAAGTTTTCAATGTGCCTGTGAACACGGGTCCAGCCTTTTTTTTTTTCACCTCAACTTGTGCCATCAGAACAACCTAAACCAGGAGGAGGTGGCTTCTTCAGACTGAAATCGGAGATCTAAAGACAGTGAGCAAAGCCAAAGAGTCACTGCCAATTTGCAGAAGGTAACATATATATATATATATATACACATATATATATACATATAATTAGTTAGTTGTTTGTGTTTTCTCATTATCTTGCAATTTTTTTGTTTTAAATTGTTGTTCTTTATTAAATTTTTAATATATATATTTTCATTTGTACAGTTTTCATTTTAACTGGATTATCCAAATTCTACATGTTCATGGAAGATAAGGACTGTTTTTCCTATTATTATACTGACATAATTACTGGTATATAGTATTGGATCGTCAGCCCAGTAGGTGTGCAAAAGATATGTATGAGGTAATACATGATTGAAAGCCTCTTCCCTTTCCCAGCAATGAACATATAACTTACGTATACACAATTCAAGTTGAAGCTGGCAATGTACTAGACCAACTCTTCAAGGTTAGTTTTGCATTTATGTACATTTGAGCAGATTTAAACTTAATTTTCACTTTTAAACTTTAAGTTCATTCATGGCACTGGCTATGCCATACCCGTAAAATACTATTTACATTCCCATGCCCTCAGAACTTTTAAACAGATTTTCCAAAGTTATTTAATTGTTTTCTACTCTGAAAGTTAAGCTGTGAATCTCTTTGATAGTGTCTGTCTGCAAATGTTTTTACAGGATTCACTTTTTTTCTAGTCATCATCCTTAGAATTTCCACTGGTATGAAAGCGATGCATCTCACTGAAGTGATTATCAAGTGACATGAAGAAATATTACATCTATTCTCTGAAGCACTTTCTTCATTGCTTCAGTCGTTCTGTGTTTTTTTATCATTCAGTGCCATTCTGAGTCTTTTGGGCTTCCAATCATTCTATTATAGAATTGAGAAAACTTCTTTCAGTAGGATGTTAGCCCCTGTAGAGAAACAAGCTGGTAGAATAATGACTGGTTGTGCTTTCATATGACATAGAGCAATCATTTATGGACTACACCATGTCCACATTGCAGATCAAATACACTTTTTATCTTTTATATATTTCAACTGGGAATGGAAACATATTTTTTTTCTTTCTTTGAAAGAACGCAGTTAAATATTCTCAATGTTTTCAATTAAACTGGAGGCATCTATATTTGTGTTCATAACTACATATACATCTATCTATAATCTATCTATCTCTATCTGTCGACTTATTGACAGAGAGATATATTGTCTGGATAATAAAATGTAATACCATCTGGGGCCAGCAGGAGAAATAGTAATTAAGGTACTAGACTCCTACATGACTGACCACAGTTCAAGTCCCAAAGCTGGCTGCTTAAAAAATTATGCTGGGAGCTTGTATGTACATGCCTCAAATCCCAGGAGGATAATGAAGAAGGGATTGGGTCGTGGCCATCCCCCTGGGGAGTGATTCCTCTCTTACATTATATTATATAGATATAATGTAATATAATATATCTATATATAATATATATTATCTATATATTATATATAGTTATATTATATTATATATCTATATATAATATATATTATCGATATCTATATCTAAATATATTATATAGATATATTCTATATATAATATATAAATATATAATATATAATATATATTAATATAGGTATATACTATATATTATATATAATGCTATATATAATATATATGTCACACACACACACACACACACACACACATATATATATATAGTATGTATTATAATATAGGCTATAATAGCTATGACCCAAGCTAGGGAAGCTAGGGAACTATGTATGAAATTCAATGATCTTTTTCGTAAGTTTCTTTTGCACTTCTATTCACATTCTTCACTATAGAGAGAGGAAAAATGAGAAAGCAAGCTGCCAGGTCCAGGTCTTGAACCACATTCAGCCATGTGGGTGTCCAGCACCCTTAACCACCATGGCACCTGCCAGGCCCTATATGTAATATTAAAATATCAGGAAAAAAATATGAATGTCATGTTTTAGCAGCTGCATATACACCTTAAGAATGATAAATTAGATTTTAAAAATAGAGAGTTTTACTAAATAACTAAATCACATCTTACCTTTCTTCAAATGATGAGTGCATTTGTTTTTCTTTTGAAAGTGCTCTAAATTGAACACTTTCAAATTAGATGAGATTTAGTGAAAGTTTTCTTAGTTTTTATACATTTTTTAAAGCCAGGTATTTTATTCCCATTGTAGGAAAAAAGTATATACATGGGTCAAAACTGCATTTATTTTTTGCCTATTTGTTGTTTTAAATATTTACTTTTAAACCTTGGTTTCCATGTTTGTGGCCACATGCTCCATGCCTGGCAACTTATAAAATAATTTTGTATCAATAATATCATTTGTCCCCTGGGAATTGCGAACAGTTTTAATTATTTTATTTTATTTCATTTTATTTTTAGAGAGAGAGAGGTTTTTTGCTATGGGGTGTGTGTGCTCACCAGAGAGAGACAGAAAGTGAGAAATCACACCCCCAGGGGGGTATGGACACACTACAACCTTCTCCCCCATTCTCCTCTTGGGAGTTTTTACATATTTTTAAAAGTCTGTATCTAAATTTTGAGCAAATTAAATAGGCAAAGTCTCTCAGTAAATCATTCAATGGGCCCAGTCACTGTTGCACAGTGGTAATACCAGAGCCCTACAGCCATATGCTGAACTGTGGCGTTTCTGGAAAACATGCAGAGGCCATACAGGTGTTGTCCAGGGTCTGAGGCTCTGGAGGGCAGGAGAAAGAGAATACAGTGGGATAAGACACCTTGTCAAGGATTTCTTTCTGCATCTCTCTGTCTTTCTTGTGCATGTACATGCACTTTGTGTCATAGAAAGAAGTGAAAGGAGAAAATATTATTTGATGAATTGTGATTTATGAAAATATTCATTAAACAAACTTATTTGAATATTTACAATATATAAATTGTTCTATTTCAGACCTTCAACATATCTATTTAGAAGGTAGTGTTATGAATTCTGGATGTATAAATTACTTTATAAGGCTTCAATAACTATTAATAATTTAGGTTTTTAATTAAAAATAAATTACTACTATTCAAAAAAATGAAGAAGAGTTTTTCTAAGTCATAAACATGCCCTATAAAATATGCATAATTTCTCTTTGTTAATACATCAGCATATTTTCCTTCATTAAAAAAGATAATCAATCATTTTACCAAGCTTTATCTTCGTAAATTTTCCCAAATGGTTTTAGTCAATCGAAGAATAATGAGTTATGTATTTACAGGAAACACAAATCAACAAAATCTGTGTTGCTTAATAGTCTTCAATGGAAATAGTTCCAAAAGAAGATCTAGAAATTCTATCACGTATGGTACCTCTCATCATTAACCTGCAGTTGTTAGAAACAAATCAACATGATAGACATGGTCTTTTAGACAGGAGGCCAGAGAATCTGAATATACAAACAACATTATTAAATCATGCTTCAATATGAGCATAAAAGAAGTAAATATTTATTAGCCTTTGGTGGATAAGAAATTAATTTACTGTCAGACATTTCCTTCATAAGAGCGAGCAAATTTATAGAAATTTTTAAAAATCCTACACTATAGACAATTGCTTCTGAATTACAAGTAAATGGCATTACCATTGAGCATGTCAGTGTAATTCCAAAGGGATATTAAGTCATCATATTAATTATTTGGGAGATGAGAAGTGTTTGTTTAATTTCTGTCTTGGCCTGTGTTTCTCCCAGAAAGCAATGTCTCTGATAAATGCTTTGGAATTCTGAGTTTGTTCTTTTGCTCCTTTGAGACTGCCTAATATAAGCTCTACATCATTTTTTCTTTTTTTTTTTTTTTTTTTTTTTTTGCATTTAATGCAGGACATTTTTCCCTCATCATAAACCCTTTTCAAAAGCTGATGTAAATTTTCCTCTTTTCCCCAGATAGATTAACATACGTGCACACCCTTGTGTAGGTAGCTTTTAATAGGTTTGCAAAAGACCCCAAAGTCCACCCAAATAAACAAATAAAACCATTAACTTCAACATTTATATAGATATGCAAATTTATGGTTAACAGTTGGTCTGAAGTTTTATGTCCAGACTTAAAGATGCCTAGAAATTCTCTTCATTTTCATGCTTGTAGCATTCACCTACAGAACATAGTGAGTTGGGGCAGAATATGGAAAGAAAACTGCTTAACTGGTCTTCAGAATTGTTCACTGGGACACTACAAACAGAGGAGGTACAGCTGCTCTGATAGGTAAGGTGTTGCGCGTGTACTCAGATGGGTTTCATAAGGACTATGGTGTAAAAGCTGTCAGGGAATGGAGAAGTAACTTTCCCCTGGGCTGCAGTGTTCCGCAGGGCTTCAAACTTGCCTCATTTTAATAAGTGAGTGCACTAGTAAGGTGAAGGGCTGGGGATTCTGCACTTCACATTCAAGAGACCTCCCAATCTCTTTTTCTCTGGGTTGTTTTGCTTCCTTTATATTCTCTAAGCTAATTGAATTGCTGTAAGGAACATATGTCTTCTACAAATCTTTTGGACAATTCCAAACATAAGTCCAACTAATACTGATTTAGTCATCCTGCAGCAACTTACAGACATAAGAAAGCGTGCTCTCTTGAAGATGTCTATTAAAAATCTGTATATATATAAGGAGTATTTAAAAACTTTAATAAGAATTTATATTTTAAATTTAAATTTTTATAAATTTATATTTATAAAAACTGCACATAAATTCTGAAATGGAAATTTCTGTAATTCTATTTTCCATGAACTTTTTGAAACCCTCTCACAATTCACCTTTTTTAAATTTATTTATTTATTTTTTAAGTGAGAACTCATCCCTCTCCCCCAGGGGGATGGCCATGCTTCAATCCCTTCTCATGCTTCAATCCCTTCTCCTGCATTCTCTTCCTCAAATTTTGGACATGTATGCACGCACACCAGCATGATTTTCAAATGTCTGGGGTTTAAACTGCCAATGGCCATTTGGGAGTCGAATTTTTTTTTTTTTTTTTTCTGGGGGCGGGGAGAGGTCTTTGCTATAGGACACATATGCTCGCCAGACAGAGACAGAGAGACAGAAAGTGAGAAATCACCCCCCAGGGGGGATGGCCACGCCGCAATCCCTTCTCCTCCATTCTCCTCCCGGGATCTTGGGCACGCACACACATGCGCCCGGCATGAGTTTAAGCCGCCGGGTCCAGGACTCGAATCGTGTTCGACTACGTGGGAGTCCAGCGACATAGCCATTACGCCAGCTGCTGGTCCAGGGAATCGAATGTTTTAACCACTCTGCCACCTGCTGGCTCCACACATCTCATTTCTGAATATATAACATGTTTGTGCAGCATAAAGCTTTACATCATCTTCACAGATAAACACAAAGACAATATGTATTGTTCCATTTTGATGAAATTTTGACTCATATTTTACTGATTTGGTATGGTATGCCTTATAAATAACAGGAAAATATTATACAATTTAGGTCAGCTCCAGCTAATCGTTGGCTCTTTACTCAATCTTCCTCTGATACGTAGAGTTGTCCTTCTTTCTAACTGTAGCTTCCACATACCTGGGATGGTAGCTGACTGCTCTCACTATCCAGATCTGTCTACTCCATTGCTCACTGCCAGTAAATGTCCTCTTTGCATGTAATAGGTCAAATTACAGAACCTGATTATTAAGGCTTTCAAGCACACCTGCCACTTGTCAGTATTATGGCATGCAGCTGGAACAGATTTTATTAAAATGGATTATGATCCTGGGAACTAATGCACAGATCCCTAACACATGACTGCAGGATAATTTTACTCATTATGGAAACACAATAACACTACTACCATGCACTTGAACCAATAAAAAAGTAAGTTTACAAATACGAGAGGAGGGGTTTAAAGTCTAGGGAGCCCAATCCCAGCTGGATGACCATACTTTGTATCCTAGCCTGGACAGTGTGAAAAACATGCCAGTCACATCGGCAGGCCTCACTCCCATTTAAGCAGAAAAGTTGTATTTTGGGGAAGAGTTGCTGCAAGTACCTTCCATAGACTTCCAACCTTCATTTTGTTAAATAGTTCATTTCCTCCAGCTACTACTTAAGATCAATAACCAAGATAACAACTGATTTTTGACAAAGGGCACAAGTTAATCCAGTGGGAAAAAGAAAATTTCTTCAGCAAATGGTGCTGGAAAAGCTGGATAATCACTTCCATAAAAATAAAAGTGGACCCTTATCTCTCACCACTAACAAAAATCTACTCAAAATAGATCAAAGACTGGGGCCAGCAGTTAGCATAATGGCTATGTCGCTGGACTCCCACGTAGTCGACTGCGGTTCGAGTCCCGGACCCAGTGGCTTAAATTCACGCTGGGCGCATGTGCGTGCGTGCCCAAGATCCTGAGAGGAGAAAGGAGGAGAAGGGATTGCGGCGTGGCCATCCCCCCTGGGGGGTGATTTCTCGCTTTCTGTCTTTCTGTCTCTCTCTGTCTGGCGAGCGCATGCACCCTACAGCAAAAACCTCTCCAGAAAAAAAAAAAAAAAAAAAAAAAAAAAAAAAAAAAAAAAAAAAAAAAAAAAAATCAAAGACCTAAACATAAAACCTCAAACTTTAAAACTACTGGTGGAAAAAACAGTAGCAACTCTTGGAGACATTGGAGTTGGCAAAGAGTTTTTAAATGCGACCTCCAAAGAACAAGCAATAAACTCAAAATATCAAGTGGGATTACATCAGGTTAAAAACTTCTGCATGCAAAAGAAAACTAATTCCAGTTAAGAGACAACTCTCGAAATGGGAGAATATACATGTAAACTATGCCTAAGATAAGAGATTGATAACCAGAATATACAGCAAACTCAAGCAACTTACTGAATGGACAACTCTACAAAGAAGATGTACAAATGACAAAATAAATATGAAAAAATGGTCAACATCCCTTATCATAAAGAAGATGCAAATCAAAACCACATTCAGATACCATCTAATCCCAGTTAGAATGGCTAAGAATAAAAATCAATGATAAGTGCTTGCTAGGCTGTGTTGAAAAAGAAACTCTCCTGCACTGTTGATGGAAACATAAATTAGTACAACCACGGTGGAGAACAATATGGATAGTTCCCAAAAACCTGCAATTAGAGCTACCATACAATTCAGTAATTCCACTCCTGGGTATCTACCCAAAGGATAGGAATACACTCAGTCAGAAAAGTACTTGCACAGCCATGTTTATTGCAGCACTATTTACAACTGCTAAAACATGAAATCAACCCAAAACTTCTAGAACAGATAAGTAGATTAAGAAACTATGGCATATATGCTTTACTGAATACTACTCAACCATACAAAACAATGAGACCCTGGTACCATTTGATTAAAAGTAGATGAATATGGAAGATTTAATTCTGAGTGAAGCAAGCCAGACTATGAAAGAGAAGTATTGCATGTCCCCACTTCATATATATAATGAATGTCTATACTCTATGACAGAAGCTAAAAGATTAAAAGATATTGGGCCCAGTAGATGGTGTAATGATTATGTCACTGGACTCTAACATAGTTAACTGTGATTCAGGTCCCAGAATGGGCAACATAAAACTCACACGAGGTTAGTATATGTGCATCCTCAAGATACTGATAAGAGAATGGAGGAGAAGTGATTGCAGCATGGTTATCCTCCCTGTGGGAAGGTCATGATTTCTTGCTTTCCGTCTCTTTGGTGAATACATAGATTTTTGCTCTAGGGTATATTTCTAAAAAAGGGAAAAAAAAGGGTATAAAGGCAAGAAAAGCAACTGTAGATATTAGAGACAGTGTGGAAGAAGAGTGGACAATTGGGGGAATGGGAGGAGGGAGAATCAAGGGGGAAAAGAAAAGCAAAACCTTTAATAAATGCAAAATGAAAAGTTACCTGCTGATGATAACGTGTTTGGTAATATCTTTGACTGAACTAATATACAATATGTTCATGCTAGGAAAATCCATTTGTATGTTATAAAGATGTAAAGTGATTGAATATAAGAAAATAAAAGTAAAAAATTTCAAAAAACTGTAAAGAGAGTGAAAAAGGTAAAATATCAAGATAAATATATATTTTAAAGAATTCAGTAGCCAGAGAATAGAGACCATTTAAATGTTTCTCGAGTTTTCTTTGGGAATTTTTGTACTTCTTAGTATATTTCTTTACTTTTCTTAAACAATAATTTATTTAATTGTATTTATTATTATTATTTTTAATTTGTTATAGGGCATGCACAATTATCAGGAGTGATACAGAGCGGGAGAGAGACAGAGAAAAAGTGAGAAAGCATCAGGTCTGAAATTTGACCCGTGGTCAGCCATGTGGGAGTCGAGCACCTTAACCACCATGTTATCTGCTGGTCCCTTGTTGGTATATTTCTAATTAGATAATACTGATTCATTTACCAACTAGCTAATAATATTTTGAAAAAAAAAACTTAAAAACTAGAAATAAGAAACTTTGTAAGTGTCTAGTAAATTATTCAGCTTATTCAATCTTCATTTCTGATTTGTTAGGTGAGTCTAAAAAAGGCCAGCAACAGAATAAATAAATAACAGAAACAAATAAACAAAAGAACACAAAAGATAATAACATAACTAGTTCTAATTTTCAACTTAGAAAATTTGGAAAAGTTTCATTATTATGGACAAAATATATCTAAATACTAAGAATAACTAAAAAAACTGTCAGTTGAAAATTCATATCTCCATTTGTTCCCTTTGTTAATTTGTGAAGTTGTCTTAACACGCAGTTAGAAACTTAGAATGTTTTGTGAAGTATTTTTAAAACATAGGCAGCTTAGCTTTTTAAGTCAAGTAGAGTGGTTTAGCTCAATTTTACCAGTTACAGAGTAAATTTTTAAAATTCTATCTATAACAGAAGATGTGTTCATGAACGAGAAAAAAAAGAGAGAGCAGGTTGGAAGAGTACCTCCAACAGGGTCTTGTCACATCACAATCCTCTTTCTTTGGTCCTCCAGTTTATCAGGACCTTGGGTGTGTGCACATACATCTGGTGTGTATCAAGCCAGGCCTGGGATCTGAACCCACATGTAGTCACGTGGCTTCCAGTTTGCTGCCTACTGATTCACCAGGCTGAACCTACTGAGATAAGTTTTGAATAAATATAAGTCAGCTAAAAATTATTTAAATGTAAAGCTATAGCGAAACAGAAACTAAGAAGAACTACCTGTTAGTTCTTGGCAGATACATATTTTTCAAGCTAATATTCCACAAGTGAACATTAGAAATCACAAGTGTGGGTTTAATGATGTCTTGATACTTTCTCTTGATCTGTTTTTGATTAAATTAAAAATCAAATAAAGTTTATACAAAGATAAACAATCCCTTGTAGGGATTGTAGGAGATTGTAGGAGATCTAAGCATAACATAAACTCATTTATAGATTACCAAGAAGGAATATATATGAACAAAATAATAAAAATCAGAAAAAGTATTACTTTATAGCTTTTCACATCATTAAGACTATTTTAAATAAAACGGTTCCGTTATATCTCACCTGTACAGGGTTGAGTGATTTTTTTTCCTTTATCTCCCAGTAGATGTGCTTTTTGATTATAAATAACCTGAAGCTTTGGAAATAGTATAATAACCTGTGTTTCCTTCAGAGTCTCACTTCAGTGCATGCATTTCCCTTTGCTTGGCCTCAAGATGAGGAGCTGAGACTTGGAAAGGAATGTTTTCATTTTCTTAAATTATAGTTTCTCTTATCTTTAATTTCAGGAACGGATATAGCAGTTTTTTGAAAAGTGTCTTATATTTGTCCTTTGGAGATATTAGATAACATAAGTGTTCTATTCACAATTGAAAACTTAGTTTGCAGGTAATAAACATCAAACATCTATATAGATTTTTTTTGTTTTGTTTTGTTTTTATTTTTGCTATAGAGCGCGTGCGCTCGCCAGACAGACAAAGACAGCGAGACAGAAAGCGAGAAATCACCCCCTGGGAGGATGGCCACGCCGTAATCCCTTCTCCTCCATTCTCCTCTCGGGATCTTGGGCACGCACGCTCACGTCCCCGGCGTGAGTTTTAGCCACTGCGGACCGTGGACTACGTGGGAGTCCAACGACATAGCCATTACGCTAACTGCTGGTCCCACATCTACATAGTTCTTTTTTTTTTTTTTTTTTTTTTTTTTAAATTACTTATTTTATTTATTCATTCATTTTTTAATTTTACCAGAGAGAGACAGAGGTTGAGAGTGAGAGAGAGAGGAAGCGAGAAAGCAAGCCACCAGTTCAGGACTCGAACCCTGGTCGGCCATGTGGGAGTATCCAGCGCCTTAACCACCACGCCATTCTTTACCATTACAGTAGGCAAACATTTTCTTCAGTTCTATTTTTGATTTCATTACAATTTTCATTCATTCCTGCATATGTCCTTCAATGCCTCTACTGCCGCATGTTAATTATGTCTTCTTGCACATTTTTCAAAATAAGTGTTTTCTTTCTTATTATGAGAAAAAGAAAATTGGCATCTTTGGACAAATTGTGAACTCTACCCTTTTCTGGCATACCCTAACACCAGGGCTTTCTAAATGGTGCTTAGGCTGGAACTGACTCCTCATTCACCATCTCAGCCAGAAACTGAGATGTATTGAACCACATAGACAAGTGGCTGTTTTCCAAGCATTTCTTTTATACTGCAACTTTGAAAAAAAAAAGTCTTTGTCAAAGGCTGATTTTACACTGGTTACCGGATGGCTAGGAAGTGCTGGAGCCATGTCTGTGAGTACCAGTCATCCCGGCAGATTTGATCCAATCCAGATTACCTAAATCATTTAGATTAGAGGACCTCATAAATTTTAGTGATGGCCTTTCCACTGACATGTTTGCTAAAAATTGACGAAGATACTTTGATTTTGGAAAAACTATAACATTTTTATTTAAAGAAAGAAAATTTTATTGATTAACAGGCAGTTATATGATTGCTAAGGTGATCAGAAAAGAGTATGGGGCAAACTAAGTAAGACTCTCACTATACAAGCTATTTTGGAACAATATTCTTTCTAATTCTCAAGTATAGAATTATAGTAAGGGACCAAAAGAGAGAAGAAAAAACTAAGGCATATAATTATCTAAGGTCTGAAAGTGATTAGAAATAATTTTCAATAAATCAAAAAGAGATTCAATTTCTTCATTATTTCATCTTCAATTCATTAGAAATTTAGATAGCCTTATTCTTAGATTATATTGTGAGATTCTTAGATGATATATCTTAGATTTTATTGTGTAGTTAGTGGGTAGCTAAAACAGAAGGTAAGAGCAAGGGTTTATTTCTTTCCCTTTTTTTTTTTTTTTTTTTTTTTTTTTTTTTCCCATAGCGTACATGTGCTTGCTGGAGAGAGACAGAGACAGAGAGGGAAAGTGAAAAACCACTCCCAGGAGTGGTGGCCATGCCGCAATCCCTTCTCATTCTTCTCCCATAATTTTGGGAATGCATGCACTGCCTGGCCTGATTTTAAAGGTATTGGATCAGGGACTCTAACCACAGCCAGCCATGGGAGAGTCCAGTGCCTTAATCACCACACTTTCTGCTGGCCTCCCCAAAAGGTTTATTCCTGACCCATCGCTAAGGTAATTTCAACTGACAGAGGCTCAACCTAAGATCAGGTGTTTCCCACATGATTGTCATATGCCTACACCTCTATAAACAGTGCTTGATTTACTATATAATTTAAAATTAGTTAAGGACTATGTATACAGACATGAATAAGACACTGGTACATGATATTGGAAAGCTTATAATATATTGAATCCAAATATTATAATATCCATTTAAATATTGAGATATGCAATATAAATGTTTTTGCTTTTGTTTTTGTTGTGTTGTTTTCCTTTTACTTGCTAAACAAATGAAATAGGAACCAAATATTGAAAAGAAATGGGTAGCCACTTCTTAAAGGCAATGAGCAATTTATTTTTATTCTTGATTTTGTGTGATTTCCATGTTTTTGACAGTTTTGTTAGACAAATGAGAAATGACATCAAAAATAATTTGATATTTAAATGACGCATAAATCCTTTTCTACCTGAAGAAAATAATGAGAGTCTTTTTTCATAACAATACATAAAATACTGGCTGAGATACATATATTAATATTCACATATTTTATATTGGCTGGGAAGTGGTGGATATTTATATATTTGATAATTTGTCATTTGACATGGATATATCAATATCAAGAAACTGAAACATTAGTTCCTTTAGATACATAATAATTTGAATATATTCTTCTATAAAATCCATTTAAAGCTATTTTAGTCATTTAGAAGTGCCTGGATTTGTACATTAGTACTAAGCTTGTACTAATATGTCCTATAAATCATTTCAAAATACATGTAATATGGTAAGTGGCCCTGAGATCAAATGAAAATCAGTCGTCTTAAGTCTGGCATTAGGTACATTTCATAGCTCAGATATAAGAAAGGTACTCTTTTAAGTTATATGGAAAGTCAGCATTCTGAATTTTTCTGTTACCAAACAATAGTTTTCAAACATATTCATGATATTTCTAAATTCTTTATACACACACACACACACACACACACACACACACACACACTGTACATCATTATTTCTAGAACAGAACATGTAAAACAAAATTCTCAGTGAGAATAAAATGTCATTGACAAGGGACCGGCAGTTAGCATAATGGCTATGTCACTGGAGTCCCATGTTGTCTACCACAGTTCAAGTCCCGGACCCAGTGGCTTAATCTCACGGTGGGCGCGTGTGCATGCGTGCTCAAAATCCCAAGAGAAAAATAGAAGAGAAGGGATTGCCATGTTGTCTTCCCCCCGGGGGGTGATTTCTCGCTCTTTGTTTCTCTGTGTCTCTGTCTTTCTGGTGAGCACGCGTGCCCTATGGCAAAAAAAACAAAACAAAACAAAAAAAAAAACAACTAACTCCCCCCACAAAAAAAAATGATGGCAAGTTTTTCTTTAGGTGGCTCAGTATTTCCAATACACATTTTTGTCAACTATAAAATACACATCAGAGTACTTGTAGTACTTGTTAAACTTAATGTTCTGTTAAATTAGTTCCATTCTTGTGGCCAAAGGACACAGAAACTAACATATAAAATGTGTAAAGAGTCATAATGCTGGGGCTGGCAGGTGGCATGTTGGTTAAGGGTGCTGGACTCCCACATGGCTGACCGTGATTTGAGTCCTGGACCTGGTGGCTTGCTTTCTTTCTCACTTTATCTCTCTCTCTCTCTCTCTCTCTCTCTCTCTCTCTCTCTCTCTCTCTCCCTCTCTGGTCAAATTTAAATAAATATTTTTTAAAAAGTTAAATAAAATAATTCTTTAAAAAAAAAAGAATCATAATGCTGCTTTGTCCCCATGTTTTTCATGGGAAATCAGTGACCTCACTCCACAGTGATGACCAGTCTCTGCGTCCTGTTTGTCTTCTTCGTCTTTCGTGCTCTGCTACCCGGTCAAGTATTTTGTAGTACCTCCAGGACTTTTATCTTTTCTCTATATCTTACTCATTTCTCTTTGGTCCTATTTGGGTTCTCTCTGAAGCAGACCTTGAGACTGCTAAACCAAATTATATTGGCTTTTTCTATAGTTTTATACTTGAGTACATATTCTTATTATACCTGTGGTAAGCGTACCACAACCTCGGTTGAGTCTGCTTCCATAATAAATAACTGAGTCAAAGCCAGTCACAATAGCCATGCCCCAATCAATCACAGAATCCATCCTGAAAACTGTGTTCAAACAGGGAGTACTAAGCTATAATAAATCCAGCTGTTTCTCTACCTCATTTCCCTCATTTCTGTTTTCTATAGTCACTTTCCATTTTCTTCATTTTCTATTTTACTATTATTACATTTTTATTTGCTAGAGGAAGCATGTGCTCTTAAGAAAGAGAGAGAAGTGAGAATCATCCCCCATGGGAGATGACCATGCTTCAATCTTTTCTCTTCTAGTCTCCTTTCAGGATTTGTGGCATGCGCTGGGCATATTTTTCAAGTCGCCGGGTCTGGAACTCCAGCCACACAGTTGACCATGTGGAATCCAGCTACCTTACCCACATGCCACTGGTTAGTTCCACTTTATTTTTTTTCTGCCCATAAATGTAATTTAGTCATGTGGCACCTGGGTGCTGGGGAAGCTTTTCTGGGGGTTGCCTAATTCCCAAGTCATTCTTTCTTCAGCTAAATTCTGTTCATTTTTATTTGTCTAGAGTTTTTATTTTAACATTGCAGAGATTAAAATCAAAGTAGTTTATTTTGGTGATCATCCTAAAAAATTTCAAAATAAAGGCAGAGGAGTGAAGACCTGTAAGACAAAGAGAGTTACAGGCAGCCAATAGGAACATGTTACCAAGGGAGTGACTACTGTGAGTTACTGGTGCTTAATCCTGTCAGACAGCAGTAATAGATGATTTAGAATATACACCTTGAGGATTTTCCAACCAGCACATGAAAAAAATAGAGACATTTTTTCATCAGTCTTAGGTTGAAGGATGCTCAAGAATAATGTTATTTTCTAGCATTTCTGACTTGTTGCATGCATAGGTAAAGCAGACTTCTGCCACTGAAAGGCTTCATTCAGGTAAAGGAATATAGATGGTTGTGTTTGGAAGTCCATGGACTGAATGCTAAGACCCACAAGCCCAAGAGCAGAGCACCACAGTACCAGTTACATTGAGGACTTTTATTAGAAATGCGTACATTTGCTACATATTTGCTATTTTAAAAATAGGATAATTGGTTCCAGACAAAAATGATTTATCAAGACTATTCAATCTATTTACAGATTTAAAAATAGTATTTTCTTAGAATTATCCGTAGATTAAGATTATTTTATCACTATACTTTATTTGAAAATACTCTGGCAGATTTTTAAAAAAATCTATTAATATATATATATATATATATATATATATATATATATATATATACTTGATTTTCTGATGACTGTATTTGGATGATAAAAAATAGATCTGAAGTCTGGGAGAAATTATTTTTATGGTACATGAAAGAGCCTAAATTCCTTTTTTAAGTGTAAAGAGATATTAGTATCTTTATTAATTTATTTAACTCTAGTAAAGTATATCAATATATCGATATGTATTTAGTAGTTTATTTTATCTATCGAATGGAATTAATTTATTATTTTTTAAAATTTATTTGCTAGAGGGTACATGTGCTTGCCAGAGAAAAACAGACAGACAGACACAGAGAGAGGGATAAGCCAGCTACCTGAGTACGTCACACCACACTTTCCTTCTCCATCTTGTAAGAAGTTTGGGCATGTATATAATGTACCTGGCATGTTTCTCAAACCTTGGGATCCGGGACTCAAGTAGCTCAATCAGTCGTGTGAGATCTGGTTCCCTTAACCACTGTGCCATGGGGCCAGCCCTATACTTCTTTCCTTTTGAGATTATTTACCTGCTATCTCTCTTTATTATAACTTTTTCTAACTTAAGAATTTTCATATATAAATTACAACTTTTTGTGTACATCAGTTGACTCTTCCTTTAGCTTCTTTATTCTTAAATATTTCCCATTAGCTGCTCAAACATTCCACAAAATTTCACTATCCAATATAAAGATTATATAACCTGAATAGAGTACCAAACCAAAAAATAAAGATTCTGAGTTGTGAGTCACAATTTTTGACAGTCTATGGAAGTTTCTAATTATGGTGGTTAAAATTTAAAGGCAAATGAGTAGATTTTTTCGTCTGACTGGATATAAAAACAAAGCCAGATGTTGTTTATATTGTATATAATGAGTATGGTTTCAGTCAAAATTAATCATGATTTAAATCTAATTTTGTATTATTCAACATAACCCAAGAACTAGAATTTTCATATGTATTAAACTTTTATATGTAAACAGTGATCATTTAGTTTATAACAATATATAAGTTAAAGTATTCAGCTGTAAGCAATGGAAGTATACTTGGTATACTTTAAATAGAAAACTAGACTAAAAAATTAGACGTTTTGCAAAATCTAAGAAAGAATAGAAATCTAGGCTTAGCAAAGGCATTAACTAGGCTACTCTAAGGGCTATGCATGAAAAATTATTTGAGAATCCTACTAATAAGCCTCCACCAAAAGTAATAAATTGTTGCTTTATTTGTTCCATCATTGAATCATGTATCTCAAGATTAAAAGTTTTAGATAATGTTGTAGATTGACATAATTTAATTTGCTTATTTCCTTCCTATGTGAAGGCATTAAAAATGTACTCAAGGAGAAACACATATTTCTCTAGAAGGATATCCAGCTAGTCTTTCTAAAATATGAAGGAATAAATACTAGATCATTAAAAAAATCAGAGTAAGATTTCACTATTTGGATAAAGCATTTGAGTCTTCTTCTTAAGGACCTGACAACTTACTTTCTCACTTTCTCTCTCTCTCATCAAATTAAAAAATAATAATAATAAATAAAATAAATAATTCTTAAGCCAAAACAAAACAAAAAATGGTAAAATTGAATGAAGTAAAATATGAAAATCTCAACACTTGATGTAATAGTCTTAGTGGAAAGGAAAAAAAAAATTAGAAGTGGATTTGGGATCTTGATAAGTATCCAAAGCTTCTTCAAGATGTAAGCTAGCATGAGTGATAGTCACTTAATCAGTTACATTTATAATTCTGACAAGTTCCTGAATGTTAAACTCTTAACCGTTTTGCTCCCCCTTGGCCTGGAAAAGTGACTGGTACCACGTGTAATCATGAACAATTGTATGGAGGAAAATGTCCAGGTTGTGAAAGTTATCTATCATGGGCACAAGGTTTTGTTCTGTTTTGTTTTGAGAGAGAGAGAGATTTTTACTATAGGGTGCAAGCGCTCGCTGGAGAAACACAGAGAGAAAGGAGGCTGAAAGTGAGAAATCACCCCCCTGGTGGATGATCACACTGCAATCCCTTCTCTTCCAATCTCCTGTCGGGATTTTGGGCATACAAATACACACACTTGGTGTGAGTTTTAAGCTGTCAGGTCCAGGACTCGAACTACGATAGATTATGTGGGAATCTAGAGACATAACCTTTGTGCCATCTGCAGGTCCCAACCTTGAGAACAAGGTGAATAAGGGGTTATAGGAGCAAGGATGAGGGAATTAAGTTTAGAGCTTTTGTTATCATTTCTGTGTTTTTTTCTTTTTTTCATGTACACAATGAACAAAACAGATTTCTTATTAAATTACCCAATTAAGAACAATGGAAACATGTAAATACTTACTCAAATCTTATTTTTGGTAATCAAAGATGCTATGACAGATTGTAGAATTGACCATAAATTCTGTGTGTCCTTAAAACCAGGTTCTTGCACATCAAGAGCTAAAATTTGTTTTTGTATTCATTGGATCTGTGTGGGATTAACTTTGGCCAAAGAGACATTATTAAGCATGAAAAAGACAGAGGTTTTGAATTTATCTGCATATTGGCTGTTTTCTTCTATTGCTCTTAGAAGCTGTGGTCAATATTTGAACAACTCTGGGCTAGCCTGGAAAGAAGGTAAGATAAACAGTCTAATTGCATCTGTCACTGCAACCAACGGTCAACTTTCAGAAGCAGAGTTGCTTAGTTACCATTAGCTGCACACAAATGCGTAAGTGAGCCCAGCTAAGCTACCAATTAATTTTTGCCCTAATTGCTAACCCAGGGTATCATGGGTAAAACAGTTATCATTCAAAGCTAAAACTTGGACATGGCTTGTTATACAGCAAAAACTGTTACACAAGCTGTTATTAATTGTTTCCACTTAAACTTCTTTGCTTTTGTTTTGCTTTATAATTGCTAAGTGTGTACTCACCAGAGAGAGAAAGGGAGAAAAGACCCTCCAATGGGACTGTGGTTATGCCACAATTTCTTCTCTTCCATTCTTCCATACTGTCAAAACCTGGGGCATCAATACATATGTGTTGGGCTTGTTTTTCAAGGCACCAGGACTGAGGTTTGAATAATAATTGACAAGGGATCCAGTTCTCTTAACCAGTAGGCTGTGGAGCTGGCTTTCAAAATTCTTATTTTGAGATATTAAAGTCCTAACATCTGGAACCTCAGAATATTATCTTATTTAGAAATAAGACCTTTCATATTCTGATTCCACATACATGGACTCAACTAACCATGCATTGAAAGTATTAAAAAACAGACAAGACAATAAGGAAAACTATGAATGAAAAAATACAGTATAACAACTATTTACATAGCATATACATTGTATTAGGTATAATAAAAAAATCTAGAGATGACTTAAAATATATGGAAGAGTGTGGATAGATCATATGCTAACACTGCGTCACTTCGTATGAGGGACTTGAGCATCCACAATTTTAGGTATTCACAAGAGTTCCTGAAACCAATCCCTCCAAAATATAGAGGGAGGATTGTACATACCCACTCATATATGACATCTTTCTCGCTCGCTCTCTCTCCCAGCACATGTATTTACACACACACACACACACACACACACACACAGAGAGCATAAATTCAGATCTAGATATCTAAAGACATTTGGTGTGGATAGTGACATTTTTAAAGGACAAATACATTGGTTTAATACTATAAAAGTCATGTGTTTGAATCCTGAATACAGCCTTATTATTGTCCCTATGTATGATGCCCAAACTGTTATTTCTTTTTTTTTTTTTTTTTTTTTTTTTTTTTTTTGGAGAGGTTTTTTCGCTATAGGGCGCGTGCGCTCGCCAGACAGACAGAGAGAGACATAGAGACAGAAAGCGAGAAATCACCCCCCAGGGGGGATGGTCACGCCGCAATCCCTTCTCCTCCATTCTCCTCTCGGGATCCTGGGCACGCACGCACACGCGCCCGGCGTGAGTTGTAAGCCACCGGGTCCGAGACGCGAACCGCGGTCGACTACGTGGGAGTCCAGCGACATAGCCATTACGCTAACTGCTGGTTCCCCCAAACTGTTATTTCTTGATCTGCAGTATATTGCTTTATAATTGTTATATTTCTGGAGCTAGCAGGTGGTATGGTTGTTAACATGACAGATTGTCACATGGCCAATCACAGTGGGAGTCCCAGGCCTGGAAGCTTAAATATCATCTCAGGCATGTGTGTGTGTGTGGATGCCCAAAATCCCAAGAAGAGACTGGAGAAGAGATTGTGGTGTAGCCATCCCCCCTCTCTATCTCTGTAAAGTGCACATGCCCTATGGCAAACATCTAACAATGAAAAACTAAAAAATATATATCTCTATTGCTTACCAAGATATATTCAACTCAAAACAATTGGAAAAATGTCAGTCATTCTCACTCATTAAAGTTTATAACATTTATAAAAGCTATCCTGTCCTCTATGCATGAGAATGATTACATCCACTATCATTACATTGACAAATGTCAGGAAAAAGTTAAGATTTATTGACCACTCCATTTCAAGCAGGTTAGAAAGGCAGTCAGGACCCACACCTGGAGTACAAGTTTCCTTTGCTAATGCATGTGAACAATGTGTAGTATGATAAGGTAGGAGTCACATAGACAGGTAAGAACAGTCTGTCTTGTCTTCTATTCTAAAACTATAAGCATTCACTAATATTTTCCTGCCCAAACAAATAAGTCTATTGTCTATTTTCCTAAAATACTAGCAGTCAGCTTACATATTGTCACACCTTTGCAAATAATATCCTCACCATTGCATCAGACATGAAGGGGACTGAATTATGTATTAGCAATAGAGAATTAAATATTTAATATAAGACAAGGTACTGAATATAGTCTCTATGCTTGGTCATGGTCTTGACACACCGCAGGTGGAAAGGGAGAAGTTCAAGGCAAGTTCAAGTTCCAGGTTCTGAAATTCCTTGCATAGTGATTCTGGTCAGTAATGCGTAAATTGTAGTAGGAAGCGCACACTTTAGGGGAAAGCATATTGCCTTTAAATTTGTTCAAATGCAATTGACATTTCTGTGAGATGCCTTGTTGGAAGAGATGATCCAAATAAATAATATTAATTGGCATTTTTGTTCATATAATTGTGCTACATCCTTCCATCATGACTAGCGTCACCACGGCTGCCACAAACATAAAAGAAATTGAAATACAGTTTAAAGCATCTTCACAGAGAATACTACAATGACACAGTCTGGTGATGAGCAGTGGCTGCTGATGTAGCCCTTTGATCTGTAAAAAGATGGGCTGGGGACCAGCAGTTAGCGTAATGGCTATGTCGCTGGATTCCCATGTAGTCGACCGCAGTTCGTGTCCGGACCCGGTGGCTTAAAACTCACGCCAGGCGCATGTGCGTGTGTGTCCAAGATCCCGAGAGGAAAATGGAGAAGGGATTGTGGTGTGGCCATCCCCCCTGGGGGGTGATTTCTTGCTTTCTGTCTCTCTGTCTCTCTCTGTCTGTCTGGAGAGCGCACGTGCCCCATAGTGAAAACCTCTCAAAAAAAAAAAAAAAAAAAAGGTGGGCTGCAATGGGCTAAGAGGCGATTTGCAGTTGTGCAGGTTCTGAGCAACACTCCGTCCATTGAGAAGAGGCTGATCAAGACAGAGAAGACTACTTCCACAGCCACAGCTGACCCTCCATGGCTGCACGCTTATGTGGGGTGGCTGGAGGGCTGCCCTGGGAACCCTGCTAAGTGGTGTGGTGCTCCAGGAACTAGGTTTGATATCACTGTGGAATGGTAGGCAAGAACTCCCTATATAAACTATTGTTCAAAATGAAGTTTATTCATCCGCTTTCTGTCAAAAGCCGGGGTCTTTTTTTTTATGGCTGAGTAGTATTCCATGGAGTATATGTGACATAAGTTTTCAATCCATTCATCTGTTCCTGGGCATTGGGATTGGTTCCATGTCTTAGCAATTGTGAATAATGCGGCACTAAACATCGATGTGCAAGAACTTTTCTGATTAAGAATTCTTCTGTCCTTTGGGTAGATACTAAGGAGTGGGATTGCTGGATCATGTGGTAGTTCTGTGTGTAGATCTTTGAGGAATCTCCAAGAGGCAAGGCAATTTATGGGACAAAAAAAAAAATGGATTATTATCTATTGAATATAATTTTATAATATTGTAACCTGGATTGGTGAGACATATACACATGTTGGAATATTCACTTTGTAAGCTAAGTAACATGTGATTGAATGTATAAAAGAAATTGAAATAAAAATAAATTAAAAATTAAAAATGATAAGTTTATTGAGGCAACAACAAGAAGAAAAAGAAGAAGAAAAATAGAATTCACCATTCAAATATGTCGACAGGTGACACTTTTCAAAAAAAAGAAGAAAATAAATAGCTTAAAATAAGATAATTCATTTAATTATAAAATTAAGTCAGGCCAGCCAGTGGCATGGTAGTTATGGTGACTGGATCCTGCATGGCTGACTGCACTGTTCAAGTCCCTGACCCAGTGGCTTGCAAAACAAGCTGGGCACTTGTGCATATGTTCCCAGAATCCCAAAAAGAGAAATGGAGGAGAAGGGATTGTGACATGATTGTTCTCCATGGAGAGATAATTTCTCAAGTCCTCTCTCTCTCTTTCTCTCTCTCTCTCTCTCTCTCTCTCTGTCTCGCTCCAGTTAATGCACATGTCCTGTGACACAAATTTTAAATAAAAGAATTCTAAGGTATGTCAATAAAGATTTAAGCAAGTTTGTTGTCGGATTCATAAATAAATAATAAACCAATTGCATGTATAAACACGAGCAGTAAGTCAAGCAACACAATTAGATATGAATCAAGATAGTTTTTAATATTATATATATATACACACATATATATATATATACACATATATATATGTGTGTGTATGTGTATATATATATATATATATATACATATATATATATATAAATACTTAGAAACACTGTGAGAAATGTTTTTATTGAAATAAGACACTCAATATAAGGGCTATATTACCTTGTTCCATTCTCTCCCAAATGTAGTTCTCTTACACATCAGGCCATGACACTGAGGCACTGACAGTTTAGATACAGGATTCAACATTATGTAACTACAGGACAGAGACAGATTGTAACTCAGGAGTCACAGATTCCAAAGCTCATGTGATTACCGTCCTGTGACATAAAATTAAGATGGATTTATAGAACTAGAGGGAACACATGCAGTCACTATGGATAATTTTCTTAAATATTGGTTCATAGACTAGAAAATAAAACAATAATGAAAAATGTATCATCTCTCTTCTCATCTATTAAAAACCAGACTACTGGGTGCCAGGCAGTGGCGCTGCAGTAACACAGCTCTGTGAGACTGACCTACATGAGAAAGCTCTAGATTCTCATCCAGGCACCTTCCTGAACACACCAGACCTGGCATGCCCATGAGTTAGGGCCAGCTGAAGCTGGGTTGTTCATGACCTGAAGACCTTCTTGAAGATGCCTGTCTCTCTTCTTCTGCCTCGGTCTTTCTTTTTTTTTTTTTTTTTGGAGAGGTTTTCGCTAGAGGGCGCTTGCGCTTGCCAGACAGACAGAGAGAGACATAGAGACAGAAAGCAAGAAATCACCCCCCAGGGGGGATGGTCACACCGCAATCCCTTCTCCTCCATTCTCCTCTCGGGATCTTGGGCACGTACGCACACACGCCCGGCGTGAGTTTTAAGCCACTGGGTCCAGGATACGAACCGCGGTTGACTACATGGGAGTCCAGCAATATAGCCATTACGCCAACTGCTGGTTCCCAGCCTCTGTCTTTCTCATTCCTAGAAGAAAGAAAGAAAGAAATTAAAAAAAAAAAAAAAAAAAAAAAAAAAAAAAAAGAACAAAATACTTTGTTATGCATGCAACAGGAAATGGGAATAACTGCATTTTTTTCAACCTTTGAAATGTTTTGAGCTTTTCTCTATTGCAGGCAATGAGCTAAAGGCAGGAGTACAAGGTTCAGCAAAACAAACAGTTTTTTAATAGACCCACAGTCTCAGGTGTAGGAAGGTGCTAATAAAATATAATTATAAATGTGTTAAGTGTTGTACAAATTTAAGAGGCCACACAATGAATCAGAGCTAATTTGGATGAACTCTGGAAGATTTTGTGGTAGAAAATGCTCAATCGTAACACATTTGGGGTGACATGGTAAATAAGAGTTAAGAGGCTGTCTACTGAAAGGTAGGATGAGATGATTTTGATGAATATTGTTCTCTGACATTTTATTCATGTATGAATTTTAGGACATATCCAGTTCCTTTAACATGAAGAGTAGAGGTTATACAGGAAGGGCACGAGACGATTAAACCTGCCTCATCAGGTTAAGCTCAGTGATACAAAGCTACCAGCCATAGTTCAAAGGAGACTATGAGTAATAGACTGCCTTTTCTGAAACTGAGGACAGCAATGATAAAGGGGCAATGGTCAAAGTGTTATGAGCAAACATGGTGATGGTGTGTGTATTGAGTAAGGTCGGCATCATTAATTTTTAAAAAGAGATTTAAGCCACTAATTATTAGAAGAAAATAGTGTTATTACTGCAACACAGTACTGTATTTGCTATTTTACATATGGACTTTGTAAAACAGTGGCAAAGGGGCAGCATAGTATATTCTGTGTAAAAAAAAAAAAAAATGTAAGCCAACTTAATGTAAAGGGAATACAGGAAACCAATTTGAAAAGGAAAGTGAGAATATGAAAATAGCTCCTGTTGATAGTCTCTTGAAAGAAAACACTCACTCTTGGAAAGGAAAATGATTAGTTTTGGCTCAATACCGTAATGGTGTTACAGACACAAAACAGAAGGTGGAACGAAAAAGGAGGTGCTGTATAATTTCAACACAGTCATTCCTTTCAGTTAGAAATTTGCCAAGGTGGCTTTTAAGTCAAAGGAAATCAGCCATTAACGAATGATGTAAATGACTGCGTGTCTAGACAAATCTTTCCTAAAGATATCTGAAAGCTTTAGGAAAAACAAATACATATTAAACAGAAAAAAATGATTTCAAGAAAAAAGAATTGACTTGGCCCAATGTCAGGTCATGTTCTTTCTATCATCCTTCTCCCCTGCTCTTGTCCTCTCTCTCTCTTTCTCACTCTGTCTCTCTTTGTCTCTCTCACAAACACATTCTAAATTCGCATCTATTATTTTTCTTTTTTTCATAGTAGCCTAATAAAGTTCTTATAACATTTCTCTGTACAATCTTTCTTAAAAAGAGTTACATAAAAACAACTTCTCATGTCTTAAAAAAAATTACATGAGAATTACGCAATCTGTAGTTTTCAAAATAAAATTCTTGTTTAGACATGCATGTTTTTATAAAATGGAAATACCTGACTAATGCTTTCTAACTTGAAGTTATATGAAATCCACTATAGTAGGACAAGCTACAACCAAAATGCCCATGTCCAATTCCCAGAACTTGTAACTATGCTGGCTTAAATCACATGGCAGAGGGAAGATTATCATAGGTTATCCAATGATGTCATAGTGGTCCTTAAAATAGAAGCAGTAGGCACAAGAGGTAGAGTCAGAAACGATAGGAAGACCAAAGCAAAGGTCTGAGTAAGGCCATGTGAGAAGGACCCACCTCCATGTTGACTGTGAAGATGAAGGGAGAGCCACTGCACGCAGAATGCACAGGCAGCTTTACAACGCTAGAAGCAGCCAAGGAGTGTCTCCTTTAGGGTCTCCACAAAAAGTACAGAAAATTGTGCCAACACCTAGTATCTTAGCCGATTTGAGTATCCTTAACAGAATACCAGAGACTGGGTGGTTAACAACTGAAATTTTCCTCTCATGGTTTTAAAAGCTGGGATATCCCAAATCAAGACAAATTTGGTGTCTGATTTGCTGCATCTTCGAATGGTGGAAGGGGCTAGGAATCACTCTGAGGCCCCTTCCATAAGGTCACTAATCCCAGGTATGAGGGTTCTACCCTCATGGTCTAGTCACTCCCAGAGGCTTCTACCTCTGAATGCCATCGCATTGAGAGTTACTATCTTGATTTTATATATATATATATATATACGTATATATATATATATACGTATATACGTATATATATACACATATATATACGTATATACATATATATACACATATAGGTATATATATATATGTATATATATATATATACACACCTATATGTGTATATATATATATATATACATATATATTCATATAAATATATATATATACATATAGGTATATATACATATGTATTCATATAAATATATATACATATATGTATATATATACATATATATTCATATAAATATATATATATATATATCTCACATATCACATCACTGCTGCTCCCTTTTGACTAAAATCAAGTGTAGAATTTCAACATATGCATTTTTCAGGGGACACAAACATCAAAATATAACATTAAAATTTCAGCTCAGTGATATTTCTAACCTACAGAACTGCAAGAGAATAAATTTGTGTTGTTTTAAACCACTGAATTTATTGTAATTTTTCTCAGCAGCAACAGGGAATTAATCCAATTGCCTACAGTCTTCTAATACTTTCTTAATCAGAACTACTCAAATATACTAGGAAAATCTGATGATATCCTCTTTATGCATTTATTACATCCTCAATTAAGAATAAGTGAAATGTAGACTAAAACATATTTAAAGGAACATATGTAGTATTCGAGAAATTTATTCACACCAGTACTGTCATTAGAAGTTATTGTATAATGTTCATGACAACTGTCCCTAAAAGCAACAACTTTAATGCCGGGGCAATCTGCCTGTAATTGTATGTATTCTTTGCAATTTTAAATAAAGCTCGATGTACATAGCAGATGTATTACTTAGACTGTAAGACCTCAGGAGTATTAACAGATAATCGTTAGAAAAAAGTAAATAAAATCTACAAAGAAATCGAACTCAAAACTGATACTTATGCCTATGTCTCAACAAACTTGTTAGATTTAAGCTCAGTAATTGTGTTAGTTCTTTTGTTTCCCCTGTTCTGATTTTATGTAAAGATCTTAGCGGTGTGGCCCAGACTTCTAAGACGCTTTGCTTCAGAAGCGTGGACCCACTAGGAAATCTAGGTTTGATTTCTGTTCTAGTCAAAAGGCTGGGTGTAGTGTCATGAAGGTGTAATCCCAGAAATTTGGAAGGCTAAGGTAGTGGGATTGCCTTATGATGAGATTATTAGAAAAAACAAAGTAGGCAAACAAACAAAACCCCAAGATGTCTGAAATATATTTAAAAGCTAATGAACAACTGTGTTACTATTAAATGAGCATTGTTTGGAACACCAGAGATCACGCTTTAAGTCCAAGATACATTCCCTTATCTGTGGTCTTGTTGATATGGGCAAATTTAAACCCAGCTACTTCTAATTGTGATCAATGAAATGAGACACAGAGGCTGGAGAAGAAGGGAATTTATTTTGCAACCAGGTTAGAGGTAGATAGTAGACAAGCACCACAAAACTGTCCTGAAAAGCTCAATCTCTGCTCGGTACTTAGAGATACCACATATAATCCATGTAAACCATTCCTCACAACAAAGTCAATTGTTCTCCCCTGAGTAATTATCCTGATTCCTCTTTTACACCACATATCCAGTCCTAGATTTTATCTGACCATTCCTCAAAACGACCCCTCCGTGACTTAGTACTTGGACAGATTGTTCTCATTAGAGGCTTTTCTTAATTTCAAAATGGCTATAGTTATGCTAACCTTCAAATTGGTTGGCAGTTTCAATGTTACCCTCTCTCCCCTCACCTCAATAAAGATTTATCATATCTTTTGCGTTCATTTATTTCAATAAGCATTCTCTGTGCTACACTTAGAGCACTGGTTAAACCCAACTAAATTTTTTTTTCTCAAAAGATTTAGTCTCTAGTTTTTCTGTGAAATTCAGATTTATTATCAAACAACTTCATTTGTGTTTTATTTTCCTTTCTTTTTTTTGGGGTGGGTATAGGGTGAGTGTCTTGGAGAATGTGTGAACAGAATTTAAATTAAAAATCTAAATAAATTACTCTACCAGAACTGGAAAGAGTGGTATCACAGTAAGGAAATCAAATACTTTTAGAGATAGAAGCATACTTTGGTGAATAGGGGTCAGCAGGTAGCATGGTGGTTAGGGTGCTAGACTCCTACATGGTTGATCGTGGTTCAAGTCCCAGGCTCAGTGGTTTGCTTTCTCTCTTTTCCTCTCTCTCTCGCTCTCTCTCTCTCTCTCTCTCTCTCTTTCTCTCTCACTCTGCCCCTCTCTGGTCAAATTAAAATAAATAAATAAATAAAGAAAGAAAGCTCAATAAAATAATTATTAAAAAAAAAAGCAGTGTGCCTTGATGAATAGTTGATATTGCCAAGAATAGTATAATTCCCTCAGCTGTGAGAGATCAACTCAATTAAAACAAAATAAAGAGATAGGTAGGGATGATTTATACATAGTGTTTACTTACTACCCATAAACCATTGTAATTTTTAGAAAATAGTTATTTTTTTCTATCACCATAACGAATTCTGATTGGCTGTTGGTAACAAATAATACCTTTCATTAACTAAAGCAATGAGGATGGGCTATGGATTTCAGAGAAAAATTCATATCATTGAATATATCAGTTATTGTGGTAGGCAGGATCTAGAATAACTCCCAATGATCTATGCCTCCTGGAATTATGTCTTTGTACCATATTCACCCCTTCATGGTAGGCTGAACTATATGACTCACTTTTAGAGAACATAAAACTACAGATATGATGGATTGCCACTTCTAAAATTAAATTTTGAAAAGATTCTGGCTTTCATTTTAGATATTCATTCATATGGAAAGAGAGAACAGAAAATGGTAAGAGAGAAGAGAAATGGTGGATAATTTCCAAGATTTTAATAAAACCAATTTGGGTCCAGTAAATGGTATCGAACTTAAGGCTCAGACTCCCAAGTGGCTGATTCAAGTTTGAAGCACAGATCGTATGGCTTGAAAATCACAATAGGTTCATGTGCATGCACACACATGTGCCCCAAGTCCTGAAAAGAGAATGGAGAAGAAGGGATTGAGGCATGGCTATCCTCTATGAGGGGTGATTTCTTTTATTTTATTTTTTTCTTTTTTTTGGAGAGGTTTTTGCTATAGGGCGCGTGCGCTCGCCAGACAGACAGAGAGAGACAGAGAGATAGAAAGCAGGAAATCACCCCCCAGGGGGGATGGCCACGCCACAATCCCTTCTCCTCCATTCTCCTCTTGGGATCTTGGGCACGCACGCACATGCGCCCGCCGTGAGTTTAAGCCACCGGGTCCGGGACTCGAACCGCGGTTGACTACGTGGGAGTCCAGCGACATAGCCATTACGCTAACTGCTGGTCCCATATGAGGGGTGATTTCTCACTTTCTTTGTTTTTCTCTGTTTTTCCCTGGTGACTGCACATATCCTATGGAAAAACCTTAATAAAATAAATTTTGAGCAATGTAGAAAATATATTTACATCCAGATATATTTTAGTATAATTGCAATTATTAATAAGAGAAATAGAATTTTTAATTTTGAAAACAAAATAGAAGTAAAGGAAATTCTATCAACGTAATAAATGTCAGAAAAAGAAATAAAACAACATTTGGTAAATTCAAAATGGAATAATAAAAACAATTACAAGTATATTGAGAAACATAAAAGATGCAATATTATATGTTTATATATTCATTTATGTGTGTGTTTAATTTGCCTAATATAGAAAAAGAGTTTTATATTGTCTTAAGCGTTTATCAAACTAACAATAGAATGAAAATCTCCTGATTAATTCTCTTGTATTTCAAAAACATAATTTAGAAGATAAAGAAATGTTATTAATCCAAAATATTTTGTATACTATCATAATCTTGATTTTAAAAATAGAGTAACATTATTAATTTGGAAAAGTAGAAAAATAAAACTTTGGAATATATACAATATACAAAATCCTATATGGAATAATAACTGAGATTTATAGAACTTTTTAAGAGAATCATGACCCATGTAAAAGTAATCCTTTTACTAGAACTAAAAAAAAAAGGAGAGATAGAGATGTTTATTGTAGTGTTCATAAAAGTTTCCAAAGACTTTTTTTTTTTTCTTTTTAAGGTTTTTGTATAGGGCATGTTAGCTTACTGGGATAGAGAGAGACAGTGTGATGGAAAGTGAGAAATCATCTCCCAGGGAGGATAGATATGCCACAATCCCTTCTCCTCAATTCTCCTCCTGGGATTTTGGGCACACTTGCACATGAGCCCAGTGTGATTTTGAAGCTGCCAGGTCTGGGACTCGAACCGCAATCAGCCACGTGGGAGTCCAGCACCTTTACCTTTATGCCACCTGTTGTTCCCTCTAAGGAAATTCTTAATGAATGCTGAAACATATTGAATAAGATTGCAGATCCACAGCTGTATCAATAGATAAGTAAAGGAATCAACAGACTAGCAATGGAAGCTACTTCCTCAACCTGGATAGCATAATTATTCCAAACTGACAATCCTCATCATAGTGAAATTGGCAGCATGGCCCATGAAATTGAGAACAAATCAGTTTGATGATCACTCTTAACTTTTTATCTGTTAGGTTTACCCAATATAACTAGGATTATGTAAAAGTGGGAAATAGGAGCAGTACTGTTTAATAAACATTAATTTCAGTTACATCAGCAAGCTCATTTAGAAAATATATTGGGGGAGAAATATTTCCTTAAAAACACCAACTGAAAAAAAGGAACTTTGTGTGTGAGTGTATGTGTATAAAGATAGAGAAGGACACTTAAAAATAAGTCTGAGAGGGACCAGCAGTTAGCGTAATGGCTATGTCGCTGGACTCCCACGTAGTCGACCGCGGTTCGAGTCCTGGACCCGGCGGCTTAAACTCACGCCGGGCGCATGTGCGTGCGTGCCCAAGATCCCGAGGAGAATGGAGGAGAAGGGATTGCGGCGTGGCCATCCCCCCTGGGGGGTGATTTCCTGCTTTCTATCTCTCTGTCTCTCTCTGTCTGTCTGGCGAGCGCACACGCCCTATAGCAAAAACCTCTCCAAAAAAAGAAAAAAAAAAATAATAAGTCTGAGATAGAAACTTAAAGAATGTCCAAGAGGGGGCCAGCAGATGGCATAATGATTATATTATTGGATTTCCACATGGCCAACCGTGGTTTGAGTCCTGGATCTGCTGGTTCAAAATCATGCATGCATGTGCATGCATGTCCAAGATCCTGGGAGGAAAAGGGATTTTGGTGTGGCCATCACCCCCAAGGGGTGTTATCTCACTTTCCCTCTCACTGTCTCTCTTTTTCTCTGGCAAGTACACGTGCCCTAAAGCAAAACCTTCTAGGAAAATAAAAAGAACATCTCAGAAAGAAACACTTAATGAGAGAAAAATATGTAAATGAAAAAAAAATGAGAGCACAAGAGAAAGATAGTAGACAGCGATCAGTAGAGAAAATCACAGGGAAATTTCATGATTGGACCCAAAAGAATCATCATCACCTTCAGCTGATGGGAAAAGAGGAGTTTTACATTCTCTTCTCAATGGGGTTTTGAATTTCAGGAAGTTTATAGTAAATGTGAACCAATTTTACAATTGCAAACTACGAAGATGTTTTCAGAGAACAAAGTACAGTGCAAATGATTTCTATTGCATCAAAGAGTAGTTGTGCCAAAATAAAAGTAAATGTCTTGAGTTGAAAGACATGACCACAGGATTTTACATTTACACATCAATGTCAGGAAATTAGAAGACTGTAGAAATTTGTAAGATGCAGTGTTTATAAAGGTAAACATCCTCAAATCAGTTTGCAAAGTTTTACCCTAGTTACATAATTAACTTACATGCGGAGGCACAGGTGGAAATGACTGCTTAGGTGGGCGTTCTCGCCCAGAGAAGAAACCCTTATTAGGCACAAACAGATACACACAGCTTCTCATTTGGAGCATCAGTTTGAGTTAATTTGGTTTATGGCTATGCTTTAGAGAAATGACAGTCGTCAAATAGAGATTAGATGCACTTTAATAAGTTCTCTACTGTAATTTAATACTTTCTAGGAGGTTTTGATTCCCCATTTGGCTCATCTGCTAGATCTATTTATCAAGATATATGCAAGATTTTTGTAAACAAGCTATAACCTTCTACACTGAAGGAACTTTCAAGGGGACCTTTATGGGAATATTTATAAGTACTTAAATACTGTGAAGGACACAGCATCTTTTCCCTAAACTCACATTGCCAATCTAACAAAATGATCATATTGATGTGGGTATTAGTAGAAACTACTTAGAAATAAACTTCATGGAATATGCCTAAGCTTCAAAACATACAGAAATTTAAGATGATCATTGGCAGAACAGTCCAATACTTGCTTTGAAATAGAAAGAATATTACCAACTACTATGCTTCAGAGCACCCCAGATTCTTGACGTATACAGATAACACCTGGATGAGATCCCTGGAAGGGGCCATTTGCTCTAATCTCTCTCTAGCATCTCACTTCTCTGTTGAAACTTATAGCATGTATATAGCCTATGCTGAACTTTATTCCAAAGAATTGTGTTAATCCCAGTGAGTACATTTATTTTATGCTTTCATAAAAAATTGATCAAATTGAATACTCATGATACTGGGGCCAGCAGATGGCATAGTGGCTAAGACTCTGGACTCCCACATGGTCGACCACAGTTTGAGTCCCAGACCCTGGGGCTTGAAAATCACTGCAGGGTATGTGTGCATGTCCTGAGAGGAGAATGGAGGAGAAGGGAGCACAGCATGGCCATCTCCCCAGGGGGGATTTCTCACTTTCCCTGTCACCACTGTCTCTCTGGTGAGCATGCATCCTATGGAAAAAAAAATAAAATGAAAAAGAAATACCCATAATACCTGCAGACAATCAAGGAAGTAAAATGAGCCAATGTTGAATTGCAAATGAGCTTAAAATATGAAGATAAATGATGTAAGGACAATGTCCATTAGAAGTAATTCTGGAAATGTTACATTTAAACACCCATTGGGAATTGCAGGTAGAAATGAGCAAACAAGGTCCAGCTCAGCAGAGAGATTGCTGGGAGTCCGGCATGAAACCTTTGCCCAAGTTTGTAATTATTTTTCAGTGGCTCCAAGTAAGTGACCACAATATGCTGGGAGGACATTTTAAAGATGATTAAGATATTTTATACTTGGTCAATAAAAGAACTAAATTAAAAAAGACTAACAGCAGACCCTTCTTATGTTATGAAGAGATAGTTGCCTTGCAAAATGTAAGACCTAAGGAAAAGAAAATGAAAGTTAAATTTCTCTATTCTTTTTTTTTTTTCATAAGGCACGTATATTTGCAGGAGAGACAGAGAGACAGAGAGAGGGGAAGAGAGAAATCATCTCCCAAGGGGATAATCATACAGCAACCTCTTCTTTATTCTCCTCTTGGGATTTTGAGCAGGCATGCACACATGCTCAGTATGACTTTCGAGCCCCAAGGAATGGGGCTTGAACTGCTAGTAACCATGCGGGAGTCCAGTGCAGCTGCAGTGGTTAAGCACCAGGGTGTCGCTGTATGACATTGGTACCACACAGGAAGCCCAGGTTCAGATACCAGATCAACTAGAAGCAGATCTCATGGTGCAACCTTCTCATAATATCATAATATCTCTTTCTTTCTCCACCTCTTCCTCACTGCATGCTCTTTCATTGAAAAAAAAAAGAAAATCTTATTCTGAATATCTTCCTGAAAAGAAACAACAAACAAAAATTTTACTTCACTCATTACAGTTTGGAAAAAAAGTCAAGCTTTTTAAAATAATTTAACTTTGGGACCAGCATATGGTATGTTTACCTCGCTGAACTCCCACATAGTCAACTGAGGTTTGAGTCCTGGACCCAGCAGCTCAAAACATGCTGGGTGTGTGCATGTGTATCCCCAAAATCCCCAGAGGAGAATGCAGGAAAAGAGATTGCCCCTGCACCATGGTCATCCCCCACTGGAGTGATTTCTTGCTTTCTATCTCTGTCTCCCTCTGTGTTTCTGGAGAACACACTTGCCCTATGGAAATAATCTCTCTCTCAAAAAAAAAAAAAAAAATAACTTCAAAGATCATATTCAACTTTAAATCTGATATTTAACCTGCACCTCTAAACTCCATTTTCCTTGAAATACTCTCTTCTGCAAATGTATGCACTGAAAATAAATCCTCTCCTTTTTCATTTCAGCTTCTCTGAGCTATTGTTTTAGGGAAAAAAAGAAAAAAATCACAAAAGCAGTGAATATAGAAGAAACTTAATGAGAAAATGGGAGGAAAGTTTCAAAATTTCCCTTGTGACAATGCGAAAATTTAACAAGTTACTTGAAATAAGGGCCCAGGTAGTTTACCAAATGTATAAGGTAAAGAAAATAAATTATTAAGTGATGAAGAGAAATTTGTAAGCCTCATTTTAAGAAACATTAGTTTGGTCCCGTTGTAGTAGTATGGTGGCTGAATCTGCTGCTTGACAGGCTGAAGCCACATGGGAGTCCCAGATTTGATTGGGGTTGAGTGAGGTGAAGCGAGTCTTTGGTCCTGACTACTTGAGAGGCTGAGGCGGGAAGATTGAAGCATAGAAAGAACCTGTCAAATTAAATTAAATAAAAATAAGAGGGGGCAGCAGATGGGATGGTGGTTAAGGCACTGGATTCCCACAAGGTCAACAGTAGTCTGAGTTCTGGACTCTGTTAACTAAAGATGTCAAGCATATTTGCGTGCATGTTCAAAATCCTGAGAGGAAAATGGAGGAGACAGGATTGCAATGTGGCCATCTGCCTTGGGGGTGAGGGATGATTTCTCACTTTCTCTCTCTCTGTCTCTCTGGCAAATGGGCATGCCCCTCGGTCAAAAATTATAAAAATATGGAAAATAAGGAACTTTATATTCTGTATATTTGGCCCACCTAAAGATATCAGAAAATAATACCCATATATCTAAACTGTAGAGAAAGAAAGAAAACAAAAGGTTGCTTTTGTACAAATAATAAAATATAAGATGTGATACACACAAGGAGTTGACAGAAAGTAAAACTATTCAGCTAACTTGTACTGCCATTTTCAAAATTCCATAAACAAAAATAACTATATTGTACGTGCAAGTAATAAAAGCAACAGAGGTGACAGAGCCACAGCTCCTGTCGGCCTCTCTGTACTGGGGAGTGGTTGTGTGCTGTGCACTTCTTAGTTGGGAGCAGGTGGGTGGGAACAGGGTAGGTATGGAACCAACCTGTGAATAAATGTTCCAGTTAATACACTTACTAAACTTAACATTCTTTGTTCACGATTGTTCTAACTTTTCATGCACAAGCTGTCATCTTTCTAGTCTCAAGGTAATTGGTATGGAAGATCCATAGGCCAGAGATCCCTAATGACACTATGTACTGATTTTCCTTCATGCCGATATGAATGAACCAGCAAGTCATGACTATTGACAATGATCTGCTGATCCTCTGCACACAGATGTCTCTTTTCTCCCTGCTTTCTGTAACAGTTAAAATGCTTAGAACGCCGAGGGGCTTACACAAAGCTTTCACTGGTAAGAGCCAAGTCTCAGGGCTTCACTGGGGTCCTTTACTAGTTCTTATTTCAGGAAGACATTTTAGAAATTACTGCCAGTTTGGAATTTTGTCATATCACTTTGAGTGATATGTCATAAATGGTTGGATTTATTAAAGTATCTTATTTGATACATGAGTGTTAAATTTAATGTACTTCCTGAAATTAAGTCAAACTTTAATATCTTGTTGTCACTTTTGCTTTGCCTCAGTGATGATTGTTTTTGAAAACCTCTGTGAAACACTGTTGGCTCTCCATACATGTTCTGAGGGGCATCATCTGGTCCTCATCTCTTTTTGAAAATAAAATATAATAAAGTTATTTGTTTGTTTTAAAATATTATTTTAATTGAGAGAGAATAATTGTACATATTTATTGGGTACGGTGTGATGTTCTGGTCCATGTTACAGTATGTTATAACCAAATTAGGGTGATTAGCATATTTGTCACTGGACATTTATCATTTCTTTGTGGTTAGAACATTCAAAATCTATTCTAGACTCAAACCACGTCAACTATGTGGGAGTCCACCAAGGTAACCATTACTCCATCTGCTGGTCCCACCATGATCCCATTTTGCTTCCAAAGAAATCAGGGATGCATGGGGCAATAGGACACCTGAGACTGAAGGACCAGGTCAGGAGAGCAGCCAAGGCCAATTTAAAACGTGTGTGAGCAAGAAAATATTTACATGTGTGTGTGTGTGTGTGTGTGTGTGTGTGTGTGTGTATTTTAATTTGCTGAGATGTTGAACTTCATTACTATAACAGAATAGCCCAGTCAATACTAAATAATTCAAAGTTTAATTCTTTTTATTTTTGGTTTTAGGCTATAAATTGAGATTAATAAAACTGTTTTGATTTATAATCATATAATTATTCATTTTAGTGTTCAGTCAAAGAAAATGCCATACTTCATATGCACATTTTTCTGTTTCAATCACCTTATTATCTAATGGGAGTAGAAGCACATCACAGTTTATATTGCAAAATATTCATTGACTGTGATTATATCTTTACCACCTTTTTATGTGTTCAAAAATTAATGAAAAAACTGCTTTATTGAAATCAATATCATCCTACCTTTTAAAAGTGATTCACACCTATTTGTTTCCTATCAAAAAATTAAAAAAAAAATCTTTGTTTAAAGGTTTTAGTTGAAGATAATGGTTTTGTGAAATTGCTTTTTGCTTTATGAGTCACATTACAGAAAAAGAAATAAAGGTATTTAATCTCTGATCCTAAGTCTCCCTCTCTCCCTTTCTCTCGCTGTTTCTGTTTCACCATACATACATAGGTGAGGGCACACCCACAAATACTCATGCATGCATTGACAGCCACCAGTTCCTTTGTCTAATACAATAAAAGGAGGGCATAAGGACAAAGACCATCAGCATCACGTTCATTCTTTGATCCAGCGTATTGACTTGTGCCTAGAACAGGAAGGAAGGAATGGAGACAGGAGGAAAGAGAAAGAAAGGGGAATAGTGAAAGTAAAGTGAATGGCAGGAAGAATTAGTTTGAATTAAAGAAACTAGAACTCAGGAAAGTGCAGAGTGAGAATAAGATGAATAAAATGAGTTCAGGATGATATATATAATTAATTATATATGTATTTATATATTTAATTAAATGTGTGTGTGTGTGTGTGTGTGTGTATTATATTACTTAATTTATTTATTTTACTAATTTAGGATTACTCAACTGTAGTTGGATCCAAATTAAACAGTTTCGTAAATTACATTAAAGTCTAAGAACTGACAATTCTGAGAACCTGCTACATGTAACAAATTGGAATTGTACAAATAATTTAATCCTTTTTGATTCACTCCCCTTAGCATAGTGTTGAATGACGTGAAATTAGAAAAAGATCACTTATAAATTTTCACCCTTATGTAAGTTCAAATGTTGAATGCAAAGGAAACAAAATGTAGGATGTTGGCTAACTATATAAAAGACTGGATTCTAAAGTCATTTTACCTCCATTAAAAAGAAAAAAAAAAAAAAAAAAAAAAACCTTGGATAAACCTGTACACATATTCTGCCTTTAGCAAGAGTGACAAAAGTCAGACAAACTGAGTAATAAATGGTAAGATAAGAAATATACATATGTATATTGAATATATAATTACTTAAGGAAATATGCATAATACTAAGAAAACTAACATTGTAAAGATAGCAAGCCTTTCTTTGCTTTACTGTTATTTTAAAGACACTTAAAAGTAAACTATTTATAATTCAGAAAACTATTCTTTGGCATTTATAACATCGTCTTGAGCTAACTGCTAACAATGTGGAACAAAGATTTAACACACCTTACATAGTGAATTGTCATACTGAAATCACAGAGGGAAAAATATCAACACGGCCATGCAAATAGCTCAATGCAAAAGTATATTACTTTCATTACAATGAGACTGGAATTGCAAAGCAAAATGAAAGCTGTCCTTTTCTTGAAATCAAAATCAATATAAAGAGTTTCAAAAAGTCTAAGAAAACTATGTGTTTTAACATTTAACACTGTTTTAACATTTTTTACACATAAAAAGCTCATGCTTTAATTCCATTTTTCATAAAACTTCTTAAGTTCCCATATATCCTATTGATCTGAAAGAGAAATTCCTATTTTTTTCATTGCCAGAGGGCACCTAAGCTTGCCAGAAAGAGACAGTGAGACAGAGAAAGAGAAGGAGAAAACACCTCTCCAGTGAAGTTTGGTTACACCGGCAGTCCCTTCTCTTCCATTTTTCCATCCTATCAGGATTTTGGACACAACACATGCTTGCTGTGATTTTCAAACTATTGGGGCTTGGATTTGAGCTTTGCAGTCAGTTATGTAGGATTCAGCTCCTTTAATCAGTATGCCATAGATCAGTTCAGAGAGGATTTCTAATGCTCATAAACAGAGCTCATTTCAAACTATAATGTATTTAATGTATGTCATGCAGTATGCGCTTGGTGATTTCATGACTCCATCTTAACTAAATGATATTAATTTTTACATTTCCATTCTTAAACAAGACTAATCAACTATAAAATTTCATCTTAAATAGTAAATTATGCATCTAAATGTAAGAATTATACATCAAATCTTAGATTTGTATTGTGTTATAGCCTTCTATGTGTACTGCTCTTCCACATGTTTTTTTCACTTAAAGTTTTATTTTGTAGGTATTTCCAAAACACTGCAAAGAGCTCCTTTTTATTTTCATTAGTTTATTATTTATTACATGAGAGAGGCAGGAGCAGAGACAACAAAATCCGCATGGTCTCTATACTACAATAAATTCCCAATCTCAGGCAGCCTGGATCATGGAAATAGCACACTCACTCACCTGCCGTATCCAAGGAGGTCTGGGGATTCAAACCCAGTCCTTTTCAGTGTGGTTCCAGTTGTCTTCCTGCTATGCCACCTCCTGGTCACAGCAGAAGCTTTCTTATTTATTTATTTTTCCTTTTTTAGAAGTGCATAATAGTCCATTGATTGGCTATAATATAAAAATGTTGGTGTTATATATCTTTTTTTGTCTTACTTTACTTGAAATAATTTACTACTTCTATATACTTTCTACCTTTTTTTAATTTGCAGCTTTCCTTTATATTTTTGTCTATAATATATTATTGTTCATAATTTTATTTTCATAATTTCTGAATCTGTCTTAGGTGATTCTCTTACATAGGACAAAGATTTTAGATACATCCTGTTTTTTTTTTTTTTTGTTTTTGGAGAGGTTATTTTGCTATAGGGCGCGTGTGCTCGCCAGACAGAGAGATAGAAAAGAGAGAAATCACCTCCCAGGGGGGATGGCCATGTCGCAATCCCTTCTCCTCCATTCTCCTCTAGGGATCTTGGGCACACATGCACACGTGCCCGGCGTGAGTTTTAAGCCACTGGGTCCGGGACGCGAACTGTGGTCGACTACATGGGAGTCCAGCGACATAGCCATTACGCTAACCGCTGGTCCCTAGATACATCCTGTTATTAATCTAAAAATTTAGTAGTTGCTGTGATTTGATCATATCCCCCAAAATTCTAAACTCCAAAGCAATAGTATTATGAGGTAAGGCCTTAGAGGGCTGATTCAGTCATTAGGATAGAACCCTCATGACTGGGATTAGCACCCTGTAAAAAGGCTGGAGAGGGACCAAAAATGGTTACGTCACTGGACTTCTACATAGCAGACTGTGGTTCGAGTCCTACATCCAGCAGCTTAAAACTCAAGTCAGGTATGTGTGTATGCATGCCCAAAATCCTGAGAGGAGAATGGAAGAGAAGAGACTGTGGTATGACCATACCCTTTGAGGGGGTGATTTCTTGCTTTCTGTCTCTCTGGTGAGTGCACATGCCCTATACCAAAAATCTCCACCAAATAATAATTTTTAAAAAAAAGCCTGGAGAGACAGGGAGGCACTTCATCCCTCCCACCTTGCTCCATATCTAAATAACTAAACAGTGCCAGTCAATGAAGAATGAGCCCTCATCAGACATTGAATCTGCCCTTGATAATATCTTGCACTTCTAAGCCTCCAGAACTATGAAAAATAAATTTCTATCATTCATAAATTACCCAATATGTATTTTTCTTTTCTTTCCTTTTATTTAAAATAACCACCACAAAACAAGACCTCTCTGTGTCAGGATCCCTCAGCCTCTGCTTTCCCCAGGAACATAGGCTGCTTCCCCTGGGACTACAGGCACTCACCATTATACCTGCTGACAGTTTTAGGTAAGATCTCACTGTTACCAGGTCAACCTTGAACTCAAGATCCTCTTCCTTCTACTTCCCCAAGTTGCTGAGACTCCAGGTACTTACCATGTCCAAACTTCAAGAATCAAACTTGCACCTCCTATTTGGTTCCAGGCTGTGAACCACAGTGTTTTAGCAGGGTACACCACCGTAGTTGGGCCTAGCCTGTAGTGGAGGAATCTGACCCAGCTAGGCCCCAGGCTCTGTCTGAGCCCCCCTGCTTCCGGTCAGTTCAGTACGTTGGCAAGGCCACTACTGTGCACTCCCCCAACCTAGGATTTTGCTCCAGAAACTGTGGCAGCCTTGCTGGGAAGCGACCCCCCTCTGGCTTCCCAATATACTACCGGAAAAGAATTACATAGCTTTCTTATACATCCTGAGTATATGATAAAATTTTACAGGAAGTCCTCTGACTGCTCCCCTTTGCTCTGATCACCTACTGTTAATTACAATGCTTTATCGCCATGGTCACACTAGAGGGTGGGCTGAAGTTCTTTCTAGGCAAAAATAATCTTGACCTTTGGAAGACCCTTCAAAATACATTTAAGGTAAACTTAATCTTTTCTTTACTTAAAATAAGATTAGGCCAAAACTGGTCCAGGACACCCCCGCCCTCACCAAGTGAAATAGATAAATATATTAGGATTCCTCATATTAAGTTTTAGATCCCTATAAAACTATATAAGTATCATTCTTTATTAAGATCCATAGGAACTAATATCTATTCTTGAGATTTTCTTTTCTCAGCACCATTCCCGGTAATCACAAGATGGCTGCTGCCCTGCATCAGCTGATAATCATCTCTGCTTACTGGAACCGCTTTCCCGAAACTGCATTTCATGGAGACCCACCTACAATTGCGGAACTGCACTAGACCCACCCTTAATCCAACCCTGAATAGAATCTATGTTCTCTATTGTTAAAACTTTATGAGCTGATAATTGAAACACGTAGCCCCTCTCCCTTTACTTGCATGTATCACATTTTCAATAAAAAGGCACGATGATTCCTAGCAGTTGTCACTCCTCAGAGAGCGGTCTCTGAGGGTGTACAGCATAGGACGTGCATGAAAAGGCACCGAGGCCTCTGTCTTCTGTTCACCTGTGCCGCCTCCGTCGAGTCAACCCACCCCTGCCGAGGCTAGACCCCGGCACTGTAGTATTTTGTTATAACAGCAAAGGCAGACTGAAACAATAAATGGGTTAAACATATTTATATGGGGCTGACAGGTGGTTAAAGCACTGGACTCCCACATGGCTGACCACTGCTTGAGTCCCAGACCTAGCGTCTTGCTTTCTTTTTCCCTCATTCTCTGGTCAAATTAAAAATAAATAAGTCAATTAAATTTTAAAAAGTTTTTATATGTATTGCTATAACAATGTTTGATCTTAGTTTTTTAATATTATTATACTATGTTTTTTAACTTTTAATTTGTGACTTATTTTCTCACTAATGTCATAACTATGCCTTTATATAATATCTTTGTCCATGCAGTCAGCCGTGTGGGATCCACATACCTTAACCCCCACACCAGCATCAAAACCACAATCTATAAATGAATAAATTGATAGACATAATTTTTCGACAACTACAAATATGTTAACTAAAATCAGGACAATGATTCTCTAAGCACAAGATTCAGGATGAGGGTTGGGGGAAAGGATTATATTGGGTAGGGAGGTGATGGATAAGCTTATTTTCCTGATTATACTGATGACTTAATTGGTAATAATTACATCAAATGTTATCAAATTATACACTCGAAGTATTTGTAGTTTATTAAATGTCGATTATGACTCAGTGATGACTTTTTTGCTTATTTCTGTCATAAAAATGAGAGGCAACAAGAGAGAGAGGAAGAGAAAGAAATGACCCTCAATCAGGACTTAGCCAGTCAGGATTGGGGGCACAGGCTGAGAGTGTACAGATTAACTGAGGAGCTGAAACTGAGCTCTTACCCACATAAATGGAGTGGAACCACTGTGCCACAAAACTGGCCTCGATGATGGTATTTAAAATATAATAAAGACCTATGGAGGGAACAGCAGTTAGCATAATAGTTATGTCGCTGGACTCCCATGTAGTCGACTGTGGTTCAAGTCCTGGACCCGGTGGCTTGAACTCACGCCGGGTGCGTGTGCATGTGCATGTGTGTCCAAGATCCCGAGAGGAGAATGGGATTGTGGCATGGCCATCCCCTCTGGGGGGTGATTTCTCACTTTCTGTCTCTCTGTCTGTCTGGCGAGTGCATGCACCCTATAGCAAAAACCTCTCAAAAAAAAAAAAAAAAAAGAAAGAAAGAAAGCAAAGAGAAATTATCAGAAGACCTACATTCACTACCAGAAATATTAGATTGTGTTTCAAGAATAAAAAATATGATACCAGATAGAAACTTGAATTATGTTATAAAAAGTTGATTATTGAGAATGGTTTAAGGGACCAGCAGTTAGTATAATGGCTATGTGGCTGAACTCCGATGTAGTTGACCGCAGTTCGAGTCCTGGACCTGGTGTCTTAAACTCACGCTGGGCGTGTGTGCGTGCATGCCCAAGATCCTGAGAGGAGAATGGAGGAGAAGGGATTGCAGTGTGGCCGTCCCCCCTGTGGGTTCATTTCTAGCTTTCTGTCTCTCTGTCTCTGTCTATCTGGCAAGTACATGAGCCCTATTGCAAAATCCTCTCAAAAAAAAAAAAAAAAAAAAAAAAAACAAAAAAAGAAAGAGAATGGTTTAGGAACTGTGAGGTAGCACCAGGTGGAGGCACGGTGATAAAATGTGACACTCTGGAAGGCCATCCTGACAAGGAAAGGGTCCTTGTTCAAGGTCAGAGAGCTCTGTGAGTACACCAAACACATGTTAAATAATCTTTAAAAAATAAAATGCATATTTTCTAAATTTTTACTTATATAAATGAACTGTCTAAGCTAAAAGAAATAGCAATGTATTGTGGGGCGTATAACATACTTAAAATCAAATAAAAATAAAATTAAGAATTAAAGTACAAAGATTTAAAAAGAATAGAAGTTTGTTATTGTAACGTTCTTAAACTAAATATGAGGCATTCGAAGTCAGATTACCATAAGTTAAAGTTTTCCATTGTAAAAGTCTTAGCAGTTGCTACAAACAAAATAAAACAAAGCAGCCTAATAATAAGCCAATAGTAGAGATAAGCTAGGAACATTAAAACAAAATTACAAATTTTAGAAAAGAAAAATAAAGAAAGGATGAAAGAACAGTTGGGGAAATAAGTAACAAAAATTGATGGCAGATTTAGATTCAATATTATTAATACAATTGTATTATATGTAAAAGGTCTAACTACTCCAAAAAAGTAAGTTTAGATTTTAAAAAAGCATAACATAAGTATATGTCCATATATTATACAAAACCACCCACTTTATATATGATGTCCATATATGAGCTCGAAGAACAAATATGGAAAATTATAAAGCACAACTTCAATGAGCTTGCATTACAAGATTCACATATTCCTAAATTCTGTAAAGATAAAAATACAGGATAAAATAATTAAATAATGTACAGAGTTACAAAATATGGTTTTTATTTTTACAATGGAAATATATTTGTAAATCTCCATACTAATATTAAAAGTAAATCAGAATTGTAGGCAGAAAAGAGAGAGATGATCGCCATTCCTTTAGAGCATGAACTTTCTACTTTCATTGCAGAGCCCAGACTTATTGAATTCTTAATATACTTGCAACCTTGGGCAATATTTTTATCTATAAAATGGGACATCATAAAAATTTCCTCATAAACACCCCAGGATCATTGCATGAAATTTTTCTCCCTCCTGGAACAATGTTTTCACAGAAACTTGGATGGCTGAATTTTTGTCAGGTGAGTCTGAAGTAAAATATATTCTCATCTAAGAAGTTTTCCTACTATATTATTTATATTGCACACTTGTCTCTATCCAAGTTAATATCCTTGCCGTAGTACCTTAAAGAACAGTGCTCCTTTGTTCCAAGAGAAAGATTGTAAATTTCTTGGGATATTTGAGCTCAGAACTACTTTCCCAATCCTTATGATGGTAGACAATGATCAGTAACTAAAGAAGAAAATAATATCATAACCAGTATCAGGAAATACACATAATATATGTAATGATACAAAGCATATATGCCTACAAGGAGCGTGGGTGAGACTTGTCTATCTTTATTAAAAGAATGTCATGTTTTGCTTTAGACTAAGGACTTGCAATTTGTTCTGGTTATAAAGATAAGCCGTTACGAGTAACAGATAGGGGCCAGTTTATGGCCTGGTGATTAAGGAGCTGGGTTCCACATGGCCAGCAACGCAGTTTGAGACACAGACCCAGTGGCTTAAAAAACTTACTAGGTGCTTGTATATGCATAGCCAAATTCCAGAAAGGAGGAAAAGATGAAGAGATTGTAAGATGACCTTGCCCCATGGCAGTGCCTTCTCGTTTTCGTTCTCTGTTTCTCTCTCTGAGTACACGTACCCTCTGACAAATTGAAAAAAGGAGAAAGAGAAGAGACCAGCAGATGGCCTGATGATTCCATCACACCACTGAACTCCCACAGAGTCAACGGCAATTCATGTCCTGGACCCAGTGGCTTAAAACTCACATGTACGAGCGTGCCCAAGATCCCAAGAGGAAAATGGAGGAGAAGGGATTGCAGCATGGCCATCCCTCCTGGAGGGGTGATTTCTTGCTTTCTCTCTTTTTTGGCTAGCACACATGCCTATAGCAAAAGTCTCTTTCAAACATATAAACAAATAAAGAAAAAAAAAAAAAAAGAGGAAACTGTTATAAAATTAGTCAAGTAGCCAAGTGTGTTGTTTTATTGAAGGATTTGTTACAAAAGTCTATACTTTTCGAATGTCAAGAAAATAATGATAGAATAGTATATTAACTGTATATAGTTTTAAAATAGAATTAGTGATGTGGAAAACCTTAGTCATAAACCTCATTCATATCAATAAATACCTTAAATACATTTTGGAGTCAAAAACTGACAAATTAATTAAATATGTTTGGCTGAATTAATTATATTAATTAATTAATATATTTAACATTTATTAAAAATGGAAGATATATATAATATAATGGATGAGAAAAGTCATGTGGGAATTATTTGAATATGTCAGAGGAGAAATAATGTCAACACCTAAGGAAAAGTCTGAGGATCTGGAGGCCATGGGAAGAAACTCAAGCGATATAAAGGTCTTGTGAAATGATAGAGAAAGCCACAGGGCTTTGTGAACTTGTAGAAGGATGTCCTTCTGCGTGTATTTGGGGACAACTTCTTGGATGGGAATATCAAAAAATCTTTAGAGAATTGACTTCACCATAAGAAAATATGTCTATTTTGGTCATGACAGAAGTGAGATTGACAAATGAGATATCAAGATGGCAAGAAATAAGAGAAAACAGATGAGAGAAGATAGTAAAGAAAGATGCATGTCAAATATGACAAGCATTTCACATGCCAGTGGCGTGGTATTTAGAGCAGCTGGATCCCACATGACCAAGTGTGGTTTGAGTACTGGATCCAGTTGTTTGTAAAACATGCTGGGTGCATGTGTGTGCATGCCCAAAATCTCTAAAGGAAAGAGAGATGGAGTAAAAAGAATCATGCTGTGGCAGACTCCAATGGGGAGAGCTTTCTCACTTTTTCTCTCTCAACCTCTGACTCCCTCTGGCAAATTAAAATAAATAAATAAATGAATAACAATAGTTTCAATTTAAACTCAAGTTTGTTTTTCTTTTCAGTGACAGCATTTTTTAAAAAATTGTTAAAATTAATGTTATTTTTTATGCCACTGCTTAAAAGTGAAACCATAGTTTAAAATAAAGTTTTTACTAGGAAAAAAATAAATAGCCAACCTCTCACAAAGCTTAACTAATGGACACCCCTTGGAGGCTGTCATTACTACCATTTTGTGTATCTCTTTAATATAATCCTAGAAATCATAAAGAAGCACTAAGGGAAAGTATTGAAATCTGTAGATTTATTAGTTATTGTCTTTTCTATGAATAAATTCTTTAAACAGTCTCAATTTAACTTCTTTAAATTGTAAAATAATAACTACTTGGCAAAATTGCTGACAAAATAAAATAGAATGCGTGTAGGGCTCTTGGCAAAGAATGGTTTCAATAAAAGTCAATTTTCTTTTCATTCCTTTATAGAAACAACTTGGATTAAACTGTACTTGGTTTTGTTTTGTATTGTGTTTAGAAACTGTCTTGCTCTAACATCTTATTGTTGAAAATAACATAGAGAAGAAGATATTAGATGATAAATGTATCTCTTTCATCTCCCTCTGCAATGTTTCTTTGGTATAATTCCTTTAATGTAAAGCAATCTAGAAAAAATAAAAATTAGTGATACGAAATTTTGGGAATGCTATTTTACATATAAGAAACATCAGGGATGAAAGCATCAAATGAGAATAGTGGTGCATTTTTTTGTTATTTGCTTGTTTGCTTTTTTAAATAAAAGAAGTCAGAATCATCTCTCTGCAGCTAAAGAAGTGTCATTTAAGAAGTATGTATGCTTAAAAAATCCATTTACTACTTATATAACACATTTTAATACCCACTGATTGAATTGATTAGCACAAATTACATTGTCTACCACTCACCACGTCTGTGTATTTTCTTAATGTTTATTCTGAGACTCCTGCCTCAGCATTTGTTCCTTCTAACTCCATCACTAATGGATGTCATGCTAAGATTCTAGGCACAGAGTGACAAGAAGCAGTGCTACAAATACATAGAGGAACACAGCATTCCAAAAATCAGCAAAGTATCCCACAGCAGCATTTTCATTGCAATTGGCAGTTCAGAAGGTAAGACCTTGGTTTACCGATGGCAATACAGATATTCTAATTCATTCTGTTGCTAAAAATTGAAAATATCTGTATTGAGAGATTTATGAAAAGAGAGATTTATTCAGTTTATGGTTTGGATGTCCAAGGTCCAAGAGCCATTTTTAATGGGAATTTTCTGGCCAATGACAACATGGCAAAGGCGGGAGAGTGTGGTTTGTGTTCTATGCATCTGTCTCATTCCTTCTTATAAACCCTTCAGGAGTCAATCATGGAGGCCCCACCCTGAGGACCTTTATCATAGCCCTGTCCCTACATCCTGCCTTTCAACACCATAACTGAATCATTTCACCCTCTTAATTTCATTATGATGGCTCACACATGGAATTTAGGGAACATATTTAAGCAATAGGGTGATAATATACATTGAGTAGTAGGAAAAGTCATGACAATTTTTTTTTTCTGTTTTTCTGTGCAAAAATGCCTCATGATGATTCCAACAAACCAATAATTTTGGACACCTTATTTCAACAAAATTCTCTCTGAAACAAGGTTCATCCCAGGTGTCCCTACATTATTAAAAGAGGAAATAAATCTTTTAAAATCTCCCCCCCCTTTTTTTTTTCAAAGACCAGCCATGACTCTCGGAGTCTGCTGACATTACAGTCTAAGCATGTAATGTCAAAGCATTACATGCCTCTTTGCTTATTCATACAGATGCAGGCTTCTAAGATCATTAGTACTAAAGAAAATTACCATTCAAAAGGTAAAACTTACTAAAAGATATCTACACTTTCCAACTTTGTTTTGGTGACTTTTTAAAAATATTGGAAATTTAACTCTTAAATACAATCTTTAGGTCATTCAATAATAATAGCCCAAATACAAAAAGTAAATCAATTTAATACTCTCTCCTTGAGCTGTTGATCATATGTTAATATCTTTACCTTAACAATTCCCATTATTTTCAGCTTTGTTTTTAAAAATAGTGCTTTTTAGTCTTTTAGCACAAAATTAAATAAATAAATAACAAGAAGGGCCCGACAGTGGTACCGCGATGGAACACCATGCTCTAGAAGGCAGTCTCACCTGGGAAGGTTCCCAGTTCAAGGTTGGAGAGCTCCCTGAATATGCTGGGAACTGTTGCCTGTGATCCAGAGCTGGTTGACCGAGGGCTGGGAGTCAACAATGGTGTCAAGACTGTGTGGGAGGTGTTGTTTCTCTCTCTCTCTCTGTCTGTCTCTCCATCTGTCTCTCTTATTTATGGGAGAAATAAATAAAATAAACAAATAAACTTTGTTTCTTTGGGGGGAGGGAGAGATTTTTGCTATAGGGCGTATGTGCTTGCCATAAAGACAGAGAGACAAAAAGCGATAAATCACCCCTCAGGGGGGTATGGCCATGCAGCAATCCCCTCTCCTCCATTCTCCCCTTAGGACCTTAGGCACACTCACACACACCTAATTTTAAGCTGGGACACGAACCACGGTCAACTACATGGGAGTTTAACGATATAACCATCTGCTAGTCGCAATAAATGAACTTTTTAAAAAGTAACAAGAAAAGGGACCTGGTGGCTACTCACTCCAAGTGAGTATACATGTATGCCTAAAATCCTGAGAGGAGAATGGAGGAGAAGTGATTGTGGCATGACCATCCAACCTGGAGGGTGATTTCTCTCTTTCTGTCTACTATCTCTCTGCATCTCTGGCAAGCACATGCACCCTATAGCAAAAATCTCTTAAAAAAAAAAAAAGGAACAAGAAAAAAATAAAACCAGCAAGCAACAGTTCTAAGGTGCTGGTGACCAATGATTTTGCATACATCAAATAACTCTCCAGGTGGTAATTTCTACACAAATTATTCATTCCATCTTTATAATGTATAAGTCTCTCACCATTAAGGAGGCTTCATTTCTTTTTTTTTAGAGAGATTTTTATTATAGGGCAAGTGCTCTTGCCAGAGAGACAAAGAGATAGAAAGGGAGAAATCTACTCCTGGGAGCGGGGTTGGCGGTGGCCACACCGAAAGATAGCCTACTCCTCCATTTTCCTCTTGGGGTTTTGGGCATTAATGCACAAGTATCCAGTGTGAGTTCCAGCCACTGGGTCTGGGACTTGAACTATGTGGGAGTCCAGCAATGGAACTATTTCACCATATGCTCTTCCTGAGGCTTCATAATTTTTAGCTGAAAATCACTTTCAGATAATTTCCACACTTTTCTTAAGAGGTTAATGCATGTTAAATCTTATCTCTCATCCTTAACACCTGGCTTCAAATACTTTAAGATAACACTTGTTTTGTGTATTTTTTTCTTTATTCCGTGAAAAATTGGAATACATGGAACTGAGGGCAATATTATTTTTCAGGGTTGGTGACCACTGGAGATTTATTAAAATCATAAATTTCTTTTATCAGGACATTATTTTTGCAATAATGATATTTAAGTTTAAATGAGACATGCAGTGTTTCTCAGCTCAGTGTTCACTAATACCATTCTTGCTTCCCATTTTTGTTATTAAATGCCTCAGGTCTGTTTTTCATGAATCACTATTGAACTAAGTTATGATTCTTGAGCATGGAGAGATTTTTAAAACTTTAACACATACTCTTAATCAATATATAACATTGTCATAAATTCCAAAATTGAAGTTATCCATTACATAAATTTGTATTCAGATGCTTCCACCCATAATACTTCTCTTAAAGCTTTTAGCTACCAAAATTAATAGTCAAATTATAGGTTAAAATCTTGGGTGACATATAGACCATGAGGCACTTCGGAACTGTTCATGGAAAACATCCCTTTCTCTAAGCATTTAAGTACAACCCATGCAAATTTAATTTTGCTATCAACTTAGTTTACTTTTCACATAAAGTCAGGCTTAGATTCATACCCAGGACTGCATACTGGAGACATCCCAGAGATTCTTTGTTCCTGTAACTTTAGGCCTCTTCCCTCATATGGGAACAGATCTAGAAACCAGGCAGAATTAAAATAATCACCAGATAGTAGTCTTGAAAGCAAAATTCTGAGGTTCTAACAGCATATTAAAAGAAGGAAGCCAGCTTGCATATCAGTGGGATTACTATATAAAAAGGGTATAAATGAAGTTCTTTTATATAAAAGGGAAATAGAAAAGAGACTAAGTAGATTCCTCTCAACTACTTTGCCTGAGGAAATGTCAGAGAAGTTCCTACACTTGGATCATTCCTTAAAACAGGCAATTAGCCATATTATACTGAGTGGTGACATGCTTTTGTCAGTGATTTATATTTTAATATGGATAAATCATTGATGTACTAAGAATGTCCAAAATCCTCTTATTAAGCCATCAACCATTTTTTGAAAATGCGTAATTCACATTATCTGGTACTTGCTATCCAATTTTACAAGTACAAGACATTCATTTAGGTGGTTTTCATTCCATCTCTGAGACTTGAAATGTCATAGATGATGGAACCTTATTTCAAGATGAAAAAGTAGTTCGAGAGAAATGGTGAGTGTCATTTCAATCAGAAATTTCAGATAAATGTCATCCTTTGGCATAAGTCATGTGATTATGCCTTGACTATTCAGTCAATTCATTAAGGAGATTCTCGGACTTCCAGGTAAACAGGTATAAATATCAAAATCACAGTTCCCGAAACAGTCTTTAAAGAGCCCACATTAATTTGAACATTTTCTAGAAGAAGCATATACAAGATTTACGACAAAAACCATCATCGTTATTGGGTACAAGGGCACACGTGTACTCAATAGTCTTGTTGAAAGGCAGTGCTCAATATGTCTGTCACATTTCTGTATATCTTGTAAATAATCATTGACAGCTTTTGTTCCAGACCATTTATTTTAAGGATGCAGGTATAACAAATCGTCTTCGAATGTAGATACACTGTCTACTTCTGAGACAGAGGATATACTTTTGTTTTCTGAGCTACATAATAAAAATAATGGGTTTCTCCAGGGACATGTTGGGGAGGTTTGCTTATAGTCCCTACATAAATTACAGTTTCCTAAACTTTGGGTTCTTGAGCTGTGACCCAAACTCTATATAGAGCATTTAACTGTGGTGCCTCGCCTTGTCCACAAAGGAATTGGAGGCAGGGACAAGAGGAAGTGACGTGGAGTCCAGGCGGACTTCTGTGAGTAATAGCAATTGATCCTTGTCTTGTGTTTTCTGCTCCTTTGAAACTATGGGCACTTATGAGGCTTGTTTGCAAGTAGGGAAAAACTTCAGAGCCTTAGGTTTTGGATAACTCTGTCTTATGAACGCCTGTGCTTGTATTCGTGCCACATGATATTTGCTTTATATCGCAAATATTTTGAGACACGTCATATAACAAACAGGACTGTGGCTCATGTCGGTATTTCTGTTTTCCACCATGACACCAAGATTTCAATAGCCATCACCAATCTATAGTAATTACTGTAACCACAAGCTTTTTATCTTGCTGAAACTTGTCATTTTGTTATACTGAAAGTTGCACAGTGCTTTATAGTTGAAAAGCAATTTTACATGAATTATCTAATATAATCTTCTTCAAAACCCTGAGGGATATTATCACACATGTTTCTGATAAGAAAAACAAGACTCAAAAATATAATAATAACATAGCCAGGAGCACACAGTTATTAAACAGTATCTTCTCACATCTAACGCCTTCCATATCACCCAGCTGATTTGTTTTATATCTCCCTACTTTTGTGTAACATATAAAATGAAATTTCCTAATATACACCACCATAAAGGAATACATGAGAACTTAGACAACCTTAGGAAAACAATGTTCTATAGGACATTTTGGAATTATTTAGCACTGTTACTAGAAACATGTTCCTTTTTGTGAATAGCATGGTATTTAACCAGTTAAAGGCATTGCTAAAAAATAAATGAATAATTAACAGATATTTTAAAAAATAAACAGATAGTTAATACTATAATATCATTTAATATCATTTGAAATGAATGATAATTCAAACACTACATCTTAAACTACTTTCATGCAGATGCAAGATTAAAACTAGCTTACTGCATCTTTGCAAGATGGTTTTTGGCTTTAAATATTAAAAATAAATAATAAAAATAATTAAAGGTAAAATGTGTAGAAGTTAGAAAAAGAGTGATAAATTAATTGCTATAAAAAGGTTAAAAAACCACATTAGAGAGCAGAAATTGTAGAATAGAAAAAAATCTTCTAAATTCGGAGAAAAAGGGTAAAGAAAAAGAGGAGAAGATTGAAGGAAGAAAAAGATGTAAGAGAAACAAAATTGATTTTTTAAGAGGATTAACAATATTTATAAGCCTCAAGACAAATTAAAAAATAAGGTATGGGAACCAGCAGGTGCGGTGGTGGTTAAATACTGGACTCCCATATGGTTGACTACAGTTCCAGTTACCCTGGCAGCTTGCTTTTTTATTTTCTCTCTGTCTCTCTCTCTTTCTCTGTGTCTCTCTCTCTGCTAAGCATATGTACTCTATTGTAAATTAAATAATAATAAATAAAACTGAATGGATAATTCTAAAATAAATGAAAAAAGTCTGGCTAAAAGAAGTCATTTTGGAGGTATAAGATAGAAACACAGATTGAATAGATAATAAGTAGAAATACCTCACTGAAGATAGATTAAAAATTAGTAAATAAATAATCCCCAGGAATAAATTTTCAAATCTTTCTCAATGGAAGTATAAAAATATGAGTTTCCTTTACATGACTAACAAAATCGAAATGCCAGTTTAATTAGTAGTCACTGAAAAAAAAATCTGTATACTCAGTGAATTTTATGAAATAATCAAAGAAAAGATCATTTCCGTCCTGCAAAATTAGTTCACTGTACATAAAAAAGTAGAAAGCTGTCCACTTTATTTACGATTCTGGTGTAAACTTTGCCTCATATTCTCTAGATGATTGCTAATGTCGAGTAATGACACTGAGGTAAAGGACAGGGGTAGAGGAGAGAATTGAAGGGGCGCTGTAGGTCACGTTTCTATCTTTTACCAAGAATTCTGAGCATTCCCACAGACCCCACAGCACATGTCACCCTAGGACTTGTTGGTCAGAATGTCAAAATAATATCTTTTAGATCCTTCTCACTGCAAACGATGCTGGGAAGTCCTGAAATGCAAGAGTCACATTTGACACAACGCAGCTCCAGGCATATTTGAGATTTTCCCTGCAAGAAAGGAAATGCAGGTATTTCAGAGTCATACTAGAGCCTTTTTCATAGTCACCGGACTTGTAGTAGAATTAAATTAAATGTTGTGTATGTGATACAGTTGAATTATGTCCACCAAATCCTTTCGAAATAACTAGCAGAATTGAAATTAATTCCTCTTCCACCTAGTGGACACCACCCAAACTTGGAAATATAAACACATTTTTCCTCAGCTTCTAGCTTACCAGCATTCATTTATGCATTTATTAATTTCTTAAACATGTATTTGTTGAAGACATTGTAAAATATTTAAATTCATATTAATAATAACAGTAATATAAAAGGTCATCTTTTTTAGTATCAACCTTGTGATGAACATTGCTTATGCATTTATATACATCATCTAAGCAGTTAACTTGCTATATGACGTTGAAGTGATACTAACTTGCTTAACCAATAGTGGTTCCTGCATTTCTAGCCCAGGTCTTTTCGTGTTGCAGGAGGAGAAGTTTTATCACCAATCATCTTAGTTTCGCCAAAACGACTTCCTATGCTAATGGATTTTTCAATGAGGAGAAAAAGGAATTTTCATTTGTTCTTTGTTTTCATTTATTTATTTGAGGGATCATGCAGTATCTTTCCTTTGAAAGACTTTTCCACTCTTATTTAACCTATCAGCTCATTTATAATTTCTGTATAGGTCCTGCTGCTAGCACAACCATAATCATTATAGCTATAGACATAACTTTAGAAATGTCTTTCAAATTCCTCTTGATTTCTACAGGTATGAGCAAATACTCTTCCAATGAAATAATGATACACTTCTGGGCTGAAGAAAAAAATGAAAAAAATTACAGACCTTGAGACTTTCTCGGTAGAAAAAAAGGAAAAAAATATTTATATGTATATATACATATATACATATACATATATATATATTATCCTGAAAGTTAAATAATAACAATTACTCCTAATCACAATCTGCTTACTCTTTACTTATAATTATTGTTCAGTGAGTGTCTATTACCTAATGATTACAATAAACCCTTACTTCCTTTGATTCTATTACTCCGTTTCCACCTGCAAGGAAACTGGTAACTGGAGATTTTTAGGTAACTTGTACGGTGACACTAGTTAGAATTTCCTTTGTCAGATAACTGCTCTCCCATGTGCTCACCAACTCAGTTACTGAATTCCTCTTTCCGAATGAAAATGTCGATCAAATCTGCTGAAGTCTGGAGCATTGTGGCATCTTCAAATTTCATAGGAAAATCCCCAAAATCTTCTATGTTTTTATTGTGCATTGGTCATTGACAACTATCCATTAAGGACATGCCAGATCAGACTATGATCTCAGTAAGATTGAGAAGTACACTTTCTTTTACTTATTTATATTTTCAAAGATTTATTTATTTATTTAATACTATTTGTTACTTTTTTTTTTTTTTTTTTTTTTTTTTTTTTTCCAGAGAGAGAACAGAAAGCAAGCTGCCAGGTCCAGGACTTGAACTACTGTTGGCCATGAAACATACCTTCATAAAAGGCAAGTAAAATTTGCCCTACATTTCTCCTGGACAAAGGTGACTGTGCAAGAAGTTTGGATGCACAAATTAGTGTGATAAATTTAATATCTTATTGTCTTCTCTTGCTCTATCTTATTAGTAGGAGCACAGTGGAAATTCCAGAAAGAGAAGTAAAAGGAAGCAAAGAAATTCTTAAACACATACTCAAATTAAAGTTGTTTCTCTCACACTCCATTTCTTTTCTTTTCTTTCTTTCTATTTTATTTTATTTTTTTAAGATTGAGTCTCACAAAATCAAACACATTTTGAGTCCCATTTCTGGTGGCTTGAAATTCACACCAGGCACATATGCACGTGTGCCCAAAAATCACAGCAGGAGCGTGGTGGAGGAGAAAACATTGCCATCTGGCTGTCCCCTCTGGAAGGTGATTCGACTTCTCACTTTCCCTCTCACTGTCTCTCTCTCTACCTTCAGCAGGAACACGTGATCTATAGCAAAAACCTTAAAAAAAAAGAAAGAGAGAGAGAGAGTCTCGCTCTACGTTGCAGCACTCCTGAGTAGCTGGGACTATGGATGAGTGACTATGGCTTCAGAGTAGGCTGAAAATGAAATGTGGCCTCCTACATGGCCTCAGACTTCTGGGTAGCAGCATCAGTCAGCACACACTACTGTGGCTAGGCAACATCCAGTATCTGTGGCCCAACAATAACCTGAAAGTCAACAGTAAGATTCATACTTGCTACTGGTTATGGTTTTTTATAGAATTTGACTCTTCTAGTAGCTGAATACTTGCATGAATCTAACAGACTCATGTAAATTATCCTTTCCTATACATCTGTAAACAATTTATATGCTTCTTCCCGATTAACTAGTTATGTTTTGCTTGTGTGTTTGTTTTGTCAGACGGCACACTCTGTAAAGATTTTTGGCATGAGCGTGCACTCTCCTGGTATGTTTTTCAAGCACCAGGGCTGAGATTCCAAACACCAGGTCAGCCATGTTGGATCTAACTCCCTTAACAACTGAGCAATGGGGCCAGCCCTGACCATTCTTGATATTCCATCTTGGGATATTTCCCAATAACTAATCATTCTGCACAGCCCACAGTGGCTAGATTGTTATTCTAAATCCACAGTCTTTTCATTGTGTTGGTTCTAACATCTGCTCTAAATCTTTTTCTTTCATTTTTCTCCATACCTGGGTCTTTCTGTTTCCTTCTGTTTAGATTATCCATTCACTTTATCTCAAACTGTTTATATTTTATATATTAGGGAGTTAAAACAAAACTTTTTTACTATTTTTAAGTGATCATTTTTTTTTTTTTTCAGATATTTTTCTCCTAAGAACTAAAACCTCACATGATCAACCTTCATACTTACATCATTGTTGTTGTTGTTGTTGTTTTTTCTTGTAGAATAACTGCTCCAGTTTGCTCCCTTGTCCAGCTGTCAGCACCTTGTCCTGAAAATGGGATGGATTTTTGTCCCAAGATGAAGACCTATTTTAATTTGTAATGCCAACTCTCTTGAGCCTAGACTAGGATCATTAATACTAATCTAATATGGAGAGCCTATTTGTTGGACAGCCTGTACTTAAGACACCAAGTACTTTGTGTAACTTCTAATACACAGAAATAGCTGACAATAAATCATTATCTGTTCTAATTTTCCATGTGAAAAAAATAAGGCTTAGAAAAGTAAAGCAAGTCGACTTAGTTTGTATGACTTGCAAAAAAGACCCAGTATTTGTACTCTAAATTTTATGCTTGCTTCTAGAAATCCTCACTAATATATTTGTTATTCTTATTTTTGTGCTTAAACCATGAGCAATTACATATACATTTTATTCTGTATGTGATTTTGAAAATTTTGTTCTCTTACAAATTATTTTTGAGGTCTGTTCAGCCTTTTTATCATTAAAAAAGCTATAGTCTCTATTGTCCTACATGAAATAAAAATACTTTTCAAATCAATATATGAATTATGTGATTTAATTATTTTAATTGTCAGTGAACTACTTCTTGTTCTGAACACTCTTAAAAGCATTAGGAATCCTTACTCAGAATCAAACAAAAAGCATTTCTAAAAAACATCATTACTGTATCATTTTAATTGAGAGACAGATGAGATTTAAACATGTCTAATCCACCTTGGGCTACTTTAATTTTATTTTATTGTGACCTACAGAACCCCATTAACAGTAATATAATGTTACTTGGAGCATTTGTTAATTTTTTTTCCCTTTGTGTCCAGGAACAAAAACATTCAGCATAATGTTCCTCTAAAACCACAAGTCAGGTGTTAGAAATAGTCTCTCAGCAAAAAAAAAAAAAACATGAAAGCAAGTGAAAAATGCGATGGATTTTTGTAACATAGGGTGTGTTCCCCGGTTGAACAGTCACAAATGAAACCATGCTACTAGCATTTGCCTTGCTTTCAAGACTGCTAGTCCAGAAGAGTAGATCAAATTAACCAGACTCAGCACTTTCTTTCTATTACAAAATGGCAACCTTAGAAACCACAGGTGTGGATTGCGTCTCTGTTTTCCACTAAATGATTGGGCCAATGTGGGGTACTTCATACTTTTCTTTTGGGAGGAAGTAACAACAGTCAATTTCACATGTACTTCTTGATTTGCTGGTTTGTGTAATTCCAGTCATTTTTACACCTTCTGGAGAGACAGATGTGTGAAAAATCTGGCGTCTTCTAAATGATTAGACAAAGAAGTTTGCCAAAATTTTCGAGGCTTGCTTTTCACTCTGGCTTTTATTTCTTGGTATTTTTTTTTTTTATTACATCAAAGTCTGATGATCAAGAATTACATGTAGAACCAAACCAACGAGAAATAATTCTACTGTTAATGAAGAACATAGAGGCTCAGTTTAGTGTTTTTCTTCATGGAGTTGGATCCATCATTATCTTCTGAAGAAATCCTTTGACTCTGCTGATACGTTCTCCCATGGCTCATGTCTGCAGTACGGTTGAACAGAAATCTGCTCAGGGAGAAGTAATCGTTAAGTAACCCTTTGCCTCTCATAAGAGGATTCAGCCATTCATGCAACAAATATTTATTGAGCAGTGGCCATATGCCAAACATACTGTCCAGGTCACTTGGATCGTCTCAGTTAAAAAAAGGCAAAAATATTTGCCCTTGTAAAACAATTCAGTAAAACGCAGAAAGTTATAATGAAGCACTGAGTCTGCAAATATCTTGCAGTACAGAACAGTTGTTTCCAAGTTTTTTTTTTTTTTTTTTTTGTTTTTTTTTTTTTGCTATAGGGTGCTTTCGCTCGCCAGACAGACAAAGAGACAGAAAATGAGAAATCACCCACCAGGGGGGATGGCCACACCGCAATCCCTTCTCCTCCATTCTCCTCTCAGGATCTTGGGCATGCACGCACACGCGTCCGGCGTGAGTTTAAGCCACCGGGTCCGGGATGTGAACCACGGTTGACTACGTGGGAGTCCAGCGACATAGCCATTACGCTAACCGTTGGTCCCATTTCCAAGTATTTCTAAAATTCTCTATCCTCAAAAACACAGCAGCACATTTATCAGAAGTGTAGTAAACATAAATTGTGTTTGCATCAGTTTGTTAGGGCCACCACAAAAATATGTCACAACTAGTTCGTTTACAAACAGAAATTGATTTTCTCATAGCGCTGGAAGGTGAAAGTGCAAGATCAATGTTTAAGTAGGTTTCATTCCTGGCTTGTAGAAGTGTCACCCGAGTCTCCCTTTACCCTCACACGGCATTCTTCCTGTGTCTCTACACATCATGTTCCATCTAAGCACGTCTGTTTGGGTGTCCAACTTTATGGCTGTTTTTTAAAATTTCTTTTAGTTTTTGCTTTAGGACCTGTATACTATCTGGAGAGAGAGAGAGAGAGTGAGAAATCATCCCTTGGGGGAATGACCATCCCTCAATCCCTTCTCTTCCATTGTCCTCTCCAGATTTGGGGTATAAATGCACACATGCCAAGTGTGACCTTCAAGCCACCATGTCTAGGACTTGAACTGTGGTCTGACATGTGGGAATCCAGCACCTTAATCACCACACCACCTGCTGATTCCTATGTCTGTCTTTTTATAAGGCTATCAATCATATAAATTAGTGCTCACCCCAGTGATTTTTTTTTAACTTGACTAATACATCTGCAATGAAGTTATTTCAAGATGAGTTCACTTTCTTGTTTTTCTTTTTTCTTTTTTTTTTTTTTTTTTTTTTTGAGAGGTTTTTGTAATAGGGCGCGTGCGCTTGCCAGACAGACAACGAGAGACATAGAGATAGAAAGCAAGAAATCACCCCAAGGGGGGATGGTCACTCCGCAACCCCTTCTCCTCCATTCTCCTCTCGGGATCTTGGGCACGCACGCACACACGCCCGGCGTGAGTTTTAAGCCACCTGGTCTGGGACACAAACCGCAGTCGACTACGTGGAAGTCCAGCGACATAGCCATTATGCTAACTGCTGGTTCCCAAGATGAGTTCACTTTCTGAGGTACTGAGGTACCACTTCAACATATGAATTTTCAGGGGAGCAATTCAACCCATACTGATGTTTCTGAAAGAACATGTCTACATAAGGATTGAACCAAACCATCAGTTCTGCATACCTGCACCATGTAATTGGTCATCCTCCATCTCTCTTACTCCTACCATAAAAACACATTTTCCTCACATGTATTTTAACTCTTAGACATTATTCTACACTAGAAAAATTTAGGGAAAATTTTTAAATCCTTATCAAATTTATTACAAGGAAGCTATGGATCAGTTACTAACTTCACAGTGGTGCTTAATTAAGCGTCCAAGAGACTCCGATTTAGATTCTCTTCAGAGGTCTCAATATTAAGGGTATTTGTGGTCCTAAGAGAAATACTCAGTTTATACTTTTAATTTATGGAAACTGAAATTCATGTACTCAACAGTGATTTCGTCTCCCTCTTTTTTTAAAAAAATTTTAAGTTTATGTCTTTTATGAGAGATACAGACTGAGTGAGACAGAGAGAGGAACCTCCAACAGGGTTTTCACACCGCAACACGTCCCCATCCTCTGCCAACCCAGATCAAGGTCATGTGTGTGCATTTAGCAAGCACAGGATAGATTCTCTGATGCAAAACTGGGAATTTCCAATGTGGATCCAGTTGTGTTTCCACTGCACTGCTGTCTGGTCTAGTGGATTTTGTCTTTGTTTTGGCTTTTAGAAACTATAATTATCTAATCAATTTAACTCTACTCTTTTTCAGTAGTACAAGTGGTCCACAAAATGTATATGGAAAATGTGTGTTATGAAAAAAACTGTGCATAGATTTTATTTTTTAGTTTTTGCTAAAAGGAATATGCACTCTCTAGAGAGTGAAAAAGAGAGAAAGATAGAATGTGAGAAATCACCCCCTAGGAAGATGACCAAGCTGCAATTTCTTTTTTCCATTTCTCTTCTTGGAATTTTGGGCACATACACACGCACATGCCCAGGGCGTTACTGAGGCTGCCGTGTTCAGAACTTGGGTAGCCATCAGCCATATAGGATCCAATCACCTTAATAAGCATGCCAATGGCCAACCCAGATTTTTATTTTTTTTAGCAGCAAAATAAACTCATACTTTGATTCTATTTTTTCCACAAATATTTAAATTTTCTTTGTATATTGGCTGTGTGTTAACATTTCTGACTTTATTTCTTTCTGTTTCCTTTCAACTATTTTTTTTTTTTGTTTTTTAAGAGAAATTTTTTTTTAAATTATTTAATTTTTTTGATTCATTCATTTATTTTTAATTTTACCAGAGATGAGAAAGCAAGCTGCCAGGTTTGATGTAGCCATGACAGCAACTTAACCACCACGTGTACCCAAAGAGAAATCACTCATTGGAGAGCGAGACAGAACGTGAGAAATCACTCCCCACACACACCCAGGAAGGGATGACCATCCCTCAATCGTTTCTCCTCCATTATCCTCTTGGGAACTTTGGGAACACATGCACACATACTCTATGTGAGTTTTAAGCTGCCGGACCCAGTCTACTACATGGGAGTCCAATGACGTAGCATTATGCTATCTGCTGGTTTCTTGCATAATTCTCTAAACATTTTTGGAATGAACAAAGTTTATTCATAGTACTAGAATTATTCTTAAGAATCATAATTGAACCTATGTTGTATGGACACATATTTTAACTTAGCATATAGAAGTAGAAACATATTTCATTTGTAAATTTCTATTATCAAATTTTTGATAAACATTCTATTATACTTTTCTCTATTTTCAGTTTATTTTTACTTATTTTTGAAATATTGCACTTATGATCCCCCAATTTTCTGATTTTGTTTATAATTGTTTCTTTTTAAGCCAGGTCAGCCTTATATCAAGAGTATAGCAAAACAGCTATTTGTTCATTCCTCAGAGAAAGATCTCAGAGAAATCTTTAAAAAGTACCTGCAGGACTTCGAAAGTACCATTATGTCCAGTAGTTTTCTACTTTCCTTTATATCATTTGAAATCCATAATATGGGTGTCTCTACCTCTTGAACTGATCATAGATATTTGCATGTGTGATCCTGAAGTGCTCCTCAACCAATAGAATACTTACAAAGACTCAGTAGATGTTATTTTTTATTATATTTGATAAAACTCAAATTATGTAAGTGTATTTGCACAGTTGTATATTTTTAGATACTATAATATAAACAATAAAATTCCAACAATTATAAATGCCTTAAATACCTCTTTTGTTTAAATTAACTTTTATAAATGTGAAAGCTACATACATTTGTATGCATGCTGTTAGAAAAGAAAATTATGGATGTGTCCAGAGGAAAAAGGATTTTATTATCTTCCTTTTATATTTCTGCAAGTAGGTTAAGTAGGTTAGAATATATCATTATTAAAATTCTTATTTCTTATGTTTGTTTATTTTTTATGCATTGGTGTTTGAATGTCCATATGGGTGAACATTTATATACATACACATACGTTTTTTCATGATAATAGCATCAAACTACTAATTGCCTTTCTGAAATCATTTACGGTATATTGAAGATTATTTCATTTCAAAATATTTGAGTAAAATCACTTCATTCTTTTCATTTGCTGTACCATTTCACTGCCTTGTTAATAAGGGTTTGTTTCAAACAGCGCCTCTTAATCTTGTTTTTGTTTTATTTTTGCTTATTGTCTAATTAAATCCTAGCTTATTCATAGTTACTGTTAATCTATTTCATCCTACCAATTTCATACTAGATATTGTGTGTTTACTAATTAATATATTTTACTTATTTTTATTATTTTAATTTTTTCTTATTTCAGTTTTTTTAAAATTTATTTATTCATTCTTTTATTTTAATTTGACCAGAGAAGACACAGAGAGAGAGAAAAAGTGAGAAAGCAACCCAGCAGGTCCAGAACTCAAACCATTGTTGGCCATGTGGGAGTGTCTAGCACATTAACCACCATGCCACCTGCTGCCTCCCTGCCCCATATTTGTCTTAATTTGCCAAGTGATTTTTAAATTATACACTTCCTCCATTTCTATGTGGTAGACTTTTTACATACTTTTAAAAAATCTAAATGTCAAATTAAGCTAATCCTCTCAAGTCAAGACCTTTAGTAACTTGTACTTTCGAGTCTCCAAATAATATTTCTTCATGTGTTTAGTTACAACATCAGTTTTTACATTTTGATGTTAAAGTTATATGTTTATTAGTTTTTTGGCAAAGGGTGTATGTGTTCATCAGAGAGAGACAGTGAGAGGGAGAGTGAGAAACCACCCCATGGGGAGAGGTGGCCATGCTGCAATCATTTCTTCTCCATTCTCTTGGTATTTTGGGCACTCATGCACACATACCTGGCATAATTTTCAAGTCACTGGGTCTGGGACTTGAACTGTGGTTGGCCATGTAGGAGTCCAGGGCCTTACCTACTATGCCACCTGCTGGTCCTTAAGGTTATGTTTTTACTTGTCTTCTTTTTTTATCTTTTTTTTTAATCCTTATAGATTTAATTGCAAATATATTTTTTAATTTGTTTATTTCTTCCATGAGAGAGGGAAACAGAGAGGGAGAGAAAGAGCGACAGACATCCTCAATGGGGTTTATACACTATAATTTCACGACTGGCCTCAGCTAGCCAGGATCATGGACACACGTGAATGTATTTGACATGCAGGCGAGAGCTCAGGATGTGAACCAAAGACTTTCCCGTTTAGTCTCAGCATTGTGGAGTGCTGCATTACTGTTGTGCTACCTTGGCAGGCCCTTGCTCACTTTTCTTTTTATCCTTCTTTTCCTTTCTCTATTAAGATATTTTCCGACTTACTGGTATACCGACAAGGTTTTGTTTTCCTCTTTCTCTTTTATATTCCTCACAAAATTAGTGTTCTTAGTCCATCTTTCCATGTCTAAAATATCTTTCCTTGCTCTTTCCACTTATGACATAATAAAATGCCACAAATTATATCTTTATTGAATAGAGTTTTTAAATTTAAATTTTAATGATGTATTTTATTTTATTTTATTTTTAAGCTGAGAAGACTAAATTACCTGGAGGGACAGTTTAGAACTGAGAATGTATTATACACAAAAAAGGTAATCCAGGTTAAATAATAGAAATAAAATTAAGGCAGCATATTCAGGAAAAACAAAAAGACAAATTACCAAGATTTCACATAGAAAAAAATAACAGCAGTTCTGGCTCTGTCGTGCAGTGATAATACAATGCAGAAGAGAGGCCATATCCCATATGGCGACTACAGTGCGAAGCCCAACCTGGACAGCCTGAAGCGTGTCAGGCACACCTGTGAACGCCTAGGATCTGATGGACTGGAGGACTGGAAGAACCAGAAGCACCCCCCTGAGGAAGGGCTTCTCTCTTTTTCTATTCCTCTCTTTCATAAGGACACACATGTGCTCTATCATGAATAAAGAGAAAAAAATATAAAGGAAAAAGAAAAAAAAAAAAACAAAAACAAAACTCACAAAAACACAGAGAAAGACAAGACAGGCAGAGCCACTGCCTATTTTGTATTTCTTTACTCCACTCCTCCAGTATTGCTCAGATAAATTAAGAACTCACAAGGAGATTTTAGATGAGACCTTTTTTTTTTTTTCTTTCTAATTGTTGTTTGTTTGTTTTTTAAGTAATAAAGCATGGGAAGAACTGAAAGAGAGATGGGTATTTTTATAGGGTCTCACCACGTCATGATCTCCCTGCCGTAGGTTTGGTCACTTCGAAATACAGGTGTCCACAACCGCTCTGTGACCATTTAGGTTGGGCCCAGAACTTCTCTTAGGCCTCCCGGATGGCCTCAGCCATCACCTAATAATGCCTTCCCAGTTGCTTCATCATGGTAGCGTCTGAATCCCTGCTGTTGATGGCCCATCAAAGGAGCACCTACAGACACATTCTGTAAGTCCTTACATCAAGTGCAGTTGATCAGTTACTTCACTTTCTAAACGAGAATGGAAAGTTCAGAAACATTGAACAATTATCCCTGTCATACAGGCAAGTGAAAGACCAGCTCTTCAAAGTAGCATATGTCTTTGAAATACAGCATTTACTATACAGATACACAAGACTTCCACAAAGTCAGATAAGATCATTTCAAACAGTGATTAACTTTCCAACTATAGAACAAAGACATTTGATAGGAAATCTCACATGTCACCAAGTGGGATCATTAGCTTTCTGAATAGTTGGAAATTTGAGGAAATACTGCAAATAAAAGAGAGTAGCGAACATGTAAAAGGCTGCTTGAAATAACTCGTTTCAAAACATGAGAGGTCTGTGGGATGATGTCTCCACTTGAAGAACTGCTTGAGGAAAAGTGTGCTGATCAAAAACGGTGTTCTCTGCTCCTTTAGTTCTTTCTTCAAAGAAAGCGCAACGAGTTCAAAAGGGAAGCCAAGCCATTCTTACCAGTGGTTTCAATCAGGGACAATTTTGGATAGAGACTTTTGGATAGAGTTCCCAGCATCCTTTCTTCAGTAAAAGTCTTTTACGAATGGTACAGATTTTGCGAAGAGGAGACTGGAACCCATGGTATCAAAACGCTTCATCTGTCAATGTACTTGCTAATCAAACTTCAAATGCTACCAGCTACAAATGCAACCTCAACATGCCACAATCAACTATATGATCAGAAATGAATAATCAATCATTTTTATTTAGTACACTGCTGTTTCTATTAATTAACAATTCTTGGGAACCAGCAGTTAGCATAATGGCTATGTCGCTGGACTCCCACATAGTCGACCGTGGTTCGCGTCCCGGACCTGGTGGCTTAAAACTCCTGCTGGGTGCGTGTGCATGCGTGCCCAAGATCCCGAGAGGAGAATGGAGGAGAAGGGATTGCAGCGTGACCATGCCCCTGGTGGGGGATTTCTCGCTTTCTGTCTCTATGTCTCTCTCTGTCTGTCTGGCGAGTGCACGCGCCCTATGGCGAAAACCTCTCCAAAACAAATAAAAAAGAAATTAATAATTCTTTATAAAACCCACATGGACTAACAGTGAACTACTTACATATAACTCGTTAGCTGTTAAGGCAGCTGGATCCCACATAGCCAACTCCCCAGCAGCTTGAAAAACACTTTGGGTGAGTATGTGTGCATGCCCAGAATATTGAGAGGAGGGTACAGAAGGATTACAGTGTGACCACATCCCAAGGGAAGTGCTTTCTAACTTTCTCTCTCTTTTTCTCTCCAGTGAGCATACGTGCTCTACAGTGAAAAAAAAAAAAAAAAAGAAAAGAAAAGAAAAGAAGAAAGAAAATTATAAACTCTGGATGAGGACATAGGTTAGCATTTTTAGATAAAGGGGTCTAATGTCTAATCAGAAGGTAATTTCTGTGTGTGTGTGTGTGTGTATGTATTTCCTTGTGTCTGATTCTAATTCAATCACACACATCTAGGAGTTGCACATTTTCCCACAAAAGAAAAGATTAAATTATCCCATGATGAGGTAAAGTTTGGAGAGAATACTTCACAAAAACAGTGAGTGAAGTAAAAGGAGTTCATGAAAGCCACAGAAAAAGTAAACATATTTCCACAGAAAAGAACAATGCAGAAACCAGCAAATAGCATAGCGACTACGTTGCTGGACTAGCACATGGTCCACCAAAGTTCACGTCCTGATCTGTTACTTGAACGTCACTCAAGGCATGTGTGCATGTGTGCTCAAGATCCCAGAAGGAGAATGGAGAGGAAGGGACTTCAGTGTGGTCATTCCCCTAGGAAGTGATTTCTCATTTTCCCTCTCACTGTGTCTGTCTCTCTCTCCAGTGAGTGTGCCTGCCCTAAAGCCAAAACCAGTAAAAAAAAAGTAATGCATTTTATGCAATATACTGTCTTCAACACCAGTTTAGTGCATTAAAACAGTGTACTGTTTTAGCAAGTGGGAACTGAAAATTTTCAGTGACTAAAGTCTAAACCCTGACATTAAATTGAAGTGGCCATTCCAATTGAGATTGCCACTGGACAAGAATATTCGAGGATTTCTTAGAAACTTATCAATGTACAAATGATTTAAAAGAAGCAAAACACAGATCAATTAATAAGTATATATCACCTGTATAATGATTTTTTGGAGAGGTTTGGAGAGGTTATAGGGCACGTGTACTCACCAGAAAGAGAGGGACAGAGAGACAGAAGGCAAAAACTCACCCTCCACCCCCAGGGAGATTGGCCACACTGCAATTCCTTCTCCTCCATTCTTCTCTCAGGATTTTGGGCATGCATGCACACACATCAGGTGTGAATTTAAGCCACCAGGTCCAGGACTCAAACCATGGTCAACTACATAATAGTACAGCGACATAGCTATTATGCCATCTGATGGTCCCCTATATAATGATTTTTGCTAAACCTCTGAAGTGGGGCTTGGACATTAACATTAAGCTTACCACTTTATATATAACTAATATACAATGACTGTTGTATGTGTAGTAATTACTGAGATTGTTTTAGTAGTTACTTGTCATATCAAAGCACCTTCATTCATCTATACTACAGAGTTATTGATTATTTTTCAAATATTCATTTGGAAGCTAGAATCATGCCGAATTCTGTCCCAAGTAGACCTTAAGTCAATATTTTGTTAAGATCCCAGTGCCCAAGATACGAAAAGAAAATAAACAATGTGCTTAAGGAGATGTGGTCTTAAAAATCTTCTAAGATAGTGGATAGCAATCTTACAGTATCAGAAAAATCTTAAAGAGTAGGAGAATTTCCTCTCAGTTTTAGTACTCAAGAAATAAACTAAATTGTGGCAGAATGCACAAAATGAAACCCAAAAGTGACATCTCAAGATATCTTAAATTTCTGCATTGTCAGCTTCATAGCTCAGTGGTTAAGAGAACCAGATCCCACACATCTGACTATTGTTGGAGTCCCAAACCCAGTGATTTCATTAACATGGCAGTTGCATGTGTGTGTGTGTGTGTGTGTGTGTGTGTGTGTGTGTGTGTGTTTAAACTCCTGATGGAATAGAGAATTAAAGGAAAAGAGATTGCAGCATGGCCATACCCTGCAGGGCATTTCTCTCTCTCTCTCTCTCTCTCTCTCTGTCTCTCTCTCTCTCTCTCTCTTGACAGTGAACATCCTGTGTCAATGAATTTAAACAAAACTCCTACATAAATGCTTGGCAAAGATGCTGTGTAGTCATTTTAATAAGATGATTCTAAAGTCTTTTCTTACTTATACAGTAACCAAATCACCAATAGAATCAAAACATAGCCACAAGCATAACAGAACACTGCCGGCTGAACTACTTCTGTGGTCTGACATTGCGGAAAAGCATACTATTCTCTAAAGAGGTATTTTGATATTTTTTTCTACTTGTGCAAGACTAAAAAGTGGCAGAATCTAAGCATATATGATTAGTTTTGCCTTAACTATGCAGGAGATTTTTGAGGACAAAATATTACTTATGAAAAATTAAAAAGGTCTTGAAAACAAGTTCTTGATGTCTAAACCAAGATCAGTTAAGTTCTGGATAAACCATGGGCATTTAACTCAGAAGAGAGACTACTGAGAGACCATGTTATTAGAAAAACTCATGTAAACGTATTGAGAGGAAACAAATGATGAGCTTATTAGAATCAAGGTCTATGCTGTAGGATATTGGGAAAGTGAGAAAGAAATGGTGAGTAAGAGAAGGCATAGATATGTATTACTAGACACTTGGGCACAACTGGTCCTGGGATTTTAATGACATCATTATTTTCCATGTAACTTTCTACGTATCTACTGGAACAGGTCAAATTTCAAAAATGCCTGATTATTACTGGACATTTACCAAGTGAGTTAGATATGAGAGAAGCTTTATTATCCAAAGAGAAATTTTAAAAAGACTCTAACTAAATCATCTAGGAAAAGTAATCCCCTATGGACTAGCTATGGTCTCTGTCCAATACACAGAAATTTGATGTACTCCTCAGTGAAACACTGCAGGTAATATATATGTCTAAAATTCACTGTTGGATTCACTTGGAAATATTCCTATCATCTTTCAAGTACATACCCTAATTGATTTGTTATTTTGGAATGACAAAACCGTACTGTATCTCTTGCTTTTACATTAGACTTTTATAATCTCTGTCCGACTTGCTTATTTTCTTGCTAGATCAATAGAACAGAAGTAATTCTGAAGCAAATGAACCCTGCAGATTGAATATAAGGAATTCAAAGTAGGTGTATTAGAAAATTTAGTTAAATTCAATAGGTTGTTGGAGGAACAACTGGGTTGGAATTCAGCATTATGAATATGAACAATTTATGATTCTGATTAGAATTTTTTTCACATTAAGTTCATCCAGTTGAATAGATCAATTTCAAGGTACGGTAAAAATGACTGAGCACTACTTTAAAAGTCTTGAACACGTATTTTCTTTCTTTTTAAATTTGGCTGTGCCATTTGGAATTTTATACTTATATTCTGTAAAATAAAACTGAAACATCTTTAACCATCTGGTAGTTTTGTGGATAATTTAGCATATATTCACTCGTGGCAGTTTATTTCAAAGTAGTTTCTATTAAACACTGATCTTTAAGTATTGGAACTCCATTTTTAAATAAAAATGAGTTCTAATTACATATCTCTAGTTGTCTATAGGCTTTACCATAATTGAGGTAACTATAGTCAATAAAAAGATAATTTGAGAATTTCTCTATGGAAATGCTGTTGCCCACATGTGATGGGCATCAAATGGTTAACCAATACATCTGTATTCATAAGAACTAAGAGAATATTTATGAAGAATACTCATAAATGGATTTTAATCAGGTTTGTCTGTTTAAATTTGCTTTTTCACTTTTAAAAGACTTTCCAACCTTCGTAAACTTTCAAAGTCTCTTGGTAATTACACAGAGTGTAACTCTCTGAACTTATTTTCAGAGAGCTAGTGAAGCCATTCACATTCACAGAAAATTCACCCCATAACATGTTTGATCATATCCAGATAAAATTTTGTAAAAGTAATAAGCAACAAAAAACTTCTGAACTATCAATTAAGGAATTACAAATGTATAACATTTCTTTAATTAACACAGAGAGAATGGTTTAAGAAAATAATCAGTTCATCTTGAATTGTTCTAGCAATCTAGCGCATGGAAAAGCAAAACATAAAGTGTTAGATAATTATGACTCCAAATGAGGTTAAAATAAAATGTTTTGAGTGATATTAAGAATGGAAGTATTCTGCTTAACAGTTTGATGTGCATCTGATACCAGAACCACACTGCATATTCCTTATAGTAAGAATAGCTATGTAAGATATGGGGTATTTATACTCTTTAGTACTAAGAAGCTGAAAGTTCAGATAGGAAAATTTCCTAAATATTTCAGGTTTTCTAGGAGGTAGAAACAGCATTTGAAAGCATGCAAATATGAATCCAGTAATCTATGTTTTTCCACTAATATGCACAGATTATTTTTATGTATGTAATTTTATGTGGCAGGTAGGAATCACATAAATGCATATCTGTCATATTCTTTCATTTCTGTCTCTTTCTCACTCTCTCTGTGGATATATATATACACACACACACACACACACACACAACACACACACACACACACACACACACACACCACACACCCTTGTATATTTATATATAGGTACATACAAACATATAATAATATATATTATTCAATTATATCTTATTCATATATATATCATTTAATTCCTTCTTATAGATGTACTATAATCTATATAAAAATTCCATGTTGAAATTTTCTTTATCTATAAGAGATTTGTTCTTCTGCAAAAATAAAATTGTAAGCAAAAAATACTATCTATTAAATAAAGAGTGAATATATATTTTACTTGTTATCCCCTTCAGTAGGATATGTTGAATTAGAAACAGGAATGAACATATTTCTTCATTAGCTATTTCATCCCATAAACATTATTGCATTGCATAAAATACACAATCTTATTTATTTATTTATTATTATTTTTTTTTGGGGGGGAGAGATTTTCGTTATAGGGCACGTGCGCTCGCCAGACAGACAGAGACAGAGAGATAAAAAGTGAGAAATCACTCCCCAGGGGGGATGGTCACGCCACAATCCCTTCTCCTCCATTCTCTCTCAGGATCTTGAGCACGCACGCACAAGCACCCGGCGTGAGATTTAAGCCACCGGGTCCGGGACACAAACCGCGGTCGGCTACGTGGGAGTCCAGCAACATAGCCATTACACTAACTGCTGGTTCCCCACAATCTTATTTTTTTTAAGAGTTTTTTGCCTTAGGGCACTTGCACTCACTGGAAAGAGCAAAAGAGACAGAGACAGCAAAAGGGAACATGAGAAATCATTCTCTACATAGGATGGCAATGCTATAATCCCTTCTTTTCCATTCTCATCCTGGGACCTTGGGTACGCACGCACACATACACAAGCACCCAGCGTGGTTTTTTTTCTCTCTTTCTCTCTCTCTCTCTCTTTCTCTTTTTTTTCTTTTTTTTTTTTTTTAGAGATATTTTTGCTATAGGGCACCTGTGCTTGCCAGTGAAACAGAGACTGATAGAAAGACATAAAGCAAGAAATCACCTCCTGGGGGGATGGCTATTCCACAGTCCCTTCTCCTCTATTCTCCTCTTGGGATTTTAGACACGTACATACATGCACCTGGTGTGAGTTTTAAGCTGCCAGGGTCTGGTACTCAAACCACAGTCAATGATATCGTCTATATGGGATTTCAGTGATGTAGCCATTATACCATCTGCTGATCCCACCTGGTATGATTTTCAAGTCACCAGGTCGGTTACTTGAACTGCAGTCAGATATGTGGGAGTCCAGCAACATAACTGCTACACTATCTGCTGGCCCTGACACCACCCTATTTCTAAAAATGTCAATGTTATATTGAAACTTTGAATGCAGTAGCTATACAAGATTATGTTACAACAACTGAAATATACACTATATCATAAATAGTGATGACTCAGAATGTGTAATATTGTGATAGTACTGGCATGGTTGAACGTGTGTGACATAGTTGACTGAGGTTGAAATAGTATAATAGCTATTATGACCTCTATATATTTATTTTCAATAATTATGGAAGACCCTTATATATGATACTTTCAAAGAAATTAAGTATTCTCAATGGAAGCAGGAAAAAGTATCAGATAATTTTGCAGTTGAAATACTATTGGGTTGCTATATTACCTGGGATTTTTATTCCACTTGCTGGTTGCCAGAAAAATAAAAAAGAAAATTATATATAAACATTCAGATAAATGAGGGGACTCTAAAAGTTCATGGGAATGGAATTAAGGTACAAATTTACTTCTGAGAAAATTTTTTTTTAAATCCCTGTAGTCATTTTTTTCTTTTTTAAGAGTTTATTGCCTTAGGGCACATGTACTTACAGAAGTGGGGGGAGAAGAGAGAGAGAGAGAGAACAGACATCACCTAGGACCTTGGACATGCTCGCACATGTGCCTGACATGAATTTCAAGCCGCTGGGTCCAGGACTTGAACCGTGGTTTGCCATGTGGGAGTTCAGCAATGTAACTGTTACACCATCTGCTGGTCCCCATGTAGTCTTTTGATAATGCACATTTTTCTATGATTTCTTTGAATCCCCTTCATATTTGTAAGTTGACACTAAATTTTCTTTTTAGATAAGCTATATCCCTATATATCATTTATTTTATAGAATATCATTCTAAAATATATTGATTCATAAAGTTTTTAAAAAGCTAACTCTATGATTGATTTAACTGTTTCATAAACATAAAAGATATACTTCGATAATTAGGTAACTCTGTTTTCCATACCACTTAATATACTGCAGGTGCCCATATCTGGAGTTTATTAAGCATATCTGAATAAATTCCATTTTATGCTATAGCAGTATACATTAGATATGCTATAAAGTGGTTAGTTAATAAATGTTCATTACATTTCATTTGCATGGATATCTAATTTGTACAAATGTGTACCTAAAAAAAATTAACCCTATAAAGGGAGATAAATATTCCCGAAATCAAAGAAGACTGTTTACACATTGCCTTATGATGCAACATTAAATTGAAATATGTAGAATCTGACCCAACTAATGTGAAATTTGAAAACTATACACAATATCAAAGAATAGTCATTAGAGTTCAACAGAACACTATATTCAAATCCACATTTCAATCTTATTCCTGCAGACCTTTGCCCTCAAGGCCAAAAACTCTGAATGTCAAATCCTTAAATACCAAGAACACTCATTTACTTCCCTTTTTTTTCTAGCCCATTCTGTAGTTCATAATTGAAAATACTGGGAAACTTAAGAGAATAGTAGTTTATTCAGTTCATGATTTGGAGATCCAAGATCCAAGAGACCCTTTGATGAGGGATACTCTGGCTATGTCATAATATGGTGGAGGGCAGACAGTGTGGTCTGTGTTCTGTTCGTGTCTCTTATATACTCAAGGACAAAGGACAGTGCTCTTTAAGGTACAGCCTGAAACAACAGCGTCGTGTTCACATTGGCTCGCCTTTTCCCCACATCCTGTGGGGAGTGATGTAGAGAAATACTTGTGGATACTGTGCATGCAGTGAATTTGTGTCTTAACCAAAGAACCTTAAGTTAGAAAATCCCCAGTGTTATAAAGAGGCTGATAGCAAATCTGAGCAGAGTTTGCCTCCAAGGGAGTATCATCTTTTTTACACTGGATAGCACAGTATGGACTTCTACTCTGGATGCATGCATTATCTCTGTCTTTCTAGATTCACTATAGAAATATCCTTTAAAGAAAGTTAGGAACAAAATACAATCAGTTTCTCTGCCTGAGTGTTAAGAAAAATTGCAAGAGATAAGTGAAAAAAAAATGTTCTTCCAGCAGATTTATTTGAAACATAAATGAGATCCCAGTGAATTTCACCAAACATACTAAGTAATATATTAAGTAATATTACCCTAATTTTTTCAGAGAACAGAAAATGCTGTAACCATGCAGAATTCATTTTTGGAGGCAAGCATATCTTTGAAACAAAACTTTGCCCAGAGCATTTTAAGAAAGAAAAATGCAGGTCAATTTGAATTCACACATACGTATCCTAAATGGAACTTTGGCAAAACAAAATCAATGGCATATAAGTAAGCTGTCATTTTATAGTCAATTTACATGCATTCTAAAAGGGAAAATCTGATTAATCTTTCAAAATTCAAGGTAGGGGCGAGGTAGGAGTGCAGGGGTAATGCAGCTAGACTCACCCACGTGGGAAAGGCCCTGGGCTGCCCTCCTGAGACCATCCTGAGCACTCTGGGTGTGCATACAGGTGTCCACCATCCAGGTCCACTGAGACTGGGGCAAGAACATGGCATAGGGCACTTGTTGGAGATGCTTGTCTCTCCTGGAAGAAATAAACAAATCAACTTAAAAGAAATTCAATGTAGTGTACATTTTATCATAAAATAAAATCATATTTTTTTCTTTCTTTTTTAGAGTTTTTTTTTTACATAGGGTGTTTCTTTTTAAGTAAAAAAAAAAAAAAAAAAAAAAAAAAAAAAAAAAAAAAAAAACTACCATAGAATATGTGTACTTGTTGGGAAAAAAAAAATGGAGAGAGACAAGGAAAGTGAGAAAACATCCATATGGGACATAGTTTCACTGCAATCCCTTCTCCTCCATTTCTTCTTTCAGGATTTTGGGCACATATGCACACACAGCCAGTGTGCTTCTCAATCCACAAGCCAGGACTCCAACTGCACAGCAGACTACCTTAACCCCCACTTCAATGACTGCTTCAAAATATTATGCATTTTCAGGAATATGGAAAGGATGCTGGGTAAATTTGAACATCTCTTTTTTAGAGTGCTATATCAGAGAAAGACACTTGCTACATTTATTTTTTCTCCATAACAATTCTAATATGCTATTAAATTTTTTTTTTTTTTTTTTTTTTTTGGAGAGGTTTTTTGCTATAGGGCGCGTGCGCTCGCCAGACAGACAGAGAGAGACAGAGAGACAGAAAGCGAGAAATCCCCCCCCAGGGGGGATGGTCACGCCGCAATCCCTTCTCCTCCATTCTCCTCTCGGGATCTTGGGCACGCACGCACACGTGCCCGGCGTGAGTTGTAAGCCACCGGGTCCGAGACGCGAACCGCAGTTGACTACGTGGGAGTCCAGCGACATAGCCATTACGCTAACTGCTGGTTCCCAATATTTTTTTTATTCTTTAATCAGTAATGTATCTTTTCAATAAGTTTCCATTTATTGGCTGGCTTCTTTTATCACAGGACCATGCACATGTTTAATATTTTAAAATTGGTTTATTTATTTCTTATATGAAAGAGACTGAGAGAAAGAGAGGGAGAAAAAGAGAGATTGACATCCTCAACAGGATCTTCATGCCATAGTCCATCATCAGCCAGGCCAGGTCATGGGCACATGCATCTAGTGTATACAAGAAGGCCCTGGGATGCAAACTGGAGACCTTCGCATGAGGTTCAAGTTGTATTACCACTGTGTTATCACCTGGCTGCTATTTTAAAGTACTCGGTGCTTAAGATGATGTGATTATCTTTGAAAGCATATAATCATGACATATTGAAGTTGCTTTGATGACTGAATTATTCGTATATACTCTAAAGTTTTTTTGAAGGTTAATTTTGTGCTTTTTTTATGTTTTTAGATTTATTTTATTTAGTTTATTATTATTATTATTATTATTATTATTACTTTTTTATTATTTATACATTCAATCGCTACACATCATTTAGATCGTAAAGCAACTTAACCCAGAATGATAAACATCTCAGTCCAGTTGAGACTACTATACACAGCCTCATCAACAGATAATAAACCATATCTGTGCCCACAAATATCCACTTTTTCCTAAATTTTCTTTCCTGCACTCTTCCCCTCTCACATTCTCTTTCCACTTTGTCTCTACTGTCCATAACAAATTTTAATGCTTTTATTTCCTCTAGTCTTTCAGTCTCTAATATAGAGTGTGGACAGTCAGTATATGTCAGGTGGAGACATACTATGTTTCTCTCTTATAGCCTGACTTGCTTCACTCAGCAACAAATCTCCCGTATTTGTACACTTTCTATCAGATTCCAAGGCCTTATTTTTTATGGCTGAATAATATTCCATGGAGTACATGTGCCACACTTTTTCAATCCATTTATATGTTTGTGGACATTTGGGTTGATTCCATGTCTTAGCAATTGTGAATAGTGCTGCAAAAAATATAGTTGTGTAAGTGATCTTCCAACTGAGCGTTCTCTTGTCCTTTTGGTAGATACCCAGGAATGGAAATGCTGGATCACATGGTAGTTCTATATGAAGGTCTTTGAGGAACCTCCATATTGTTCTCCACAGTGGCTGGACCAATTTACATTCCCACCAACAATGTAGGAGCGTTCCCCTTTCACCACATACCTGCCAGCACTTAACATTTTTTGTTTTGTTGTTAGTCTTCTTCATTCTGACTGGGGTTATGTGGTATCTCATTGTGGTTTTGATCTGCATCTCCCTTATATTTTTTCCATATGCCTTTTGGCTGTTTATACGTCTTCTTTAGAGAATTGTTTATTCAGCTCATTCTCCCATCTTTTAATGGGGTTAATCATTTTCTTTCCAGTAAACCACTTGAGTTCTCTGTTGTGTTCTGGTTATCAGCCCCTTATCTGAAGCACCATTAACAAAAATTCTCTTCCATTCCAAGAACTTATTATTTGTCGATTCACACTAATTACGGTGTCCTTTGCTGTACAGACACTTCTTAATCTGATGTAATCCCACACATCTATTTTAGGGATTATTGTCTGTGCTTTGGGGGTCTTGCTTAAGATGTATTTGCCTACCCAAATGTTTCCCAGAGATTCCCCAGTGTATTTCACCAGTAGTTTTATAGTTTGTGTCTTAGGTTTAGATCTTTCATCCACTCTGAGTTGATTTTTGTTAATGGTGACAGATAGAGGTTCAGGTTCATCTTTCTGCAAGTGGATATCCAGTTTTTCCAGCACCATTTGCTAAAGAAGTTTTTCTTTTCCCACTAGGTTGAATGGTGCCCTTTGTCAAAGATCAGTTGGCTGTATGTTTTAGGGTTTATTTCTGAGATCTCTACTCTGTTCCATTGATCCTCATGTTTGGTTTTGTGCCAGTACCATGCTGTTTTGATTATCATAGCTTTGTAATATATTTTGGGGTCAGGACTTGAAATGCCACCCACTCCACTCTTCTTGCACAGGATGGCTTTGGAAATAAGGGATCTTTTATGAATCCAGACAAATTCTGTGATTGTCTTTTCAAGATCTGTGAAGAATGTCTCTGGCACTTTGACTGGGATTGCATTAAATATGTAGATTAATTTGGGTAGGATTGCCATTTTGATTATATTAGATTTCTTAAATATCTAATAATCCTTAGTTATGATTACAGAGGACTGAATTGCAAGTAGACGACAAAGTTTCCTCTGTACACATACAAGTCCATTCACAGAATAAAGCTATCTTTCTAATGAGAAGTTTTTACTACAAAATTTTGATGTAGATACCTAGGCAGAAACTAAAGAGAAAGGGAGATGGAGACCTCTTGTAACTGTCATTTACTCAATTGGTAGAGTCCTTAGATTTCACCTCCCCTCATTCCCTACATGTCTGGTGGGAGGCCAATAGTTACCTCAAACTCTTCTATACTTCTAATTTTTTTCTCCATTAAAAACATTAAGAGACATCTCCAGGAAGTTTAAGCATTTTGGAAAACATTTCTCCAAATTTTCATTAAAAGACTGCCAGTTGCTCTATACCTAGTAGAACAACTGTCACAAATGCAAATCTTTAATTAATTATTTAATTATTTTCTCATTTTTCTGAAAAGTCCCCTTCTAGTATTTTATATTCCTAAAACAGAGCTTGCAGCTTTCCATGAACTACTTGTCATCTAAGGATATCTCCCAGATAATATGGAATAATGTAGGTTGAATCAGTCCAATCAAAAAATCGAGGCCAGGGGTCCAGCAGATGGCATAATGGTTATATCACTGGACTCCCACATAGTCAACCATGGTTCAAGTCCAAACCTGGCTTAAAATTCACACTGGATATGTGTGTGCAAGCCCAAAGTCCCAAGAGGAGAATGGATGAGGAGAATTGATGAGAAGGGTTTGCAGCATGGCCATCCCCTTTGGGGAGTGATTCATCACTTTCTGTTTCTCTATGACTGTCTCTCTATCTCTCTGGTGAGCACATGCACCCTATAACAAATCTCTGTCAAAAAAAAATAAAATAAAATAAAGAAAAAAGAAAGAAAGGAAAATAACTGAGGCCAGATTAAATGTTAAACTTGGTTAGGCTATACATATCATGCTTTTCTTTTTATTCTTTTTCATTCTCTTAAATGTAGAGTTCAAAAATTGCCAAACTAATTTCATTTCAACAATTGTAAATCATCCTATACCAAAGAGTAAGTTGATCCAACCAGGATATCTACCATCCAGGACTTGATTAACTGGACAAAATAAATTAGCCTTTATGAACAAGTGATTCAATGAACAAGTGATTCATTTATAAACAGAATGTTTAGCAGTTACATGGTTGGACTTCCAACAGAGCCAACCACAGTTCAAGTCCTGGGCCTGGTGGCTTGAAAATCGTGCCAAAGACATATGCCCAAGATCTCAGAAGAATGGAGAAGGGATTGTGGCATGGCCATCACCCTTGGGAAAGTGATTTCTCACTATTCCTCTCACCGTACTTGTCTCTCTTTATCCATGAGCACATGTGTCCTAAGGCAAAAACCTCCTAAATAAATAAATAAATAAACTCCTTAACAAAATTCAAGAAGTCACCACTTGTCCTTTCTAGCATATTTTATTCCTTTAGGTATAGGTAATTTTTCCTGTAAATTGTTTTTCTTTGTATTTATATGGAAACATACATGAACAGATATTTTTATGTATTTTAATTGTCTTTGTGTCCCTTCATTTTCTGATGATGTGTTTCTTGTGAAATAGAATGTAAACCCTCTTGCTATCTAGATAATTGCTGAGTATCTTGGTATAAAATTCACTTAATACAGTGCCTGTCATTTTATAAGTTGTTAATAACTGCTTCTTTTGTTTAACGACTAAATTTGCAAACAACTTAGTAAACGAACTCTTCTGGGAGCATTTTATTTATTTATTTATTTTGGCTTTTCAGTAAAGGCGTGTCTATTTCTTCTTTATTTTTTCCTTCATCAGAAGCTTTATTCCGCTCATTTAGAAAACATTGGCAAAATAAATTTCAGGTGCACATTCATATACATCCTTCAAAGTATAAAGCTGAATATAGTAAACATACAGGTCATATTTATAATAATAACTTACAGATACAAACTAATGATAAAATACAATTACACAAAAGGTTATAAACCTTCTGCACACTTGTCAGTCCAGTTTTTTAGGCAAAATGCTCTTTTGATGACAAATAAATGAACAGATGCATACTAGAGTGAACTATTTCCAGAAAATACAAAAAAAAGTTTACATTTGTTTTTCTCTGGTAAAAAGAAGTGTATTATTTATAGACTTCAACAATTTTTGCACTTGAATTTTCATATTTTGTTAAAGCATCCATGGAACAACGTGCACACTAGTTGAACAGGCAAATGTCAAAGACTAGTTTAAGCAGACATAACTGTCCAAAATTGTTTTCTCACACCGACTCTCCGCCCACTCTCTAGCAACCAGTTTCTCCTTTTACAGTCTCTAGCATCTACACCATCCTCTCCATCACTTCTTTAGATCTCTCAACCTCTGCCATGAAGTGCAGATGCTTAGTACAAATCGAGTGGCAATGGACAATGTGTATTTTTCAAAGTCCTGCTCAGTTCACTTAACATTAAGTCTTCCATATCCATCTATTTTGAATCAAATGATAAGATTTCATTATTTCTTATAGTTGTATACGATTCCATAGCATGTATATGCTGTAATTTTTCAACCCAATTTTAAGTTTTTGAAAAATTACATTGGGTTCATGTTTTACTAATTATTAATAATGCTGCAGTAAACATGGATGTATTGATGTTTTTCAGAATGAGTGTTTTATTTTTTCATCCATGAGAAATTTTTTTGCTGTAGGGTGCATGTACACACTAGAGAGACAGAGAAAGGCAGAAAGACAGAAACTGAGAAATCACCCCCCAGGGGGATGGCCATGTTATAACCTCTTCTCAGTTCTCCTCTTGGGATTTTTGGGCATGCACACACATGCACCCGGTAGGAGTTGAAGCCTTCAAGCCTGGGGCTCAGACCACAGTTGACTTCATACAAGTCCAGCAATGTAACCATTACACCATCTGCTGGTCCCCAGATTGAGTGTTTTCTTATCTTTTGTGTAGAAACCAAGAAATGAGATTACTGAGTGATATGGAAGTTCTATTTGTAGGTTTTTGAGAAACCACATTTTATTTTTCCACAGAGCTTGGATGAATTTATATTCCCACCAACAGTGGAAGAGAGTTCTCATTTCACCACAGCCTCTCCAACAGCTTCGTTCTTTATTTTGTTGATCTTAACTATTCTAACTGGGGTTAAATGATATATCTTTGCAGTTTTAATTTGTATTTCCCATATAACAAGAATGATTTTAGATGTACGTAAAAGTTGCAAAGACAGTGCAGAAATTCTCTGCATTCTCCAAAGTCAACCACACTTTATTTAATTTCACACACTTTAATTTTGAAACATTATTATTTTAAAAAATTATTTTCTATATTAAAAATCTACATGTATTATATGATGACATTATTTTAAGTGATCTGTGTACTAAGATAATATTATTTATTCAGCAGTAAAATTTTCTTGTAAAATGTCAAAGATTCCATGCATTTATATGAATTTCTACTTTCCACTAAATGATAATGCAATAAATGTTCTATTTATTTCTTCCATAGATTCTGGGCCATCTACACTACCTCCTTTGTCTATGAATAACACTCTCCATGTGGTCAGAAGTTATGTACTGTGTGTATATATATATATATATATATATATATACATATATGAAACTAGAATTGGAAATTTTTTGATGATAACATGCATGATTAAGTCACTATGCAGTATATTCTTGATGAGAAAGCACATTTTGTATACTGTGAAGATGTTTAGGGAATGAATGTAATTAATTAAGTTTAAAAAAATTTCAGGGAAAAAAACCTAAAACTATTTTTCTTGAAATTAAAAAGAATGCATTAAAATACCTATTTGATGACTGCAGTAAGCTATATAGCCCCAGCTAGGTGCTACTTGATAGTATGTTCATTTTACTCACTGAAGTTTATACCTAAAGTCAGACTTGTATTCATGGATATGTATATATCAGCTGAGCTTGCTATTCAAAATATTTAGATTAATTAAGATCTTTAGTGAATCAATAAAATGTTGGGGTGGAAGGCATAGAAAGCAAACATTGATACCAGAGACAGGGTGGGAGGAGGGTGGGAGATGGTAGGGGGTGAGAGATAGGGAATCCAGGATGGGAAAAAAAGCAAAATATACAGGAAACAAGAAATGGAAAATTATTTGTTGATGATAACACATATGTCAATGTGCTTGATTGAGCCAATATACAGTGTATTCTGGATGGAAAATCTCATTTTGTATGCTGTAATGATGTACAGTGAATGAATTTAAATAAATAAATTTAAATAATAAAAAAAATTTAAAATTAAAAAAAAAAAAGAATGGACTAGACACAAAAAAAAGAAGTTATGGGGAACCAGCAGTTAGTGTAATGGCTATGTCACTGGACTCCCACGTAGTCGACCGCAGTTCGAGTCCCGGTCCCGGTGGCTTAAAACTCACGCTAGGCGCGTGTGCGTGCGTGCCCAAGATCCCGAGAGGAGAATGGAGGAGAAGGGATTGCGGCGTGGCCATACCCCCTGGGGGGTGATTTCTCGCTTTCTGTCTCTCTGTCTCTCTCTGTCTGTCTGGCGAGCACACGCGCCCTATAGCGAAAACCTCTCCAAAAAAAAAAAAAAAAAAAAGTTATGTACTGGGAACTTCTCACACTATGATTTATGATTTTTTAAAAAAAATATGTACTCACATTAGTAATGTCTGAAAAACTCTGCCTTTATTCCCAATGATAAAGTAGCTATTTGTGTACAAGGTGCTGTGACACCATGTTTTCATAAAGCACAGCTGCAATGTCTCCCATTCATTGCATTTCTGCTCTATTTATAACAGCAAGGATCTCTGGTGGAGGGTCCAGCAATAGTGGGAAAAGCACTCAAGGACTCTTTGATGAAAGGTTCTGATACAGCAGGAACAAAAAATAAGAGACAAAAGTGCCCATGTTAGAAGTATATCCAGAAGATCATGGCATCAAATGGCAGGCATTTTTTTAATATATTCTCTCAGACAGAAAAAAAAAATAAATAAATGCTACTCTTTATCAGAAAAATCCCCGTTGGGATTGTCCTTTAAACATTTCATTGATTTTTTTTTTTTAGATATTTTCTCCCTTTGTGTACAATTCCATCTATTTATAATTATTAAGGAAACAATGTACTGTTTCCAGAGATAACCAGAGATTAATTCATAAATATTTTGATTGTTTTTCCTTCCTGATGATATTTGTCACCATGCTATTGGGATAAACATGAATCTGTGACTATATACGCAGTTTCCATTTGTATATAATATTCACCTATTTATTATATTATTATACTAAACTTTTAACTATAACTATATATTGCTACCTTCAAAAGAAAATGCTAGGGTCAGAACATGGAAGAGTGGTAAAATGCCACACTCTACATAGCTGACCGACATCAGAGAGTTCCTGGAAACTCCCTCAGTGTGCTGGGCACAGGCACGCCCATAATCTAGCCTGGCTGAAACTGGAATTGGATGGATTGTGACATGGAGATTCTATTGGAAGGGTACGCTCTCTGACTCTTTCTTACTCTCTGTGTCTTCTACTTAAGGAAGAATCAAATAAATTTGTGAAAAAACTAATGGAGGCCACCGTAGTGATGATTAGTAATTGTGTGCGAATGTGATCAAATTATGTGACCAGTTCCCTCTAAGCTGCATATTTCAAAAATGTTTTGAGGACTTGTTCACACTTCAGTTTTAAGACAGTGTCTATTTTTTTAGATTTAATTGTCTTTGGATTTTATTTGACTATGATAGTACATATATTTAATCACCTTTCCGAAAACATCAAGTAACACTCATGTATTAAATGTTGTTACAAGTAAGCCTCAGAATGATCCATGTTCTAAAACAGATGACTGATTTAACAAACGCAATGTGTTTGTAGCTTCCATTCTTAGATCTGTCACAGAAGTTGGGAAGTTCTTCATTACAGAATACACTTAGCTGCATTTTGAAAAAGTCAGGTTCTGTGAATAATTTATTTTAAGGAACAGAATGTAATAGAAAAGTATTTGATGAAATATACTCACTATCCTGTTGTATGTAGACAAGAAAAATTTACACTAGTGATAAAACAGGAAGCTTTCAGTAGATCATTTTTATAATTTAATATGATCCTGAAATCCATGCTACAGTACAATTCCTAGCACACAAAAACTCTTATAGTGTCTTTATTGAAAATATATTGCTTGGGACCAGAAGTTAGCCTAATGGCTGTATCTCTGGACTCCCATGTAGTCGACTGCGGTTTGAGTCCCAAACCCAGTGGCTTAAACTCATGCTGGGCACGTGTGTGTGTGTCCAAGATCCCAAGAGGAGAATGGAGGAGAAGGGATTGTGGCATGTCATTTCCCCCTGGGTGGTGATTTCTCACTTTCTGTCTCTCTGGCGAGTGCACATGCCCTATAGCAAAAACCTCTTCAAAAAAAAAAAAAAAAAAAAAAAAAAAAGAAAAGAAAATATAATTCTCAGATTAATAGTTTTTTGGGTTTTTTTTGAGAAAGATTTGTGTTGTAGGGTGCATGCACTCACCAGAGAGACTGAGAGAAAGTGAGAAATCACCCTCCAAGGGGGATGACTACACTGCAATCCCTTCTCTTTCCTTCTTCATTGGGATTTTGGACACACACACACACATATATGCCCAACATGAGTTTCAAGCTGCCGGTTTCGGGACTCAAGCTGCAGTTGGCACTTGGGAGTCCAACGTCTTAAACACTATGCCACCAGCTGACCCCAGATTAATAGTTTTTTTTTTTTTTTAACTTATTTGCAGTTCATATTTTGATTTCAAGTGAATAAACATTAACTATTTGACTTTGTGGAAAAAATACTGGACACATGCAATTATAACCATCTGCTTTTGTCTTTTTTGTAGCTAACAGCTAAATACCTAAGTCTGGGCGATTTGAAAAAAATAGGAGATATTTAGCTCCTGATTCTGGAAGTCCAAGGTCAAATGGATGTATCTGGTAAGGGTAGACTTGTTGGTGGGGAATCTACAGAGTCTCGAGGTGGCACAGAGCATCACATGGCAACACCTTGAGCACAGATTGTATATTCATGTGTCTGTTCTCATAAAGCCAGGAGGAGTTAACCCTGAGTTTCCCCCTGAAGACCTCATCTAATCATCATTTTCTAAAGACCATACCTTTCAATGTCACAATTGGATAAATTTTCCATTCTTTCAACACCATTATAATGGCTCATCAGTTTTAGCACGTGAGTTTCAGCGGGTCACGTTCAAACCATAGTATCTTCCATTGAATCAGAAATTTGGGTCTCACATCTCAAATTTGCCAACAAGTGCTGTGTGGGTTTTGGCAATTCTTTATCCTTCTTTAAATCCCTGGAGAAAATATTAGCACATAATTAACCAGATCATTATAAGGATTAAATGAAATAATAGTTCTGCAATGTCTAATGCTTAGTTTTCCTGAATGCAGAATGATTTTTATGTCCCTTCTAACTGAAATCAAATGTAATTGAGTTCTGAAGCTGAAGTACCAGACTATTGACTGTGCTCAGCATACATAGTTTCCATATTTAAAGCCCTCAAAGATTGAGGCTACCTATAGGCACAGGTAGGCAATGCCACGCTTGGCCATGCCTGAAACACTCCAACTGTAACACCATGGAGCAGTATTCTTCCCTAGAGTCAGGGATGTGGGCTGTGCGACCATATTTTTAGCATTGCAAATGTTACCATGTCTAAAAAGTATCCAATTAAGTGATAAAAACACAATTAGTTAACAAAATTCTAAAGATATAAACCACATTATGTTTATCTACGAGACATTATTGTCTCTATTGTCTCTATTACTGATGTCCACCTAAAACTAAGGCTAAAACTAAAACATCTAAGATAGAGTCAGAATCCTTAAGTTAAAATTTCCCAGTATTTATGAATTAAATTTACTTGAGAACCATATATGTCTGAGCCCTGAAAGATTTCAGCAAACATGGGAAAAACTGGAGTTTTCATTCCATGGAAACACCTGTACTGAAGAAAATACCAACAAATTGCAGTATGAGCTTCTTTAGTGCAATCACAGAAAAAAAAGTTAACATGCTTTTCATTAAAATTGGTGTGTTTCATTCAATAATTTGTTTTCTTGATGTTATCATGAAATAATGTGTTAATATTGCTACATTTTTATTGTTGGTTCACACATGTCTTCTTTCTTCACTTTCATTTTCTATTATATTGATATGAATGTGTCACAAAGTTTGTGAAAATTTGGAGTTAAGATCGGAGAAAGTTTTTACATAGCATCCCCACTAGCAGGTGATTTCCTGTCCTAGTTCTCTTGTAATCCACTCAAGATATTGACTTTGAAACATTAGGACGCACCATTTATTCCTTCAAGGAATTCAGGTTTTCATTTACATTTGATGTTCCATTACACAGATAGAAATGACCTAATCATTTTTATCCTACTAAAAATTTTTAACTATTAAAGAATAACAAAATGTTTATGGCAAAATGAAGTCAGTTTCAGAAGACGTTCACTAGTTTTAGAATACAAGGTTTATAGATAAACTATTGCCTTTGACTATGGAGTCTGAACACTGAATTTTTAAGACTTTTCTTTAAATCAGTCTGTTAATATATTTTTTACTTTGCTGAATTATAATTTCTGATCAACTGGGAATGGATGCATACCTTTCTGGGCTACAGTATGCTTTTATTAAATCATATATAACAATTAAATTAAGGATGTACACATATGCATCTTATTCAACATTGGACATTATGTGGTACACATTTGTTAATTGTTCTGCTAGTCTGTTTTGTCATTTTATTGAAATGTGTATTAAGTTGTCCATGTTTTTTATTCTTATAAGAAAATTTAATATCAGACAATCTGGAAATGAATATTCACAAAAATTATTTTCCAGATGTACCTCCTTAGGAATATCCATTCCCTTTCATGATATTGATAATGAAATGTTAAAACACACACACACACACACACACACACACACACACACCTTAAATTGAGTAAAATCTGATGAGAAAATGGGAAAAAAATAATTGTAGTGTCATGAGGTATAAACTAAGTTAGAGACCACATGTTTTAAGCATGCATTTTTAAAGAGGAGACAACTTACATCTAATAAAGAAGATGTGCATTATAGCAAGCAGCTTTCTCAGGGAGTGAGGACTACAGTCTTATTTCCTGTTTTCAGTATCTTTTCACTATATTATGCTGCTTGAATATCATTGTTGGATTACTTGGCAAGATGCTGTCAGTCATTAGGCATTCACCCATATGTATCTTATAGCTGCTATTTATATTTGGAAGCTAAGTTAAATTTAAATTGAATTTAGTGATGCAGAGAACATATTCTCTGGGATCAGAATTTTTCTCTAGCTCAGGCACTGTTATATAGTGTGTAATATGTATTTTGTTCATTCCTGACTTGTAGGTGCATCTTATAAAGTTACAAAAAATTCTGCTTACCTCAAAAGCAATTATTCAAAGATTAGGGTTTTTTTTTTTTTTTTTTTTTTTTTTTTTTTTTTTTTTTTTTTTTTTTTTTTTTTCCAGTTGAAAGATGCTAGACAAAATAATGACTTTGGCTATAATGATTAAATGACATTTTTAGGATTGAATATTACCTAACATGTTATGAAATGAGAGATGAAAGTAACTGGAAAGCAGATGAAATATGGAATCATTAGAATAAGTTTTAATGTAATTTTTAGAGATTACATGAATATGTATGCTAGCACAATTTATATATGTATATATATATATATATATATATATATATATATATACATACACACATACACCTATTGGATGAAAATTCTAATGAACTGGATTATATATGTTTCCACACAGAATTCCACAGATAAAACATTTTTCTTTGCTTACTTCCACTTTCATTTTATGGCATTCCATTTTCCTTCAGAATAGTCATTTTTCAAGCACTTGTGGATGAATATTGTCACTCCTCAGGGACTCATAAAATGACATCTCATGTAAGTTTGACTTCTTCAGGAAAGGAGCCAAGTTTCTTATTCTGTTATAATTCAAATGCCATAAATTTCATTTTCCAAATGCTTATATAGCATAAGCTGACTAAGAAGGATAACTCTATCCAAATGAAATTAGCTTTGGTTGATAGGGGGTTTCTCTCTATCATCCACTTATTGTAGTGGTTCTGTCATTATTGTAAAAGATGGATTTTAAAGATGGCAATGTATATATTACTAACTGCCACTGTTTTTTGCTGGTAGTTGAGATACTCATTATCTTATTTTAGATGAAATATGAACTTGTAAAATATCTAACCTCTTAGTTCAGTTTATTTTTCTGTTAAATGTATGGTTAAATCTATTATAAACTTTTGGCATTTTGATGATGGTAATGGTTTTAAGAATACATGTGTATGTGTTGCTTCAGCCCCATGGCCTAGTGGTTAAGGGAGCTGGATCCCACATGGCTGACCATGCAGTTTGTATCCTGGCCCCGGCAATTTGAAAATAAAATCAAGCATGGATGTGCATCTTCAGGGTCCCAACAGAACGAAGACGTGGTGGAGAAGGAATTGCAGTGTGACCATGCCCGATTGAGGGTGCTTTCTCCCTCTTCTTCTCTCTTATCTCTGTCGATGAAAAGAAAAACAACACAAAAAAGAATACATGCATATATCTAAATTTATCAAAGCTAGCATTTTAAATATATGACCTTTATTTTATGTCAATTGTTCCTCAAAAATTTATAAACTTGAACAATTCTTTACCCATTTGTGACAAGTGAATTGATCATTCTTGTGTGGACAGTGAGAGTTAACAGTAAAACAAAACAAGTCCAATAAAGTGCTACATGGGGATTTATTTGAGAGTAACTCACATAAGGGAAGGCTTGAGTGAACGGTGACCCAACAGCATCCGCAGCTTCAACCCAACACTTCTTTCTCTGCTAAACTCTACACTCTGCCTTCAGCTATAACCCTGAAGCAAGCAGAGGTTTTTAAAGGAAATTTAAAGTAGAAACCCCTAGTTTGGGAGCATGTTGTCCCTGAGCTCCTGAACACATCAATCTACCTCAACAGTGGCCAACTCGGTCAGATAGGTAATCCAGATTGTTACCCTATGTGGCTGCAGAATGGAATGGAGCATTGGAGTGTAACAGGATGCTGTCAGTCTTCACCACATGGGACCAATCAGCCTCACTTACATATCCCACACTAGTGATTGCAAAATAAATAAATAAATAAATGAGTAAAATTAAAAAAAGAAGAAAAGTAAACTAATTTTGCTCCAATATAAATGATTTTCTCAAATACATAGAATATTTGGAGATATAAACATAAACTAAATGATTTTGTTACTTTGTAGGTCTAAAACTGTGCCACACGTGACATTACATTTGTAAGGCAAATTATGAAGAAGGGTCAGAAATGGGTCTGAATTTACTCCTTTCTCCTATTTCTTAGATTTGGGAGATTATCCAGATCTATATCAGGAGCAGAGTGGCAGGTATCACATTACCAAAATGTAATGACATAAAAAGATCAACTAAGGTCATCCTTCTACTAATACTGGGAGAGTTCAGGAGTTAAGGTAGAAATTTTTCCTTTTGTCCTCTGCACTTTCTTTCTTTCTTTCTTTTTTTTTTTTTTTTTTTTTTTGATATGTTTTTTTCTCTAGGGTACGTGTGCTTGCCAGAAAAACAGAAAGAGACAGAGAGACAGAAAGTGAGAAATCACTCCCCAGGGGGGCTGGCCAAGCTGCAATCCCTTCTCCTCAATTCTCCTCTCAGGATCTTGGGCATGCACACACACATTCTGCATGAGTTTAAGCCACCAGGTCCGGGACTTGAACCATGGTTGAGTCCAATGACATAGCCATTATGCCAACTGCTGGTCCCGATCCTCTGCACTTTCTAAGAACTAGAACTGAACATGAGAAAAATTGTCAAACAACAGCACATTTATGAGGCCAAACATCCTTTCATCTTACCTGATGAAACATGGTGACTAAAAGAGAGATGTAAAACTTAAAGCACAATGGAGATCTATTTATGCCTTTAGCAAAAAGTAAAAAAGTAAAAAAAAAAAAAAAAAAAATGCAAACTTACATATTTACCGTAAACATCTCAAATTCAAAAAAGCAGACAAGCTGGGCCAGTGGGTGTCAAGGTAGTTGAGGCACTGGACTCCCACATGGCTAACCATGATCCACATCATAAACCTGGCAGCTTGCTTTCTCACTTTCTCTCTCTCTCTGGTGATCATGAATTTTCAAGTAGCAAATTCAAAATGAATGAAATGAATGAAAATAATGAGTAAAACTGAATAAATAGTTCTTTAAAAAAAAGAAAAAAAAAAACCTTGGCAAGCTACAGGACAGAAAGAGTGAGTAATAACAGCATGAAAAAAACACTCTTTAGTATCAGAAGTCTCACATAAAATATTAGAGACTGGAATCAAACAAAATGTCATCTAAAGTTGTTAATGGAATAGAATAAAAGTACTCTTTATATTATATAATCAGTCATCATTAAATACATAAAATGTTCTTGAACACAGAATAATTGTTTTTGCATACCTACAAAATATTTAAAAGATTTTATTTAGGTATAATTCTTTAAATATTAAAAATTATGATTTAACATATTTCCATATTTTATATACAATAAACACAGGAATATAACAATGGAGTGTGACATAAATTTGTAAATATTTAGAATTTTAAAATTTCATGACTAGATAACTTGGTGATGAAAGGACCACCCTGTAGAGCACTGGTTAAGTGCAGTGTGTTGGAAGGTGAATTCCACATGACTGATCGTGGTTTGAATCCCTACCAGGCAGTTTGCAAAACATGGCATGTGTGTGTGCATGTGCCAGAGTCCAGCCTCGGCGGGGGTAGGTTATCTCATTGGAGGCGGTGCAGGAAGGAAAGACTGAGGCCTCGATGCCTTTTTCATGCACGTCCTCAGTTGGACACCCCCCAAAGATTGCTCTCTGTAGAGTGACAACTGCTAGGAATCATCGTGCCTTTTCATTGAAAATATGATACATGCAAGTAAACGGGTGAGGGGCTATGTGTTCTAATTATCAGTTCATAAAGTTTTAACAATAGGAAACATAGATTCCATTCAGGGTTGGATTAAGGGTGGGTCTATTACAGTTCAGCAATTGTTTGTTTGATGTAGGCAGGTCTTCATGGAATGCAGTTTCGTGACAGCAGCTCCAGGAAGCAGAGGTAAATATTAGCCGATGCTCAGCAGCAGCCATCTTGTGATTACTGAGCACGATGCTAAGAAAAGAAAATCTCAAGTATAGATATTAGTTCTTATAGATCTCAATAATGATACTTATATAATTTTATAGGAATCTAAAACTTAATTCAAAGAATCCTAATATATTTATCTATTTTAAAGAGGTGAAGCTATTGTTCACTTGGTGAGGGTGGGGATACTTTAAACAGCTTTTTCCACTGGCGGTAAAGTGACTAACAAGTTAATGAAGAACTTTAAAGTGGGTTTGTGGTATACCTAAGCATTCTATTGTGCCTGTGGCACCACTGTTATGTATTTTGTTAGAACATTAGCTACCGTGGGGTGGGAGTGTCCTGGGCATTTTGGCCTAATTCTATTTTATGTAAAGAAAAGGTTATTTTTAAGCTTACGTTAAATGTGTCTTGAAGGGTCTTCCAAAGATCAAGAAGATTTCTGCCTAGATGGAACTTCAGCACACCCTCTATTGTGACCACAGGGATGAAGTATTGTAATTAACAGTAGGTGGTCAGAGCAAAGGAGAGCGGTTGAGAGGACTTTCGGGAAATCTTATCATATACTCAGGATGTATGAGAGAGCTATGTAATTCTTTTATAGTAGTATATCAGGGAATCAGAAGGGGGTTGCTTCCCAGCAAGGCCACCGCAGTCTCCAGAGCATACAGCAAGTGGCCTTGCCAACATGCTGAGTCGACCCAAGCTATGCTCAAAGTCAGGGGACTCAAACAGATCCTGGGGCACCACCAGGTCAGATTCCTCCATGCATGTGTACTCCAAATCCTGACAGGAGCAGTAGAAGAAAACAGTTTGCAGTGTGACCATGTCTATTGGGGGAAGAGGGTTCTTTCTCTCCTTCTCAAGCAAGAATGCCTGTTCTCTGGTAATTATGTTTTTTAAGTTGTGATATAAATAAATACAATTATTTTAATAACTATATAAACTAATGCATTTCTTTAAGTGGTTTATCAGGGTTTTGTGATTGAAAATTTTTATCTAGTTATAATTTTATATATGTAATGTGGGGTGTGAGTGTGTGTCAATGTGTACACACATATATATAAATACAGCACCTAAGGAAATTAAGAAGAGGCCCAAAAGACAGCCTTTTCATCATTTTTGCAAAAGCAAATTTCCACATGGATTTTTTGGTAAGGAGAATGCAATTCTTACTTATGACTGAGGTCTGTTACAGTAACACAAAGTAAAATAGGTTATTTGTCATTTTGATTCGAGTGTTCCAAAAGATGAAAGCATGGGCATGGTTCTTCACTTGCTTTTCATTCATTTTCTTTTAATTTGAGTTGTATTTTTTGTTGTTGTTGTTGTTTTTTTCTCTTTTTTTTTTGAGAGGTTTTCGGTATAGGGTGTGTGCGCTCACCAGACAGACAGAGAGAGACATAGAGACAGAAAGCGAGAAATCACCCCCCAGGGGGGATGGTCACACCGCAATCCCTTCTCCTCCATTCTCCTCTCAGGATCTTGGGCACAAATGCATACGTGCCCGGCATGAGTTTTAAGCCACCGGGTCCGGGACGCGAACCGAGGTCGACTACGTGGGAGTCCAGTGACATAGCCATTACGCTAGCTGCTGGTTCCCTTAATTTGAGTTTTGATACAATTTTCACAACTTTTCTTTTAAGATATTTCTATCATGGTTGGCCATTAGCCTTTAGAGTTTTATTTTTCAATGACAGTTCCAATATAAAAGTGCAGAAATGTAGACAAATTTTATTTATAACCACAGGGGACTATAATATCTTTTTTAAGAGCTCCATTGTGTAAAACATCGCAAATGTTTGACAAAATACAAAGACATACTTTTAAAAGTCATGGCTAAGCACACAATAGTACAATGGCAAACTCCCTATGCTCCACATAATGCAGAATGCAGAGTGTGATTTCAGAAAGGAAAACAAGCCTTCTAGCTAGCAATGATCCCACAGGCTTACATCACTCACTGATAACATAAAAATTATATTTCAATGTGCCATAGGAAGACAGTCAAAAAATCTTACAGGCTTACGAGGTTAGGTATTCAGATAAGAAACTCTTCTTAAATTAACCCTATCATAGTTGGGATCTAGATCAAGGGGACTAAGTAATATCAGCAATAACCTAACTCTTAAAATCGGTCTCTGTCGGCTCAGGCCCACTCCTACCTCTCAGGAGTGTACTTTTACTTTTATTTAATAAACTACTTTTTCCTTACCTTATGCTAAAAGAAAAAATAACTGGTAAACACAGGCCACTCACAGAAAAAGTTGGAAAAGAATTTAAAGCACAGTCCAACACTATTTAATTTAAAATAGTTTGAGGTTGACAGTAATTCAAGTACTGCATAAGAAGACAAAAAAATTCTTTAATTTAGCTATGTATTGATTCATAATGAATCACCTCAACCTCAGTGATTTCTAATTTCAACAATAATTTACTTTCTTATGAATCAGATCACATAATAAATGCCTTCATATATCCAAGGAATATTTAAAAGGCTATTAATTATTCTAAATGGGTGTAATTTTTTAAATGTTAAAGTAGATATTATGATTTAACATATTTCCAGATCATAATATATCTACAATTAGGAAAAGGTTTGTGGAGACAACTTATCCCTGTTCTATAGGTATCAGTGGAGACACCTCAAAAAGTATTAGTCACTCCATCGCTGAGGGCTAAACTTATCCTAAGTCTCACTCGTTCACATCTAGCCAGTAATGCTGGCTGTTGCCTGGGATCTCAATTGTACTATTTACAGCACACCTACACATGCTCTCCCATGCACCTGCATAGCTTCCTCACAATATGAAGGCTAAGTTCTGAATAAAAGTATAACAAAAGAACATGATGCAAAGCATATGACATTTTTATAACCTAGCCTTGGGGATCATGTGGCATAACCCCACCTTTACTCTATTGATGGACTTAGTCCAAAGATCTATCCAGATGGAATGCCAGGAGATACAGAGTACATCACTTGATCAGAGGGGTGTCAAGATCATCTTATAAGCAGAGGATCTGGATGAGATGTATTGTGAAAGTCATGGTTAGATATCATGATATTCCTTACTCTTCCCTCTGAACACTAAAGCTTAGGTCTTTCTTATAAATATTTCCACTCTTTCCCAAAAGACACTAAACTTAACCCTATAGACACATCAATTCAAAATCTACAAACATCAACTACAATCAGTTCTAAATGCAATAAGGCTCTTCAGGAGTATTTACAGGTCCATGGAGATGATTTCCATTATTTTAAAGCCCTCTAAAAATAACCATTTCAGATATTCTGATTCAAAAAGATGGAAACAGAAAAGACACCAGTCTCAGAAATTCTGAAATCCGGGAACCACTAGTTAGCGTAATGGCTATGTCGCTGGACTCCCACGTAGTCGACCACAGTTCTAGTCCCGGACCCGGTGGCTTAAAGTCATGACTGGCATGTGTGCCTGTGTGCCCAAGATCCTTCAGACCACAAGTAAAGCTTCTGTTTATTTGAGAGATTAGAAATGTTTTGTATCATCCTAAGTCTTTCTGAGTTCTTAAGAAAAAGTGTTTTCCACTTGTAGAGTCAGGGAGTAAAAAAAATAAACACGAACACAGACTTGCAAACAAAAACTTTATTTTCAAATTCTTCAAGATCTGTCTCAAATATTTAAGCTACTTAATTGTTTTAAAGCTAATAATAATTATTTTTAAAAGCACCTCCTATGCTTTACACATCAGATCCAAGTGAAATTTTTTCCTAGTTTCTAAGTGGTTCAACATTCAAAATTTAATCAATGGAATCCACCATACAAACAGGCTAATGGAAAAATCCATAGTCTCTCTCCCTTGGTGCTGCCTATGGAGGGTGTGGCCATCTCCAACCTGGCTTCATGGCCCTCTAAAGTAGTTATATACCCTCACAATACATATGAATATGAAGTATGAAAATAACGACTTCAGACATTCTGATTTTTTAAAATATTTTTCTTCTATTTTATTTTTTACATGGAGTTACTGTATATCCTTACAGTATACAAAATGTATTTTCTCAGCATAAATACATTATATATTAGTCCAGTCAGAGATACACCAAATACATATATTAGCAGATAATTTTCTATTTTTGTGTTTGTTAAATGATTTTTTTCCCTTGATTCCCTCTCTCATACCACCACTCCCTCCATGGTCCATCCTCCTTCCACATTGTCTCTGCTATCTGCAGTTGCTTTCCATGCCTTTATACCTTCCAATCCTTCAGTTTCTGTCATAGAGTGCAGACATTTGGTATATATTAAGTGGGGACAGACAACTTTTCTAATTCATAGTCTGGCTTGCTTCATTCAGCATTAAATCTTCCATTTCATCCACTTTCAATTAAATGCTGGGGTCTCATTGTTTACTTATGGCTGAGTAGTATTTTGTAGAGTATATGTGTTACACTTTTTCAATCCATTCATCTGTTCTGAGACTTTTGGGTTGATTCCATGTTTTATCAATTGTGAATAGTGCTGCAATTAACATGGATGTACAAGTACTTTTCTGAATGAGTGTATTCCTATACTTCAGGTAGATAACCAGGAGTGGAATTACTGGATTGTATAATATTCCTATTTGTAGGCTTTAGAACAATTTCCGTACTGCTATCCACAGTGATTGCACTAATTTATAACCCCACCAACAGTATAGGAGAGTTCCCTTTTCACCACAGCCTCACCAGCACTAAACATTCTTTTGTTTTTATTTTTTTTAAATTTTAGCCATTCTAACTGGAGTTAGATGGTATCTCATTATCATTTTGATTTGCATCTTTCTTATGATAAGAAATGTTGAGCCTTCTTCATATGTTATTTTGAGCTGTCTTTATGTCTTCCTTGGAGAGATCTCTGTTCAGCTCATTTTCCTATCTTTTAATTGAATTGATCACTTTTTTTTTTTTTTTTTTTTTTTTTTTTTTTTTTTGGTAAGCTGCTGGAGTTCCCCGCTTATTCTGGTTATCAGTATCTTATCTGAGGCATAGTTTGCAAATATGTTCTCCCATCCCAAGGGTTGTCTCTTCACTCTAATTATTGTTTATTTTGCTGTGCAGAAGCTTTTAAACCTGATTTAATCCTACTTGTCTGCTTTTGAGGTTTTTGCCTGTGATTTGGAGGTCTTATTTAAAAAGTCTTTGCCAATTCCCACATCTTCAAGAGTCTCTCCTGTGTGTTCCAGCAGTAGTTTTGTAGTTCGACACTTAATATTTACATCTTTGATTCATTTTGAGTTGATTTTTGTTAATGGTGAGAGATAGGAGTCCAGTTCATTTTTCTGCAGGTGGATATCCTGTTTTATCAGCACCATTTACTGAAGAGATTTTCTTTTTCCCACTCAACTTGTGCTCTTTGTCAAAAATCAGTTGACTGTACATTTTAAGATTTTATTCCTGGGCTTTCTATTCTGCTCCATCAGTTGATGTGCTGTTTTTTGTGCCCTTTTGACTGTCACCATTTTGTAATATATTTTGGGCTGAGGGAATGAGATGTCTCCTACTCTCCACTTTTTGCACAATGTTGCTTGAGTGATATGGAGCTTTTCATGGTTCTAGACACATTTTATGTGTTTTTTTCCTAATTTTATAAAGAAGGTCTCTGGTAATTTGATAAGATCAAAACAAATTTATTAACTTATAGATCAAAACAAATTTATTAATTTATTTGGATAAAATTAAGATTTCTACTGTCTCTGTCATCTCTGGTGAGTGCACACACCCTAAGGCAAAAACTGCTTAAATTAAAAAATATATATATACAGACACCATGACCAGGGATGCATAGGTATTTCTACATATGTGAAATTTAAATGCAATATGTCATATTAATAGAAGGAATGATAAAAAAATTATATCAATAGATACAAAAAATGTTTTGATAAAATACAACATCCCTTCATGATTAAGATTCTCAGCAAAATTTTCATAGAAGGTACTTTTTTCAACACAACGAAAACCATATATGAAAACCTATAGTTGACATCATACTAAATAGGGAAATATTGAAAGCTTTCCTGCTAAAAACTGGAACTAGACAAAGCTGCCCACTTTCTCTACTCCTTTTCTTTTTTTCATTTAATTTTATTATTACTTTATTAATTCTTTTATAGATTTTTGCTATAGTGCATGTGCACTTGCCAGAGAAGCAGAAAATAAGAAATCACATCCCCCACTCCAGAAGGAATGACCATACTGCCATCCTTTCTCCTCCATTCTCTTCTTGGAATTTTGGGCACACAAATACATGCAGCCAACATGAGTTTCAAGCTGCCAGATCCAGGACTCAAACACAGTAAGCCATGTGAGTCAGTGACATAATCACTATGCCTTCTGGTGGTCCCACTGTTATTATATTAAACTCAGAACACATGTTCCCTGTGGTTGGAAGTCCTAGTCAATGCACTGAAACAAAAGAATAAAATGAAAGGCATTCAAATAAGAAAGAAATAAAATTATCTCTATTTGCAAGTGACAAGATTATATACGTAGAAAAAACAAATGGTCTTTTTAAAAAAATTGTGCTGGAATAATGAGATATTCATATGCAAAAAAGATGAATATTGACACAATTTATATCCTTTACAAAAAAAAATAACACTCAAAATGAATCAAAGACCTAAATGTAAAATTAAAGACTATAAAATATTTAGTAGATAATAGAAGAAATTCTAGGTGACCATGGGTTTGCAATGCATCAAAAAATGTTATTCATGAAACAAATTGCTAAGTTTGATTTATTATAGTTAAAAACTTCATTCTCTGAAAGACATTATAAAGAAGATAAAATATATGACATAGATTGGATAACATATTTGAAAAATATATATCTGAGAAAGATTTGCATCCACACATGATGATCTCTATAAACTCAACAATAAGAAAACAACTCATAAAAATGGGCAAAAGATCTGGATATTTTACTCATCAGTATATAAGAGAGAAATGAAAGCTCTTTCAGAAAAGCATATAGAAAAGATACTCAAGGTCATATATCATTAGAAAAATACAAATGAAAACAGCAATAAGATACAATTCCATACCTGTAAGAATGGGAAAAATAAATAAGTAAAATTAAATATTACTCTCTGGCCAGAGTCTATAGTAAGGGAAACTCACATTTATTACTGATTGGAATGAAAACTGGCACAACCACTTTAGAAGACAGCGACAGCTTGACAGAAGTAAAAGTAAATTAATAATACAATCTAGCAATAATGCTCCTAGGTATTTTCCCAACTTATTTGAAAACTTATATCTACACAAAAATCTGAATGTAAATGACTATGGCAATTTATATTTGTAACTGTCCAGCACTGGAAGCAACCAAGATGTCTTAGGATAAGTGATTGATAAACTGTACTATACCCATACAACGATTTATTATTCAGTGATAGAAATGAATGATCAAACCATGAAACATAGCTAAAAAGTATGTTACTAAGTAAAAGAAGCCAATGTGAAACTACCTATGTTATTCCAATTATATGATGTTCTGTTTTCTAAAGGAGGGTTAACAATCCTGATGTTGGAGCCAGAGGTGTCATAGAAGTTAAGGGACTGGATTCTCACAAGGCAGGTTGTGGTTCTAGTCCAGACCTGGTGACTTGAAAATCACACTGGGCGCATGTGCATGAATGCCCACAATACCAGGAGGAGAATGGAGAAGAGATTGCAGTGTGACCATCTTCCCTGGAGGGGTGATTTCTCACTCTCTTTCTCTCTGTCTCTCTTCAGCAAGTCCAAAAACCCTATGGAACAACAAAAAACAACAAACAAAAATAAACAAAACAAACAAACAAACAAACAAACAAAAAGACCTGACAATATCATTCATGTATACTGAATTAAACAATTAAATAAATGGATGGTCATCGTAAGAGTGAGATTTCTCACTGTTAGAACGGGAGCTTACATATAAGCAAAGTAGGAGGCTAGTCTGAGCCATATGGTAATGGAATAGAGTTGCAACAACAACATTAACTCATTTTTTCTTTGCTATAGATAACGATGGTTACATATACAGGGTGCATCAAAAAGTTTGTGTAAAATGGAATTAAAGGAATAAAAATAACCTCAAAATAAATTCCATCAAGTTTGAGACCTCTGTAAGTAGTGGTAACAGCCATTTACTTCATTTCTAAAGAGCAATGAGTCCTGGGAACTTCACCATGTCAATGCAGTATCTTTTACATTATTAACTGAAGAAAAGTGGGTGATCTTTAAAGATTTTTTAAGATTACAAACAAAAAGAAGTCAAAAGGAGATAAATCAGGACTGTAAATGAATGACTAATGATTTCCCATTGAAACCCTCTCCAAATTGCCCTTGTTTGATGAGAACTGCAGGAGCATTGTTGTGCTGGAGAACTCATCAGAAAAGCTTTCCTGGGGTTTTCTTTTTAAAGCTTCAACTAACTGAACACTCTCATAATAAGTAGATGTCTTTATTTTTTCTCCCCCAAGAAAGTCGACAAGCTAAATGATTTCAGCATCCCAAAAATTTATCATGCCTTTTGCTTTGATTGGAACACTTTTACATCTTCGTGGCCATTACTTTGACTATGTTTTGTCTTCAAGATCTTACTGGTAAAGCCATTTGCTGTCCCTGTTACAATTCTTCAAAGAAATGTTTCAGTTTCTTCAGCCCACATGTTTAAAATCTCTTTAAAAAAGGTTTACTCCCCCCCACATACACACCACACACACAGCTGATCTGGGTGGGATAGTTTTGGCACTCATTAAACCAAAAGTTTGTTCTGCTTATTTTTCTTTTAGAGAGATTTTTGTTGTAGGGTGTGTGCAATTGCCAGAGACACAGAGAGAGACAGAAAGTGAGAAATCCCCCTTCCCTCAGGGAAATGGCCACCCAAAATCCTTTCTCTTCCATTCTCCTTTTGGGATTTTAGGGTTGCATGCACACGGGCTGGTATGAGTTTCCAGATGCTGAGTCTGAGACACAAACTGCAGTCAGCTCTATGGGAGTCCAGCAATATAACCATTACACAGTCTGCTGGTCCCTGTTTGTTCTGAATTCAGTCTGAATTATGTAAATTTAACCAATTGAAATATTTAGGGACCAGCAGTTTGCGTAATGGCAATGTCGCTGGATTCCCACATAGTCGACCGCCTTTCGCATCCTGGACCCGGTGTCTTAAAAAGCATGCTGGGTGCGTGTGTGTGCGTGCCCAAATTCCCAAGAGCAGAATGGAGGAGAAGGGATTGCGGTGTGGCCAACCCTCCTGGGAGGTGATTTCTCGTTTTCTATCTCTCTGTCTCTCTCTGTCTGTCTGGCGAGCACATGAGCCCTATAGCAAACACCTCTTAAAAAGAAAAAAAAAAGAAATATTTATAGGGCTGGCTATTGCTTCTGCTGTTGACTATCAGTCTTTAATTAGAGATCAAACCAGACAGTTTCCTCACACGTTTATTTGGATGGTCCAATGTTGTGGGTGTCATCTCCAGCATTGCTTTGTCCCTTCTTAAAACAAATTATCCATTTGTAAAGTGCTGAATTTTTGGAGCATTACAAAGTTGTTATGAAGCATCAATAACTGCACCATTTTTTCCACTCAAGCTTCACCTTAAATTTGATGTTTGATCAATTTTAGCAGAATTCATGAAACTATGACCAGGGCTCTTTTGAAACTCTGGTCTTATTTTATTCAGTGTCTTCAACTAGATCATGTTCATACATGCTATAACAAGGTAGTATAAGGTTATTTTGGTTAAAAAACATTGAAATATATGCAGTCTTTCTTATAAGACACATTTTTAATGAAGGAGAATGAGGAGTAAAAAGTAAACTTCTATTTTGATAAAGTACTGGCTTAATAAATACAAATAAAACAGTTATAAGAAGGATATAGATAGAAATTTGTGTCATGGAAAGTTAATATAAAAAATAGAAATATAAGTTTATTTACAAACTTAAAATATTTGAAAAAGATTAATAAATCCACTGCAATGCAGAAAAAATTTTAAGGAGCATGAAACTGAAAGCATAAATCAATAAAGTTAAAAAAAGGAGATATTATGGGAAAAAATACCAAAACAAATATGTACTTATTAAAAACTGATATAATTGATAATATTTGTATATAGGTATAAAAAGAAAATGGAGAAATGGAAAAATGTTTTAGGATGAAAAGATGATGATAATTGTAAATACATTAAACATAGAAAAGATGGTAAAATAATATGAATCTCTGCCAAAAAACTGAAAATGTATTAAAAATACAACTATCTAGATAAGTATAATTTTAAAATAATTAACTCAAGAAGAATTTGAAAATCTTAGTTTCTCTTTAACCATTAAACAGTCAGACTTATAATAATCTAACTCTTTTATTACTCATACACACACCCACTAGAAGCCCAGATAATTTTACAGATAAATTCCATCAAGTTTTCGAAAAAAGATATTTTCCAATATTGTGTAAAATATCTCACATAGTAAAATATTCTAAAAGTCCCAACTTTTATTTTGATGTTAGAATAACATTTTTTAATTATTTTTTCATTTAATTACTGTAGATCTTTGCAGCACACATAATGATTTTTCCCAGCATGAATGTGTTGCATGTAAGTCTGGCCCAAGACATTACCATATATACATTATCAACAAATATCTTTTCATTTTTTTATCTGTTGAATGGTCTTTCTTCTCTTGATACCCCTATTCTTGCTCCCCAATACCACCCCTTCCTCTATTGTTTGTAATATAATAATCTTGACATCACAATTTAAAAGTCAGTAAGTATGACAAGTTGAAGCAGTAAGCAAATTTCATTAGTGAAATAAACACGTAAAACTAAGCCAAAATATTAGCCAATAGATTTGATCAATTTTTATAAAAACTAACGTATCATTTATATTTTGGACTTTTTTTGAGAATGCAAGGTTTTTACTAATATTAAGAAGCATCAATTAGAAGAGGAAAATTCATAGAGTAGATACTTCTGATGCCCTGCCTAGTTCCTCTTTACTGCTGGGCACATTATCCCGAGCTGCTAGGAGTGACTTTTCTGCAGAATTGTCCTTGGTTGGTATAAACTATCTTTCTGGGAAATTCCTGGGGACTCTCCTAAGACAGAATACTAGAAAATGAAAGACAAAAATAATTGTTTCAAGTGATAGGCATTTATCTTTTTTTCAATGCACAACTACTATATGTAAACTAGATGTTACAACAAAAATTATTATTATATAACTTAATTTATAATTATTATTATTACTTTAAATTTGTTACATACACATGCATTTACCAGAAAGAGAAAGAGAGAGAGTGAGAAAACAAGCCACCAGGTTCAGGACTCAAACCATGGTTGGTCATATGGGAGTCCAGCACCTTAACCACCACACTACCTGCCAGCCCCAAAAATTATTTAAAAAATATAAATAATTGCCTCAACGAGAAATAAGTCTTTGCTTGATTTAAGCTTCAGTAACCCTCCCTCCATCAAGAATTGACAGTAATTTTGCCAATAATAGTATTTGAGTTTTCAAAAAATATTAAGAGAAAATCACAAAAATACTAAATTATGATTTAATTGAAATAAGGTACAAAAATATATTATTATTTGATGTTAATATTTGGTATTCTATTATACAGAAAAACAGAAGTCAGAGAAGTGGCTGTCTCTGGGAAAATAGAAGGCAATGCAATTGGGAATAGGCCTAAAGAGAAGTTCAAATAAATTATGGCACTTCTTTATTTTTCTTAATGCATACCTGTACAAATAATTGAATAATTATGTATAAACTTCATGTGTACTAAAAAACAGACTTGCATTCTTCATATTATCTGTTAGATTTTTTAATTTATTTTTATTTTTTAGAGATTATTTACTTATTTCTTCCATAAACAAGCAAGAGAGAGCTGGAGATGATGTTAGATCCCAACAGGGTCTTGACTCTGCAGAACACCCCCAGCCACAGGTAGGTGAGATCTCAGAATGTGGAAAAGTAAACTTCCCAGGAGGGTAAGTCTTATGGAACTGCATTTTACCATTGCCATCAATATCTGGCACATACATGTATTGTGTGATTAATAATCAAACTATTATTTATGACTGTCATCAATAACATTTTCTCCCTTGAATACGGTTTTGTCCTTTCTCTATAGAAATCTGGGACCAGCTGATGGCATAATGGATAAGTCACTGAACTGCCCTGTAGCTGACTGTGGTTTGAGTTCCAGACCCAGAGGTTTACAACTCACACTGGGTGCATGTGCATGCATGCCCAAAATCCCCGGAGGAGAATGGAGAAGGGATTGTGGCATGGTCATTCCCCCTGAGGAGTGATTTTTCACTTTTTGTCTCCCTTTCTCTATCTCTCTGGCAAGTGCATGCACCCTATAGCAAAAAATCTCTCTGGAAAAAAAAAGAAAGAAAGAAATCAACGGCTGCATTCATAATAAAATCCAGTAGTGCTCATGTTTTGCTGTATTGGGCTATTTTATAAGGTGGGAATACATGCATCTGGTAGCCCCTGGGACTCTGATTTAAACCTGAGGTCTTTCAGGGAGATGCCAGAAACTCTATCATGTATAATAACACCATGGTACCACAGTTCATAATAAACAACCAACTACAATACAATAAACATTCAAACATTCGGTGCTTAGAAATTCTTGACTAAAATAAATAAGATACAGAGCTGGAAGAAAATCTGGCATCTCCTACAAATTCTGTTTTCTCTCCATTCTACCCACAATCTAGGGACACCTGGGAATTAATTTTTATTATTTTTTATTAATTTTTATCACATTCTTAATTGTGATTTGATTTTTCTACAACTCTTTTTTCTAGTTTAAAATGTCTTGAAATGTCTCAGGGCATTTTTGGCTCAGGGTTGAAATTTTTCAACAATTGTTTCCTGAAAAAGCTTCATGTTCTGAAAGAAGTTGGAAAAAAATAGGTTTAGTATTTTCTTCACATGGGATACATCCAGTACTTGTACGCATTTGGTAAACTTGGCTATTGTTTCTATACTTGTTTCTGATCTTATTAAAAAATTATTTACTTATTTATTCTATGACATACAGACATAGACAGAGAGAAAGCGAGTGTACATGAAGTGATGCACCAGAGTCAGCCGGCCAAGATCACGGGCTTATGTGTGTGTGCCCAGAGTGCTCAGGGACGTTCCAGGATGTGAACCCAGCCTCTTTCCCATATGGGTCCAGCTGCATTTACCACTGTGCCACCACTTGGCCCCTTATAAGCTCTTTTCTGTTAGGAGCTGGGACCTGGAACTGAAACCAGCTGCATGTCCTCAGACTGTTAAATTTATTCTCCCATCAATAATGTGGTTTTGGTCCCTGAAATGTCTTCTTTCATTATACGTTTGAATAGCTTCATTTTCCAGTCAATTCTATCTGAAAAATACACCACCGAGGGCTTTTCTAAGAAGAGACCTGCATTAAGTACTCTTTCCTTACCAAGTATTTGTTTTCCACACAAGTGACTACCGTTCTTATTTAATCCTGACTTACTAAAGTGATTAGTTGTAATCATTTTGATGAAATAAGATATTTTCGTTTTCCAAAGATCTGGCCACTTTTTGTCTATTTTTTCATTTAATTGGCCAAATTGGCCTTTGTCCCTGTGCATAGTTGTAAGGATATTTTCTTATTTAAAGTATGACTTGTGGGGCCAGCAGGTGGTATGGTGGTGAAGATGCTAGATTCCCAGATGGTAGATAATCGTTCAAGTCCTAGATCCAGAGGCTTAAAAAATGATACGTGTGTGTGTGTGTGTGTGTGTGTGTGTGTGTGTATTTGCCCGCAATCCTGAGAGAAGAAGGGAGGAGAAGGGATGGCAACATGGCCATGCCTCCTAGGGAGTGATTCCTCACTTTCCTTCTCTCTGGCAAGTGCACAAGCCCAATGGCACAAACCTAAAAACCAATCAATAAATAAAATTTGACTGGAGCCAGCCACTGGCATGGTAGTTAAAGCAGTTGGATCTCACCTAGCTAAGCACATGGTTAAAGTCGCAGACCCGGCAGCTTGAGAAACGGAGTATATGCATGTGTGCCCAGAATCCCAAAAGGAAGGAAAGAAAGTAGGAACTGCAGTGGACTATGCCCAAGGCAGGGTGTTTTTTCTTTTCCTGCTCTTTCTTTCTGTATCTCAGGAGAGTACACATGCCCTCTGGCAAAGTGATAATAATAAAAGCAAATCATAAAATGTGACTAACCAGAATAAAATCCTTGCCTTTATAGTTTCTAATACTTCCTAAAAATTTTCTCAATGCTATCCGGGGGAAAAAAGAAAAAAAAAAAAAAAAAAAAAAAAAGGAAGAAAAGAAAAGAGAAATAATCTCTCTAACCTCACATAGTCTTCTCTCTTTTTCTTTACTCCTGGCTTTAGCCTTCTTGGCACGGTCACTAGCATTTTATTGAACAATTTCTTATTCCTGTCCCTTCTCTTATACTTGGACTCTATAGTAAAAACATTGCATACTCATTTTAGAAGAGATTAAAAATTCAGTTCCTTTATCTTGAATTTGTTCCACGAAACTCTAACCTTGGGGAAGCCTCATTGTCCATGCAGGACTGGATTCATACATGGTCACCATAGTTCATGTCTCACCCTGGTGGCTTTATAAAAACCCGCGTGCCGCAACCGCTGATGGCCGTCTCTGCTTTCCTGAGCCGCGTTCCTGAAACTGTGTTCCATGGAGATTCACCTACATTTGCGGGGCTGCACGAGACCCACCCTTGGTCCAGCCCTGAGTGCAGTCTACGTTTCCTATTGTTGGGAACTTTATGATCTGATAATTGGAAAAAAAAAATCATGTTTATCATAAAAATAATTAGAATAATAATAATAATGATTGGGGGAAACATAGGAAAGATATTGAATGTTGAAGCGGGGAGATTAATGTCTCTGTACTGACTGACATGCATGGCATTCCCTTTTGAAAAAGCAATGTAATACACTGTAAAGTTATATGTAATTCAATGTAATAAAAAAATAGATAATAAAAAAAAAATGCAGAGAGCAGGTGTATGCACATGCCAAATCCTGACAGAGTGGAAAAATGAAGAAGGGACTGAGGAGTATCCACGCTACATTGGGAGGTGCTTTTTTCTTCTATTCTTTCTCTCTGTCCATCTGTCTCTCTCCAGTGAAGTCTTCTGCCCTGTGGCAATTAAAATAACAAAATTAACTGTAATATGTCTATGCTTTAGTCTTCTTCCAGAAACCACTGATGAAAATCTGATTACACATACTGGGAAGTAATGATCTTAGGAAGTGGCACAATATCACCAATATTCTGATTTTTTCTTCCAAGTTCTCTCCATCTCCGCCTGTTTTTGAACTTCGTCCATGGTCTCGTTGAGGTAGAAGTGTTTGAATAATGTTTGAAGAACAATCCTTTAAAGAACCTAACTAGTAAAGTGGATTTCAGGATTCGTGAAGGGTTATAGATATCAAAGTTGGTTTTTGAAATAAAATGAGATTTGGGGGGGATACAGACAAAGACATGGAATTCTATTATCTTACTAACCCCGTGCTTTCTGCCTTGTCAGTGAACAAGAAGGTTAAACAGCTGTCATCTAATAGGGTCTGGTGTATAGTTGGGATATAGAGAAAAGCAGAAGTTTCTTCAGAATGTACTCATTTCCAACAAGAACTGCCTTCATTTTCTTAAGTTGCTGTGTGCTGACAAAATGCACAAATGCTAACTTCCTCAAGAAGAGGCTTTGCTATGAACATACATGATTTACCTTTCTATATGCGCAATAAGATATTTTATTACTTGGCAGGTGAAAGCATAGACTCTAAACAAATCATTTTTATTTTATCCCATATTTCATTAAATAAGGCATATTTTTTGATTGAGATTATATAATAGACTTAAATGACATCATGGAAGTCTAATTCCTTGATCATGCAAACATATATTTCATGAATATGCTAATGAATTTTGTTTCTCTTGACTCTTAAGTGGTGTTATATACCTCCAAATATTTTTTTTTTTATTTTATTTTTGGATAAGTTTTTGTTATAGGGCAAGTGCGCTCGCCAGAAAGACAGAGAGAGACAGAGAGATAGAAAGCGAGAAATCACCCCCCAGAGGGGATGGCCACGCCGCAATCCCTTCTCCTCCGTTCTCCTCTCAGGATCTTGGGCACGCACACACACACGCCTGGCGTGAGTTTAAGCCACCGGGTCCGGGGCGCAAACTTCAGTCGACTATGTGGGAGTCCAGCAACATAGCCATTATGCTAACTGCTGGTCCCGCTCCAAATATTCTTGCTTTAAACATTTCAGTAATATATTTTTTCTAGAAAGAAATTACAAGAATTATTTTTTCTTGTTTTTAATAATTATGTCAAGAAGAGAAACTGACTTTTTAAAAGAAAGATTCTAAAAGAAATAAGAATGAGTATAATTAATAATGAAATTCTAATTTTTCTAAGTTTACATTTAGATTTTCTTCTGCACTAAAAGTATTTGAGCCAATGTATATTGTACAATTGTGGGGATTGCAGGATTTTAGATCTTTAGCATGGGAAAAAGAATCAAATGAACTATTATTGGAATGATTTTTTATCCTCAAGGTTTCAATGGAAAATGCTAGGTATGTTGTGAAACTTAGCAAAGTATTGACTACTTAGTCTATGTCACAATTTCAGAGGCCAGAGTTTGGTGAAAGTGAAGGAAGCAATAAGAGACTGGATTAACAAAACTACTCAATTGAAAATAACTTTACTCTCTTTTGTACTTCTTACAGAAAATCAAATATGATAGTCACAACAACTCTATGTGGTAAATATAAAGATATTATTATTTATATTTTAAATTAAAATGATTTTAAGCATAATTTAAATATGCTTAAAATCATACACTTAGTTATAGTCACAGCTTTGGGCCTATACGTGTTGCAGTCCAGATTCCTAAACTTATGCTTCATTTTATCCCAAGGCTTAGGTATAGATACTTCCTGTAAATACAGTTTCATATTTTGATTTAAGACACTGGGAATCAAGAGGGTTGAGTTGTGAGTTGGTATTTTAAAAACTCTTTGTGCTCATAAAGCAAACATTCATGTATTCATTTATTCTCTTAAACAGAAACCAAGCCAAAAAAGAAAACTAGGGCAGCTGACAAATTTAGTATGGAAAAGGGAAAGACAAGGATGATGAATTCTGGGAAAAATCAGAACCAAGAATTTCCTTCCATGTCTTGGAAATCCTAGGCTAAGGAGAATACTGCTAAGTAGAAATGAGTAGCTTAAGACTTGTACCTTAAACTATACTGGAAGGTAGACCTGGAAGAGCTATTCTGTGTCTGTGTGTGTGTGTGTGTGTGTGTGTGTGTGTTTTATTGCTACTCTATATAGCATTTATTAGTCATTGTTTCATCAAAGTTGTGATGTTTGTGTGCAGTTGAATAGAGAACAAAAGAGAAAATATCACCTTAGCTATGAAACTTGGGAGTTTTATTCAGTGTTATTTCTCTTTCTGGAAAAACAGATTTTTAAAGTATCTTTCTAAGTGAAGAAAAGAGTATTTATACAACTATATTATTTTTAAAAAAACGTATAGATTAAACTTTCAAAACTTGATATTGAAAATGCTTTGTAAAAAGTAAAGCATTATTCTAATTTGCTATACTTTCAATGACTTAAGAAATGGATCATCAAAACTGAGCAGTTTGAAATAAATATCAACTGAACAAAAACTTCCCAACAGCTATTTTCGGAAGAATCAAAACAGGATGACTTCCAGGAGATCAGAAATATATACTTGATGCAAGAGTTACAAAACCAAACCATATCATGAAATGAAACCTCAGGCTCATGAGAAAGTGATTGTCACAGAATATTTTTCTGAGTCAATTTTTCTTTATTATATTTTGGTGAGGAAAAGTATAATTAATGACAGAGGGTGAAAAAAGTGTTGAAAATCAAAATTCCGAAAACAGCATGATAATTACTTTCTATTTTTGAAAAACATCTTCTTGAAATTTTTTCTAAAAAATACATGAAATATAGAAATTGTTGTAACACAGTTTTTTAAAGAATGTTTAAAAAAAGCAAGTAAATTTGAAAGAGGAAAAGTGAAAAACTGGGAGATATGAAGATAGGTTTATCAAGCTAGTCTGCCTGTCCTAACAAATCATCAACTGCATGGGGTATGGTCATTTTTTAAAGAAAACAAATTCAAATATAAACTGTTATAAAATGAAATATACTAGAGTATGTGACATCCTTAGGTTGTTATGTATTAAAAATAATTTACTTAAAAATTACTGATGTATTTTTAAGGCATCAATTTGGTCTTTGGTATTTGGAATTATTTTTTATTTTAAAAATATTTTATGCCTAAAGCAATGATTCTAGAAAATAAACATATCTATCCAGGTAAGAATAAAATATAGTGAATGAGTATTTTTCTTAAGTATCTCTGGCCTCATTTATTTTATTAGGAATAATAAATTAGTAAAATTCTGATTCCAACAATAAAAACCCAAATATACCTATCTATGACATTTTTTAAAAGTTTCTTGAAGTATAATCCTAAAATAGGCAAATATTTCCTAGAAAGAATAAAAATAGTCTTTTGCTTTCTTTGTAGGTACATGTAACTCTAGAATCTTTCTCTAATATACCTCTACTGAATTTTAGATATTAATGAAAAATGTAGTTTTCTGAAAAAGAGATCAAACCATGGTCACTTTCATGTTTGAGGGAAAAATCAACTCAATGACATCAGCTAAAGAATAAGTTCCATTAGATCATCTAAAATCTAATTTCAATTTCTTCTAACATCTTACATTATAAGCAGTACCCTGCATGGATCTCCTAGTTCGTATAAAAGATCCCATATTTTGACATTGGCTTAGATGGCTCCATCTGTTTCTGTCTCCCTCTGAAGACCTCCTTGCCATCCAGTCATTCCTCCATCCTACAGGACATTTTAAGTGCTACACATATTGACAGAGTTTTAATATATAGCATTGTATCTGAGCTTCTTTTAGAACTCTTGCTACTTCTTACTACTTCTTACTTTACATTTCATTGTTCATAGGTTTGTATACACAAGTCCTAATCCTCAAATGAGAGTCTAATTTCTTTGATGATGACAATTATAACTAGGACTTTTTTTTTAACATCTCAGTGCTGGAATACTTTCTTATATATAGCGGATGTTAAGAATACTCAATCAATGTTAAAATGTATGGATCTATGTTTGAAACAAAGGTGTTTGACATAGCACTTTGGGACCAACAGATTGCATAGCGGCTATGTTGCTGGATTCTCACACGGCGGATCATGGTATGAACCCCGGACCCAGTGGCTTGAAAATAACTTCAGGTGCATGTGTGGGCATGTCCAAGATCCCAGAAAGAGAATGGAGGAGAAGGGACTGTAGTATGGGCATCTAACCTGCGGGGGGGAGGTGATTTCTCACTTCCCCTCTCTTCGTCTCTGTCTCTCTCCAGCAAACACATGTACCCTGAGGCAAAAACCTCTAAAAGAACGGAAGAAAAAGAAGAAAGAAAGAAAGAAAGAAAAAGAAAGAAAGAAAGAAAGAAAGAAAGAAAGAAAGAAAGAGCTCTTTTAAAATGGCACTAGATGATTTAAGAGTATGAATTTGATGCTTTTTGAAGTAAGAAACATTGTGTTTATGAAATTATTAGTGATAGTATTAAGGCCTATTTCCTTATTTCTAAAGCTAGTGTTGCTGATCAATAAGACTAAACCATCTGATGAAACCACTCTATAAATTACACATGCCTTCATCACAAATCATAATTTCAGTAGTCTCTGAATGCCCACTTTCTCCATCCTCTTTCACTTAAGAGTTTAAAAAAAAATCGTTACTAAAAAGATTTTTACATCTCTAGTGTTGAAAGGGAGAAATCTTTCATTTCCTTAAACTCAGTCAAGTAGATAAATGTAACTATTTCTCACTAGACTAAGAACTTTTTTCTTTTTTAATTTTCATCAATACTTCAAAAATATATTTCAATTTCCCTGATCTTTTTTATTAAAAAAATGCCTCAATACATCTTTCATTGTCAGAAGGCAGAGTAGAAACATGTCTTTTGACATGTTAAAAAAGTATTACATTTAATATTTTTATTTAAAAATATGTATTTGGAAACTTTGAAAAAAATGATTGCGTCCTAGTCTTACCTTCAATTGGTTGTGAGCTATTTTTGGTTGTAGGCTTTATGAGATTTTTAATACTGTACTGAAAAAAGATTTAATTTCTGAGGTAGAAAATACAAGGAAAAGTAGTTTTGCTTTTCCTTGATAGCATTTAATTTGCTTTTAATCCTAAAGGATAAAAAAAGAAAGAGAATTTGAATTTGTATCATACATCTTCCAAGAACTGTTCTGAGATTAATTCTATTCTTGTAATTGAAAGCCAAATGTCAAGATAATTACACATCTAGAGCTAAACACAATTTCATTTTTAAACCCAGGACTCTGCTTTTTCTAGAAAAAAATCTACTCTAGAGTTCCAATTTGAAGAATAGTTTGTCAAGAACTGTCTACATTAATAGACAGATACTTACCCCCACATATCGGACTCAAGTATGTTCCATTACCGTGCTAACAGGTGCTTCTCGATGACTCTGAAATGAGTTGATTTGAATTTTTGTTTATTTCCAATGTATTTCGAGATAAACACGAAGCAGACACAAACTCAGACTTATGGTGACAGGTTCAATAAGAGCAAAATAGTGACTGATTATATATTAAGCCTTCTGCGTTGCTGAAATGGGGGAACCCATTACGCCCTCCTTCTTCTGTCCAGATTTCTGATGTAAATGTAGTAAGCTACGTTTCTAAGTCAGAGCACTTGTTAGTATTTCATTATTGTGCTTTGTCCATTATGTTCAGCACTTCCAAAATTTTAATTTATCGTGACTTGATCATTTTGTCTGCTGTTTGTGTAATCACGCCTGTAAATTGGTTTCACTTGGTATCACTGAAGGTTAAACCGGAGCTGGATGTAAAATAAGGCCAAGGCTGGCCTGTGGCCTAATAATTAAAAGAGCCATATGCATCTGGTTGACTGCACAGTTCGAATCGTAGCACCAGTGAGTTGAAAACATCTAGGGCATGTATGCATTTGTGCCCCAAATTCTGACAGGAGGGAGAAATAGAGGAGAGGGGATTGTGGCATTACTCCATCCCATTGCAGTGTACATTTGACCTCTCCCTGTTTCTCTCTGTTTATTTCTGGTGAGTACATGTGGATATTAAAAACATGTAAAATAAAGACCACAAAAAATCTCATTAACTTCTAGCTGAATCTTCCATATGTTGGATATTTAAAGTTTATATATATCCCATATTAGAATTATATCAATATTCATGGTCTTATTTTGAATATGCTTTTATTCTCCAAATATTTTGCAAGAGGTTTTGTGAAGGTGCGTTTGTGCACCCATGTGGTAAAGAGAACCTAATTCCTCTCACAATACTGTCCTTCTTTTTTTTTTTTTTTTTTTTTTTTTTTTGAGAGGTTTTTTTTTTTTTTTGCTATAGGGCGCGTGCGCTCGCCAGACAGACAGAGAGAGACAGAGAGACAGAAAGCGAGAAATCACCCCCCAGGGGGGATGGTCACGCCGCAATCCCTTCTCCTCCATTCTCCTCTCGGGATCTTGGGCACGCACGCACACGCGCCCGGCGTGAGTTGTAAGCCACCGGGTCCGAGACGCGAACCGCGGTCGACTACGTGGGAGTCCAGCGACATAGCCATTACGCTAACTGCTGGTTCCCAATACTGTCCTTCTTGTAACATGTTATAGGAAAGTCACAACTTAATTCTGTATAGAGCCTTATTTTAGTGATAACTTCTTCGAATCTGTGATTTTACAGATTTGTCATAGGAACGAAGTTCTGACAATAGGTCTTCAGTGATTTCTATACAGCTGATTAACTTCTTCTCAGTGTTTGCACAAAATATTTAGAATTAATAAATGCTGTTTAAAAACATTTTGGATAAAAATATTGCCATACTATTAATATTTTCTCTAACAGCCACCATTTTCAGAGGGTCTGTCTATAAAAAATATTTTATTAGAGAAAACTCAATTTCAAAGCTATCTTTTACTGATATCTCTAAATATCAACTAAGGCTTACAAAATGTGCTGAGATGTATTGATGACATGTGATTCTATAGTTGATTTGTGGTAACTAAAAGCTCAGAGTCAATGTACAAACTCTATGTTTGGCAAACTCTACGAGAACTTTGTTCTTGCACTGAAAATAACAGTGTAAGATTTAATAGTAAAGGATTGAGTATTAAATGACTTCAGTCAATTGCCAGAGCAGTTATATATCATTACTGTTTCCTTGAGACAGTATGGCAGAATAAAAAATAGGAGACCCAATGTGTACTTGTAATAATAATATAATTGTCTTGTTTCAAAGTTTATATAAAAATAGTACTTGGAATACTTTCATTAAAAGAAGTTTTAAATAAATTAACAGGGTAACAGTATTTCTACACTACAGAAGTTCCATTTTGTCTTCATATTTAGATTTAATATAAGGGGTTTAAAAGCAGTTTGTTATTATCATAACAGCTAATTAAAATTAGATAGATCTGGAGTGATTTGCTTTACAAAATTGGGGAAGTAGTTTAGTACTCAGAACCACGCAGAGGACCTTGACTTTTAGGTAAATGGTTAAATGTATATACACATTTCATCTTTCAACCCTTCATCAGTAAAGTAACCAGGTGAATATTAAAACACACAAAAGAATGCATGAATAGTTTATCTAAAATCTAAATCCAAAAGCCTAATGGATTTTCACAATCTGACCTTCCTGGTCCTCTTTGCATAATTAAGTCAAAACACAAGGGTCTACCATCTTTCTCCAAGGTTTACCCATCCTTTAGGGTGAATGTACTCCAGAATTAGCATAGTCAGAGAATCTGAATCCAGAGGTTATTCCCAAAGTCCCTCAGTGTCTCTTTTCATTTAGCTTTACATGGGAATGCACACCATTGTGATATAAAAAATGATAAAGCAGCATCTGGCAAGCTAAAATGTTGTAAAAAGCTTAAATTACATTTTATTCCTCAGGCTTAAAACACAAATTGAGAATTATTCAAATTAAGCTCACTTCCCATACCTCAAAATTGTAATATAATAGCACAGGGTAGATGCAAACAGGCAAAATCCAAAATTTTGCACATGGGGAGAACCGACAGAGAATGTCATATAGCTTTTGGGGACACTAGATTATGATATATTCAAAGAGCAAAGAAATAACTCCTCCCTAATTATTTCTTATGGATTTAAAAATCCCAACTTACCAAAAATATATAGATATGGTCCATGTTGGAGAATAGGACCTTTATGCTATAAATTCTGCCTTTAAGACCAACAGCAATAACAACAAAATATTGCCTAAAACAATTTGGGAAAATAAAAATACTTCAAGAAATGCTCAAAAAATTAGCTTGGTTTGAAAAATATTGAAACAATGAGACTCGTGTATTACATATTTAAACAGTAGCTTCATTGCTGAAGGTTTCATAGAATTCTTTCAATATAATATTTAATGCAAAATGTATGTAACTATTTTTAAGCTAATGTTGTTGGGAAATTAGATAAGGTTTGCAAGCTTTTATGTAACAGAATATTTTGCAGTTGGCAAAGCCTTTTTACAGATGCTTATTTGATCCTCACAACAACCCTGTGAGGTAGGCAGGGAAGTCATTGCTATCTCTATTTTATACTTTCGAACCCTTAAACTTAGAGAGTTTGGGGGATATGTCCGAGGATAATGAGTGTGCAACATTTTCTCCCTTTTTTTCACACCTAATCCTACACATTTCCTTGTAGATACCAAACACGAAGGACTAACCAGTCAATGAGATGGAAAAAGTCCAAATCTCTGTGATAATTAAAGCCAACGATGAGTCTAAGAAGGTTATGTCAATTGGAGGATAGAATTCCCAGACTACATCGTTATTGTATGAGGTTTATATTGTTTGATGACTGTTTATGATGAAAGCAAATGAATTTATAGACTGAAGTATGAATCAATCAGAAAAGTGTCTGACAATTAATTTTTGGTACAAAGATGATCAAGATTCCTGATTTAAATGTACTAAAACAAATGGATAAAAGGATAAAGTTCCCCGATATTTTGTACAGGATGAGTTTTTTTTTTTTTTTTTAATTATAGCTTTGTCTGATTTATCAGATGATTGGAGTATACCTTAAACCATTTATTTCATTCATTCAAAAGAGGGGAAATCCTCTTAACATAAAACGGGGAGGGCAGATGGGACAGAGACAGCAGTCCCGTGCTCAGAGCAGTGCACCGTGAGTGCACACAGTTGCATACAATATAGTGCAGGCAGCAAATCCCCATGCTCCATCAATTAGTATGGAGAAATTAAGTGGGGAGGGCAAAGGGAAATGGTACATACATGGCCATGACAGAGTGGCCCAGTATGTTAGAAACACCTCATGTAATTTAAACACATGACAAGGCTAATGCGATCTGTCACAATAACAAAGTGTGGGTCTCAAGGGTCCACCCAGAAAAGTGGCAAAAGAGGTCATGATTACCTTCCCGAGTTTCCTCTGCAGTGTACTACCCCTATAAATCATAGTCATCCATGATTTTGAGCCTTTTTGCTTCATTTTGCCTTTGAAAAAGAAATCAGCAAGTATTGAAACAAATATCATTGTTTGGCTTATTCAGGTATTCTTAATTAAACAGTACCACAGACTTTATTGAGCAATTGAAAATATACATAAGGAACAATAGCGTTTTCTCTGTATTTTTTTTTTCTGTCTTCCAATTAAATAACCCAGTTTCGATCATGAAAAGGGCACTTGTTTCTACAGGAGCTGTGTACAACTTGCTCAGTTTACAGTACTGTTTCCGTCTTCTTCCTTGTCATTACTGAGGTTATATCTCCACTTGCTCAGGAAGCAAATTCTACACAGTTGCAAGAATCGATCCCCTAAGTTGTTCTTTCAGATTCTATTTCTCCATAGAGTTCAGCTAACTTTTTAAACTCAGGTCCCCAGTCTCCAAGGTAATGATAATCCTGGTCTGATTGTGTGGTTGCTGAATCCAAAGAGCTGATAGAACCAGCTTCCGATCTCTGGCCCTCATAGGCGTAAGTCTGAAGAGAGTCATAAGGAGGAACGCTGGGGTCTAGATCTGCTTCTGCCAGTCTTTGCTTAATAAATTCCTGGACATCTATACTTTCCAGGGTGGACACTGTCTGGTGTCGGGGCGTGAGCTTCACTTCAGGTCTGATGTCTCTCCGGTACTTGAGCTCCTCAGCCGCAGAAGGGTTCCTCAAAGCCGTGATGTCAAAGGCCTCAGTGTCCTCCTCCCCACCTCCCTCGTCGTCATAGGTGACCACATTCTCCCGCACATCCTCCTCTGAAATGATGAGGGGTTCTTTTTTGCTGCGCCTCAGGGTGATAAAAAGTACTACGATTGCTGAGGAAAAATGGAAAGAGGATGAAGAGTTAGCAAAAAACGAAGGAAATTTTAAGAGTTCTGACATGAGCAATTTGCAATCCATCATTACCCATATTAGAGAGGTAGGTTTGCTTTGCAGAAGATCCTTGATGTCTGCATTCTATGAAGAATGTAAACAAATTACTACCCCACAGGAAATATTGTGAATAGTTGATCTTCTGGAGAAAACCATATTATCTTTTGCCAGATGTACAAATTCAGGTTTCTCGATTCATACGTATTGCAATATAACTATTCAGTGTTTAAAATGAGGGAAACAGATCATGGAAAAGTAATGTGAAATTTGGATTGGGACACTAATGTATTATGTTGGTCTATCTATAGATATTTAATCCTTCCAGGGAGATAGACCAAAGGCAGGATATTTTAATTTTATTAATTTAATTTTCTGGAAAATTGGAAAAAAGAGCCTTTACCTTGAGTTCCTTAATTTTTGTACTATATTGAAGCAGGGATATTTTATGTGATTGATTCTTTTGCCTATTATATTTTAGAATTATATTACCATACATTAATAATTGCAAAAAAGTTACTTTATTTGTACACAGATTGTATGTCCTAGGAATTTTTCAGTTTACGGATGTTCTTTACCTAATTTTTTTACTGAATGCTTTCAGCAGATCTAGGACTTTATTTTTAAAAATGAGAAAAACTGAGGCTACCCAAAAAATTTAGACCAAAGATAAGAATACACAGATGGTGGAAAAATGCAGACCATCATCTAAGACTTTTTGGCCCAAAGGTAATGATACTTCTATCTCAACATTCCACTTCATTGTTTTAAACTGCTGTGGAATAGGACCAGCGGTTAGGGTAATGGCTATGTCGTGAACTCTCATGTGGTCAACTGTGGTTCAAGTCCTGGACCCGGTGGCTTAAACTCACGCCGGGTGCATGTGTGCCCAAGATCCTGAGAAGAGACTGGAGGAGAAGGGATTGCAGTGTGGCCATCCCCCCGGGGGGTGATTTCTCGCTTTCTGTCTCTCTGTCTCTCTCTGTCTTTCTGGCAAGCACACGCACCCTACAGCAAAGACCTCTCAAAAAAAAAAAAAAAAAAAAAAAAAAGCTGTAGAATAAGAAATGAGTGACCATTTGCAGATGGAGCTTAGTGTAGCTATTGCCGCTTAAAGTTGATTAGTTATTATTACCGACAATATTACAAACATTGGATGTCTGTGCCCTTGATTGATAATTACTCATTATATACATGCTTTGAAAAACCATACTGTGCCCCAGAGAGAGTTGTACCTCTAATTAATTTAATTAATCAGGAAGGACAATTTATAAAAAGAAGATAATGTGATAGCAATGGGAATTGGAAACTATGCTTTGGCCATTTTTCAGTGTTTTCAAATCTTTTCACTTAATGATATTAAACCACTACCTTAGAAAAAATTTCATTAATTTTATTATTGACTATATCTTAGGCATATAATTTATTTCTCCTCCATAGACTGCTTTTCTGGCTCAGCTAATAGTTTAGACTTTAAGATAGTAGTTATGAGCTTCATTAATATTTTAGATGTTGTTACATTATAAAAATCAGGGAAGTACATTCAACTGCCTTCTAGGGTTGTTAGATTTAACATAAAATAAAAAATAAGAGCAACCAATTAAATGTGAATTTGAGATAAATAACAAGAACACACACATATAAATTATTAAAACTGTTATATGCGATATTTGTGATATAAATACTAATATAAATACATGCATGCATATGAAAATGCATGTACACATACACACAGGAGTTCCAAAGGTTTGTGAAAAATATAATTAAAATATGAGTTTATTTTGGTAAAAATTTTTGTAATCTATACATAGTTTTTAATGAACTTTTGAAGACCCATCATCTATGACCCAAGTATATCATATGTATTATTTCATGGAACATATTTGCGATATATATTTACATAAATAACTACATGTGTTTTTTGTGTGTATTTGGAATTCACAAGTAACCAAACATACTGTATTTTTTCTGGCAACTCTAACTATATGTAAACTTGAACAGATGATGATGAAGCAGAGAAGCACCAGATTAGCTATCCCTGATTAAAAAAAAACAGACCTGGCACTCAAATCTGCTCTTTACCACTTCCCTTTTCCAAAATAAACTCTGTCTTTACTTCTTTTTTTTTTTTTTTTTTTTTTTTTTTTTTTTTTTTGCAGTATCTCAGTAAGTCATGCTCTTCCTAACTTAGTCTCTCAACTAGCTAAAACAACCAGCACACACCATTACACTCGATCTTTAGGTGGGCTGGGAATTAATCCACATCTCCTACATAGCCCCAGTCTACCAAGTAGCAGCATCTAAGCTAGGACCTATCCTTACTTTTATTATTATTATTATTATTATTATTATTATTATTATTATTGCTTTTCTTTATAGTTTAAAAGTCTTTTATGCATACCTCTAAACAATATAGATGACTTCAGTTTATTTTAAAATTAGTTACCATACTAAGTTCTTTTAAGGTTTGAAAATAAAGAGAGGAAGAGGAACAGATTTTTAAGCCATATGTAGAAAAGATAATGATGGTCACAGTACATGGGAAGGAATCTAACTGAGCAGAGGAAAGGCAGGTAAGGGAATGAAGAAAAAATAAGACACAGAAAATATTTATAAGGAGACAGGGTCACAGAGTCATCCGGAGAAGTGTGGAATAAAAGTTATCGGCAAGATAATGAAAAAAAATACAACAGAGAGGACTCCAGCAGACACAGGAAACATTGAATCACTGTATTTGGAAGGAAGTAGTTACATAAAGTGGAAGATGAAAATGAAATGCTATTATTAGTAGTAGGTTCAGAATAGGAGTCCCTCGTAAAAGTCACTTGTACTCAAAGACATTACCTTATGTAAGATTTTATTTGGAAAATTAAAAGAAGTTTCACTGAATGCAGTTAATAAGCTTTTATAGCCCTCTTATTTATTTTTTTTTTTTTAGTGTAAATTCACATTAGAACTGAATTCAGAGCCTAAACGTCATTGTCAAGTAATTCACTCCATTCTGGTCAGAGTTGAAATCTGTCATGCACTGTGTATCTCTCCCATCTGCGTGAGTAATTGAGGAGGCTGTTCTGTATTGAAAGAGCTATTTCTATAGACTGCTTAATTTATTTTAGCAATTTTAAAATTTTCATCAATAAATCAAGTTATTTCTCTTTATTTTGGTAGTTGATGCTAAAGAATTTTCAGTGCATGCATCACAGAGAAAACGCAATCAGAGCTTTTAGGGAAGCATGGAAGTCTTTTGTATCCTTCACCAGTATTTGGACCATGCTTCAATCCTTGTGAATATACCATTGTTGTCTAATGAACTGCAAAGGATGATGCTGGGTTTATGATTACTATAGCTTATTTTGTTTATTTCCTGAAAGTTAATAAACTATACCTGATACACTTTGATTCAAAATAGAGGTACTAGTTAAGTTTAAACTTTGAAGGTTTATATATATATATCTTTTCCAGAAACAGTTATTTGCTAATAACCAGTTATTCTTCTACTTGTTACATTTCTATTTAGCATAAGGATCAACATAGAAATAATTACAGAATGTTAGACACCTTTAAGGTCCAAAGGCAACCTTCTTTATACGTATAGCAGGACATCAGGGCAAATATGGACATATGGTCTTTCTAGTTAAAGGCAAATTCCAATCAGCTTAGAGGAGAATGTTGAAACATGAATGATATGGTACACTCCTGATGAAGTGCTTCTCAGTCCTGTTTGCTCAACGGATATTTCTGGAGCAGATGTACAAAGTAGACACTCCATCTTATGTAGATGAACAAAAGAATAATCTCTGTGAAAGTGCTGATGTACAATAGCATTGTGTTAAGTGAATTCTCACTCTTATGAGAATAAGGATTTTTTTTTAGAATTATTTTATTTAACTTTATTTACTTATTTATTTATTTGTTTTCAGTTTGGTCAGAGAGGGACAAAGTGAGTGTGTGTGTGAGAGAGAGAGAGAGCAAGAAAGCAAGCCACAAGATTCAGAATTCCAATCGCGGTTGACCATGTGGAAGTCCAGCACCCTTAACCACCATACCACCTGCTGGCCCAAGGAGGAGAATAAGTTTTAAATATTTTACAAAAATATGCTTATGATTACTAAAAATGTGAAAATTATAATTTTGAGAATATTTTTGAACAATTAAAAATCCACTGTTTCCAAAATATCCTGCCTTGAGTGTATTTTAAGAGAATGAGTGAAGATAGTAATGATATTTATATTGACTATGAGGGTCAAATCACTATTGACACCTGAGAGTAAAATGACCCGTCATTATGAAATCCTGCGTGTGAGTACAAGTTACCTCGTCTTACATGGGTCACCTGGAGAAGCACAATGTAAGAGTGCCATGTCATAAACTAATAGAGAACTGTAAAACTTATCCTTCTTCATCAAAATTATGAACAGTTCTGATATATTTCAAAGCAGGTTTTGGTTGTATTAATCTCGATTAAAACTTGAACAAGCTGTAGTATTTTTCAGAGGTTATTCTAAAACAAGTATTTTATACTTGGGTTAGTAGATTTACTTTTCTTCTCTTCAAGGTTAGAAAGAATTGTCAACATCCTTAATATAATACCATTTGTAAAAAAAATAAATTTGCTTTCATTAATTCTATTCATAGAAATTAAAAGTTGGAAAAATGCTTGCATTTTTTCTCATATGTGATATTTATTCATATATCATAGTAATATATATGTGTATTAAACATTTTTAAAAAATTAAAGATGACTATTTTCTGAGTTAATTGGCCAGGAACTTTCCAAATAACAATGAAAACCCTTATATTGCTAGGAAGAATATATATTAGACCAAAATTAGCAAATGTTTGAACTCTAGCTCAAGAAATTTTTTTGTAACATTTAGATGAAACCACAAGAACACATTTGAGTTTCAATAAAAGAAAATTAAAGAGTAAACATATTCAATAGCTATTTTGCTTCATTATTTCTAAAGGATAGCATAAAACTCACAAATGTTCTGATACACAAAGGTGGAAAACACTTTTTAAATAATTGTTCTATTTAACTTTATTTATTTTAATTTGACAAGAGAGGAACAGAGTGAGAGAGTGAGAGAGAGAAAGGAAAATTGAGAAAGCAATCTGCCAGGTCTAGGACTTGAACTTCAGTTGACCAAGAGAAAGTCTAGCGCCCTTAACCACCATGCCACCTGTTGGCCCCCATAAAAAAAATATAAAAATGAATTAAAAGTATAATTTTCTTGAAAAACATATTCTTTTACATAATACACTTTAATTTTTTTTTTTTTTTTAGAGAGGTTTTTGCTATAGGGTGCCTGCGCTCACCATAAAGACAGAGAGAGACAGAGACAGAGAGACAGAAAGCGAGAAATCACCCCCCACCGAGGATGAGCACACTGCAATCCCTTCTCCTCCATTATCTTCTCTGGACCTTGGGCACGCACACACACGTCCCTGGAGTGAGTTTAAGCCACCGGGTCTGGGACTTGAACAGCGGTCGACTACATGGGAGACCAGTGACATAGCCATTATGCTAACTGCTGGTACCCAAATGTTTTCATATATTAAAAATTTTAAGTTGCTCTTTACATTTTTATCTTAGTATATAAAAATAGTTTTATGATGATAAATGAAAACAAAAGCCAAAGATAATATGTCTTTCCCAACTGAGTTTTTTATTAGTAAGGACTCTCAAAGGACTGACATTAATGTCACTGAACTGTAGCCTCTGGGACTTTATTTAAGAACCCTAGAGAGCTCCAGGTTTTTGTTGCTGGTACTTTATAAAGCTTTTTTTAATTTTTTTTTTTTCTCTTTTTGGTGTATGTGTGTGTGTGTGTGTTTGTGTGTGTTTAATTTTCAGAGACAAAACAAAAAAAAATTTAAAAAGAAGAAACTTATTAACATCTAAAGAAAATAGTAGCTGTGACCAGTAAATGTATAAATAAACACAAGCCCCCATGCTTCACATTGCTAAGTGCAATCGATCATTTTAGGTCCTCAATGTACGTAACCCCTGAACAACTTTTGGCATGGCTCACTAGACCTACTAGTCAGCATGGTGCTTTGCCATTTTGGTGCCCTATTTTCCTTGACTTTTGAGATAATAAGCTATTCATTTTCTTTCTTCTTTGGTCCCCCTTTCCTTGCCCTCTGCCATTTTATTGTTCTTCGTTTTTTTATAGGTTTTTGCCTTTGAGCATGTGTGCTCCCTGGAGAGAGAGAGAGACCGGAGAGAGAGAGACAGACAGACACAGTGAAAGGGAAAATGAAAAATCACCCCCCAGAGGGGATGGTTATGCCATAATCCCTTCTTCTCCATTCTTCTTCCAGGATATTGGGGATGCACGCACATGATTTTCAAGCCACTGGTCCGGAACTCAGGCTGTGATCATCCATGTGGGAGTCCAGCAATGTAAGCACTACACCATCTGCTGATCTTTCTCATCCGTTCTTGACTTAGCAATCACCTCGGAATTTCTCAAAGCCCAGTCCTACTCCATTCTCTCTGTCTCTCTCTCTCTCTTTCTCCCCATCTCCATGAACATTAAGCAACAGACCAAGGTTCTTCTTTGATATCATGCTAATGCACCCAGATATCTAAGTTATCAAAGTTCACTTTTGATTTTAGCTTAAGTCTCTTGATATTATTCATTTTCTTTAGAGTAACCCTAAGCTTGCTGGTCCAGAACAGGCTATCAGAGGGAGAAAATGACACTGCTTTCCTAACTGGTTTGCCTGCATGCTCTCTCACCCCCAGCAGATAGGTTCTCCACTTCATTCACAGTCACCTTTTCCAAATTACAAATTTTAGGAGACTCTTTCTGACTCTTTTCTTTATATTCCTAGAACAACACTCATCATCTTTTCAAAGCTTAATGAGGACCCCAACTATCTCAACCCTGACTATATATCCCTTCTCTTTCGCCCTCATTCCACCTTACGCTCAACTCTGAAAGTCATCTGTCAACTATCTAAGGAAAAACGCAGGGAACTTTTTGCTAGACTATCCCTGTTGCACCATTCTTTTATTCATGTATGTGTAGTCCCAAGAGTGTAATAAAAAAGAAGGAATGAAAAAGGGCTGGAACACTCTGGAAAAATAAATGTACTCTCTTTGGACTGTGAAGCAGGAAGATTATTTACTTCTGTATTTCTTTTTATTAAAATACAGGGTTTCTGTTTTGTTTTAAATAGTAATCTCAATAGTTTACAATAATATTAGTTTTAAAGTGATGATAAGATTTGGATTATTATATCAGGTAATGTAAAATTAGACAAAGCTTTTATTCTGTAACTGGTTACAGAGGGACAATCAGCAAGTATGATCAAATTGTCTCACAAAACTCAATGTGCTCTAACCATTTATAGGCACAAGGTAGAAATCATGCAAATCATTCCTCACTACAGTTCCTCAGAGTCAACAGCTTTCTCCTGAGTAATTATACTGATTGCCTTCAGATACCCACACCTCTTTTTCATCTGACCGTTCCTCAGACAGCTCTGCCCATGACTCAGCACTGGGTCTGGTTGTTCTCAGTAAAGGCTTTTTTGCTTTTTAACAATTTATTTATTTATTTTTTACTTTCATTTACTATGCTTTTAAAATAATTTAATACGTAATGCAAATCTCAAAATAAAAAAAAAACCTATTGGTTTTAATTTAATATAATTTAATTTAATAAAATGTCATTTAATAAAATTTAACATCAAGGCTCAAAAAAACTCATGTAACATTGATGATTAATGAAATATTTTCAATTAATAAAGTTTTCTACAAGATGTTGCTTTTCTATATGGATTTCAGATTACTTTGTTATGTAATTATTTTATTGTATGTATTTAAGGTGCATCACATGATGTTTTGATAGATCAATGCATGGTATAATAAATATGATAGTCAAGCACATTAACATACCCATCATTTTACAAAGTTATCCGTATTGTGTGTATGTGATCGGTGAGGGTTGGTTAGGGCACCAAGCACTAATTTTTTAGCAAATTTCCTGCATGCAGTACAGTATTATTATTGACTATAGTCTTTATACTCTACATTAGATCCTTGCCCTTACTCATTCTTGCCATCATACCACTCTAGAATAGAAATCTCGTCTAATCTCAGAACAGAGGCAAGGTTGATCCTGGTCAAATTCATTTTAAAATGACACCATTTATGCTCTTGGAAATAAATTCTGAAAGTCTTTTCAAGATGGGCATTCAGGGCCCATCTGGGTCATGGTGGTTGGGGCAGCTGGATCCCTACCCAGAGGCTTGGGAAACAATTTGAGCATGTCCCCAAAATCCAAAAAGGAGAAAAGAAGGAGAAGAGATGGCGGCTGTAAAACCATCACCCATGGGGAGTGCTTTCTCACTTTCCCTCTCTCTGTATGTCTCTCTCCAGTGAGTTCATGCACCCCCTGGCAAACTGAAAGGAAAAAAACATAGGAATTCAGAATATTTTAATATTAATTCTTGCTAAAATTTCAAAAAAATAATTTCTCCTAGATTTTATCCTTTTTCCTGGTACTCTAGCTCTCTTACCACATCTAGATCAAGTACAGTACTGAGAAGGTTCACTGAAGGGAAATCCGAGCAGCCATATTTGGCCAGCCACATTCGGCTTTCCTAATCCTTAGTTTAGTCAAAGTGGTCCTCTCACATTCAGAACTGTCACACAACCTGAGCGTTTGGAATGACTTACCGAGGAGAATGACAACACAGAGAAGAATAGCGATTAAGGCCCCTGTACTCAAACCAGCCGAGGACAGGAACGCTTCCGCATGGCAGGTCCGCACGCGCCCATCTCTCTCGCATGCACAAACCCTGATGGTGAGGGTGCTGCTGCTGCTGAGAGAGGGGATTCCACCGTCAGAGATCATAATGGGCAGATAATACACATCCTGCACAGTTCGACTAAATCTCCTCCGCCTTGTCAGAATGCTGGCTGTGTTATCTATGATAGACATAAGCAGAACAAAATAGACTTAGTAAGCCGCCGTTAAAGAGTCGCATATCCTTTCATGGGTAAAATGGGTATGTTTGATTCTTTTCTTTTTTCGGTTTATGGAATGGACAAGGGAATACACAGGGACAGTTATTAAAGAGAAGCTAATATTAATTATTAAATAGAAGCTAATATTAGTTGTCAAACTGAGAAACCTATTTCAGAAATCCACAGAATGAAACCAGAGGGACAGAAAATAGAAGACAGAGAAAGGAGGAAGCAATGTCACATTTCGGATGTGCACATACTAACTGAAGACTGCAAAGGACTGAGGTTTGAAGCTAGTAGGTCCCACACTTTGAGGCGAGCCAGGTTTGACTCTCTTCAAGCCTGTTGACTCTGAGTGTGTTTTGTATTTTCAAATACCTATTCAGGTGAAGCTAAAACATGAAGTGTAAGAACCACTGGGTTAGATAATATCTCAATGGAGACACAAGGTCATTGAGAAACTTTTTTTAGAATTAGCTGTGGTCTGATGCACTCTTATTAGAACATTGTGGAAGCTAATGTTGAATAAAATAGCTCATTTACTATTTTGAATATGCTTTTTAAATGTAATGTACTAAAGTAAATGCCTACATGATATATTTTGTTCAATCCTTATAATCTCGCTAGGTAGAAAGAGTTAAATTATATTCTTTGTAAGAGAAAATATTTAAATATATTTTTCTTTCATTTTAATTTCATAATTTCTTATTTACATTCAATTGCTATGCATCTTTATGTTGTACAAGGTGGATTTTCAAAACTCGCATACAGTGTGTGATAAACAAATCAAGGATATTACTGTATACATTATTTTTAGCAAAGACTATTACATTATGATGTGTACCATCAATTTTTGCTGGGAAAACATTTTTTATTATACAACATAACTTAAAAACAAATAACCCAAATTGGAAGTTGCCCCCAAACCTAATGCTAATGTATGATCAGGACACACCCTCAATACATTCTAGAACCCTACTCAAAACCACATGCCACACCGCCTCTTCTCCACTTTTTCGCTGTCAATTGTCATTAATGTCCTCAAATGCCCACTGCATACCTTTACCCTAGCATCGCCATTCCTCAGTCTACAATGTCTGTTAGCTAATAGGTCCCGTACTGCATGCTCAGATGTGCTGCTCAGATGCCCTTCATGGAAAGACTAGTTGCCTTAGCCATAGCTTACTGCCAGGCAAAAGGTCACACCCTTCTGGAGCAGCGTCTAATCAATGATTCACTGCAGCTGGGTTACAGAGGTCAGGCTAACCCCCCTAATCCCCCCCACCCCCAATTCCAACAGTACTGAAGGATAGGTTTAGCTCCAGAGTTTTTCCATGGGGTCATCATTAAGAGGCATTAAAACTGCATGGCAGCCTGATTTCTTAGGATTCTGTCCAATCCTTCTTCCTCCTACTGTGGTATTCTGATGTGGATGCCAAGGGCACATCCTGCCAAACTAACTCAGAGTTTTCAGCCAAAGGATTCAACCTGCTGCTACTCCTAGGAGTTACTTACTCCGTACTAAAAAGTGAGTGGATCACTAAACACTTATATTTAGCAATTCTTTTACTCATAACAATTCATTTTATTCTGAGAATATCAATTCTGTTATATATAGGTATGTTTCTGATATAATGTAATATTCTACAATTGTCTTTTTTGATATTACATTGCTAAGCATTGCAACAGAAAATTATTTTTCAAGTATTCCATGTAACAAAGATAATAAAACAAGAAAAGTATGTGCACACACATATATATGACTGTGTTTTTGAAGATATAGAACAGAAATAAGTAATATAATGAGAAATTGAAAAAAAAAAATTTTCTTAGATGGTGAATGAAGAATACTTTGTTTTAGGTTTATGCAACAGAGTATGTGCACTCACCAGAAAGAGACAGAGACAGAGAGGTAAAGTGAGAAATCACCCCTGAGGGGGGATGGCCATGCCACAGTGTATTCTGCTCCATTCTTCTCTCAGGATTTTGGGCATTTATGCGCATGTGCCTGGTGTGATTTCCAAGCCACTAGGTCTAGGACTCTAACCACAATTTGCCAAGTAGCAGTCCAGTGCTTTAACCACTATACCACTTGCTAGCCCCCAAAGTGGAATTTAAAATATGGATAACATGGTGCTTAATCTGCTGGACTCACACATGGCTGATCATAGTTTGAGTCCTGGACCTGGCGTCTTTCTTTCTCATTTTCTCTCTCTTTCTCTCTGTCTCTCTCTCTGACAAACGCATGTGTCCAATTGAAAATTTAAAATAAATAAATAAATAAAATAAATAAATAGTTTTAAAACTGGATCAACATTGGGGGCAAAAAAATCACACCAGACATGCACGTGTGTATGTGCCCCAAATTCCAATGGCATGGTATCCTCCCTAGGGCATGATTTCTCCTTTTACCTATTTCTGACTGTGTCGCTCTTCCTCTGTCTTTCTGACAAGAACGTGTGCCCTGTGGTGGAGGTGAGGGATCAACAGTATATTCTGAAACAGATTACAGAATAGAAACTGAAGAAATAGAGAAATTACTTCATGTGTATTTTATAATAACATAAATCATAGTAACTCTCCCAGAAGCCAGTCCTCTGAGGAATCATATTTACCATTCGAAGGATATTACATCAAGCTTAATATAAGCTTTCTCTTTTTAACAATCCCTATCCAAGGGAAATGTATAAACTGAGTACTCATAGGCACAATCTCATAGCTAGTTCTCTAAAGAAGCCTTCAACTGGGCACTGCATCTCAGGAAATGTGAATAATGATGTGTGGAAAGACGTGATAACATGTGATGGTAGAGAGTGATTCCATTTTATGGCTCTGGCCCCATAAATTGTTATATTATTCATCTCAAAGTCACATGTATTTCAGGATAATTATTAGAAATGCAATCAGAAACATAATCAGAAACTATAATGTTAGAATAGGTTTCTATTGCAGTTTAAGTTCTTAAATAGAAAATTCTAAGACATGGAAACATAAAAATGTCCTTTCCTTTTGGAGGCTTCACTTTTGAAAAGAAAAGAGGATTCAGGAAGGAAAGAGCTTCCCACCTAGAAAGGCTTAGTGCCGCAGAATAATGAGCTCTTGACAAGGGATATTCTGTACTTCACTGGAACTGCAAAAATGTACTTGGCAGAAGGCTCACTGAACTAGAACAAGAAGACTTTGAATGTTGAGGAAGAATAAGTAAAGAATATATATATATATATATATATATATATATATATATATGTATATATATATGTATATATGTATATATGTATATATGTATATATATACACACATATATATATATGTATATATATATACACGCACATGTGCACATAAATACATACACACATATGGATATATACATACATAGGCCTAGATGTGTGCAGAACAAAATATGTCTTGTGAAAACTGCAAAATAGATGTCAAAAAGAATAACACATTTCTAAACATGAAATACAATACTTTAAAAATAGACATTGTAGAAAATCTTAAATGATATCCAAAGATTTAAGAAACATTCATGTGAGTTGTACACAGGGAGACCACAGCAGGACAGAACATCTGTGGATGAGAAATGCTAATTATCAATGTCAAATAAAGAACAAACTCTAAGGTGCAGCTAAGCTTGGTACTTAATTCTAATTCTCAATAGCTTAGAGGAAGAAAGAAGCTTATAGAACTCTTGGAAACCAAGCTACTATGGCTGTTGTATTGGATTTGGTTTCAAGGAGATCAAGCGAGAATAAAGACATTAAAACTCCCAAGAAGACATGAAATAAATAAATATGTTAGACCATAAACTTTGGAGAGTTTCAAATAGGAGAGATCTTGAATAATGACCAATCTTAATTAGCATTATTAACAACTCATATTAAACATATATGTACATGTATAAATGTAAGTGGATCATTAAATAGATGCATTAAAGATATTTTCTTATACTAATTTATTCGCAATTCTGTTACATATTGGTAGATTTATGATATAACACCCTGCAATTTTATTTTTTTGATTGTACATTGAAATGTGTGTGTGAGAGTGTGCATCAGTAAGGTTTAGAGCTGCCAAACAAGCTGAACAGTCTCAGAAGTATTCATTAAAGTTATGAAATTTATATGTATCTCTTTATTAAAAAGACTGAACTGGATTTTTGTGAATAGTTTTAGGTCTACTATTTTAAAAGTGATACTTTGGTATCAATGGTATATGTTTAGAAGACTTTGATTGGGATGGTAAACAGGTTAAAAAATATGTCATGAAGGATCTTTGAAACAACTGTGTCTACATGTTAGATATGGATTTAGGTGACCAAAAAATCTTTTACAATATCCAGAAGAGTTTGAAAAACTGTTTAGTTAAGGGACCAGCAGTTAGTGTAATGGATATGTCGCCGGACCCCCACGTAGTCGACTGCGGTTCGAGACCTGGACCCAGTGGTTTAAAACTCACGCTGGGCGCGTGTGCATGCGTGCCCAAGATCCCGAGAGGAGAATGGAGGAGAAGGGATTGTGGCGTGGCCATCACCCCTGGGGGGTGATTTCTTGCTTTCTGTCTCTCTGTCTCTTTCTGTCTGGCGAGCACACGTGCCCTATAGCAAAAACCTCTCAAAAAAAAAAAAAAAAAAAAAACTGTTTAGTTAATATCTTGCTGAATATAATTAAATTTTTCCTGCTATTTCCAGCAAATATAACCTCAGCTTATATAGAAATCACCTTGAACCTGTTTTAATCTTTCAAAATAGAGAACAATGCCGTTTTTATTGTGTTACATAATTTCTTTTCTAATTTAGAGAAGGATAGGTACTTATATGAGGAAGCAAAAAGATTTCTACAAATATATAGGGGACTTCAAAAAGTCTGTGTGAAAATGATCGTAGAGTGCAATTTTGTGTTGCAAAGAAAAATTGAGATGAATGCATGGTTACATTTTTAATTTTTTAACTTGTCAGAGAATGCATTACTCACCAGAGAGAGAGAACAGAAATGAAAAACACCGCCAAGGGTAATGGCCATACCACAATTCCTTCTCCATTTCTCCTCTCAGGATTTTGGGCATGTACACACACACTCGATATGTCTCTCAAGCTACCAGTTCCCAGACTCAAACCCACAGTTGGCCATGTGGGTCCATATGCCCCAACCACCATGCCAATGGTTGGCCCACATATTTTCTATTTATACTCATGTAGAAACTTTAAAAATATGGTTATGATGACTATGAAAGAATGAAAAGCTAAGTCTTTGGGAAAATAATAATAATAATAATAATAATAGCTTCATCCAGAGAAGCCATAAGAATTATAGGTATTTTTGTTCAAAATTGATAATAATTTTGTGGGGATCTCCTATGAAAACATTTGTTACAAAATATACTTTTGAATAGAGTTATACTTCAATATCTGCATTTCTACAGGGACAGCCTATAGATTGTATTAGTAAAATACAAGTTATATTCTCTTTTATGGTTTGAGAGTTTTGTGCTTTTGGAAACATCATGCTATCAACTCAGTGTGACAGTGTTGGGGCTGGGCCAAGTGGAAGGTGTTTAGGACATGCTGGTAGACCCCTCAAGCATAGATTAAGGTCTTCTCCCAGGATAGAGTGAGTTCTGACTAATTAGTTCCCACAGAGTGGTTTATGATAAAATGAGCCAGCCACTCACTCTCTCTTTGCATGTGGCTATCTTCCTTTCTTTTCTCTCTGCCATGTTATAGTGTGGCACCAGAGGCTGGTAGTTGATGGAGTCATGCCTTTAGACTTTCAACTACCAGAACTGTGAGCCAAATAAACCTTTTTTCCTTATGAATTTCCCAGTCTCAGATATTTCTGTTAGAGTAACACAATAATAAACCAAGACATACTGCTTCTGGAGTTTATATATAATATTTTTGAACTTGTACTACATGTCCTATTATGCCTTCATTCAATATTATGAAAGCTCTCAATGGGTGGATTCTACTCTGTGTTATTTTAGTATGTTGCAACATAATCTAAGTTATAATAAGGTATGCTTTAAAAATACTCCTTAGGGCAAAAATGTACTATTCATTTTCCAATCTATCAGAAGATATGTGCACTTGTCAGAGAGAGACAGAGACATAGAGGAAAAAGAAAGCCAGAAAGCACCACCAATGGAGCATGGCCATACCACAATCCCTTCTCTTTCATCTCTAGCCTCTCTCAGGATTTTGGGCACTCACACTTATGTGCCTGGCATATTTGTCAACCACCAGGTCTAAGACTAACTATATCATTGGCCATGTGGGATTTAGCCACCCCAAATTCCAGGCCATAAATTGGCCCAGGAATCCAGTTTTAAAGTCATTTTAGAATGCATTCAAAAACTATGTGTTCATCAAAATGCAGATTTTAGACACATATATACTCTGCCATTTCAGCAGATTTCTTGTTTGACAATTCAAAAAGAAAGATGGATTATATATGCATAGCCTAGTAGACCTGCAAAATATCTATCAGAACAGCAGGAGCACTTGAAATCTGTAGGTGTGGATCTCTAATTAGAACAAACTTTGTTTTTGTTTCTGTTTTAATTGTCTAAAGAGAAAGCTAGAAAACAGAGCCTCAACTTCCACCAGACAGATAAATAGGCATGGTGTTCTATTGTTTATTTTTAAAAATTTTTCCTGGTCTGCTAGCAGCAATGTGATCCATTTACATCTTAACTACTATCTATCAGAGCCTATACAGAAACAATGCTGTTTTGCTTTCCTACAAAGCACCTTTCACATAATGGGCACTTGATAAATAATGATTTGAATTACACTCAGCAGGACCTTGTCTTCTGTTACAGTTTCTTATTATGGTGACAGGTATTAACAAATAAAAACCAGAATGAACTGATAGATCTTATAATTCTTCAGCAGCATGGTCTCTTTATGCTCTCTAATGAGGTTTAGTCCTCTCATGTTCCTGACTTCTCCTTCTTAGAATCCTATGGTGGCCTTAATCTCAATTTTCAGATTCTGGTATTTGCTTGTTCACCTAAGTTTGTAAACATCCTGGTGGCCTCACTTATCTTTCTGCCAAACCACAAATGTGTGATCCAATATGTCATTATGTTCTGATTTGCACCCTGCTAGTTCATTCCTTGGGCCATCTGCCACACTGCCTTCTCGATAATCTTTAAATCCTACGTGAACATAATCCTGCATTGTCTAAGGCTTCTGTTTTCAGATTCATAAATAATGCAGGCAGAATTGTTGTAAGCATCTTAATTGATTCACCAAGTATATAGAGGAGCTTAAACTACACTCTCAAAGGAGATTAGTAATCGATCTGTTAATATTTATTCTTTATCAAATGTTACAGAGCAGCTCTTCTAAATTTTATTTTGTCACTTTGCTTTAAACCAGTTTTTCCACTATTGGCAAAAAATATCTCTTCCTGCAAAAACATTGCCTTCTATTATGAATACACACACACACACACACACACACACACACATATATATATATATATGTGTATATATTTGAGAGAAAGAGTTTTGCTATAGGGTGCATGCACTCACTGGAGAGACAGAGAGACTGAGAATGAGAAATAGCCCGCCAGGGGATGCCACAATCTCTTCACCCCCATTCTCCTCTTGGGATTTTGGGCATGCACACACAGGCATCCAGTGTGAGTTTAAGCCACTGAGTACAGGACTAGAACCATGGTCAGATATGTGGAAGTTCAACAATGTAACCATTATGCCATCTACTGGTCCCAATATGTTTTAAAACCACATTTGAAACTGTTCAATCCTTCTTTTCCATTAATTATGCCCATATATATAAGACCCGCTGTATCAGAGACTTAAAAATGTAAATATAAATACATAGGGAACAAAAATGTGAATCTTGAAGACTATAAAAAAAAATCTTGCTCATGAATATTACATGGATTTGTGTTAAGTGCTAACTTGGGAGAAGAGAGGATTAAGGAACAGAAAAGGAGCATTTATAAATAGAAATCCAACCAAAAATATAAAATATTTCAAAAACATGTCACAAAAATATAATTACAGAAGTAGAGATAAGAGCAGCAACTTAAAAATAGTAATAGGAATTTGAAGACATACTATTTACCCATTGTTTATTGCTTCTTTTAATAAATATTATTTTTAGTAGAGATTACATTAGTCAAAGCAGAAGGAACTGTGTTTGGAGTCACTAGATTTATAAACACTGTAGAAACATGTAAGTACAAATCTTACCAAGCTTTAAAAAGTGAAAACAGAATTCTATTTTTAAAATTATTTAAGGGCTGGCTGGGGGTGTGTTGGTTAAGCTGGCTATGTCCCACTTGGCTGACTGAGTGGTTTGAGTACCTGACACAGTGGATTAGAGAACATGCCAGGTGCATGTGTGTGCATGCTCAAAATCCCAAGAAGAGAAGGGAAAAGAAGGGATTGTGGCATGGCTGTTGTCCCTGGATGGGGGGATAATTTCTCACTTTCTATGTCTCCCTCTTTCTCTCTCCAGCAACCATGCATGCCCTATGACAAGAAATGAATGAATGAATTAATTAACTAATTGAAATAACTTAAAATTTCTCCTGCCTTAATGCCAAGGGTGAGACAAGTGAGTCACCTCAACACTGTGTGCTTCTTAGCTGCAAAGAAAGCAAAAGAGCGGAACCTACATTTTCACAAAAGGCAAGCAAAACAAAGCAGCACAGAAAGGTAAATTTAGCAATATTTGCATTTAGTTTTTCTATTTCTATCTTTTTGCTTAATAAGTATGAGTCAGCTTTCCCTTTGCTGTCATTGCAAGTAGGAGTATAAAATGTGAGAGATGGCATGGGCCAATCAGTAAAGGAAAAAAACAACAACAAAAAAGGCAAGACACCCCACACACATACACACACAATCCACAAAATTTGAAATAACCAGAGTTAGGGAGGGGGAAAAAAAAAAAAAAACTATACTTCTCCTTCTAAAGCAAAAGATCCACTAAATCAACTTGTCTCGCTTGAAAGTCACCCTTTCCCATTTCAGGGTCCAGGTTACACACAGATTGTTTTAGTCGAGCTTTGAGTGTCTCAGTTAAAGGATGGTAAGGTTTTGTTGAGTGTGGCTGGAGAACTGGCCCGGAGAGAAAGGACAGTCACAGTAGACTAAGACCCATGTCCCTTCCTCCTCCCTGACTGAAGTCTCTGACTCAACAGCAAAGAGTTGCTACAGCATCCTTCAGAGGCTTTTTTTGGCTTGATTTGCAACTCAAGGAGGATTATGTGTGTGCTATTTTGTTTAGGAATGGGAGAAATTGCTAAATAGTTTTTTGAAACCCTGTGGATAAGAACTGAATTTTAAATGATTATGCTCTGTAGAGAAATTAAGCACATTACACCACCAGCTGTGGGTTCTTGTTTGAAGGACAGAATAATCTATGGGAATACTAACTGTTACAAATCTGACAATGTCAATGAAATACAACACAAATTAAAAGCAAAATACCTCTTTTGATTTTCAGTGTGTGACCAACTAAATACTTGGATTTCACTACCAATGAACTGTGAAATCTGGAAGAAAAGGATCACAGACAATGTAATGACTACAATGTAATGGCTATAGAGTCCACATTGAAAATACTGTATCCTGACTGTGTTTGCCCATTTATGTGTTACTAAAAGGAAATACCTGGGACTCATAAAATTATATCGGAGTCATTATGATTCTGGTGGCTGAAAACGCCAAAGGCATGGAGTTTGCTTCAAGCTGGAGCTATGTTAGAATATAGCCAATAGCAACAGAGAGGAAAGCGAGTATGTAAAAAGAAAGAGGAAACAGATTTCTCATTCCTTTTGTCTACCCTATAACCTCAGCTGATTGGATGGTATCCTCTAATTAAGCCCAACCTATTAAAGGTATCACTTGTTCCAGAAACCTCTAGAATGGGGACCAGGCTTCCAGAACATGATGAGCCTTTGAGGGACAAATACTTAGCCAAGTCATAATGACCTCAGTGCAATATAAGCCTAAAATTATATATCTTTTTCACTAGCCCCAAATAGTCACATGAAAAAAGTATTTTCCTACATTACTTTTTTAAGTGCTTTGTTAAAAATCATAAAACAGCTTATAAATAATGTCTTCCATTTTTAGAAGTAGAGAAAAATATAGCAAATAAAGAGTCAAACCAGTATTGCAGTGGTTAAACATTGTATGTTGGGAGCTGATTCCCACATCATCAACTCTGGTTCAAATCCTGGACCTGACTGGTTGAAAAACACCAAATACTTGTTCACACATGTTCAACATCGTGACAGGAAGGAGAGATGGGACCACCCATGTTATGGTTGTTAAGGCAGCTGGATCTCACATGCTGACAAAGCAGTTTGAGTCCTGTACCTGGCAGCTTGAGTATCTCCTCAGGCGGGTACACATGTGTGACCAAAATGTCAAAAGGAGGGAGCAATGGAGGAGGAATTTCAGAGTGACCATTCCCCGTGGGAAGTGCTTTTTCACTCTCTCATTCCATCTCTCGCCAGTGAGTACACACTCAGTCTTGACATTTTTATTTTTTAAAAGAAAAATGAAGAAAAAAGGCTGCAAAATGACCACACTCCTTTGGTGGGGTCGTCTCTCTGTCTATGATGAACACACACACACTCTGCCAATAATAAAAAATGATAATTAATTAAAATAATACTGCAAATAAGCAAAAGTACGTAATACATTAAGAAAAGAGTAAAGTCCTCAAAATGTAGAAAAAATGTAAAAATGATGGTCAACAAATCTTTGTTATGATTACCGATAATAATTTCTAAGGCTGTTTTTCATTGTTAAGAAAATAATGTTCTTTGTGGGGCAAGCAGACGGCATGGAAGTTAAGGTGGCTGGGTTCCACGTGGCTGGCTGAAGGATTTTAGTCCCTTACTGTGTGGCTTAAAAAAACACACTGGGCGTGTGTATATACATGCCCAAAGTCCTGAGAGGAGAATGTCAATAGAAAAACCAGGAGTCCAATATGAATAGTATATAATTTTGATAGAAAATGTTTAACTATTATACTTTTCTTCTAATTTGAAGGACACATTAAATGTGATTTAGAACCCTGCAAACAAACAGGTATAGGAGGATACACATAGCTCTTAGTGAGCTCTTCCCCAACTAATATCTGTAAGATTTACAATTGTGCTTTACAGTTAGAAGTAAGCTGAAGAATTAAGTTGGCAAATCTCCTTGCATCAAATAAAGCCTAGTCCCTTGAGAGAGCATGAAATCATGAAACAGAACAGATTTATCCTGGTAGACTAAAGATAATTCTATATTGGGAGATTAGGTTACACTTGTATATTACAAAATGAGTGAACAAAGTTATTCTATATCCAGAACTCTGGTTGAAGCCAAGCCTATGTGCATAAATTTTGTGATATGAAGGTTACAACGCATTTACTCATTAAGTTTAAAAAGCTAAAATTATACAATGAAATTTTGTGATGCTAAAGTTAAAAGTTTACCTACACCATTTAAAGACAAGATTATAGCAGAAAAATACAAACTTTTTAATTAATGAACACTTTATACTTTTATTGTTTGAGAGTAATACAAATGAAAAATATAACTAAAAAATTACCTTATGAACTCTAGTTTTTAATTTTAAATAAAATTGTGCTATTAGCAATTTATCAGTTAATGATTAAAAATAAAGTCATTATTAAAATATTTACAATATATATTTTGAAATGTTTATTGTAAAAAAAAAATCACTTGTTAATTCTCCAGGTTAGTCTTTAGTATTTAGTAAATTGGGGGCAATACCTTTGCACAATGTGGAAGATTTTTGCATAGCACAAATTTTTCTATCTACTACAATTTGATTTTAAAGCAACTAAAAGATGCGTGGCAGCAGATTTTCTTATTTATTTGTGAACCCAAAATAGAACATAGTGCTTCCTGGTTCGTGTGTTCTCAAGAATGAATTAAAATGCCTTGGATCTCTACTTTGCCACTTTTCATCAGCCAGATTTTTCTAACAAATAGAAGCGAGGTTGCACTTTCTCATCTCTATGCTGTCTCAACCCCCACCTCATTAAAAGGTATTCTCTGATTTATTCTCTCAGTGGCAAAGGACTCTATCCAAAGCCAAATCATGCTCAACCTCTTTTACTATACAACTTTAGACCTCCCTAAAGTAACACAGTTGTAAATTCCATTTTATATCATCCTTATTTCCCCAAGTGGACAGCAAGCCCCTTGAAAACAGGATCTGTGGGAAGTCAGCAGGTTGTGTGGTAGTTAAGGCACTAGACTCCCTCATGACCAATTGTGGTTCAAGTCTTGGACCTGGTAGCTTACAAGCTGAATAAAGAACTTCTCAGAGTAAAAATATCCTTTCAAAGAAGGGTAAGAAGCATGGTGATGAATGGTAAAGTGGTGTGTGGTAGCAATGGATATGCTGGACAGCCAGTGAGAAATCTGAGTCAGAGGGAATAGCGATCTGTCTGTGTGCGTGTGTCTGAAGGGTATTTTTAGTTTTTAATTAGAACCAGTAAGCAAATGCATTGTTACTGAAAATATTCAGTGTATCTACTAGGAATTTCTTAAGAATTATGATTTCAGGACTGGCAGGTGGCATGGAGATTAAGGCGCTGGACTTCCACACGGTTGACCATGGTTTGAGTCCCAGATCTGGTGGCTTGGCTTGCATTCTCACTTTCTCTCTCTCTCTCTATTTCTCTCTCTTCTCTCTCTCTCTCTCTCTCTCCATATATATATATATATATATATATATATATATATATATATATGTATATATATATATATATTGCGAGTGCACATGCCTTCCAGCAAATTAAAAATAATGCTAATAAAAAAATAAAGTTCAGGGGACCAGTAGGTGGTTAAGGCACTGGACACTCCCACATGGAGTGTCCCATGGCTCAAGTCCTGGACCTGGTGGATTGCTTTCTCACTTTCTCTCTCTCTCTCTCTCTCTCTCTATTTCTCTCTGGTCAAATTAAATGAATAAATAAATTAAATTAAATAAACAATTATAAAAAATAAAATTTAATAAATGTTAAAAAATGAAAAAATAATAGCAAATGAAATGAAAAATTCTTTAAAAAATGAATTATGTTTTCTACCATATTACCATTTTTTAATTGTGACCATCTTCAACACTCAAATTATTATTTCTGGTCAATTTTTAACAATATATTGTTTCTTTTCTTTTTTTTTTCTCCTTTTTTTTTTTAAGAGTTTTTTCTATAGGATGCATGTGTTCACCAGAGAGACAGAAAGTGAGAAAGGGAGGACGGCCATGCCACAATCCCCTCTCCTTCATTCTCCTCTCATGATCTTGGGCACACATGCACATGTGCCCAGCATGACTTCAATCATGGTCATTCAAATCATGGTCGGCCATGCGGGAGTCCAGTGCCTTAACCACCATGCCACCTGCTTGTCCCCATGTTGTCTTTTTAAAAAATATTGCTTAATTTATTTATAATAGAACATGTAAACTTGAGAGAAAGATGAGTACCTTTCAAAGGGTTTACTTCCTCTTTTTCCCAGTTCTCAGGCGAGGTAGATCCTAGGCACAAGCATGTACACCCAGTGTATTTCAGGGTGACCAGGTCAGGGTTTGGTCCCAGGTCCCTTGTGGTATCTGCCTTCCTTTGAGTATCACAGTAGGGCAACAGAGTCTGGGCTACTTATTGTCTTTAAGTTCTAAAATAGTTATTCTTAAGTTATCTTATTTTTTTCATTCAGTCACAATAGCCCCTAATATTTTTCCAGTGGTTTTGATTATAACTGATGCATCATTATGTCTTCTGAGTTATTAAGTATTATAAAATACCCTCCTTAATTGTCCTGTGAGTGTTATCTTAGGTTGGAAGAGGATTTTTTTTTTCTTTTTTCTTTTTTTTTCAAACATCAATAAAAGGAGAACTATTGACTATTCACTAGTCATTTTGCAAATGAGTATTTTGGCACCATTCATTCTCTTTGCAGTTTAAATTCATTGCCTAGAAATTGTAAAATTATCTCATCATCTATCAAGTTAGGGAATATCTCTGGGATATATATTTATCCTTTCAATCTTAAATGCAAATCTTCCTTTACACAGGGTAATTTCTTCAGTTACAAAAGAGAAAAGTGAGGTACAGTAAAAATGACATGGTTGTGTCTCACATAGGCTTGGTAGAGAAATTAAGCTGTTTCTCGAATCTAACTCAAACGTTATCCTCTATTGCTTTTACTTTTGATCTTTCTAATGAGGAATTGAGCTTTTAGCAGTGTCTATTAGAATTCTATCAACCTACCAAATTGTTAAAACTGTCAGTATTTCAAATCAGCTTAAGAAATCTCAAGAGGCTGGAATATGTTTTTTCTCTTTGTAATATTAAATAAGCTCCAATAAATAATAACTGCCTCTGTCTTTCAATCTACTTGACCCCTGCTCTGTACCATGATCATTTACTTAGGGTCATTATTTTTATCTCTGATTCTCAGTGATTTCTCCAATGTGTTAAGGGATAGTGGGTAGATTTGTCAGAATCTAAATACATTCTTGCCAATCTCAGTCTCTTTGCTTTGAACGTGAACTTTGGGATCTATCCATAGGCCAAGCTTATTTAACCATATATATTACCCTAGAAGAGATTAGGAAAAACATGCATTTGAAATTTGTTCTTAGGTGACAATCCCTGCCCTCTGATATCCTTTTTGGATATCTGTTCAGCTGAATGACACTTCTACTGCAGTCGGTTCACACAGACCCTCAGCAATCATTTGCACATTGAGCACATGGTATTCAGACACCATAGAGTGCAGAAAAGTGTAGCAGGCATTTAAGCATGATAAGACAAGAGTCATAACAAGGAAAAATTGGTTGAAATGGTAAATTAAAAAAAAATGAAAAGTTTCTGTTTTTTGTTTTAAGGAACTTCTTAAAAAGTTTATTCCTCTTTCCCTTTCTTTCTCTCATCTTTTATTACTTTATTGAAGAAAAATGAGAGAAACAAGACATAAGATAGGGTCATTGGACAGGTCCATTCTTCCAAGCCAATTTATATCACAGCTATGTAGTAAGACTGTGCCCAAATGGCGTTAGCTTCATAAAATGTAGGTCCAAGTGAAATAGCTTCTGACTAATATTCCCATTGATACCAGGGGGAGGGGGGTGAATTGCGAGAAAATCACGGTGTAATGGCATCGGAGAACTGTTGAATTGAGATAACTAAAGAGGTTAAGATTCCAGGGAAGGGTGGTGGGGTGGGGGCAAGGGGCTGAAGGGGCGAACTAAGTTGCTCAAACTAGGAATTAACAAGAGGCTGGGACTCTGAGCTGGCGACAGAGAAGCTTGGGGTGCATTTGGAGTTGTCCTGGGTCAACAATCAGACTGGTAGTTGATAGGCCTCAAAACACCTGGTTGATTTTCTCTGAAGACATTTGTTAAATTGAAAGTTTACATTGAAAGTTGAGCAGAAAGCTAAAACAAAACAAAACAAAAACAAAAATAAAACAAAACAAAAAAACAACTCTAAGCTAAAAAGCCCTGGAAGACAAAGAAGAGCTTTATTGCCCTATCTTTATCTTGGTGTTGAATAGACAATGTTGGGGCCCTCACAGATAAACTGAGTCAAAACAAAACTGCAAATGAGCCTTGACTCAGCTCAGAATCTGATTGGATTAAAGTAATGGCACTCACCCCCCCCATCTAGTAGTTTATCAGAGGAAATGGTGAGTACTTTCTCACTCTCTAGAGAAATATATTATCATTTGAGTTTCTTTTAGAGCTATGGCTTGAATGTTTCTATCCCTTGCAAAATTCATGTGTTCGAAACAATGTCCAATGCAACAGTGACGGGAAGTGGGGCTTCATGAGAGATATGCAAGTGATGAGGTCTCCACTCTCATGAATAGATCAATGCTTTAATAAAAAGGACTTTCTAGAGTGAGTTTTCTCTTCTGCTCTCCTGCCATATGAAGAACAGTATTTCCTCAGAGGATACAACATTCTAGGCGCCATCTTACAAAGTGAGACTAGGTGCTTAACAGATTCCAAAAGTTCTTGGATGTTTTAGCTTCCAGAATGCTGAGAAATACATTTCTGTTCTTTAAAAATTACGCAGTCTCAAGTGTTCTTTTATAGCAGCATAAAACAGAGTAAAACATCCAGTTTTACAGACTATGGGTGACATTTAATCAAAAAAGTCTAGTCACAAGTCATTCACGGGAGTACAGCAGTAATGTGACACTCCTCGATGCTGAAGCCAAATGGGTAGGTACTGAATTCATGTCATGAGGTGTCCTTGTGCTTACTGAGTGCACTTGTGCATACCTACAATCCTGGCTGGTAAAGACTTCTGGTAGGATTCTGGCATGATAACTGTTGGAAGTGCCTGTCTCTCTTTTTTTCTTTCTTTTTCTTATGAAAAAATAAATAAATACACTGAAGGTACTCTAGATGCATCAAGAAATAAGGTTATACAATAGGATTGTAAAAAATTAGAGAAAATATAAAATTAAAGTATGAACTTACTTTGTTATTTTATATGTGTGTGTGTGTATATATATATATACATATATACATATATTGCTATAGGACACATGTGTTCACCAGCAAGAGACAGAAAGAGAGCGAGAGAGAAATTGAAAAATCACCCTCTAAGGGTGATGGCAACACCACAATCCCCTCTCCTCCATTCTCCTCTCAGGATTTTGAGCATGCATGCATATGTGCTCTGTTTCTCAAGCTGCTGTGTCTGGGACTGAAACCATGAAGTCAGTCACATGGCATCAAGCCACCTTAACCACCACACCACTGGTTGTTCCATAAAGTATGAGTTTATTTTGGCACAAAAGTATTCTGTAATTTATGCAAAGATTTTTTTCATAATATTTGTTTTCTATGAACTTTTTGAAAACCCTTTGTATCTCCAAATCGTGTCTCCATTGTCAAAGGAACCCAACAACACCAACATATATATGTATAATAATTTTATCCATATGTAAGAGTAGACTGACAATGATTGTAAAATTATTTAAATTTATATGTTCGAGAAAATAAAACAAAAAAATATTTAATTTCACCAGCAACTTATATGTCTATAAAAGGATGAAATGACTATCAACCAAAGCAGGATTTGGATCACGTTCTCTTTGAGTGGATGTTTCTGCTCTGATAGAACTCTTTTTTCCCTAAGCAAATCATTAACTACATGCTGGTGTTTTCTACCAAGATATTCCCGGCATATGTTACAGTTAATAATAAAACCTAGACCAAAAATACAGAAAGTATTTTTATAAACTGACTGGAACATTCAAGGTGACATTTGTTCACCAGTGTTCAGACAAATTAGTGAATTCTAGATTTATTTTTTTTTTATTTTATTTTATTTTTTTTTTATCTTTTTTTTTTTTTTTTGGAGAGGTTTTTCGCTATAGGGCGCGTGCGCTCACCAGACAGACAGAGAGAGACATAGAGACAGAAAGCGAGAAATCACACCCCAGGGGGGATGGTCACGCCGCAATCCCTTCTCCTCCATTCTCCTCTCGGGATCTTGGGCACGCACGCACACGCGCCCGGCGTGAGTTGTAAGCCACCGGGTCCGAGACGCGAACCGTGGTCGACTACGTGGGAGTCCAGAGACATAGCCATTACGCTAACTGCTGGTTCCCTGGATTCTAGATTTTTGAAGGATAGACCATATGACAGTAAAGATCTAAGAGAAAAGGAACAATATGGAAAAAAATATGGAACATATTTTTTAAATTTAGTTATTTAGCAAGCAGATCTTGGTATAAATATGTGAATCCCAGAATAGAGATGGGGGGAGATCCTTTTACTTGGTATGAGAAAATTTGCTGTCTTATGTGATTTTAGATGTAAATACTACAAAGTTATCAGTCACTGGTAGGGGCCTAAAATATTGCATCAGTAATTTATAATAAATAAATAGATGTTTTTATAAAAGTGCATAGTAGGGGTGCATTCAACACAATGTTAAGAACTATGAAGGGTCTGGTCTGAGACTTTACCACATTTATATGCAGAAAAGTGAGCCTGCCTCAGTATTATGGATGCTGACAGAAGACACAAATCTCCTGAGTCAGAGACAAAGGACTTGTTCACTCACATCACAGCCAGCAGCATGAGCGTTCATTTGTATTGGTTCCCTTGCATTCAATGGTGAATGGGCATGACGTGAAGGAACCTGGGTGCAAGCTAGGCATACATGAGTGATGCCACAACTAAGGAGCCTTAAGTTCAGGGAGTCTGGCTCTTTTATAGCTGCAAGTGAACATGTACAAATTCTGTCGCAGGAAGTGTCATGATCCCTATTATGATGTGTAGCAAATAGATGTGTTCTTTGTTCCTAAGGGAGCCAAGTTTAATTATTATACCAAAATTCTAGAAGAGATGGGAACAAAACAGAAGTTAATACCTCTGCTTGCAAGACACAAAAATAATGCAAGAGATACTTGGAGAATTGTCTATCAGCTGGCACATCTAGGGCCATGTAAATGTCTATTAACTCATGGTACAATGTCCATTCACCCAAGATCAAGGGGCTTGGATTTTTTTACTCTTAACCCATTGTGTTTTTGTCTTGGTTGTCATCCAGAGAACTATTTTTGCATCCCAGAGTAAGTGTGAGTATATTCCTTCCATCCCTTCTCTCCCTCATTCTGTCTCCCCCTTGTTTCACTGGCACATACTCTGACAAAATTTGTTTAAATGTATATTTTCTGCTATGCAACCATCCGCTCTTTCCACTCTTACTGTAGCTGATTTAAGTATTCATTTGTATGCTTTAAAAAATTGTTAAAAATTGGGCCAGCAGATGGCATGGAGGTTAAGGCATTGGATCTCACATGACTGACTATAATTTGAGCCCTGGACCAGGGGGCTTGAAAATATATCAGGTGCTTGTACATGCATGTCTTAAATCCTGAGAGAAGACTGTAGGAAAAGACATTGTGATCGGGACATGGGCCCGGAGGATGATTTCTCACTCGCCTTCTGTTTCTCTCTGTCTGTTTCTCTCTGGTGAGGGCACATATCCTTTAGAAAAAAATAAAGAAGAAAATAATTATAGAAAATTGACATATAAACCATGAACTTTAAAAAATGTATATAAACTTTGAAGGAATACCTTAAGTGTGAGCACTATAAATGTTGTCCTATCACTGAACTAAGATTTTTTTAATATACTCATTAGTAAAATACACAAATTCTAGAAATAATAATCTTGTATAAAATACTTTTAGTTACTAACATGAGTTTCAAAAAATAAAATTCTCCTGTTTTCCTAAAGTAGTTTTGGAGTTAGTCCTATGTAGGTTACATTGCTTAAATACAATGCATGCTTAAATCTAAGTCAAATTTTCATTATAATGTTATTAAATTATAATTATTTCAAAATGTAAAATAAAATACATATTAGAATGGAAAAAAAATCCAGTAGAAATATGAGTATGGGTATCTTGGTAGGGTTTGAGTCCACTAAGATAGTAAATTAAATGATCAGCCCGACTCTATAATTCTTTGAAATATGCAAAAATATAAACTGGTATTTTTACATCTATTATACATTTAATTATACTAAATATATTTGGATTGTAAGATGAGATGTCGAAATGTAAGTCAATGTAGAATATTCAATTAAACACAACTTGTCATACACAAACATGTACAAGATAAGATCCCATGAGTAGAGTTGACCATCTGGCTAGTCAAAATGGGAAAGATAAGTTTTGAATGATCGTATGAATTTTAGTATAGCTATATGCACACTTTGGTATCACTGTAATAATAATTTAAAGTCACTTAGGGATAATGAGGAAAAATGCTTTTAGCAGGTTGTCATCTAGTGACTGGAATTTGAAAATGCTTTTCCTAGATGTGTACAGAGAGGGAATTCAATGCTTACTTCAAGATGTATGTGCTATTGTTTCCTTCCTGTGATTCCGAGGCAAGTTTTAAAACCCTCATAAAAGTATATTCAGATAAACTTGATCAAAGATAGTTTTAGGAAAGGAGAAAGTTGATGCTAATCAGAAAATTACACACACTGAAAAGCTTAATGCTTTTCGAAAGTACAAAGAATGTATATAATGTTATACACAACCTGGAGGAATCTACCAAATAGGGCATCTAACTAACAATGAATCTTCCATAGTTATAAAATAATGAGGTTCTTTCTCCCCACACGACACCAAAGGTTAAACAAAAACAATTCAAACACTTCCACAATACTCCACAATTATGTCCATTTTTCTACCCATATTTTGGAAAATGTTTGTAATAACAAGAGGAAATATTATTTGTAAAGCACGGCTTGATAGCATTACTAATACAAGATGAGCTCAAAAATTCCATTTCCATTCATAACTGTCCCTAGGATATATTTTTCATTTTTCCTAATTTAAATATTTTCTACCTCCTAGCAGTTGCACAGCTCTCATAAACTCACTTGTCAGCAAAGATTTCTCTTAAAATGTACCCAAGAGCATATTATTACATGTACATTTCTTATTTAAAGGAATGCTTCTGAATAAATTCAATGAAAGTTATTTGTACATATGGCTCAATTTTAAATACAAACTATTCACAGTTCATAACATATTAACATCAAACTGACTTTGAATGTTGATTTGCAAGCTGTTTGTGAGTGTATGAGAATAAAGCAGAATGGATCAGACCTATTCCATATCAAGTCAAAGTAAAAACTGTACAGACCAAACATATATGTGTACTCATGTTCACCTTCATTGTCCTTAAGAGTGAAGTTTGGGTTTATAGGCAGGTGTTCATCAAGAAAGAAGTTAAACCTTGGTCCGTTGGCAAAATCATCTTTATCAGTGGCACTGATGGTGTGAATAACCTAAAGAAAAAACAAATACTGAATAGTAAATTTAATCTGGCTTATTTTTCAATTTTTAATTCTACTATATTATTTTCACTTGTTAAAACAAGAATTTTTAAGAGATCTCTTTAGTCAATTCAAGTATTTTCAAATTCATAAAAGTACTTATTAACTGGTTCTCTCTTGCACTAGATTTTTAAAAAACATGGCACAATTTATAAGTATTCACACTTCATTTTTTAGCATGGTACAAACATTTATAATTTTTTTTCTTTATCACCCACAATAACTTGTGGCCAATTAATTGTAAGATTTTTATATATACACACACACAAATAATAGTTCATATCTGCCATGAAAGGTGTTTATATAAATATATGTGTGTATATATATGTGTGTGTATATATATATATATATATATATATATATATACACATATACACACACACACACATATATATATATATATATATATATATATATATATATATATCCTAATTTTGATGTAGAACAGCCTTCAGTGTATATTGGTCTCAGTAAATGTAAAAGCAATTAAGTCTTTTTTTTTTTTTTTTTTTTTTTTTTTTTTTTACTATTTCAAGAGAACTTTGAGATTGTCATCCAGCCCTTGCATTTTATACATGAGGAATCTGAGTTCAAAAGAAACTGTGATGTGCTCTAAATTCCTAAAACTAATGACAGGGGCAATACCCAGACCACATAGTTCTTTCTTAATGACTTCTCATCTCCAGTATCAAGAGAAAACAATTCTGTAATATGGACTTAATGCACATTAAGAAGCTGACTAAATTAGAATTTATAAATAAAATATTCTAAGTGGCTCAAAAGCAGACACAAATTATAATAGTTGTGGTCATAATACTCTAAAAATTATATCCAAAAATGATAAGCAAAACAATATTTTCCTCTTTTAAAAATTGGAATCCTAGGGTCAGCAGGTGTCATAGTGGTTGGGGTGGATGGATCCCACATGGCTGACTGTGTGATTTGAGTAATGAACCCAATGGCTTGCGAAACACACTGGGTGTGTGTGCATGTGTGTTCAAAATCCTAAGAGGAGAATGGAGACAAAAGGATTGTGGTGTGGCTATCCCCCTTTGTTTGTGGGTGAGTTCTCTCTCTCTCTTTCTCTGTTTGTCTCTCACTGGTGAGTAAATGCACTCTATAGCAAAATCTGAAAGAAAAAAAAATGTGTCCTAATATTTAGATGTCATATTTTCAGCCTTTCCTTAGAACAATCAAAAACAGAGAGAATATAGTCAGACCAATAGCATTTCCTGTTTTTGGAATGTAATGTGTCCATTTAAAAAATGGGTATATTTCTAAGAACATTTTACTCAATTTTTAATATTTTACAAGGAAAATAATTTACTAAGGGGCCTCACAGTTAAAATATAAATTCTTCTCCATATGCTGATCCTATTCGTTGGTCAGGGTGATAAGGAGGAACATAAAAGTACTGAGGAAAATACAGTAGATGGAAGAAAACCAGGAAACCACGTGTTTCCATAAAGCAACAGTAAAACTAGTGCTTCAGTATATCCAAGGGATCAACTTCCTCCATATGGTACCAGTTCTGTCATAGCCTTTCAGTCTCTGTTCAAAGTGTACTCTGTCTCCAGGCAGTGTCACAACAGTCACGCAACTGGACCCACATGGCAAAGGTCCTGGGCTTGCTCCCTGGGACCTTCCTGCAGATGCTGTGATCCTGGCTAGCTGAGTCTTGTGAGGGAACACAGTGTGAGGTCTCCGTTGGGGGTTCCTATCTCTTTCAAAATAAATGCAAGTTTTATTTTATTAATTTTTTTTTCAAATTTTTTCCAGAGGATGCATGAGTTCTCCAGGAAGAAACTGAGAGAGGGAGAAGAGAGAGAAAGTGAGAAGCCCACATGGGTATGGTCTTGCCACTGTTCCTTCTCCTTCATTTCTTCATTTCTTCCTTGTTTCAGGATACTGGCATTCATTTCTTCCTCCTTTCAGGATATTGAGCATCATCCAACACACACCTGCCCTCAAACCTCAGATCCAGAAACTGAACTGATAGATTTGTCATGTGGAATTCAGACACTTTAACCACCAGACGATGGGCCGACACTCTCAATTTCCCAACTTTTTTTTTTAAGAGAGATTTTTGCTAAAGGGGATGTGCACTTACCAGAGAGACAGAGACAGAAAGCAAGAAATCACCCCCTGAGGGTGATGCTCACACTGCAATCACTTCTCCTCCAGTATCTTCTTGGGATTTTGGGCACACATGTACATACACCTGGCATGAATTTTAAGTCATTGGGTCCAGGATTTGAACCACGGTTGACTATGTGAGAGTCCAGCAACATAACCATAATGCCATCTGCTGATCGCTCCATTTTTTTAATGTGCTTTCTGAACAAGTCATTTTGTGTATCCTTTACCCCCGCCATCTCTAGAGAAGTGTCTATCCCTCTTCTCTACTTTGTTTCCCCTCATATTATTTATTTATTAGCTGAACACTTCATATTTATTTATTGTTTTCTCCTTTAATTTCACGCAAAATCAGTCTGCATATATCTTGTTTTTTTCTCTGTTTTGGATTTTTGACTCTGGGCAGGATAATTCCTTGATGAGGAATCAGAAGCAATCAGTAAGTTTTCTCAAGTGTCCATAAAGCTTTTAAATAAAGTTCAGATGCTGACAAAACTTAAGAACACACCTACATTCTCTAAATATTAGTTACTTAATTGAAGTTAATACCAAATTTTCAAGTTTGTTTTCAGGGTTAAATAAATAAAATCATTTAAAGCAGGAATCACGTCCTTCCCTAGCCCCCAACATCATCCCCCCACACACAATTAGTTCTTTTTTTCTTTTTTTTTGAAGAGGTTTTTGCTACAGGGCGCGTGCACTCGCCAGACAGACAGAGAGAGACAGAGAGCTAGAAAGTGAGAAATCACCCCCCAGAGGGGATGGCCACACTGCAATCCCTTCTCCTCCATTCTCCTCTCGGGATCTTGGGCATGCACGCACACGCGCCCGGCATGAGTTTTAAGCCACCGGGTCTGGGACTCGAACCACGGATGACTACATGGGAGTCCAGCGACATAGCCATTATGCTTACTGCTGGTCCCAGTTCTTTTTTTCTTTAGTAAAATGAATGCTCTCTGATTCCTACTTCTCATTTATTACAATTCTCATTTGTGATCCTATTTTTCTCCATCTCATTTTAACTTACTGGCATAATTTGCAAGTTTACTTTTAAATCTCAGAATATAATTTTGAAAGGAATTGATGGAAATTTAATTCATTCTAATCAACTGAACTATTTTATGTTTCTTATGATAATCTGGGTGTAATTATTATTTTCTTTCTCATTCATTTCAAAGTTAGTTTATAAATTATTATAATGTCACCTTAATATTTTTATAAACATGAACTAGGTCTTCTATTTGTTAAAACTTAGTATTATCCATATGATATTGTTTTCTATTTAATGTCTTTTGTAATCTTTAGTAAAACATCATTATTCTGAACTTAAATCTAAAAGTAATAGGTGATTTCAAATCTGAACTCAATCGGCAGTTCACATTCAGTAAATTTATTTTCGTTACAGAGAACATTCCCAGTCTTATCTATTAGATTGTCAGAAAAGTTGTGACACATTTTTGTATAGAAAAATAAAAAAAAGTAATGACTTTTTCTGATAACCCAATATATAGCAAATAATAGGTTGATTATCACTTGTTGTTAAAGAGTGTCTCACTCATCTATCTATGAGAGTTCATGAACTCTTAGGGAATTATTGGCCATGAATCTATTCCTTAGTTTATATCCATATCATTTCTAAAAACTGTTTCTAAAAAGTAGAAGTTGGTAAATTTTGGTCCAAAATTCTGAATTATTCTCTTGATTTGAGTTGTTTTAAAACTCATCATTTTCCTTTCATTAGAAAACAGGACTTCTACTCATCATAACTTCAGACTTTTATTGCAAATCGTACCTAAATTAACACGTTTATGAGGTCTAGAAGGTTTAAACTTCGGGCAGCTGTCTACGTCATTGCCAGCTATGCCTCATCAGTATCTTCTCCCCTTTTCTCAGAGTTATGATTACCTACACTGAGTGACCTGAGTTCTACTAGTGCAGTTGCTTGACAACACAAGATCCTTCAGAACTTCTTTTCAAATTCTCATTTCTGCTGCTTTTTCTTTCTTCCTTAATTTTGCCAGAAGGCAAATGCACTTGCCAGAGAGAAATGAGAGAGAGAGAAAGTGAGAAAGCACCCCCCCCCCCCTTAGGGGGTGGTCATACTACAACCCCTTCCCCATCCTATTTCTCTTGGGGATCTTGGGCATGCATGCTCATGGGCCTGGTATTTTTGTTTGTTTGTTTGTGTCTGGTGTGTTTATTCAAGCCACTGGGTCTGGGACTCAAACAGTGCCAGACCAGTTGGCCATGGAATCCAGTCACCATAATCATTATTCCATGAGCTAGTCCCTCATTTCTTCTACCTGAATGAAACTGTCCTCTTTCATATACCTGTGATCCAAATATGAAAGAAATGAAGACTTAAATTTAGTCTACCATTTAGTAACAAAGGAGGATAAAAGTCAAATTTATAGTTGATATTTATAAATAATGGTTAGGAAATTTTTTATGATATCCACAAATGTATCTATTTTTTAAAATTTATTTTCCAAAATATATTAAGGATAGAGTACTTTATTAGGAAATAAGTTAAGAAACGCAATTTATACAAATGCAATAGTATTCTATTGGTAAATGAGCAAATCTTAGGTATTTTATTTAAATAGAAAATTCTAAGAAAGACATGATATCTGGTTTAACTTAAGAGGTTTATTTTGTAATGTAATCTTTTTTTTTTTTTCTTTTTTTGGAGAGGTTTTTGCTATAGGGCGCGTGCGCTCGCCAGACAGAGAGAGACAGAGAGATAGAAAGCGAGAAATCACCCCCCAGGGGGGATGGTTACGCCGCAATCCCTTCTCCTCCATTCTCCTCTCGGGATCTTGGGCACGCATGCACACGCGCCCGGCGTGAGTTTAAGCCACCGGGTCCGGGACGCGAACCGTGGTCTACTACGTGGGAGTCCAGCGACATAGCCATTACGCTAACTGCTGGTCCCTTGTAATGTAATCTTAAATTGGGTCTGCATAAATTTATTTGGTAATGATATCAACTTTGTTAGTTGAAAGAGGTTGATTTTTGATATTTTATAAGTTCTCTATTGACCTAGTTATTTCACAGTGTTATATACTTACTGATCATATGTGATGGGGGCAAAGATCAGTGTTACATAATAAAATGAATTATATGCCATGTTTTATAAACTTACTGTTACAGGAAAATAAAAAAAAAAAAGAGGGCCCACCTATAGTGTGGTGGCTGGTGCAGTTGGAACCCCCATGGCCAACTGTGCAATTCATTTCCTGGTAGCTTGAAAATCACTCTGGGAACATGTGCCTCAGAGAAGGAGGGGCAGGAATTGTGGTGCAGCCATTACCCCCTGGGGGCAGTGCTTTCTCACATTTTCTCTCTCTCTGTGTCTCTAGCAAGTGCATGTGTCCTATGGCAAATTAAAAATGAAAAGTAGGGGCCAGCAGGTGGCATGGTGGTTGTGGTACTGGACTCCCACATGGCAACTGCATTCTCACTTTCCTCTTTCTGTCTATGTCTTGCTCTGGTGAGTGGGCATGCCCTGTAGCAAATTGGAAAATAATAATAATAATAATAATAAATAAAATTAAATACATAATTCTAAAAATATTTTAAAAAGGACAGAAGAAATTCAAAATGAATAAGACATAGACACTTTTTTATTTTTCAATGTATCTCGTTTAGTCACATCTAAATTTTTTTGGATTTGCTCTACTTTGGGAACTTACTTTAAATTTCATGCATGCATGACTTATTTTTTAATACTTTTGCAGACAATTTATTTAAAGATTTTTTTTTTAGAACAGGAAAATAATTAACTCAGAGAACGATGTTGTTGCAGTTTACACTGACACCTGAATTGACCTATTTCTGCTGTTGTATGTGGTCAAAACTTTCATATAAGGATAATCTTTTTGCCACAGCAACATAGTGATATATTTAGAGGTACAGCATTCATAAGAGAAATACTTGTACTTCTAAAATCAATTGTCATAAAAATCAGAATTATCCTGCACCTGGGCAAGACAAATACGCTGCATAACAGTTGTTTCACAAATTACTGTTTATATAGTTCCCTATTCCAACTCTGCATCAGAACACATAAGAGTTTTCCAGAATGTTAAAAAGCCACATAAGGTTAAAAAGTCAGGGAGCAAAATTAAACAATCAAAAGATTCTCATTATTTTCTTCTGACATGGGGCAGTCACTCAGATAGACTACCTGTATTGATAATGATTTTTTTAAGTATGGGTACCACAAGCAACGTTTCAAAACAATGTTTTCTCCCCTCAGTGGAAGTTTAAGTTCATTTGGTAAAAGGGTTGAAAACAAGCAGACAAGCAATGACGTAACAGTCCAATTATCTTATAATCACATCTAAAATCACATGAGTTTAAAGACAACAATGGCTAAATGTATAGTTTTTAAAGAACAAAAAGAAGTAACCACACAATTTAATCCACTTACAAGCCTGATCACAATAAATTAGAAATTAGAGGTACTATGTTGAGAAATGACTTTCTGAAATGACTTTCTGAGCTATGTGAAGAAAAGAGGAGGGCTAGTTAAATGGCCAAGTAGAGAGGAAAATGAGATGCAGAGGTTGTGCATGGGTGGGGAGGTGCTGCCCTGCAGCGGGGGAACCACATGATCAAACAGGGTTCAGATCCTGAGCAGAACTGAACATGTCTGGCAGGTGCACCTGCCCGTGTACCTGCCCATGATACCTGCTGGCTGGAAGGCTGGGGAAGGAAATTCAGTCCTGGCAAGATGCTGTCATGAATTTCTGTCTCTGTCTCTCACTTTCTCTTTATTTTTCTTTAGTGTGTACGCATGCACACTCAGTCTCATACTTTGTCTTTTTTTTTTTTTTTTGTGGGGGAGAGATTTTCACTATAGGGCACGTGTGCTCGCCAGACAGACAGAGAGAGACATAGAGACAGAAAGTGAGAAATCACCCCCCAGGGGGGATGGTCACGCCGCAATCCCTTCTCCATTCTCCTCTCGGGATCATGGGCACACACTCACACGTGCCTGGTGTGAGTTTTAAGCCACTGGCTTTGGGACGCGAACCGCGGTCGACTACGTGGGAGTCCAGCGACATAGCCATTACACTAACTGCTGGTTCCCTTGTCTCATGTACTCTGTCAAATTCTCTGCCATGAAATAAATGGCTTTTTAAAAACAGAAATGGAGTCAGCTGGTGGTATAGTGTTTAAGGTAGCTGGATCCCTCATGGTTGAGTATGTGGTTCGAGTCCCAGACCTGGAGGCTTGGAAACTAATCTGAATGTGTGTGCATGCATCCCAAAACCCCTTAAGAGAATGGATGAGAAGTGGATGTGGCTTAGCCATACTCCCAGCCCCCATGGGATGATTTTCACGGTCCCTCTCACTTTCTGTCCCTGTCTCTTGTTTCTCTCTGGCAAGTGCACATGCTGTGTGCAAATTTGAAGAAAGAAAGAAAAAGGGAAAGAAAGAAAGAAAAAGAAAGAAAGACAGAAAGAAAGAAAGAAAGAGAAAGAAGAGAAAAGAGAAAAGAGAAGAGAGAAGGAAAGAAAAGAAAGAAAAGAAAAGAAAAGAAAGAAAAGAAAAGAAAAGAAAAGAGAAAAAAGAAAAGAAAAGAAAAGAGAAAAGAAAAGAAAAGAAAAGAAAAGAAAAGAAAAGAAAAGAAAAGAAAAGAAAAGAAAGGAAAGGAAAGGAAAGGAAAGGAAAGGAAAGGAAAGGAAAGGAAAGGAAAAGAAAAGAAAAGAAAAGAAAAGAAAAGAAAAGAAATAAAAGAAAAGAAAGAAAAAGAAAAGAAAAGGAAGAAAAGAAGTAAGGGGAAGGAAAGGGAAGGGAGGAAGGAAGGAAGAAAGAAAGAGAGAGAGTGAGAGAGAGAGAGAGAGAGAGAGAGAGAGAGAGAGAGAAAGGAAGGGAAGAAGGGAGGAAGGTAAGGAGTGGTCACAGAGACACCCTTCTCCAAAGAGTATAATGATATTTCATGCAGAAAACAAGGTTACTCATATTTAAAGGAATTTGATACATATCTATTCATTTACTCATGAGCTCTTACCCTTGGAAGGACTCTGAGACTCTGACAGTCATCATTTCAATGTCACTGTCATGGAAATATCTCTTAGAAAAGCAACAGGGCTTGGGACCAGCGATGGTATAATGCTTATGTCGCTGGACTCCCACGTAGTTTGCTACAGTTCGAATCCCAGACCTGGCAGCTTAAAATTCATGCTAGGCATGTGTGCATGCATGCCCCAAATCCTGAGAAAAGATTGGAGAAGAAGGGATGGCAGTATGGTCATCCCTCTTGGGGATGGGGTGTGATTTCTCACTTTCTGTCTCTCTCTGTCTCTGTCCCTCCAGTGAGTACATATGCCCTACAGGAAAAATCTCTCTCTCTAAAAAAAAAAAAAAAAAAAGAAAACAGAAAGAAAAAGACAAGAAATAGAGCTTCTGCGGTAAATGAGAATAAAACAGAGGATCCAGGCCACTTATGTGACATTGAGGAAAAAGTATGTCCTATGCGGGAGGATGGTTAAGTTAATACAGACCACATAGCTGACCCCAGCATTTTAAACTTGGGAGCAGATGTTCCCATCCAGAGAAGCAAGATCAAACATACTGAGAGCAAGGACTTCCAACTGTGTGTTATTCCATAGTATGACAACATACTTTATCCTTAAAGTTTTGCTACTATATTGAAATTTAAAGAGATAATTTATTTAATTTTTTAATTAGTTAATCAGAATAATACTTAAGAACATCTGATGCACATGTTTGCTTTTGAATGGTTATTTTCAATTGACCAGTTGTTAGATCTGAGTAACCCTACAGGTCAACAAAATAAAGACTCATTCAGGGAAAAGACCTAAGTTTTATGTCTTGCTCTAAGTAAAGGAGGTAACTAAGTCCTAAAAGTGTAACATTTATTCCACAGTGTTTTATTTTTTAATGTGTCATGAAGTGATGGAGAGTTTCAAGTTTGTCTTTTTAATTGTTTGTGGTAGGAAGAAATATGCAAGGGGGCTTTAAAAAGTTCATGGAAAGCATGTGCTGTGGAAAAAATGGATGTATTTTAAAAAGGTATTGCACCAAAATAAACTTTTACTAACTTACTATAAGATGACTGAAAAGAATATATGTTGAGGTACAAAGAAATAAGTTTGAAAAAAGCCCCTATCAGGGAAACATGAATTCTACTAGAATTGAATGAAAACAAACATCAAATTTATAGTGTGAAGTTTGTATAGAAGAATTATACAATCTTCGATGCTTTATAAAAAGTTTATGAGTAAAATGCCCCAAAGAAATAGGTAGTTTACAAATGTATAGCTACTCTTAGGAAGGCATGAGATGATATTGAAAATGATGTTAGCAGTAGCAGGCCATTCACCAGTGTGTGAGGAAAAAGTAAGCTTGTCCATTCTCTACTTAAAGAGGATTGGTGATTAACAGCAGACACGATACCTACCACATATCTTAGTTCTCCATTGCATTAGTAACAGAAAAACCTGACGTCAGGTGATTTATAAAGAAATTGAGGTTTATTGGCTCCCAAGTCTGGTGGCTAGAAGTTTGAAAGGTATAGGACTAGCATCAGGGCCAGCTAATACCACGGCCACTGGAAGCACAGAGGATGGTATGCATGTGCAGAGAGACAGGAGCTGTAGGCAGCTCTCTCTTACAGCATCTGCTCTTGACAGAACTGATCTCTTCTAAGAGCTGGAACTCCCTGTGTCTCCCCATAGGTCTGTTCACAAGTGTTGTCTTCATGCTGCGATCACAGCAATCCAATCATGGCCCATTGGGCATCACCATCTCCCAAAATCAAAATTCAAAACATGCAACTTCGGGGCACAAACCATCTCCCAAACCATAACACTATGAACATTGCAACTCGCTGATGTTACACAATAAGGACTGAAAAATTATAATTGAACAAACTTTCTACTCAATGAGTGCTGAAACTGTTGCTCACAGATCAACTTCATGCTAAAGCAAAGCTTTCAGTAAAATATTTAAACTAGTAGGGTCAAGATCCTGAAGCATTTATTCAAAGAACTGTAAATGCGGATGATGCATGGCTTTACCAGTATAATTCTAAAGACAAAGCACAATCAAACCAATGACTATCAAGAGATGAAAGTGGTCCAGGCAAAGGAAAAGTGAACTGGTCAAGACCAAGAGCCATGGCAAGAATTTCGGGGGTGCTCAAGGCACATTCCTTGTTGGCTTTCTGAAAGAACAAAAATGATAACATCAGGGGACAGCTTTATGGCCTGGTGGATAGGACAGCTGCATCCCACATGGCTGGCCATATGGTTTAAATTCCCCCGGTGGGGGGGGGGGGGGCGCTTGAAAAATACCCTGAGTGTGTGGTGTGCATGCTCCCAAACTCAAAAACTAGAGAGAAATGGAGAAGAGATTGTAGCATAACCATTCCCATGGGGTATGTTTTATTCTCTCCCTTTCTTTATGTCTCTCTTTTTCTCTGGCAAGCACACATGTCATCTAGCAACACACACACACACACACACACACACACACACAGAAAAAGGAAAGAGAAAGAAATAATATAATTATGTGACCTTTGGGAAAGATAACTGAAGATTGTCATACAAACACTTAAGAAAAACTTTTCTAAATCTTTCTCCACCAGGAGAATGTTCCTTTTCATTCTTCTCATCAAACAAGGAAAATTTTGGGAAAATTTCAACAGGAAATCATGGGGCATTCACTTGCATTCACTTCCCAGTCCTAATTTTGTTCATTCTGACTACTTATTGCCTCCTAATCTTAAAAAAAGGATTTAAAGAGCACTTAAAAATAATTAAAGGCAGACTGCACTATGAACACTCTCCAAAGCCACTGCTCACATTGCTTTCCACACCTGTTCTCTGGCTCTGAGCACTGTTCAGTTCATAGATCATTCTTCACTTGAATAAATCTCTTCAAATATATTGTCATTAATGTTTTCAACAGTGAGAAACAGGATACAAATTTTAGGTAAAATAGAGCCAGACATTTATATTCAGATGCTGCTCTACTTACAATAAGGTAACATCCTGGTAACCCATTGTAAGTCAAAAATATCTTAAGGAAAATGCATTTTAATACCCTGATAAAGCCATCATAAAGTCAAAACATTTTAGGTTGAATCATCCTATGTCCAGACACTTCTCAGCTTATAGTGATGTTATATCCCTCTAAACTCCTCATAAAGTTATAAAAACATAAACTTACAACTGATAATCAGTATGTACATTACATATACCCACACACATGTACTGTGTGTATACATATATACGTATACATATACATATATATGTGTACATTTATATACACATATGTATATGTGTGTATATATACATACATATGTATATATAACATGAATAGATTTATAGAGATAGACATACTTTTTTTCTGACAGCATTAACATCATATAGGCAATAATTCCTTTGCAAACACCACTTGATCTCCCTGCCACAGCCATGTTCCTTCACTTGCAGGCCATGCTCCATTAACCCTCAGTTCAGCGTTCAAGCCCTCTTCCTTTGATCTTCCCCTCGCCATTGACACATACACGTTCTTCACGTTGTTGAGTTTTACCATGTCTAGTACCAGTGTTGCTCATTCATCATTCATATGTCACTCCCTCGGATCTTCCACAGTAGATCAAGTTAGTTTCTCCTTCCCAATCTAGACTCTAAGCATCCCTAGGACAGGAAAGTTCACTGTTTCCTCCTCACTTAATGTGCAACTGTACGTAAAACATTCAATACAGTTTTATTGGCATGATGAATGCATCAGGCATGAATAAGTTCATTTTTCTGAATTACATTTGGAATCCAGAGAAACTTTATTTTCTTTGATTCTAAAAAAACACATATTATTTGGTACTTAAAATAAAGCTTCATAAAATTATTTCGCTGAGTACAAAAATTACACTGGGGGATTTCGAGGATTAAACCTAAGAATAATAGAAATAAATCTCCTTGTTTTTCTTCCATTCACATGATAGGAAGGAAACAATTAACTTACCTGGCCAGGCTTAGAATTTTCACAGACAACAATATCATATTCCCTGGCAAGTTCGGGTGGATTGTCATTGACATCCAGAACTCTAATACCCACTGTGACATGGCTCAGCAAACCAGGATTGTCTGCAAAACACACAGGTATGCATTTAGTATTCCCATGCACACTTTAGAGGCTTGGTTTAGAACAAATCTCCTTAATACTTTAGCTTGTCACAAGCTCCATATGCTGTAGCAGGACTTTTGGAAAAGACAACTTCATGAAGGCACTCTTTGCTAGAACTCATTAACTTATGGAAAAATGAAAAACGAGCACCAAGGCATGACATGAATGCTAAAATGATATTTTGTCATATTGAGGAAATTACATGTTACTCAGGAACTGGAGTGGGAGAAAGTTGTCAGAATTCTTTGTATGCTGTCAGAGTCTAAGGACTGAACAATTGGTTTTATCATTAATCTAAGAAAAGCACAGCAGTTGGTAAAAAAAAATCACATAATCTTTAAAAAGTTCAAGGTCTCAAATCTAAATAAACTCAGATGATATATAAAGTAAAGAACTTTACACAAAGAATCATTTTTTTCTTATACGAAAATGTATGGAGTGGTGATGTTAAGTTATATTTTGGGAAGAAAAATAATTTAAACCAGAATTCACATATAAATCTGGTAGATTTTCAGTACTTTAAAATATATATTAAATTCTGTCTTCCCATTTTTCAATCATATTATTAATTCTGATAATGTAAGAAAAAAGGCAAACATTTGCTTTATTTTACATGTCGAAGTCAGAGACTCAGAACTCATAATGGGAAAATGAAATTCTCTCCCTTTTATTGCTCATGGTTCTGTCATCCTTTGAAAAAAAATAAAAATTATAACAAAATTCTAATATATTAAGTAAGGACTATTATAAAATACATAAAATTTAGGGAAGCATATTAAAGGACAAGAGAACAAACAAACTAACGGTATTAGCAAGAAGGAGGTAAAAAATATTTATAGCAACACACTGACAAGAGTAAGAAGGTAAATAGACTAAAAAGTATGATAGGCAGCTCTAAAAGAAAAGAAAATCTGAGTAGTTTGACAATAACAAAAGAAAACAAATTCTTATGTATTTATCTTTTAATTGTGCCAGAGGGCAAATGAACTCCTAGGAGAGAAAGAGAGAGAGAAGAAAAGTGAGAAAGTACTTCCCAAGGGACACGGTCATTCTGCAATCCCTTCTCCTCCATTTCTCTGTCGTCAGGATTTTGAGTTCACATATGTGCCCAGAGTATTTTTCAGCCTGCACGGTTGACCATATTGGATACAGCTGCCTTAATCACCACACCATAAGCTGGCCTTGTACTAAATAATCTTTTTTATTTTTTTCCCTGTGGAACATTTTTGGTTTTTAGAATTATTTTGTTTAACTTTCTTTATTTATTTATTTTAGTTTGATCAGAGAGAGACAGAATGGGAGCGAGAACGAAAGAGAGAGAGAGAAAGCAAGTAAGCAAGCCGCCAGATCCAGAAGCGAGAATCAAACCATGATCGACCATATGGGATTCCAGTGCCCTTAGCTGCCATGCCACTTGCCAGCCCAAATAATCTTATATTACATAGATAAAATAAATATATTCTTTAAATAAAAATTGCTTCAATATTGACTTAAACATGTATTCATATTGACTTTTCATCATGAAAACAAGGTAATGCTATGGCTTTTTAAAGAGTTATTTGTAATAGAGCATGTGGGTGTGTGCGTAATAATAAAAAAAGAGAAGTATCCTCAACATGGTCTCTTCATCCCACACTTTCTTCTCAGCCCTCCAGCTCACGAGGATTTTGGTCTCACACACATACCTAGCGTGATTTCAAGACAACTTGGGGATTGGAACAAGTGTTGGCCGTGGGATTTCCAGCACTGCCATTCACTTTGATACCAACTGCACCACCAGGTTGAGTGGCTATAGCTTTTTCCATATATAGGAAGATGAACTAAGCATTTGAACATTATCACCTCACTACTCACTGTCCTACATCTGTCCAATGGAACTGGAAGGTCCTTGAACCCATGCCACACTTGGACATGGGAAACTAAATCATTCTAGATGGAAATAAATGGTTTCCTGCCTTTTTAAATTCCAAATATACCAATATTATTCCATAACTTAACGAATAAGCACAGTGTTTGAAATAAGTCAAATACCATTTTTGTCTTTGGACCTAGTAAGTACCATTCTGTGTCCTGAGAAATACTGAATTTAATCTAATCTTCCTGAAGACACAACTCAACATATATAGGACATGCCCTGCCAGGGGTAACCATGGAGACACTGATAAAGAGTTACAAAAACAGCATGCTGCAAGGAACTTAATGTAATTACTGATGCAAATTGAGTAACTGCTGTCTGTTTACTAAAAGTAGATGCATACCATCTAGCTTTACTTCCACCATGTATTCCTATCTGTTTTGCTCAAGCACAATATTAGCTAATTCTCTATTTATGAATGGGCAAATTCCTTTGGGTCTCTACTACTATTGCTCATGGTCCTTGAGTTGGTGCTTTTTCCTTCAAATGTCAATACTTTATATGTGAAATATAAACACTCATGTTTTTATAAACATTTTGCTAAAGCTAAATTTGGATCATTTCTCTGAGTTTTTAAGGCAATGTTTCTGTTATCATTATCCTTATTTTTCTTTATGTTTCTTACTTCTAGAAAGCAGTTCTCCTATTATTTTGGTGGCAGTGCAAATAAAATCTATGAAAATCAGACAAATTTATATAAGAATCTCATTTATAGCACTTTTCAGGAGCGAGAACTTTGGAAAGTAGTGTGTTATTTCTTTGCCTTAATTACTTCATCTGTGCCTAGAATAAATAGTATTTGATTTGCCAAGTTGTGTTTTTGAGAAACAATTAATTAACTGTGTCAACTTTACAATACTGACCATGAAGAGAGCAGAGAGTAGAATGTACTTATGAATGTTTTCTGAATATTAAAAATCAAACTCAAAATATGTCATACTGACAACGCTATTTATGTAATTTCTAGTACACTATACTATGTAGAAATTATCCATGCTTTATGCAATATTAGTATCATAGGAATGTCTCTCAACAGAGGACCGCCTGTGCAGATCGTGATGCAGTGAAAGTAGTATTCTAGGACATACATAAATTTGATGTTAAAATACTTAGATCCTATTTTATTTTTTGGAGATTTTTACTATGGGGAACATGTGCTCGCTAGAAAGACAGACAGAGACAGAGAGACAGAAAGCGAGAAATCATCCCCCTGGGGGGATGGCCACACTGTAATTCCTTCTCCTCCATTCTCCTCTTGGGATTTTGGGCACGCACGTACACATGCCCAGCACGAGTTTTTTTAAGCCACCGGGTCCAGGACGTGAACCCCGGTAGACTATGTGGGAGTTCAGCAACATAGCCATTATGCAATCTGCTGGTCCCGAAAATACTTAGATCTTCTGTAACTTGAGGACAATTAATTTTAATCAGAGAATACTTCTGAAAAATCTATTATACGTATGTCACTGTGATAGGTTCTAGAGAACAGTGAAGAGCTAAATAGTTCACTCTTGCAGATTTTTCACCATCAACATTAGTGATGATGATGATTAGTATTAATTCTCACAAATTAATACTAACATACTGGAACGTATGAGGTTTTTGTTGTTGTTGTTTTGTTTTTTATAAGAGGTTTTTGCCTTAGTGTGCATGTACTTGCCAGAAAGAGACAGAGACAGTGAGAGGGAAAGCGAAATCCCACCTCCCACCCGGGGATGTGGCCATTCTGTAATCCCTTCTCCTCCATTCTCCTTCTGAGATCTCGGACACACATGCACATGGACCCAGCATGAGCTTCAAGCCACCAGAACCAGGACTCAAACTGTGGTCAGCCATGTGGATGTCCGGTGATATAACTGCTACTCCATCTGTTGGCTCCGAACATATGAGTGTGAACTTCACGTGTCCATATATACAAGGACATTTTTCAATAAATATATTGAAAAATACCATGCATTTCATAAATGTGTTTTACTTATTATTTTCTAAACAACATTTTGTTTTCTCTAGCTTCCTTTTTTGAAGAATATGGTATATAATATTTATAATATACAAAATACGTGTCAATTGATTGTGTTTGTTATTGGTATGGCTTCCTGTCCACAGCAGGGTATCCGCAGTCACATGAGAGGGGTTGATGTCCTTAGCCCCTGCATTGCTCAAGGCTCAATTGTATGTTTTTCCAATTTGTTTTCTTAAAAATCATGACTTAAATGTTTAAATTACTTTTATTCTAAAGTCAATATTATTTAAATATATGTCTTCCTGGGACCAGCAGTTAGCATAATGTCTATGCTGCTGGACTCCCACATAGTTGACCACGGTTCGCATCCCGGACCCAGTGGCTTAAAAAAACTCATGCCAGGCGCGTGTGCGTGCGTGCCCAAGATCCCGAGAGGAGAATGGAGGAGAAGAGATTGCGGCGTGGCCACTCCCCCTGGGGGGTGATTTCTCGCTTTCTGTCTCTCTGTCTCTCTCTGTCTGGCGAGCGCACATGCCCTATAGCGAAAAACCTCTCAAAAAAAATATATATATGTCTTCCTTAAATTTTAAAACATGTTTATTAGTATATGTTTATCAGAGAACTTCATTGATTTCTGATGTAATTGTTTGTATTCTGAATTTAGTATTAAATACTTGTTAGGTACATATATAGATTCACGTAAATTTTCTTATCAGTATAATATAGATTATTTTTATAAAATTGTGATTTCACTTTTTAAAATTACTAAATTAAATTTTATTTATTATTATTATCATTTTCATTTGCCATAGGGTATGTGTGATTAGCCAAGAGTAACAGAGAGAGAGCGAGAGGGAAAGAAAGTGAGAAATCAAGTCACCAGGTCCAGGACTCAAACCATGGTCAGCATATGTTAGTCCAGAGTCTTAACCACTATGCGACCTGTTGGACCCCTCACTCTTTTTCTTTATGAAAATCTATTCATAATGAAAACAATAAAAAACATTTTGGTCTATGATTCTTTCATTTCTTTTTTTGTAAAGAATTTATTTAACTTTTATTTATTTATTTTTGGAGAGGTTTTTGCTATAGGGCGCATGTGCTTGCCAGAAAGTCAGAGAGAGAGAGACAGACAGAAAGCAAGAAATCATCCCCCCCCCCCCCAGGGGGAATGGCCACACCACAATCCCTTCTCCTCCATTCTCGTCTTGGGATCTTAGGCACGCACGGACACGCACCCAGCATGAGTTTAAGCCACTGGGTCCAGGACTCGAACCACGGTTGACTATGTGGCAGTCCAGTGATATAGCCATTATGCCAACTGCTGGTCCCTATTTATTTATTTTAATTTGACAAGAGAGGGATAGAGTGAGCATGAGCAAGAGAGAGAGAGAAAGTGAGAAAGCAAGCTGCCAGGTTCCAGACTTGAATTGTAGGCAGCCCTGTGGGAGTCCAGCACCCTTAATCACCATGCCACCTGCCAGCCCCTGATTGTTTAAGTTCTATAAAAACATTTCATTGGGACCAGCAGTTAATGTAATGGCTATGTCACTGAACTCCCATGTAGTCAACAGCGGTTCGAGTCCTGGACCCAGTGGCTTAAACTCACGCCGAGTGTCTGTGCATCCATGCCTAAGATCCCGAGAGGGGAATAAAGGAGAAGGGAATGCAGCGTGGCCATCCCTTCTGGAGGGTGATTTCTCGCTTTCTGTCTCTCTCTGTCTTTCTGGTGAGTGCACATGCCCTATAGCAAAAAACTCTCAAAAACAAACAAACAAATAACAAACCAAAACATTTCATTGTAGGCAAATACACCCACACACTAAAATCATACTCAGGTCTTTTAAATAGTTAACGTGGGATGAGGCTAGAACATTTAAAAATGCTAGGCTAGTGTCTCATTTATTAACAAATATGTTTCCTCCATTTCTTTAATTAGTTACATAAACATAAGTTTTGGAAACAAGTGCTCAAACAAAACAAACTTTATACTGAAGATATTTGTTTTGGAATGAAGACCATTTTGCTATTTTTATTGGTATGTTTTACATCTTGCATATGAAAATAATGTTTAATTTTTAGGTAGAAAAATGGGTAAAGTAATAAATATAATAGAAACTTGGGACCCACAAGTTATACAGTGTTTAAGGCACTGGACTACCACATGGTAAACCGCGGTTCAAGTCCCAAATCCAACAGCTTGAAATTCACACAGGGTGCAGTTACGTGTGTGACCAAAATCCCAAGAGGAGAATGAAGAAGGGACTGTGGTGTAGCCACCCTCTTTGGAGGATGATTTCTCATTTCCTCTTTCTCTGTGTTTCCACTGAGCACTCGTGCCCTCTAGCAAGAAATCAGTAAAGTAAATAAATAAATAGTATAAACTCCTTACTAATATGAGTATTTCATTACTCAAGAATTATTTTACAAATAATGCTTTCACTTGCCTGTATACACTGTTGCTACTAATATGCCTCTTATCTCACCTCTATTTCTTTTTTATATTGTATTTAATATTAATTAATAAGGGTATGTTCAAAATTGCTTACTTTAATGGATAAATAAGGTATATATAATATATAATAAATTAATCTTCGAATGTGCTGTCAGTGTAGCCAAATAATATGGCTTAAAGTAAATAATGCTATACAATTGATATGATGGAAAATGAGTAATTGCATGTTTTAGATTACTTACTTATTTCTCAGTAGTTAAAGAAACATAAAAGCTGTGTAGAAACACTTTCAAAAATACAAAACACTTAGAAATATATTAACCATAACTCAATCCACATATTTATCTAATTATTTTTGTCAGTTTACAATATGTAGTCTTATCAATTGCATCGTCACTATGCAAATTGCAAATTTCAGTGAATTACTTAAATTAATCTTGACTCTCTTAAGGTCACTGTTTGTGCCTGGTACTCATAAATCCTCCAACAAGTCCTTATAAGGAGAGGAAAGATTGCGAAATGATTATGCTCTATTGGGAGGCCTCATTTCTCTCTCTCTTTCCAGTTTTCTGGTGACTGTATGCACCGTCCAGAAATTAAAAGGAAAAAAAAAAGAGAGAGAGAGGAAGAGTTTGGTGATATTAAAGAATTCATTTTATGATAATAATAAAAGCTTACATTTGTTGTTAATTTATGCCAGTTACTGGGCTAAGGTACTTCATTTAATCCTCAATCTTTTGTTGCAAATGAGAAAATCTATGATATTTTAAATCAGTATCTTGTCCAAGATCCAACTGCTTGTAATGGACATAAATGGAACTTAATGTAGGTATTCTCACTCAGATTCAGAAAGCTTACATCTTATGTAACATTTCCCTACAAAGATTATATAAAGACATTATTGACAATGCAATATAATGATAATTACTTACAGCTCCTGATGGAAAAATGGAGATGTATATAATGAAAATAAGTAAAGTATAAATGGAGAAGTAGACACAATGGAAACAATAAAGAAAACCAGTGTGGAAAACATTAATTTTCTAAAATTCTAAACTATGCTCTGATTCACGCTGAAGATGTGTGAACATTTTTCCTGTAAGTCTGGAATTCTTACAATTTGAAGTTACATAAATGCTGAGCCTTTTTATGTAATTCTGGAACTGAGTACATCATATATTTCACAGTGGGATTTTCCTGCATGAAAAAATCTATATTATTCTAGGTCAATTATTGATTGTGGTAAGCATTCCCTCTTCAGCAAAACATTCTCGAATTTTTTTATTTATTAAAAATTATTTCCTTAACAGTATTTATTATGATTATTATGATTATGATGATGATTATTATTTTAATTTGCTATTGGGTATGTGTGCTCACCAGAGAGAGAAAGTGAGAAAGCAAGACGCCATGTCCAGAAATTTAATATAGTCTAAACTAATTTTATGTTTTCTATCATATAGTCTATGCTCTAGATATTTACCCCCAATGTATCTAAAGTCACCGTGTTACTCAGACCTGGGGATTCAGTCTGAGAAATACATTTTGAGGTAATTTAATTATGGTACAAACATCACAGAGTATACTTATACGAACCTAACCTCGTGCACATCTAGGCTCTATGAGGTGACTTCATAAAGTTAGTGGAAAATGGAATAAACGTATGAGTTTGTTTCAGTGCAAACAATTCTTGAAAGCTAGGTACAGTTTATTCATTATATGCATTTCTAGGAACTTCTTGATACCTCCCCCATACAGTGTAACCTATTAGTCTTTATGGGACTACCGTTGAGCATGCAATTTATCCCTGACCAAACACTGTCACATACCACATGACTACCTAGAGAGGTTTTTCACATTTGCCTGAAACATAATCAAGATATGCTGTATTGGCAATGTTCATAATACCGAAAGTCATAAAAAACTGAAGACAACTCTCAAATAACTTAGAAAATGGAGAGTACATGTAAACAAGTTGACTGGGTTATAGAATATTATAGCACAGTAAGCACAACAGGTGACAAGGCAATACAGATTTCAAAATAACCTGCAGAAAAGACTTCCAATGTGCACATCAAGAAATGTAACGAATGTTGGAGAGAGCAGATATGTTTATTTCCCTGATTTTTTTATTGCATTTGATACACATGCTTTATATCCACCATAAACTGTATCCCACCAAAATGTACAAATATTATACATAAACTCAAACTAACAATAAAATACTATTTTTAAAAAGAGCATAGGAGAAGGAAAACTGTAGGCTGTGAATATATTGGGTTGTCAGGAAATTCATGATGCATTTTTGTGCAGAAAAAAAATAATATATGTCATGACTTTTCCGACAACTTAATGGTTACAAGGATGAAACACGAAAATTGTATCTAGAGGGGAATATTAGATCTAGTGATTTTTCAGTTTCTGTTTGCTTTGCTCAAATTCATTTTATTTTTAGATAAAAAATAATGCAAGGTTGCTTTTCAGTAGAGGAGACTTTTGTGTTGGGGAAAAACTAGGGTGCAGGCAAGAGAAGACTAATTGACGGAGCGTTATCTCAGAGTGTACAGGAAACGACAGAAGCAGTGCACACATCGAGGGAAGGCCATACATAGATCATGGATTTTTCTTACAATTTCAAGTTACATAAAAGCTGAGCCTTGTCATGTAATTCTGGAACTGAATACATCATATATTTCACAGTGGGATTTTTCTGCATGAAAAAATATTATTCTAGGTCAATTATTGATTGTAGGTAAGCATTCTCTCTTCAGCAAAATATTCTAGAATAGTTTCTTTTTTATTTATTAAAAATTACTTCCTTAACAGTTTATTATTACTATTATTATTATTATAACAGTAATATGAGGGAAGCTAGATTTATGGGTATCACTGACCTTAGTGCTAGTTAGATTAGTAAATATGATGACAGGAGAATGTGTAAACCCTTTTCTTTTGAATAATTTCTGCTATAGGGTACATGTGCTCATTGAAGAGACAGAGACACAAGGTGAGAAATTATCCCCCCACAGGAGGGATGGCCACAATACAATCCCTTGTTCATTCTCCTCTTGGGATCTTGGTCATGCATGCACACGTGCTTGGTGTGAGTTTTAAGCTGCCAGGTCCAGGACTCCAACTGCAGTTGACTGTATGGGAGTCCAGCTATGTAACCATTACACCATCTACTACTCCCTGAAAACTCTTTCCTGATTGTTCTTATTTTAGAACTAATTAGAGAAGTAAGATTACCTGATGTGCAAAGGGAAATTAGAAATTTAAGAAAGTAGAAACATGTAAAATAAGTGTCTGACAATACATTATAAAATCACATGAACTATTTGAACTTATTTTGGATAAAATCTTGTTCTAATTTTTCTAGAATATGATATTGAGACTGGGATATTGCAATTATGAACTTTCAAATGTGTCAACACATTAGATACACATTTAAAAAGTGTAGTAGATTTTTTAATTGCCTCACCAAATTTTTTCTCATTGTGTAGGATCCAGGAAGTCTGAAGTGAGCTACTATAAGTGAAGATAAAAAGTATGGCTCTCAGGCAAGCCCCACAGCCTAGTGGTTAAGGGATCCGAATCCTATGTGGCTCATCCTGGTTAAAATCCCTACTCCAATGACTAAAGCATATCAGACAAATGTGTGTGCATGCTCCAATCCCAATGAGACGAAGAAAGGGAGGAAAAAGAATTGCAATGTCTCAAAACATCATTGAGGAGTTCTCTCTCTCTCTCCTCTCTCTCCCTCTCTTTCTCCCTCTCCCTCTCTCTCTCTTTCTTCCTTTTACACAGTAGTACATCCATATACTGACAATTTAAAATATATATGTAAATATATATGTGAACCTTTTATGGTTCTGAGCCATTGTGGATCACTTCAAACTTCTTGCCACAATAATTAATCTAGTTATAGACACATTTCTTATAATAAATACATTTTTTAGAGGTTTTTGCTATAGGGAATGTGCACTCACCAGAAAGACAGAGACAGAGAGGCAGAAAGCGAGAAATCACCACCCTGAGGGGATGGCCATGCCACAATCTCTTCTCCATTCTCCTCTCGGGATCTTGGGCACGTACGCACATGAGCCCAGCGTGAGTTTAAGCCACTGGGTCCAGGACTCAAACTGCGGTTGACTATATGGGAGTCCAGCCACATAGCCGTTACACTAACTACTGGTCCCAATAAATACAATTTTTTTCAAGACAATTAATGGAAGTTAGTTCAAAAACAACATAATAAGTAGCATTTTTAAAAGGCTACACAGCAACAATCTATCCCCACGAGATGCAAACAAGGATGCAAGTACCCCGATTTAAGGCAGTACTGATTACTATGCTATAATTTAACAGAATTCTTGAGGGCCAGCAGTGGTGAGGTGGTGAGGGCGACTGAATCCTACATGGCTGACCACATGGTTCAAGTCCTGGATTCAGCAGCTTGAGAAACACACCAAACACATGTGTGTGCATGCTCAATATTCTGACAGGAGGGAAAAATGGAGGCGAAGGGATTGTGCCATGACCATACCCGATGGCGAGTGCTTTCTCACGTTCTCTCTCTCCTGCTCTTTTTCTCTCTCTGGCGAGCACAGGCACTCTCCAGCAAATTAAAAATCATAGTATTTGATATGTGTTACTATAAATAACAATATCAAGGCAAAGATGACATCAAAAGAAATACAAAAAAGGAAAACAAATCACAGAGAAGTGGAGAGAGTCCCCTTCAAAGTTCTGTGTGTGTGTGTGTGTTTGTGTGTGTGTGTGTTTGTTATTTCTAACATAGCTACCTCAGATGAAATGATCACAGCTCTAGCAATGTCTTTTTGTTTTTTGAAGAGAGATTTTTGTTGTAGGGTGCATGTGCTCACCGGAAAAACAGAGAGACACAGAGAGACAGAAAGCGAGAAATCACCCCATGGGGGAATAGCCAGGCCACAATATCTTCTCTTCCCTTCTCCTCTCGAAATTTTGAAAAGGCTCGCACATGCACCTGACTGAGTTTTAAGCTGCTGTGTCTGGGACTAGAACCGCCGTTGACTACATGGGAGTCCAGAGAAGTAATCGTTATGTCATCTGCTAGTCCTGCTAACAAAATTTTGATGACAAACTTGTGAATGCCCTGAACCTGCATTACCTACTAAAGCTGGTCCTTTATTACTTTATAACGTACCCATACCAAATATGAGAGAGAATATGGTTTACTGATTTATTTTACTTATTTATTTATTTATTTATTTATTTATTTATTTATTTATTTATTTATATATTTTGGTCATAGTGCATGTGCACTAGCCAGAAAAATGGAGAAAGACAGAGAGAAGGAAAGTGAGAAATCACCCTCTGCCCCCGGGGAGAATGACCACATCACAATCCCTTTTCCATTCTCCTCTGGGGATTTTAGGCATGCATGCATGTGTTCTGGCATGATTTTTAAGCTGCTGGACCTGGGGCTTGATCCTAGATTCTTGGCCATGTGGGCATCCAGGACCTTATTCATCTCACCACCTGCTGACCCCATGTGTACTGATGTTTTAAATTTCTATATTTTGATATCTGTCACATGGCCATAGATAATTAATACACTGATGCATATATGCACACCCAAAATTTTCAGAAAAGTATTTTATTACTTTGGATCATGGATTAAAGCAGTACCCATTTCTTTCTGTTTCTCCTTTTGTGTGCTAAGAAAAAAAAAAGCCAGCTAGAATCTCATTTCTATCTCATTGTGTGCTAAGGGAAATTGTGAATACTAACACTTTGTGGAAGACAAATTACAAATATCAGAGTAAGCATATTGACAATAACAAAATAATGTGTAGAAGCTCCAGGGAGTTAGAAACGCTCACCTTACACTAATGAGTTTTTATATTGTTAGATGCAGCTGTTAACAAAAAATAATTTCAGAGTGAAAAGCAACAAAGAATATGTTCATAAAATCTCAATTTAATTTCCATCACCTAAAGTTAATGGTTGGATTAAATTTGAAATTTACATATTCTAATCTTTGAATATGTTTCTATGAAAGTCAAAAAGAAACCCAAAAACGAGAACTTGTCAATTAATAAAGAAGACAGAAACACTGGCTTCTGAACTCAGTTATGTATATAAGCTTTACAGAGAAAAAGTGAAATAGATGCAAACATTCATACAACATGTAATTGTTGTCTCATATATAAAATGAAAAGTTATAATAAAACTGTTCACATTCATTGCAAGTTTGAATACAATGTTACTTCCCAACTTTAATTTCTTTAGAAGTATGTCTATCATGCAAGCAAAAAATGAGAGTCCCATCCCTACTATGCCAAGTAGAATAAATTCTCACATCTTGTAACAAAAAAAGAGGATATTTTAAATAGAATAGATAATATATAGTTCATTAATTACTTAGTTGTGTAATAAAGATGAAGTTATCAAACAGGTAAGGCAGATGGAAAAATGATAGGCAAAGAATATTCATGTATTTAACAAAATGTTATTAAACCCAATTCTATGTACCAGAAAACTAAAAATGGAAATGCTATGATAAACCAAGATAACTTAAATTTGATTCCTAAATATGCAACTGTCACAACCTAGTAGAGGTGATAAGTATTGCAATAAAGTGTGTTAAGTGCTATATTTAATATATGCATAGACTTAGGCTATAGAAGGAAAGGAACCAAAAAATTTGCCAAATAAACTGAGAGAGATTTCACAGATATATTTAAAATAGCTTTTAAAGTAAATATTTACAAAGCAGAATGAAAAGAGGGCACTGAGAGATGAAAGGCCACCAAAATTATTTTGAAAACATGACCTGTTTGGGGCTGTGACTGAGCATACTGCACATTTTTCAGAGGAATAAGTTAAAAGCAGTTTTATTGAGAAAAGCCATAAAAACCATACGCAGAATTATTTTTTACCCAATCACGAAATACATGTGTATATCCGTGTGCATGTATGTGTTGTGAGATTAGGACTAAATGAAGCTATGGCTTAAATCAAAGCATGGTTAAAAATATTTTTTTAATCTTAACTTCTATTAGAATTATATAAGGCAGGGCCAACAGGTGGTGTGGTGGTTAACGGCACTGCGGTTTGAATCCCAGACCTGGCAGCTTGCTTTCTAACTTTCCCTCTTTCTCTCTCTCTCTCTCACTCTGTCCCTCTCTGGTCAAATTAAATAAATAAATAAATAAATAAAGCTAAATATTTTTTTTTTTAAAAGAGAATTAAAATTACATAAGGCAATGTTTTTTTGTTTGTTGGTTTTTGTTTTTGCCATAGGGCACATGTGCACACTGGAGAGAGACAGAGACCATGAGAGAGAAGGTTGATGTCACCCACAGGGGGATGGCCACTTCGCAATTCACTCTCCATTCTCCTCCTGGGATTCTGGGCATGCACATGTGACTGACATAAGTTTCAAGATGCCAGGTCTGTTACCTCAACTAGCCATGTGAGAGTCCAGCACGTCAGCCATCACAGCACCTGCTGGCCCAAGGCAATGGTCTTTGAACTTCAGCGCGCATGAGAATTCATGGAGGTTCTGATCAATCTGGGTTTCCGGGCCACAACCATGGAAATTGTGATTCAGTAGATCTGGAATGGGGCTTGATGATCTGCATTATTAAGTTTCAAGGAACACATTTTGAGAACAACTTATTTGGAATTTAAAATGCTCAAGTTCTTTTCCAGAAAAATTTGAATCTAAGTACATTGTGATGAACATCGGGTATGGTACTCACAATGTTTCAGAAATGTGTAGTCAGGCTTGAAATCTGCATATTGCTAAAGATTAGTCAGACGTAGGTGTGGATAATGTAAGCATATGGAACTGAGATGATGAATTTTATATGTTGACTTGACTTGGCCATGAGCTGTCCAGATATTTGGCCACATATTATTCCAAGTATTTGCCTTAGAGTGATTTTGCATGAGTATGATACTCGAATTGGCAGACTGAGTAAAGCAGATTGTCCTCCATAGTGTGGGTGAGCCTCTTCCAATTAGTTGAAAGCCTCGATAAATAAAAATATTTACTCCATGTTAAGAATTCTCCTGCCTCTTGGCTTGCAGATAGGAACCTCAGCCTCCTGGTTCTATAGCAGCCAGCCAGAATTTCAGATTCAAAGTGGGATGCTAGATCTTGGAATTTTGTATTTTTCTATTTCCATAATCACACGAACCAATTTCTTATAGTAACCTTCTTTCCATGCTCTCTGCCTCTCTATCTCTCTATGAATATATCTATTTAACTATACACACACAGAGACATACACACACACACACACACACACACTCCAAACCTATTGTTTCTTCATTTCTTTTTCTTCTTTTTAGTTTCGCTATAGGGTATACACACTTGTCAGAGAGAGAGAGAAGAAACATGACAAATTAAAGCCCACGGGAGATGGCCACACTGCAATCCCTTTTCCTCCACTCTCCTCTCAGGATGTTGGGAATGTACACACATACACCCAGCACAGTTCTTAAACCAGGACTCAACAACAAAGCTGGTCATATGAGATCCAGTGCCTTAACTCCTCTGTCACCTACTGGCCCAACACACAACCTATTGTTTCTACTTCTCCAGAGAATCTTAAGACACTAATGCAGGTACATTTTGAATTAACGGAATATGCTAACTAATCTTTACCCATTCTTTACCTCAAGAATGAATCCATACATGATCCTTTCTGACACAATCACTAATTCTCTTAAATTGACATGGTTTTGTGTTTCTCTAGTCCCTAAAAAATTCCTGTTGCTACAGTAATTTCTTTTTTTATATTTTGTATTTCAATTTATTTTATACATTCAATCACATATGTCATTTAGCTAGCAAAGTGAAAATTCAAACATGTATACATTTTTCACCAATTCAGTTGAGGATATTATACACATTATCTTCAACAGATAATAACCTATTTCTTTGTCCCATGAATGCCTTGCCTTTCTATTTTTCTTCTCAATATTTTTCCTCGGACTCTCCTCCTCCACCCACCCTCTTCACACACTGTATCTGGTATTTATAAACATTTTCTGTGTTTCTATATCCTCTAGTCATTCAGTTTCATCTATAGAGTGCGGACAGTCAGTATATATTAAGTGGAGACGTACAATGTCTCTCCTTCATAACCTGGCTTGTTTCACTCAGCAGTAAATCTTCCATATTTATCCACTTTCTGTCAAAAGCCAGGGTCTTTTTTTAATGGCTTAGTAGTATTCCATAGAGTATATGTGCCACAGTTTTTCAATCCATTCATCTGTTCATGGGCATTTGGGTTGATTCCATGTTTTAGCAATTGTGAATAATGCCACAATGAACATTGATGTACAAGTACTTTTCTGACTAAGGAGCCTTCTGTCCTTTGAGTAGATACCAAGGACTGGGATTGCTGGATCATATGGTAGTTCTATTTGTAGATCTTTAAGGAATCTCCATATTGTTCTCCATAGAGGTTGGACCAATTTACATCCCCACCAGCAGTGTAAGAGAGTTCGCCTTTCAACACGCTCCTGCCAGCACTTATCATTTTTTTGTTTTTGTTTTCATCTTAGTCATTCTGACTGGGGTTAGGTGGTATCTCATTGTGGTTTTGATCTGTATCTACCATACAATGAGGGATGTTGAGCATTTTTAATATGTCTTTTGGCTATTCATATGTCTTCTTTAGAGAGTGTTTTTTCAACTCATTCTCCCATCTTTAATAGGGTTGGTCATCTTTCTTCAGGATAGCTGCTTGAGTTCCCTGTGTATTCTGGTTATCAGTCCCTTATCTGATGAATAGTTTACAAAAATCTTTTCCCATCCTGAGGGCTGTCAATTCACATTGATTACTGTGTCCTTGGCAGTGCAAAAACTTCTTAATCTGATGTAATCCCCCTTGTCTATTTTTGGAATAATTGACAGTGCTTTGGAGGTCTTATTTAAGAAGTCTTTGCCTATCCCAACATGTCTCGGAGTTTCCTCAGCATTTTCCAGCAGCAATTTTATAGTTTGAGGTCTTAGGTTGAGATTTTTGATCTACTTTGAGTTGATTTTTGTCAATGGTGAGAGGTAGGGGTTCAAATTCATCTTTCTGCAGATGGATATTTAGTTTTTCCAGCATGATTTGCTGAAGAACTTTTCCTTTTTCACTGGATTGACTGGTACCCCTTGTCAAAAATCAGTTGGCTGTACATTTTAAGGGTTTATATCTGGATTTTCCATTCTGTTCCATTGGTCTATGTGCCTCTTTTTGTGCCAGTAACATGTTCTTTTGACTACCGCCATTTTGTAATGTATTTTGAGGTTAGGTCATGAGATGCCTCCTACTCTCCTTTTTTTTCACAGTATTGCTTGGGTGATACAGAGCCTTTTATGATTCCATACAAATTTGATTTTTTTTCTCATTCTGTAAGAAGGTCTCTGGTAATTTGATGAGATTGCATTAAAATCATGAATTTATTTGGGTAAAATTGAGATTTCCACTGTCTCTGTCGCTCTCTGGTGAGTGCATGCACCCTAAAGCAAAAACTGCTTAAATTAAAAAAAGAAAAGGATTATACAGCATTACCAGGGATGCAAGGGAGCTTCAACATATGCAAAACCATAAATGGTTTTGTAATATATCATCTTATAATGTAATAAATGTTATATATCATATTAATAGAAAGGATGATGAAACCGTATGACATATCAATAGATACAGGAAAAAAAATGGATAAAATACTACATTCCCTTCATGATTAGGATTCTCAGAAAAATTAGCATAGAAGGGACTTTTCTCTACACGTCAAAAGCCATATATGTTGGTAAAAGTTGAAAGCTTTTCTGCTAAAAACTGTAACAAGACAAGGATGCCCACTTTCTCCACTCCTTTACAATAAAGTACTGGAAGTCCTCGCTAATACAATCAGAAAACAGAATAAAATAAAAAGCATTCAAATAGGAAAAGAAGAGGTAATATTATCTCTATTTGCAGATGACATGATTGTATACATAGAAGACCCAATGGAATCCATGAAAAAATTTCTGGAAGTAATAAAGGAATACTTTAAAGTTGCAGGATACAAAACCAACATACAGAAATCTATAGCATTTCTATATACAAATAGCAGGCAGACTGAGAAAAGATCTGAAAAAAGTATTCCATTTAAGACTTTGCTGACAACCCAGGAATAAATCTAATCAAAGAAGTCAAAGATCTTCACAAGGAAAACTATTAGAAGCTGAATAAAGAAATTGAAAATGACAAAAAAAGGGGAAGGACATCCCATGTTCCTGGATTGGAAGAAGTAATATAATCAAAATAGCAATTCTGTCTAAATTAATCTACATATTTAATGCAATCACAATCAAAGTGCCAGAGACATTCTTTACAGATCTAGAAAAGACAATCATACAATTTGTCTGGAATCATAAAAGACATCATATTGCCAAAGCAATCCTGCATAAGAAGAGCAGAGTTGGCAGCATCTCACTCCCTGACTCAAAAATATAATACACACCAGTGATAAACAAAACGGCATGGTATTGGCACAGAATCAGACAGGAGGAATGATAGAACAGAATAGAGACCCCAGAAATAAACTTCCAAACATACAGTCAACTGATTTGTGACAAAGGGTATTAGCTACAGTAATTTTCAACGATGCAATTGTCTCTTGACCTTTTTTCTGCATTAAACTAAAATTTTTCACAGGCAATACAATATCCTCAGTAGCCCAACTGCCTAAAATCTCATACTGCCTAGCAAAATTTTTTATTAATGTACTCTGTATGAATTTATGAAAACATATTTTAGAATGGAGCTAATTAAGTACACCATAGCTAATTAAGTACACTGTAGCAAAGGGCTGATAGGGTAGCTAAGAAAATGGAACAAAAAATGATTAGCATTGTTAAATATCACAAATAAGTCAGGAAAAGAGATGAAAAGTACTGATTAGTTTTGGATATTAGGTCACTGGTGACCATATTGTAGACTCTAAAGAGCAAAAGAAATAAAAAATACATTAACTAGGAAGTACATAAAAGGAAAACCTAGGCATAGCATATAAGTTTGAAAGTTTATTATCTGGTATGAACAAGTTCTCCTGTCTCAGCCCATTTTCTGTTGTTATAAGAGAATATTCAAGACTGGGTAATTTATAAACAATAGATTATTTGGTTTACGGTTCTGGAGGCTAGAACATCCAAGAGCACAGCCACAGCATCTGGTGCAATCCCATTGCAGAGGCAGTACAAAGGAGCCCAGTGGATGGAGAAAGAAGGGGGCTGAGGTTTCCCCCTCATCAGGAGGCCTCTTTGATGATAATTAACCCACTCCCAAGATAATAGACTATTTTTTTCATGAAGACAGAACCCTCTTGATGTAATTCCTTTTTAAAGGCACCACCTCTCAATACGATCATAATAACTATTAAATTTCAACATGAGTTTTGAAGACTACATCAAAATATAGTATTAAGATACCATATTTATATAATAAATATAAATAAATAAAATAAAAATATTTCCTCCCATGGAAAGCTGTTTCCTGAAAATGGCAGCATAAAATTCCTGTTTCTTGGCTATTCATTAAAATAGTACTCTAGGTACTATGGTTAAAGAATATTGGGGATCTAATTAAAGCTCCAAGTCAGTTAATTGCTCTTAAATACAAAAAGCATTTGGGCAGACCTGACCCAACCTGGTGAATCCACTGAAATCTACAAACCTTTTTTAGCTGATGGCAGGAGTATGTATATGTGTGTGTTGTGTGTGTATGTGTGTGTGTGTGTGTGTGTGTGTGTATGAGATTCAAAGCATGAGCAGGGTCCATGTTTGTTTCCAGAAGGCAACAGTGATGTGAAAAAAAAAAAAAAAAAAAAAAAAAAAAAAAGGATCATAATCTAGGAAAGGAGAGCTGTCACAGCAAGAAGATGGGGTTTCACACTCACATCCTCAGGATAATGGATCCTACCAACAAGAAGAATGAATTTGAAGTCCAATTCTTCCCCCAGTCAACAATTAGAACCCAACTAAGCTGACTTATGACATTAGCCTCATAGAGAACCCAATTGAACCCACCTGGAATTCTGTCCAGCTGAAATCATATGGTTGTCTGCTATCTGACATAGAAGACTGGGACCAGCAGTTAGCGTAATGGCTATGTCGCTGGACTCCCACGTAGTCGACCGTGGTTCGAGTCCTGGACCCGGCGACTTAAACTCACGCCGGGCGCATGTGTGTGCGTGCCCAAGATCCTGGGAGGAGAATGGAGGAGAAGGGATTGCGGCGTGGCCATCCCCCCTGGGGGGTGATTTCCTGCTTTCTATCTCTCTGTCTCTCTCTGTCTGTCTGGCGAGCGCACGCGCCCTATAGCAAAAACCTCTCCAAAAAAAAAAAAAAAGAAGAGTAATATAAAGTATAAAATGGTATATTATGGATCATGTAGAAGGGAGATAGCATACCCATAATTGGATTGTTTCACACATATTTATGTACAAATAAACCGAGAACTGTGATAGGTGATGAGAATATGACTCTCCCTAGTTCCCTGATCAGAGATAACTTATTAACTCTACCTGATGTATAATGTCATCTTTATAATCATGAAAATAAAATGACCTCATAATATAAATTTTTAAAATGAATAGCATAAATCTCTATCAGCTATGATACCTAACCAAGCCTGAACTCAGTTAGCATAAGCTTCCCTAGAACACCATAATGAAATGAGCATCGATCTAGGAACCAAAATACACAGATTCATACATTTTATGAACCTCGGTTTCCTTATCTATGAAAAGAAAATACTATCTGTCATTTCCTGCTCACAGAAATTTTTGTTACAATAACATGTCTGTAAAAAGCATACCGTGTGAACGCAAGATACCAGCAGCAGTATGACAGTCCAGACATACGTGATCTGCCTTTAACATGTGACAGCACAGCTGGACCAAGGGATGGGCAGAAGTCAGAGTTAATTAACTGCTTCCTTGTATCTGAGCCCTACCTATATGTGTACTTGTTCTTCCACTGTAACACCATACTCCATTCTCACACTGAGCCCTTGACGTAAGGTCATTCACCTAAAGAAATGGGCATTTTTTTTCTTTGCCCTTATTCACTCTTAAATTCATCATTGCTTTTTTTACCTAGAAAGGACACTTTTTATTAGCACAAATCCCTAAGTAGGCTAAAAAAGTACCTGAAAATTAATTACTAAATGTAATTCCTTAGAAAAGTTGGCTATTTAGGAACTGTGACATTAAGGTTTAAAATAAAAACTGAAAAGGTATCAACTATATTTCTGAAAGAGAATCTGTTGGAAAGTGCTTTGATAACATGGTTGATGTGGAGGCTGTAAAGATCATCAAAATTAAGAAGGAGCCAAATCCTAACACAGATACATACATTCATCCAGACATCCATAAAGACAAGAGGTTATGTAGAAGGGGATCCCTGCACCCGTATCTGATAACAAAATTATCACCAAAAAACTCTGCCAGAAACACCGCCTTCCATAGATTCCAGTGCAACCTTATACAAAAAAATACCTCCAGGAGGACATGTGCCCAGAAACTACCTGTTCAACACCGGATCAATGCCACCCTCGTTATTCATCTTCGTAGTCAGGGATAATTGGTTAAGGACAATTTATGTAACCTTCCTCATTTTACATTCAAAAATACTTTCCTTTCTCTGCCTCCCTAATACACACATGGTTGCCATGGCACGTGAGATTCATATGCGATATTTCTGGTTATTCTCAGGTAAACTCACTGTCTTTGGAGAATCTCTTTCTGCTGTTATTTAGGTTTGACAAGATTAAGGCTTCTAAGCAATTGTATGTGAGAGGGCTCCCAACAATTTTATCAGGTACATAGTCCAAGCAACCAGTACATAAATGTTCTCTTTTCTAAATATAGTTTCCCAATAGGGCTATAAAATCTGAACTAATGATCATAGTTTCTGTACACCTGTTTATAACTGGGGCTAAATTATATTTTAGTAATAATCATGGTGGTGGTTTGCTAGACTTTTTTATTACTATGTATAAAATTTAAGAAGTTACAATTTACTATACTATTTTACTTAGTAGATTTGTACTAATTCAATTCTTAAAGAAAGCACTAGCAAGTAGTAAAATATTTTTTACCTAGTGAGTATATAATTAAGATGTTTTTATCCAATATATTCATCTCTTGATTGTTTCACTTTTAACTGATTTTTAATGATTCCCTATTACCTAAAACCTCTTATGTGTACTTAGATGACTGAAGACACAGTATTACACACCTTCTCTGGGTGTTTTGAAAATGAAAATTAACTAGAATGGTCACGAAAGAGCCCGCTTACAGATTCTTTATACCACCCATTTAAAAGTAATTATCTGTTGGTTATAATGTGTATGATGATATCTTTAACTGTACTAATATACAGTGTATTCATTCTAGGAAAATTCATTTTGCATGCTGTAAGGTAATTGAGTGTATAAAGAAATAAATTTTTTTAAAATGTGATAAAAAGTAATGGGTGAATGCTTATTTACAAAGATAATACTATTTTGAAGAATAATCTAAATGGAAGACATTTGAATTGAGTTAACAGGTGCAAAAAACATGATGAAATCTGGGCAATATAGAGAAGACTAGAGCAGCCTACTAACTGGTTTGTGACAAAGGGAAATATGTAAGAGTGTATATCATAACGAGCTATCACCTCAGGCCCACTGGCATGGCTGTGACTAAAAAGATAAAGAGAGGTGTTATTCACAATGTTTAGAACTGTGAATTCCACTGCTGATGGGCATGTAAAAAGGTACAGCAGGTTAGCAAATGGTTAGACATAAAATTTCCATATAATCCAGGAATTCCACAATTAGGTACAGACAGACCGAGAGAAAGGAAAACATGTGCACACAAATACTTTTGCATAAATGCTGATAGCAATATTATTCATATGAAGAAAAGAAAAATGGAAACCACACACATGCCTATCATGTGACAAATGGATAAATAAAAAGTAATATAGCAGGGCCAGCAGGTAACTTAGTGGTTAAGGCACTGAACTCTCACATGACTGACTGCAGCTCAAGTCCCAGAACTGGTGGCTTGCTTTCTCAATTTCTCTCACTCTCTCTCTCTCTCATGGGGACATGTGCCCAATAGCAAATTGAAAAAAAAAAAAAATTAAATGAAATAATTCTAAAAAAAGTAATATATCTATGAGGCAGAATGTTTTTTGGCAATGAAAAGAAATGAAATACTGATGACACCTATTAAAGCATTATGAATAAACTTTTAAAAATTTTATGAAGTAAAATAATTTGGTTACGAAGGATCTTAAATTGTAAAATTCTTTTATATAAAAGAACTACAATAGGAAAAATAATAGAAATAGAAAGTAGATTTATGGATTCCTGCAATGGGATAGAGGAGACAGACAAGGCAGGGGGTGATAACTATGGGCTACAGGATCCCTGGAGTAATAAAAATGTTATCAAATTTATTATGGTAATGGGGGCACAAATCTTTTTTTTTTTTTTTTTTTTTTTTAATCATGCACTTGTCGAGAGAGACAGAGAGAGAGAGTGAGATGGAATCGATGCCGCAATCCTCCAGTCTCCATAGGTTTTTGCCATAGGGCGGGCGCCACCACACCCTGGGGGCACAAATCTTTGAATATACTAAAAGTCTTTTAATTATACACTTTAAAAGAGTGAATTGTATACTATTTGAATTATATCTCAGTAACTGTTTAAATATTTTTAATGTCAAACACTCTTGGAGGACAAAGAGCATAATTTCATTTTATATAGCACTATTTTTGTGTGTGAATTATTTCTAATCTCGAATAAATGTGTGGTTTTCTCATGAATATATTGATTCTTCCTTAAGTGTATATATAATTTCTTCATAAAACTCTAAATTGGGGATAATCGGTACCTTTAGTTTATTTCCCAATATGCAAAGGAATACTTTATTGTTATGACAGTGTACCCATTTTCTTAGAGTTTTAATCTAATTTCATTTAAGCACAATCATATCCACCTTTTTGAACTCAGATACAATTATTGATATTTATGCTTGGTTTTCTGAACTTAAGTATTTCCCACAAAGCTATATCCTGGATGGGAATGGAGCAAGACTCATCCTCAACTTTACATTATATATATGACTTGAAGATGGCTTACACCAGCTGTTGAAATTCTGAGAGTAATTCTTTCACTATAAGTTTTGTAAGTGTTCATTGATGCTTAATCAGGGATGTTATACTGATAAAATTATCTAAGCTAAGTATATATTTTAATTTCTTGTTCTTCTGAACTACTTCGACTGAGGTACCCTTCTAATTCTTGATGAGTTAAGTAAGGTGTAAGTGTATGAAAAAGCAAGTCTTACAATAGGGAAGAAACCAAACACTCATTACTTGAGTCAGGACTAGAAGAGCTTTGATGTCAGTTTTCCACTACTATCCTGGTATTAAAGTAAGGGGAAAGGAGTAAGATTAATTCACTGTATCTGATAATGACTAATTGCATCTAAACACTGTGCTTTCTGCTAGATTCTGACATCAAAAGTAAAAATGGTGGGAATCCCAGTTTCAAGGAGATCTCAACAGAAGTCTTTATGTACAAGTTACGTCTCTTCCTAGGATACATACAGAAAATAATTTACCATTTTCTGAAGCAGCAACTGTGATGTTATACCATGGAGTTTCTTCTCTGTCAAGAATCTTTGTTGTCTTAATGGTTCCAGTGTTGGCATCAATGTTGAAAAATCTGTCATCTTCAGCATTGTAGTTGATAAAGTATCTAGAAAAAAATAAAACACATTTTTTAATTTCATACCACAATGAGAAAGTACAACTCAACCAAGGTAGTTATTCAATCAAATATACTTAAATGAACGTACACATTTAATTTCTATATTTGACTCAAGATTTGCATGACAATTCTGTATTTATGTATAACTTACATCAATTATTTTTAACCTATCAGTCTTTAATTATTGCTCAGTGAAATTACTCATTCAAAAAATAGTTTAAAAATCCTTCCTAAATTCCATGAATAAAATCATACAATAGAAACACATCGATTAAAAAGAGAGGAAAAAAAGACAAAAACAGAAATGAAATGAAACCAAAAATGCTGTAAATACAAGAAAAAATAGGATTATAGATCAGTTTATTGAGTTGTCAAGAAAGTCATGACATATTTTATTTTTTTATTTATTTATTTTTTTGGAGAGGTTTTTCGCTATAGGGCGTGTGCGCTCGCCAGACAGACAGAGAGAGACATAGAGACAGAAAGCGAGAAATCACCCCCCAGGGGGGATGGTCACGCCGCAATCCCTTCTCCTCCATTCTCCTCTCGGGATCTTGGGCACGCACGCACACGCGCCTGGCATGAGTTGCAAGCCACCGGGTCCAGGACGCGAACCGCGGTCGACTACGTGGGAGTCCAGCAACATAGCCATTACGCTAACTGCTGGTTCCCTTTTTTTTTTTTTTTTTTTGGACACATTTTTAAATAGAAAAACACATCACCACTTTCCTGATGACCTAGTAATTTGGAGTTCTATTACAGCTGAGATTAGAAGATAAATATAAAATGAAAAGCAGAACATATTTATTACCATTGTATCTCCATCATTTTCCTTGACTAAATCCTTGTTTAGTCAAGGGGTGAGAACAAACACAATCAAGGTGGCTGTGTGATGGGCCACAGTCTCTCTCTCAGCTTCTGTGGTTGTACAGGGTTTTCTCACTGGGTTTGGCCTCCAGCTTCCTTTGGCAATAAAATGAGTTTAAAGTGATGGTGTCATGTCTTGGGCCTTTGTTTTATGGATTTTACAGGTTTATCTCATGCTCTGCTATTGTCACTTGTCCCAGCAGGAGTAACAAAAACTTGTCCCAGTTAAGACTTCCCATACTAGAGCAGAGCTGCTTAGTAAATGTATTGATGCACAATCGTGCATACTAATGAGAAACAGGTAGAAAGCAAAGGCCAGTCTAGTTCAGCTGATCCTAAGTAACACACACACACACACACACACGCACACACGCATGCACGCACGCATACACTATAGTTATTTATGGTTTTCTTATCCCTGAGTTCTTAGATTGTACATAACTCAGTAATAGCTAGCTAACATGCATATGAATAAACAGCCTGTAAGCAGCCCTCATGTGTTCTAGTAATGTTTGAAGCTCTTTCTAGAATTATTTAAGGACAGAAATGTTCTCTTCTCTCGTAAAACCACTAATACTTTTTCCTTAAGCTAGATAATATTTCTTCTAAACTTGGAAGAAAAAAAAAAATGAACTGATGTCTCAATCTCTGGGGCACAGCAGTAACACAAGTCCCCTGCAAAGCTAGAACCCAAATGACAGGTTCAAATTTCTGAGTTGGCGACTGAGGCAGATGGCCAGCAGTTAGAACCAACAGGCCTGGCAGCACACGGATTTTACCTTTCTCGAAAATCAATGGAAAAACTTTTTTTTTTTTTTCTTTGATATCTGCTACAGGGTACGTGCACTCATTGGAGAGATGGAGAGAGAGGGAAATGGAGAACTCACCTCCTCCAGAGGGGATGGCCATACCATAGTCCCTTTTTTATTCTCCTATTGGGATTTTGGGCACCCATGCACATGCTCCCAGCACGTTTTACAAGCTGCTGGGTCTGGCCATGTGGGATTCAGTAGTCTCAACTACAAGGCTACTGGTTGGCACAAGAAAATACTTTAAATAATGGAAAAAACAAATGTATTTATGTTTTGGAAAATTGCAGTGGCTACTTTGAAGCTTGAATTGTAGGAAATTAAAAACAATGAAAAAATGATGTTATCTTGGACAAAGGTGGAAAAATATAAGGTAATGGGAAAGAGCATGCAAAATATTGCTATATATTTGATATAGCCTATAGAACTTTTTGTTGGAGCGGCATTAGTAAATGGAAGAAGTCACACTGGCTCAATTTGTTTGTGAGTATGTATGTGTGGTCTATGAGGTAGTTGATAGACTCATTTTCTCAGATGGAAAGAAGAGTTAGAAACAGTTTGAGAGAAAACAATGACTTGACGTCAGATGCTTCAGATGTCAGTTATGAAAACATGTGGATATAAAGCAGAAATTAAATATGGGTATGGAGTTCAAGGACACTGTCCAAACAGGCTATATACATTTGATAAATACTAGCATAAGTTTAAAATAATGGGAATAGTACGATATAGAATTGAATCATGTAAGATAAGAGAAAACAGAAGGTTGAGCACTGAACCACCCAACTTTTAGAGTCTAGTAGCCCACTATGTGTCTAAGAGGTGATAACAGGAGAGGGGGACAACTGGGAGAGTGGTGGCATGGAAGCCAAAAAGAGAGAGACTCTCAAGGAAGGAGTGGACCATGGCAGTGCCTTCTGCTATGAGGCTGAGTGAGGTTAGGAAGCATTGATGTGATTTAGGGAGATGGACATTATTCGTTATTTTGGCAAAAGTAATTTTAATAAAATGCAAAAGATTGCAGTTCTATTACAGTCAATTCGACAGTATATGGAATAAGTATATATAAATCCCAGTAGTCATGACAATTTATTGGTACCTTTTCCTGAGTGAAGATCAGAAAAAAAGAAGCCTTTATGTCATCAGGGAGAGGGGTTTGACATTTTTATTTTTCCGATATGAGTAATATAAAGCACTATCTTTGCTGACAGGAATAATTCTTTTGAAAGAGGAGACTTTCTTCTCTATGGCAAAACTCATAAGAAGGCAAAAAGACTGGGTTGAAGAGAACAAATGGAGGAAATGTCTATCTTAGCATGAGGAACATATGAAAAGTTGGGTAAAATAGAAAATAGGTAGATCTATTTGTAGATTTTTGAGGAGTCTCCATATTGTTCTACACAGTGGCTGGACAAATTTACATTCCCATCAGCAGTGTAGGAGAGTTCCCCTTTCACCACACCCCTGCCAGGACTTATCTTTTTTTTTTTTTTTTTTTTTTTTTTTTTTTTTATCTCAGTCATTCTGACAGGGGTTAGGTGGTATCTCATTGTGGTTTGATCTGCATTTCCCTTACAATGAAGGATGTTGAACATTTTTCCATATGCTTTTTGGCTATTCATATATCTTTCTTAGAGTTTTTTTTTCCAACTCATTCTCCCATTTTTTAATTAGGTTGATCATCTTGAGTTCACTGTGTATTCTGGTTATCAGTCCCTTATCTGACACATAGTTCACAAAAATATTTTCCCATTCTGAGGACTGTTGATTCACAATAATTACTGTATCTTTTGCCATACAGAAACTTCTTAATCTGATATAATCCCACTTGTCTATTTTTGGGGTTATTGGCATACATGATTGAATGTATAAAAGAAATTGAAATAAAAATATAAACATATATAGGATAGGTAATTGTGGCGATGGAAACTACAAAACTTGTCATACTTTTTAAAACAGAGTTTAAGTATAATTGCAATATAACTCTATGCTTGTCACAGGCAGGATGCATTAACAAATAAGCAGAACACGTTGCTAAGGTGTAAAATCTTCAAATGGCTTGTAGATACACATACACAAACACGGCAAAAGATACTATTGGTGGAAACCAGCAACTGGCAAAACGGTTACATAGCTGGACTCCCACAAGGCTGACCAGAGTCTGAGTCCTGGACAGAGAGGCTTGAAACTCTCCACTGGGCATATGAGCATGGACGCCCAAGATCCCAAGAGGAGAATGGAAGGGAAAGGATTGTGGAGTGGCCATCCCCCCCAAGATGCATGATTTCTCATTTTCTGTCTCTGGTGAATGCATGTACCCTATAGCAAAAATCTCTTCATAAAAAAAAAAAAAAATAGATACTAATGGTTCTGAAACTACAGAGCATCCCAAGAAATACAGGCACCGTTAGTTAGAAAACACCAGAAAAGAGAATGTATCACTTGTAACTATATGATCAAAAGAAAGATATGTCCCTTGTACATTGTTTTAATAATAACTATAAGTTAATTGAAGAAAGTTCAGCAAGAAAAAAAAAAAAAAACTATCTAAACAAGAAAAGTTACAGAAACCAATCAAGTCCACTCAGGAACACTAAATCCAGACATTGCAGCCATGATACAGAGAAACTGCTTTGCTTTCTTTGACTTGAGTTCTTACAAGGAAAAGACCTTCTGATAATAACCCTTCCCAGAGACCTGATGCTGAGGGTGAGATTGATCTGCCTAGGGTATGTGATAAGTCTTGTTACAGAAGAAAAATAATATATTTTAAAATGTAATCAACTGGCATTCTGACTATGTCATCACCTAAAAGTAGTTGTCATTATCCTGTATTTAAAACAACAACAAAATATACATTTTTAGTTACTCTAAAAAAAATCTGGTTTCTGTAACTGAAAGTTGGGAGACTTAAAATTGGAACATGTTCAACCTCAAAGTTTCCTGCAGCTACTTTCAGGAAAGTTCAGGTTGCTTCCCAGACTTTTGGCTAAGAGGAACTGTAGGAAAGCTCAGATTACACTGCTACCAATACACCGCTAAAATACAGCAGAATATGCCTCGTAGGAAAGAAACACTTGATTACTTCAAAACTGTCATTCAAGAGAACATGCTGCTCTCTTCTCTTTGTAAGCTAAATACAGAATCTAAAACGGTGCAATCTTGCGTCAGAGCAGTCTCCTCTCTTTTAACTGTGTACTTTCTTTCTTTCTTTTTTTTTTTTTTTTTTAAAGAGATTTTTGCTATAGTACATACGTGCTAGCCAGAGAGACAAGAGAGGGAGACAGAAAGCAAGAAATCAATCCCAGGGGAATAGCCACTCCACAGTCCCTTGTCCTCCATTCTCACCTTGGGATTTTGGGCACACATGTATATGCACTTGGCATGAGTTTGAACCCAGGGCTTGAAACATGGTCGACTGTGTGGAAGTCTAGTAAAGTAACCATTATGCATTCCGCTAGTCCCCACACTAGTATTTCTAACTTTAGGTATTACTGTTAGTGGTTTGATATTTTCAGAGAAAATAATATTATTATTTAGAGTTAGAAAAATAAAATCTATGTTTAAATAGTAAGAAAACGGTAGTTAGAATGCTAGGATTGCATCCTCAGATTCCTGCTACTTGCTTCTTAGTTTTCTACATGATCTAGATTTCTTGACAAATTAACAGTTTAAGGGCTAGATATTGGGGGATGTTTGAGTCTAAGGAGTCTTAATCATGAAATTGCAATTGACTTTTGACTCAAGTAGAACTAAAGAGATCTGCTTTACTACCCTAGGATTTCTGGCCAGTCACAGAAATAAAAATCAAAGGGAAAACAGAAATGTGAGAGAAAAGAAACTGTTTTGAAACTATTTTGAGGATCAAATATGAAATCATTCAACACTAATTATTTAAATTAAAAAGTGATATCGGTCTCTAAAACAGTTTGTCAAATAAATCATTTTAAAATAGATGAAAATATTCTCATTAGGATAATTGTCAATAAGATCTATGTGTTTCTGAGCCGGCTCTTTAGTGCAATAGGTAAGCACTGTGCACTGGGACTTGGATCCCATATGGTCAACCGGATGGAATCTCTGCTCCAGCTGCTTGGAAAACATACCAATGCAGGTACGTGCCTGCCCCAAATCCTGACAGGATGGGGAAATGAACGAACGGGATTGCACTTATATTGTACTTAAGAGGTAGCATCTTCCCTTAGAATAAAATATTCTCAAATAATTAAAAGGCATTGACTGAACCATAGCACGTAATTAATACAGTGAGAGAATACACGTATTCTCTTTATAGAAAGGTAGAAGGGATGGATCTAGAGGCTGGGTAGAGAAAGTTAAACTCTGTGCTTTTTTGAAGAGAGAAATGCATAGATGGGGAAAAAAAGGCAAGAGCATTTGGATCATCAAAGCACATTAGCGTGCTCTTGTTTTTTTAAATTACATGAAGAGGTAAAAAAGAAATAATTATGAGGAAGGGAAGGCTTACCCATAAGCAAATTTCCCAACTTAAGACCTGGGAGATTGTCACTAACATCTCCTAGTACGCTGAAAAACACTTTAATTCTTTCCTGTGTGTAAATAAGTTGCAGATACCTGGCCACTTATAGTGTAAAGATCAATTCTAGGGGATTTATTTTTCTAACAGGTTAGCATACACCTACGTGAAAACTGTTTTGAGTAGTAAGGAAATCAGCACAGGTTTAGAAGCCAAGCAAACCTATTAATCACAGCTCTACCATCTACTAGCTCTATGATCAAAAGAAATTTACAATCTCTGGACTGGATTCATAAGCTAAATGCAGATAACATCTATACCACTATTTTATTGCAAGGATTAACTGAAGTAATATATGAAAGGATTATACATTTGAGTAGTAAATGACAGGCCTCAATACATAACACCTATCATTTTATAAATGTTTCCTCGGAAAGTTTTCTTTCTTTCTTTCCCAGAAACCTTGAATTTATTTTGATGAGAAAGTTCCTAAATAGTGCTGTTTTTGTTCTGTCTAGTTCTGTGCTATAAACACAATGGGATCCGAATGAAAGTTACTACTGAATGAACAAGAGTCTCCTTATGAATAATATAAACTACATCCTGTTTCTGAAAAACTCTTTCAAAATTTAATTTTTATTTCCCTCTTCAGTGTATCCAAATTTCATTTGTATGGATTATAAGTCTAACACTCTTTTTCTTTTATATATAGTAACATAAATGTATTGCTTTGCCTCTTAATGAATTAACCAGCCAAGGAATCAACAAATACAATAACCTGTTAATACTTAATGTGAGATTAACTGAGACATTTTATACTAGTCTTTCATCGCCTTTGTAAACATTTTGGTAGAGATAATTGTGGCAATATACCATCATGTCTTATTTATCCAGAACATTTTTACATTTTTTCTTTTTTTTTTATCTCTGGCATATATATATGTGTATATGTATGTATATATATATATTCATTCCAATATCATCCCCCTTTATATGAAACACTAATATTGTGTTTAAAATTGCTTACATTAATTCAGAAAGTAACTTTATTTTAGAATTGCTTATCTTATCTCATTAAAAAATACCTAGATAGGGGCCAGCAGTTAGCATGGTGATTAATGGTGGTTAAGTTTTTGGACTCCCACATGGTCCACTGCAGTTCAAATCCTGGACCTGATGGCTTGCTTTCTTCCTTTCTCTCTCTCTCTGCCTGTGTCTCTCTCTGGTGAGCAAATGTGTCCTATAGCAAATTTTAAAATAATAATAAAAATAAATAAAATATATTTGTATTTCTTACAATATTTAATAGAACTCTGATTTTTAAAATAATTTCATAATATAATAAAATTATCAATAGTAAGTCCTATTTTGTAGATGTCAGATTGGATCTTGAGGGTAAGAAAAGATGTGAGCCAGACAATGGCACACCAGTTAGAAGAAGACGAAGGAAGGAGGAGGAGGAGGAGGAGGAGGAGGAGGAGGAGGAGGAGGAGGAGGGAAGAAGAAGAAGAAAGAGGAGGAGGAGGAAGAAAAGTGATGGTCTGCAATGCTGACCCCCATGAGAGGGTTCCAGATTTGCATCTGGAAATCTCCCTGACTATCCTGCATTTATGTGTGCCCATGATCTAGAGCTGTCTGAAGCAGGGAGTGGATTGTGGCATGGACATCCTTTTGTGAGTATTGTCTTTCTTCCTCTTTCTCTGAAGAAATAAATACTTTAAAAAAAAATAAGCTACCTTGTAGCATATCTAGTTAATACACTGGATCAATCTACAGACATAGGTGGATAAAAGGATTAAAATAAAGAATAAAATGTTGTTAAATATTAAAGGCTATTATAATATGATGATTGTGACACACTCTTGTAATCCTGTCCTCAGTATATAGTCACTATATCCTGTGTATCCTGTGAAATAGGCATAAAGATAATGTTCACGCTCTATGCTACATCTGAAGTGGTATGATGACTGATCAATACAAGAGGTATTAGTCATTTCCTAGGGAGATATGAAAGAAAGCATGATAAAGTGCCAGCTCAGATATGCCCAGTACTTCTTAAGAGCCGTCTAATTGAATAAGTCCCCTATGAAAACCAATTTCACACTGGCAGATAAATGAGCCTATTCATACCACACCCAGCACAAGAGGTCTCCTCACAGAGTTGCCATTATAACAAATAAATATGGGTTATAATTTTATTTCAACAACTGCGCCCTGTTTGCTCATACAACATATGCACCATTTCATATTTCTAGTAAATATGTTTCAAAGCAATAAAGAAAGTGAAAATTAAATGCATTATATGAAATAAGATGAAAGTTCATTATTGAAATGAGTACTTTAGGAACCAGCAAATAGGTAGCCAAGTTATGACCATGTGAACAGTCAATTTCAATCATTATTACCTTTGTTCAAGTATTTTCTTCAACAGAAGCTACTTTAAACACATTATCCAGTTCATCATTGGGCACACAATTTCCCTTTGATTATGTAAGCATAGATGCAAGATGATTATTAGTCATGGTAAAGTGCATTGGAAAAAATCATTTTTCATTTCAATAACAAAATTTCAATCTTTGGAGGCACTTATTATTTTCATTATATGCTGTCCATTTCACCATGAGAGATTAATTTAAAAACTTATGTAATGGGAATCTATTTTTTACAATGATTTACTTGGTGAAGCTTCAGTTGGCTTCAAGTATAGAAAAGCTCTTTCAGTTGTCATACTTTAAATACTTGCAGGTTCTGCATGGGTGTAGCAAGACAAATGTCTTTGAGATTTTGTTCCCCATATAGCTGTCTGTTAACTTTTAGTAACTACGATTAAAATCGTAGGGCTAAAGTTTAATCAATACCCAGCCTGTAGGATATTATGGCTATCTGACCTCTTCTTTAGATGAACAGAAATTCACACACCTGATAGCTCAGATAACCAAAAAACGAATGATTCCATTTGTTAGCTTGAAGGGTGCTATTTATTGTACAAATCATGCATCTAAGAAAAAATTTTTCTGAAAACAATAATAAAGAAGTCATATGTTAAGTAAAAAATCGTGTGTAATGCTTAAGTACTTAAATGGGTGGCACTCCTAACACGTAGATATTTTGAGAAACTTTTTAACTTTCCGAACTAAAACCTCCATTCAGTGAAACAAAAGTAAAGGAGAAAATCCCCTGCATAAGCAATAATGTTTCCTCCTCTCTCTCTCTTTCATTTTTATGCCTCTCACTAGAATGAGAGAACTTTCAATAATCCAGAATTCTAAAAATCGATGAAACTTGTCTTAGACTTGTTTTCATTTCTTAAAAAAGTACATGAAAAATGAGAGCCATATTTTTTAGAATTATTTCATTATTATTACTATTTTTTAATTTGCTTTAGGGTATATGCTCTCACCAGAGAGAGACATACAGAGAAAGGAGAGAGAGAGAAGAAGAGAGAAAGAAAATGAGAAAGAGTCCAGCAGGTTCAGGACTCAAACCATGGTTGACCATGTGGGAGTCTAGAGCCTTAACTACCACAACACCTGCTGGCCCCAAAATGAGAACTATTTGGACATTAGTGCCTACCAGGAGATTTAGAGGGTATGACTAAAGCAGGACTTAGATACTCACTTGAATTAAACGATAAGTCAAATGATTTATGCATGCTCTCCAAAATTATCAGGCTCTCCTGGCAGCAGGTTTATGATTTGCAGTAGTTACCAAAGGAGGATGATCCTAACTATTAAATAAATTTTACTAAAAAATTAAACCATTTGTAGACATTTTCTATATCTTTACTGAAGCATGGATAAGTAGCCACATTCTTGTTTAATCACTATTGGTTACTGGTTCTTAATTCATGTATTTATTCAACTACTAAAGCCGAATCATTCTGTGAGAAATGTAATTGGGGGACTTCATAAACTTATTTTTTCTTATACTATTAGGTCGTCAGGAAGTGATGATACATTTTTGCATAGAAAAAGGAAAAAATACATCAAGACTTTGCCGACAACCTAGTAAGTAAAACAACTTTGGTTTTACAATATTGGGCATTTCTAAAATTAAGGACAATTTTACTCCTAAGATATTAGAATTAAAAAAATCTTCAAGATTCCCTTTTTTGTGTGAATAAAATAAATTTATACAAGGACTAGACCCTGGAACTATGATGATTTTCTGAGTATTTAAAATATTCATTTGCTTCCTAATTTGTGATATTTGATTTTTGCAAATGTACAAATTTTTATTTTTGTTATGTTAGGATATAGATGAGAAGTATCATATTGAGAATTTTTAAAAAGTCAATGTTCTCAGAGTAAAGTAAAATTGGATTTGCCTTCTGAATCTTCCATTATATCTTGAATTAATTTTCTGCATTTTAGTTTATTCATTTGCAGAATGAAACCAAATAATGCAGACTCTTTGAGGGTTTTTATTTTATTTATTTATTAATTTATTTTTGTAGAGGTTTTTGCCTTAGAATGTGTACACTCACCAGAGAGAGAGAAAGACAGAGACAGAGAGACAGAGACAGAGAGACAGAGACAGTGAGAGAGAGAATGAGAAATCACCTCCTGGGGGGATGTCCACACTGCAATCACCTTTCCTACATTCTTTTCTCAGGATTTTCTGCACTCATGCATACATGCCCGGCATGAGTTTCAAGCCATGGGATCTGAACTCAAACCATGGTAGGATCATGTGAGAGTCCAGCGACCTAACTGCTATGCCATGTGTTGGCCCTTCTTTCAGGGTTTTTAAAGGGTTTATGGAACTATGCATAAAGTCCCTAATCAATCGATAACAAGCAATCAACGGCCACTATTTTTCATAGTACCAAGGTATAAAATCAAATTTATAAATGCTCTTACACTTCTCATGACTAAAACACGGTTGCTCATCTCAGTGGAACTAATCTGTGAAATTCCTGTATTCTGTTTCTAGTACATCAGCAAGTAAGTGTAACCTATGGAAATCAAAGTTTTATTCACTGCTGGTAAACAGCCTGGCTCTAATTTTATTTATTCTTCTTAAAAGGTGATGAGTATATTGCTGCAAAATTGTACATCTAGCTTTGAATTGAAAAAAAACAAATCCTAGACATGGCACGCTCTAAGAAATCTAAAGAGTTTCACTAATAGTTTAGAAAATTGAAATACAAAAGACTGAATTCAGGAAGCTTTTCACAAATGCTTGTAAGACTCAAACTCCCTTTCATTACTAATTCTACAAACTTGGAGTTAATTGCGTTCCAGGGCACATTGAGAAGTACATCTTTTCAATGTGCTTTACTTTAATTAGTACAAACATTTGGTCCCTGAGAAAGGTGGAGGTATAAGGCTTGCTTTTGTGTTTGCTAATGTTTTCTATTTTTTATTCACTGTTTGCACCTAGAGGCCCATGTGAATGACACATTTTTATTAAAATCAAGAATAAATATGTAAATTATGGCCCCGAACAGCAGCTATGGAGTCTAATTATTTTAAGGCAGCTTTAGCAGGATTCATGTTAGTTGTCTAACCAAAACACAGCGGAAAGAATAATGCATATGCTAATACATCAATGCTTCCCCATTAGCATTTGGGAGACAATGTGCCAATCATTCTTTTCTCCCAACAACTGGGAGTGTGCATCAGAGGGAGTGTTCAATACATGTCCCCAATACTATGGGGTAATAATTGAGGCAATGGATAGACTCATGAAACAATTAATATACATAGAAAGCAATTGTTTTATTGAATAAATGCATATGTTGAAACGCCTATATGGTGATACATATTCATGAATTATGCACACTGTCACATAACTCCCGAAGGTATCCTTTCTTAATGTTTTTTCTTGAACATGACTGGTACTGCAGTTTCAGTACTCTGCTACTCGGTTTGCTTTACTCTGTGTCAGCGTTTCCCAGCCTGGTAGCATTTGGGGTTGTGGGGCTGTCCTGTGAATTATAGGCTATTTAGCATCATTCCTGGCCTATCCTCCAAAAGAGCAGTTGTTCTCTACCTGCAATGGTCTGGATTCTTGAATCTACATAAATTCAAATATTGAAACCTAATCTGTAGTATGATGGTATTTGGTGATGGGGCCTTTGGGAGGTAATTAGGCAATAAGGGTGGAGCCCTCCTAATGGGATGAGTGCCCTTATACAAAGAAGTCAGGGAGCTAGCATGGTTTCTTCCAACGTGCAAGGAGATGAGAGGTTGGCAGTTAGCAACCTGGAAGACAGCCCTCACCACAACCCAACCATGCCTTGATCTCAGACTCCCAGACTCCAGAACTGTGAGAGATCAATATTTGTTTATAGTTCCCCTTGTCCATGATAATTTGTAATTGCCGCCAGAGTGACTAAAACAGGAAATTACTACTAGAAATTGTCACTGGGAATTAGTGAAGCCCTCATCATGGGATTTGTGCCCTTGTAGGGAGTAACAAGCGAGTTTGCTTTCTTTCTGTCTACTTATGAGGACACAGCAAGAAGATGGCCATCTGCAAACGAGGAAGCAGGCCCTCTCCGGGTGCTCAATAGACAGATACTTCCATCTTGGACTTCCCAGCCTCCAGAAATGTGAGAATAATTGTTTTATTTTGTTCATCTCACACTGCCCAAGGTAATTTGTTGCAGCAGCTTGAACTAAGGCTCGCTCTCAAGCTGTGATAAGCAGAAATGACTTCAGACATTACCAACTGTCCCCTGGAGAGGAATTTTGTGCCCAGATATAAACCATAGTTCTATGTGCAGTGGGCTGTTTTACCACATGTTGGGAATATATGGAACAATGCCAAAAGGGGTTTGTCTTTTATCTAAATTCCTCATTTGCTCTATATTTTATTGTGTAAACTCTATCTTTCACATTTTCGAAGTTCATTTATTATATATTCTGACATGCAAATCTTCCTGCCATTGTTTTGGTTATAATCACTCAAGCTTCTGTTTACTCTTCTGCTCCCTTTGGCATTGCTGCCAGGATAAGCTTCACAGACTTTACTTTAGCAATAACCTTCTTCATGATCTGTTTCTAGATTATATTCACCCTTATTTCTTGCCATTCTCCACAGGTAACTCATGTTCCTCATTATGCACAACAAACTAATATTCCTAACTGTATTATTATTTTTGCAGAGGTTTTTGCCTTAGGGCACATGCACTGACCATAGAGGGAGAGAGACAGAGATAGAAGGAAAGTGAGAAATCACTCCCCAGGTGGATGACCACGCCACAATCCCTTCTCTTCTATTCTCCTCCTGGGATTTTAGGCATGCACACACACACACCAGGGGTGAGTTTTAAGCCGCTGAGTCTGGGACTTGACCCATGGTCAGTCATGTGGGAGTCCAGCAATGTAACCGCTATACCATCTGCTGGTCTCCACAACTCAGTTCTTAATCTCACTAATCTCTAGCCTAAATTCTGAGCATGAATTTAGTCTTTCTCAGTTCACTCTCTCCATAAAGTTTTGGATATATTCTCTATACATACCTCCATCAGACCATTATCACCTTTACCAAAGAGTTATTTTTATTTTTACATTTCATCTGGGCTGGGACATAGTGCCCAGATACTTGGACAAACATTATTCTGGATTATTCTGTGAACTTTTTTTGGGTGACACTGACGTTTAAAACAGTAGACTTTAAGGGACCAGCAGTTAGCATAATGGCTATGTCGCTGGACTCCCATGTAGTCGACCGCGGTTTCCGTCCCGAACCCGGTGGCTTAAAACTCACGCCAGGCACATGTGCATACGTGCCCAGGATCCCCAGAGGAGAATGGAGGAGAAGGGATTGCGCCATGGCCATCCCCTCTGTGGGGTGATTTCTAGCTTTCTGTCTCTCTGTCTCTTTCTATCTGTCTGGCGAGCGCATGCCAGGTAGCAAAAACCTCTAAAAAAAAAAAAAAAAAAAACAACCAAAAAAACACAGTAGACTTTAAGTAAAGCAGGTTATGCTCCATAATGTATATATTTGCCTCAGCCCATCCGTTGTAGGCCTTATGAGAAGAAAGACCGACCTCCACCCCCGAAGCAAGAAGCAATTCAAGCAGCAGATTGTCTTTGGACTGCAGCTGGAACTCTTCCCTGGGTCTCCAGACTGCCTGCCTACTTTGCAGATTTTAGAGTAGCACCTTTGTAATTATGTGAGCCTATTCTTTAAAATAAATCTCTATCTATCTGCATATCTACACACAAAAGGACCTTAAAATGTTTGTAAAAAGTACAAGATTAATTTGATGCAAAATATGCAAAATTTATGGATAGTTTTTTCTCAATAGGCATTTTCAATTAATTTTTAGAAGTCGCTCTCCCCTCCAACACAAACACACCACATTGGTTCTACTTCTGTGGAGAATCCTAATACACAACATGTATTTTTTTCTCAGGACTATTTCTCCGCTGAAGTTGAAGCTACTCTATGTGTGCATGTGTGTACATACATGTATGTGACTAATCCCTTGTCATGATAAATATTACAATATTGTCATATGATAATTAGCTAAAGCATTACTTTAAAAATGATTATATCTCTTATCTTCTTTAATTACAGAATAGTGGTCAGCAGGTCACATATTGGTTAGGGCACTACACTCCCACATGGTTGACCTCGATTTGAGTCCCAGACCTGGCCTCTTGTTTTCTCACTTTCCCTTTCTCTTTCTCTCTCATCAAATTAAAAAACAATCATAATAGTAATAAACAAAACAAATATTATTTTAATTTACTAAATACATTATTAGTATAAAGCTTTAATCTTCAAAAGAAATCTTACTAAAGTTTTATTCATATTTTCACATCAGCTAATATTATAGCTATCTTGATTCCCTGAACACTAGATGTTTCTGATAAAGAATGCCTATACATACCATTTATGGTGCTATATTTCTAACGTATTTAGACAAATTATGCTTATGGTTAGGAGTCAAAATTATCATTAAAAATGTGACACTGAATGAAGTACTAACACATAATAGGATTTCCTGTGGTTGATTTACTCAACTTATGTTAATTAGAGACCTATTTCTCTAACTGGATTTATGAAATTATTCTGTATACTTTGCTTATCCTGCTTCTTCAAGCAATGTCTATCTCTTACTCTTAGTATGACAATATAGAGTTTTTGTTTTTACAGAAAGAGCAGAATTTGTAAATATACATACTTGTGCATGGAAAATTGCTTCTCTGTGCACAGACGATAAGGACATTTTAAAAATGAAAACAATCATGCATACAGAAAAGGAAATTGGAAGCTTTTACAAATATTACATAGACATTAGAGGAATGTTTAGTATATTAGCTACTGTTAAAATGGATGAATACCAAAGAGAGTAAGAATAAGCATTTTTGGTCAGCCATCTGTGGTGCAGCAGTACAACACTACACTTTTTTTTTTTTTTTTTTTTTTTTGAGAGGTTTTTGCTATAGGGCGTGTGCTAGGCAGACAGACAGAGAGAGATAGAGAGATAGAAAGCGAGAAATCATACCCCAGGGGGGATGGCCATGCCACAATCCCTTCTCCTCCATTCTCCTCTCAGGATCTTGGGCATGCACGCACACATGCCCGACATGAGTTTAAGCCACCAGGTCTGGGACGCGAACCGCGGTCGACTACATGGGAGTCCAGCGACATAACCATTACGCTAACTGCTGGTCTCCAACACTGCACTCTTAAGAGGCAGTCCTACTGGGAGAGTTTCCAGTTCAAGACTGGAGACCTCTCTGAGTATGCCAGGCACATACTAGCCTGTGATCTTGGTTGATCTGAAATATGAGGATGAATCATAGTATCAGGACCCTTTCTCTCTTGCTTATGGAAGAAATAAATGAATAAACTTAAAAAAAGTAAGGACTTCATGGAAAAAAGCTGACATATTTTGTAAAGATTTCAAACTTTATTGAGCCTCAGGATTTCCAAGGTGTAAATATAGAGTAACTAAGGAGTATTACGCATTTATGCAAATGAGACCAAAGAAAGTATTCTGATTCTGCAAGAAGCTTTAATTATCTCTATTAAAATAATAAAGTATTTTTAGTGAACACTTATTATTTGCTTGGCTTTTGCTAATTACTTTCTTTCATTCCAATTTAATTCCGTCAGCATATTTAGGTAGCTTTATTTTGCCTTCTTCATATATTAGGCTTCTGAGATTCAGTTTGGCTGAAAGACCGTGTGCATTCACTCAGCTCCCAGAGAGAGAAACCATAATACCTACACTGTCTTCCTGTTGTCAGAGGCCAGTGTCTATGCCAGAACACTGGATCATCTTGGACAAGTTAGCATGTGCTCAGTGGCTTATATACACTGCAATATGCATCCTCATGATAGCTCTGAGAAATGGGTATTCTTTTTCCTCTTTCACACCTAAAAATACATGGTTTCCTGTAACAACACTGACAGTGTGACCAGAGAAACCAGGAGTCAGAGATGAGTTTTATGCCCATATCTTCACCTTTTACTCTGTATTTCTTCTATCACCAAGAGATCAAATATTCTCTCATTTAGGATTAGCTATTTCTATAAAAACTTCCTCAGTCAAATGTTCACCATTAAGGCAAGTAGAAAAATCAGTCTCTATGGTCAGCAACACATTTATGGAGATAGCTATATAGATATTCTTAATTTGACAGAAGTCCATCTGCTAAGTTAGTTAAAGGATCAACAAATATAATTTCATTATATCAGTATAAAAGCAACATGAAAATATAACATTTTAAGTATGATTTTATTTATTCTAAAATAGTATGGGAGGCAATAAAAATCTTTCTGCATCTAAAAGATTGAAGCGTACCATACCTTACTAAGCTGTTAGCGCTATCAGGATCTTGTGCCAAAACTGTGCCAACGATGGTCCCGACCTTGGCATTTTCATAGACTTCCATGACATAGGAAGGCATGGAAAATAACGGAGGCTCATCTACATCCCCAACAATGATCTTCAGCATGGTGGCATCTTTAAAAGGACCCAAGTGAGAAAAGCGAAAATCAAGATGTGTATTTGCTCCTTCTATGTTGAGGGTATATGACTTCTTTTTCTCATAGTTCAGTGGCTGTAGGGAAATAAAATAAGATTTTACATATTGTGACTTCCATTATTTTTCAAACAAAATGTTCTCTCTACGTTTTTGAAGAAACAACTGGGGTAGAGTTTAATCATCATAAATTTATTTTAAAATAAACCATTAGGACAGTGGATAATGTAGAATTCAAGATGCTGGGGGACCAGTAGTAGATAGTGGAATGGTTACATTCTGAACTCCCATGTAGTTGACCATGGTCTGAGTCCTGGACCCGGTGACTTAAAACTCATACCGGTGTATGTGGAGGAGTGGGGCCCAACGAAAGACATTTGGAGAAGGGATACAGAGGTAGAGCATTGACGGGATGGGGAGGTGTGGTGTTATCTGTTGAAGATATTTCGATCAATGGGTCTGGGGAGAAATGTTCACATATCGAAATGGTCTCATTGTAAGCCAAACAATATGATTGAAAGTATATACAAAAATAAATAAATTAATAAAAAATAAAAATTTTAAAAAAATAAATAAATAAATTAATTAATTAAAAAAAAAAAAAAAAAAAAAAAAAAAAAAAAAAAAAAAAAAAAAAAAAAAACTCATACCGGGTGCATGTGCGTACGTGCCCGAAATCCCAAGAGGAGAATGAAGGAGAAGAGATTGCAGCATGGCCATCCCCCCAGAGGGTGATTTCTTATTTTCTGTCTCTCTGCCTTTTCAACAGGTACATGCACCCTATAGCAAAAATCTCTTAAAAAAATACAGAGATGCTGGATCCTACGTGGTTGACTCCATGGTTCAAGTCCCAGTTCCAGAGGGGCTTGGGTGCATGTGCTTATGTGCACAAAATCCCAAGAGGAGAATGGAGGAGAAGGGAATGCAGTGTCGCTCTTCAGGGGGATATTTCTCACTTTCCTCCTTTTCTCTATCTCTATCTGTCTTGTTCTGGCAAGTCCATGTATCTTATGGCAAAAAAAGAAAAAAAGAAAGAAAAATTTAAGTTACTTTTAAGATACTCCCTACAGGCAAACAAATGTTCCTTTATAGAGTCTCTTGTGCTTAGTCTCCTCTAGTAACTCTATTTCTTCTTCATCTTACATTAATTAATCTTGAAAATATCTACTATTATTTTTTAAGCTTTTTGGCATAAATGTGTACACTTGTTGGAGAGAGAAAAGGAGAGACAAAGAAAGGGAAAGTGAGAAATCACCCCTCATGGGGGGATGGGCATGCTATAATCCCTTCTCCTCCATTCTCCTCTTACGATTTTGGGCATGCACACATACACTCCCAGAGAGATTTGCAAGGAGCCAGGTCCAGGACTCTAGTTGTTGCTAACCATGTGGAAGGCCAGTGCCTTCACCACACCACCTGCTGGCCTCTAAATTCTTAAAAATTTTAAAATAAAATGGAACTGTTTACATTCATGTAATGTAAAAATATGAAAAAATATATGTATGTATATATGTCATCTTATATTCACTTTGCTCATTTAAAATTGGTGTCTTGTTTTAAAGTCTGACTCACTTTTAGGTTTTTAAATCAACAATATTTTGTTGATTTTTAGTAAAAAGTTTTTATATAAAAATTTAAAATTTTATGTGTCTTGGTTTGATTCTATTTATTTGTCACTTTTGCTGGTTACACCATTTAATTTATTTGTTTTAATTCTTTTCCTTTGTTATATTCTGATGTTTGGATAAATCTTTTTTTTTTTTTTAATAGCCTTCTATGGGCCAGCAAGAGGCATGGAAGTTAAAGCACTGGATCCCACATGGTCAGCTTTGCAGCTTGAGTCCTGAATCTGGAGCCTTGAGAATCATGGCAGATGTGTGTGCATGCATGCCTAAAATCCTGAGAGGAGAATGGAAGATAAGGGATTGCAGTGATCATCCCTCCTGGGGGATGATTCCTCACTTTCCTGCTTTCTATCTTTCTGCCTCTTTTTTTTTTCCTTATATTTCCATGGTCCAACTAATATTTACTAATCCTCTGTTAATAATTTTCTTCACTATTATGTCAGGTATCATAAATTTGTCTTACCACACAATAATAAGTTCAGCTTGTGTTTTGTCCCAGAGCACATATGATCTATTATAGGCTATAAAATGTTGAACAGACATTTTTAGCGCTTGTATTTAAAGCTGAAAGACATATTGGGTATTATGTGCATTTATAATAAAGATACAAATTTGAATACAGAGATGCATGTGAGTATCTGGGTAATATTTCTAGTACTTAGAAGAAGTTTGAGTAATATTTGTGCGAATGTATGAAAAATATCTCAATGACTATTTTTATGAAGAAGAATCTGAACTGAAAGCATTAGACTTGTATGTGATAGGCTCTGGGAGCCAAAATGAACCCAGGTTTAAGTTTCACTATGTCAGAAGTTTTCTTAGTCGGCTTACTGTGAGTCATCCTGCCTCTGATTTTTGAACTTGTGAAGCATCCACAGATGTTGATCTTTCTGATAAATATCTGTGACAAGAAGCAGAAGAGAGATTTTTCATCCTTATTTCTGCCACTGAGTTTCTGCCAGCCTGCGTCAGTCTCACGACCCTTTTTCTTGGTAGGATCATAGAACAGTCATTCCCTGTGGAGGAGCTCAGATATTTTCCTTTACCCTAAGAACTGGTGTCTTAGTTTGGGATGCTATAATAGAATGCCACTGGCTGAGTGACTTAAGCAGCAAACGTTTATTTTTTACAGTTCTGGAGGCTAAGAAGTCTAAGATCAAGGCATTGGCAGATCCAGTGCCTAGTAGGGGTCCTCTTCCTGGTTTGCAGAAGTGTATTCATGGCTACATCCTCACAAAGCTTACAGAAATAGTCTTTTGCATGTCTCCTCTAAACAATGCACAAATTCTTTTTCTTTTTTTATTTTATTTTTTTATTAAATTTATTTATTTACATTCATTCACTGTACATCATTACAGCATACAAAGTGAGATTTTCCATCTAGAGTACACTGTATATTGTCTCAATCAAGCACATCAACATGCATGTTACCGTCAGCAAATAATTTTCCATTTCTTGTTTTCTGTATGTATATATATATATATATATATACATATTATGTATATATATATATATATATACATATATATATATATATATATATATATTTCCCATCCTTGATTCCCTATTGTAAGCCAAACAATATGATTGAAAGTATATACAAAAAAATAATAATAATAATAATAATAATAAATAATGTGAAAAAATAAAAATTAAAAAAAAAAGAGATAGGGAATCAAGGATGGGAAACAATGCACAAATTCTATATGTGAGGGTACCACTCTCACTATCTACTATACCTCCCAAAGAGCCCACTTCCAAGTACCATCACACTTGGCATTCGGCTTTGACATATGAATGTGGGGTAAGGCAGCATAGGAATATAACAACCAAGAAAAAGCTAATTAGACAGAGTGTCCTCATTGGGGTCTTATAAATGAAATAACCGATCTTATTGATGATTGCCTTTATTTCTTCTGGATTTCCTTGGAAAATTGGCCTTGAGATTGCATAGAAGGAAACACAGATTTTCATTTCTAAACCAAATATTAGGAATTTAGAACCCAGAAATTTTCTAGCATTTCAGGGACGTGAGTAAGGCCGGACCACTACAGTATTCTACCAGATTTTACAAGTAAATTTAAAAATGAAAAAGAATCTTTAGATTCAAAATCTCAAAAGTGGACCATATACATAATTTCAAAATCTCAAAAATGGACCATGTATTTAATACATATACACATATATATGATACAAACGTTATGTGTTTTAGATTTATATATTTTTAAGGGTTTATAAATTCTGCTGTGTATGACTCACCAGTTGGGATCTATTTTCTTCTGGAGATATCTAAACTAGAAATAAATTGACAAAATAATTAATATTCATCTTGTCTGAAGAGTTGCATAACTCTTAGCTGGATCCAAAGAAGGTACTTTTTCTCTGGATTCCTCTCCACTTAATATGTGAGATTCTGTCTTGGCTTAATTTATTAATAAACTTCACCCAAATTAAATGACCTGTTCTAGAAAAGGTACACACTTTCTGCCTATCAAGAAATGGGTAAATGGACATAGTCCCTCTTTGCTTTTACAAACTGGACTGCAGAATCCAGGCATGTTGCTCATAGCAGAAAGCCCTACGGGTTTACCATTTGTCTAAGATCAATGTATACAAGTTTTAGAGTCTGCCTTCTGTATCTGGTAAGCTTTATAATGACTAAATATGGGTGTCCAAGACTTTAAAACTAAAAAATAAAGATATATTCTCTTTTTTTAAGTAATTATTTGTTAAATTTTATTTATTATTATTATTTGTTTAATTTGACCAGAGAGAGAGAGTAAAAATGAGAAAGCAAGCCTAAGGGTCTTGGACTTGAACCGCAGTCATCTGTGTGAGAGTCTAGTGCCTTAACCACCATGCCACCTGCCAGCCTCAAAATATATTTTCATTATTAGGAATACTTAATGTTCCTACTCATCATGATATTTGGATATAAACACATTCATCTTTGTTTATTTATGGTAAGCTTTTAAATCTTTCTGAACTAGCAAACTTTGAAGATACTTGGCCCCTTCTAGTCTTATCTGATGTGGTCATCTTCAAGCTATGCATCCCAGAATGACAGATATCTCTTTCTTTATTTTTTAAACAGGTCTCCTGGCAAGTTAGATGTCATTTGTGTTAACATTAACCTACCTACTGCTAAGGTACAGGCTGTTTATGTGGACACATGGCTTTGTGTTGATGATCGTCTAATATATATTTAACTATCCCGGGCCAGGGATAATCATTCGGAAGGACTCGTTTGCCAAAACTAGCAGATGGATGAATGGGGACCCATCTGGAGCCACAAAGCAATGGAGGATTATTTCACGTGGGGACAGGAATTTAAAAGCAGTTGAATTAATGCACAGGGAAATATTTTAACAACCTTATTTATGAAGAGAAATTGGTCAGGTTGAATTGCAAATATAGAAAAACTGGGAGGAAATTCTACTCGTTCCTTATTTTTGAATCTTTCAGGATTGTTTACAATACAAGGTATGTTATACTTAGTCTTTTATTATATTGCAACAGTATATAAAGATGGTATTGGATTTATAATGATTATTTTCCTATTTTCTGTCACTTTAGCAAAACTTCTCAAATAACCATCATCCACACGTTTTAAGTAGGTCTTCTAGAATTTTCTAGTAAACTTTTGCTCCTAAGACACTATTTCTCTGGAACTTCACTATTCTTAGTTACCAGCAGTTTTTTGCTTTTTGCTTTTTTTTAAATTTATTTTTTTAATAGAGTCTTATCATATTCTCATCTTCCTGCCTGAGTCTCCCAGGCAGCTGGGTCTACGGGTATATGCCACCTCACCAGGCTTTTAGGGAAGGCTGGAAACAAACCCAGGCCTCCCATGAAGCCTATCTAGTAATAGAGCCAACCAGTTTGTGGTACTATGGCTTGGCTAATAGAATATATGTTTTTAATCTAAAAATAATCCATTATAAACAGCATACCAGAAACAGTGAAATCCTAGTTTTGATGAGTATGAAGAATAGGGGCGTGGTGGTGCCTAGCCTATGGCAAAAACCTATGGAGGCTTGAGGGTGAGTATGAAGAATAAATAAATAAATAAATAACTTAAAAAAATAAATAAAATTTACAATCTACCCAAAGGTAGGTATCACAGAAAGTCTAATATGAAATACCTGGCCAAGAGTTTACAAAACCAAAACATAATTTTTCAGCCTTATAAAAAAGAAAGACAAAACAATAACTCTATAAACAGAAGGATAATATAAACCTGCTAAGAATAGTTACAGAGCCAGCGATGTCAAGGATCAGGAGTTTTTCCCAGCTCTGTGTCACCATGTCAACTGTTCATGTTCTCAGCAGTTTCTGGCTTGATTCTGGCAATAGCCATTCAGATTCAACACTTGGTTCTTGATCATTTTTAATTTTTTATTTACACAGTACATTTTTCCTCATCAGGATATTTGATGGTGGTGATAGGTTGATTGTTTGAATGCAGTTTATTTCACTTGACAAAATTTCAAGACTAGAACAAGTTTATTATTTTGGAAACTAAGACTGGATTATTAGTTCAATGTTTAGTTTGTTTTGAGGTTTTTGCCGTACAGCACCTGTGCTAACTGGAGAGAGCGGAAGTGAGAAATCACCTCCTAGAGAGAATAGCTATGCTACAATCGCTTTTCCTCCATTCCCCTCTCTGGACTTTGTGTACGCATGAACGCACACCTGCCCGGCGGGCTCTTCAAGACTCCAGCACCTTAACCAACATGCCATCTGTTCCTCACTGATTCAGTGTTTTAATATGAGAAATAGGTGAGGATTAGGCAAAGGTGTTCTACTGGAAATCACTAATGTAATATTCATGTTTGGAGGAAATACTTCAGGAATAATATCATAAGCTTTCTTTATTTTTCTAGAATTTGCTTTATATTTAATTTTCTGAATAAATCTCAGTTGTGATCCAAGCTTTCTGAGTTAGAAGAAAAAAATCTTACATATTTGATGCTTATACCCAACAAAGGCTATATTCAATGTTGCCAAATTAAATAAATTTAACTACTGGATACACAATTAAATTTGAATTGTAGGGGACCAACAGGTGGCATGGTGGTTAAGGTGCTGGGCACTCCCGCATGGCCGACCACGGTTCAAGACCTGGCCCTGGTGCTTGCTTTTTCACTTTCTCTCTCTCTCTATCTCTCTCTGTCTGTGTCTCTCTCTGGTCAAATTAAAATAAATGAATGAATAAATAGATAAAAATTTTTTTAAAAATTTGAATTGTGGAAAAATTGTGAGATTTATTTATTTATTTATTTATTTATTTATTTTAGTGTGTATCTGTTAACACATAGGAAATAATTACACAAATAAATTATTTACCATTTATCTAAAATTAGAATTAATTAAATGTCCTGTATTGTCTGGTAATTCTAAAATATTCACATTGCAATGTTTGTAATGGTGAGGAGATAGGCGATTGGGACCCACTGCCCTCTAATATCCAATCTCAGTGATGATCATAATTCACAATTAAGCTCTCTTGTCATCTTTAGTTATATAAAATGGCTAATATAAAAAAAAAAGTGGAGACCAGCAGCTGGCATAATGGTTATGTCACTGGACTCCCACATGGCTGACCATGATTGGAGTCCTGAAATAGGCAGCTTGAACTCACAATAGGCACAAGTGTGTGCATGCCCAGAGTTCTGAGAAGAGAATGGAAAAGGGGGAATTACGAGGTGGTCATCCCCCCAGGGAGTAATTGCTCTCTTTCTTTCTCTCTCTTTCTGCCTCTCCAGCGAGTACATGAACCTGATGGCAAAAATCTCTCAAAGAAAAAAAAAAGAAGTGTGCCAAAGAAAAAAGCTAGTTTCATATAATTCAGGTTAATATAGTCATTTTTCTAACATCAAACCATCCAAGCATTCCTGAAATAATCCCACTGATGAGGTGCTTCATTTTATGACAAGCGTACTTAGAACTGTGTTGGGGAGAGATGTTCACCTGTTGAAATAACCATTTTGTAAGACAAATAATAATGTGATTGAATGTATAAAAGAAAATGAAATTAAAAATAAATTAATTAATTTTAAATTTTTTAAAAAAAAAATCATTATATGGGTGTGATAAATAAAATTATATAATATTTGCATTGGTTTCTTAGGTATTTCTTATTAATCTTATTAGTTTCCTAGGCCTTGAATTACCACAAATAGGGTGGCTTAAAAAACAGAAATGTATTCCCCTGGAGTTCTGAGGGTAAGAAATTAGAAATTTGGTCAGGCTATCCTATCTCTGGGTGCTCTAGTTGAGAACCTGTTCCTCTTTTTGTTCCAGCTCTGTGACTGTTGACTGTCCAGGCTTTCCTCTGGAAAAGACAACCTTGCATGCTTGGGCATTCAATTTGCATTGCAAATTTGCAGCCAGTTTCAGAATGAGACTCCAGGTTTCGTGTTTAGAAATCTCAGTTTTGCAGCTATGGGTGTTAAAGCTTTTTTCCAGAGCAAGTGTACAGGATTTCAGGTAATTCGTACACAGTGCAGAGGCTGTTGCCAGCAGGACAATGAGCTAGGACAGACAAGGTCAAGTCACAGAGGATTGTTCCTAGGACTTGAATCCCAATGAATTTCCCCTGCTAGATTTGAAACTTCTTTGGGACTGGTGATGCTTAATACTTCCATTTTGTCCTTGTTGAAATGTCAATTTCTGTAACCATTGTCCTGTACCTCTCTTATCCTCCTACTTTGAAAGAAGAGGACTTTTTAGTTTTACAGGTCCACAAAGGAAGGGTTTTGTTACAGGATGAAGTCTTCCCAGAATCTCAGTCATTCCTGACTTAGATAATTTCTATGGTGAGATTAAGAACTATCGAACTGATGGTATTTAGATAAAATGTTTGATTTAGAATGTAATTTTATAATGGATTGAGACTTTTAAGGACATTGGGATGGGCATATTTCTATGGTGAGATTAAGAACTATCGAACTGATGGTATTTAGATAAAATGTTTGATTTAGAATGTAATTTTATAATGGATCGAGACTTTTAAGGACATTGGGATGGGCATATTTGTTTTATACATAGACCATATATGAATTTAGGGAAAACAGACAGCAGACTATGGTGTACTAGTGGTGACCCTCCAATACAAAGGACATGATAAAAATTGTTACCAATTTATATAACAAAAGATAAGAGGAGTTTATTCAGGTTTATCCAGGTGGGCACTAAACCTAATGACAAGTGTCCCTATAAGTGATGCCAAGAAAGATTTGGCAGAGAGAATAGGATGAGGTAATGAGACCACAGAGGCAGAGATAGGAGTGATGTGGCCACGGGCCAAGGAACTACTGTAGCCGTCAGAAGCTAAAAGAAGCAAGGACCAGATGTTCCCTTTGAGTTTACGGAGGAAATGCAATCCAGCCAACACCTTGGTTTAGACTTCTGGCCTCCAGAACTGTGAGATAAAGTATTTCTTCTGTTTTAAGCTGTTTAATTTGTGATAATTTGCTACTGGATCCCTAAGGAATAAATGTAGATTGCTTTGATTTTTATGAGACGATAGTAGAAATTTTCATTCTTTTCAGTGTCCTGGAAGGCTTAAAGAGTATTAGAATTACTTACCCTTTGAGATTTTATAAAATTCCTTAGTGAATAACTAGGTCTGATATGTTTAGGGAGGTATCATTTACAAGTGTATCATTGTCTTATATGGAAATCAGTTTAGAGGTATTTTCCATTTCTTTGCAGTTGCTTTTAGCAACTTTTTCAAAATATCTTCTACATGTAATTTGTGTAGTACTAAGAAAATATTACCATATCTTCGAATTTTTAGTGACTTCTCATTTTTTTTTATTTCTTCCATGCTTCTTAAGAGCATTTAAGATTTTTGCTATGCTTTTTCTTTCCCCAAAACGCTTGTTTTAAAATTTAATATGGATTTCTGTTTGTTTTCTAGCTTCCTTTTCTCTTTATTAGTTCATTTTGTGCTTTATTCTTCCCATTTTAGTTACATACTTATTTAGTTACATATTTTTATTTTTGTCCTTGATATATTTAGAATTATTAATATACTCTCAGAGGTACTGAATTTATATTTCTTAATGTCCATGTAAGTTATTTACCATCTTTTTTTTCTAAAAATTCTATTGTGCATTTTTTTTTTTTTTTTGATTTCAGAATTCTTGAAGCAAAAAAAAAAAAAGATTGCAGTTGAAGTTGTTAAATTTCCAGGTTGAGGAAATTTGGCTTTCTGATTTTTTTTAATTAATTTTTTGGCTTTTTTGTTTTTGGATAACAGCATTTTATCTTTATTATTTGGGGTTTTGGATCTTTACTGAGAGAGTCTTGAAGACTAATATATAGTCAATTTTACTAAATATTTTGTGGAAATGTGAAATAAAAGCTTTAGATTGCAGAGATGGATTTATATCAATCACCCTAGGAAGGACATTCCTGAGTTATTCACATTTTAAAATACTTTATCTGTCTTGGAAATTGGTGAAATACAACCTTCTAGCTCTCGGTAAACAGAGCTCCTTGTCTGTGTAGAGATTTCTGCTTTGTGCACACTGTCACTGTGTGCCCAGCAGCTCAGGTGTTTATGCGCATTGAACACACAGTGAACTGCTGACTTCAGGGCTGTAAATGGCTTCTATTGTGATGTGTTCAGTTTGAATTTCATCATGGTGGGCATTAAAAGTGCACCTCTTTCTTTTATATTCATCTTGCTGTTTTTAAAAATTTAGCGTCTTAATTTTTTTAGATGTATCTGATTTTGTTCTGTGAAGTTCTCCTGAAATTTGTTATTTAGGAAAGTTTTAATTTTTTTCTGTGACTACCTCCAGTCTTATAAATTTAGGTAGGATGTTTGACCTATGTTCCCTTTACAGTAAGTGTTAGTGCCATACAGTAAGTAGCAATCACAATAGCATATTTCTTCTTTTCCCACTTTTTATATTTATTAGTAAATTTTATAGATATATCGATATATACACACATAAATTTATCTTTGTACTCTTAAGAATGCTTATTAACCTAGCATTTGACTTATTGGCTCTGGCTTCTGCAATTTATAGTTATTACTAATATAATATAATCAATGAGCTTATTTTAATTATCATCTTGGTTTCTTATTAAAAGAGGTATTGTTTATACACTTTAGGGCCACGTGATTGTTATGTTCTCACCTGCTAACATGGACTTAATGTAGTCGGTGTCTTTGTTTATCATTGTCCTTTAGTACCAGAAGTATTTCTTGGTGAGGTTACATATTCCCCAGGAAAATATCCCTCATTTTTTTACTCATCAGAATTGTTTGCCTATAATCTCCATCCTTGAAACTCGGTGTGGCTAGATAAAAATCCCTGACTCATATCTATTTTCTTGAGTATCTTGTAGGTATTGAAACACATTCTCCACATGTTTAAAAATAATCTCTTCCCTGACCTTCTTTTATCATTAAATAATTGTTCCTTTTGTAACTCTAAGCTTAGAGCAATTTAAGTAAATCAGTATCATTAGCATTTGACTTCTTGTATTATAGAAATATTTCATATCTACTAAGTTTTCCCTAAGAGGAAGAATGTTATCTAATTCTCCATATTTTATACTTTTGGTATAATTTCTAGTTCATGGAAGTTGAATAATAGCTCTTCCTCAATCTCAAATATAACTGTATTTAGAGTATAGAGAAGCAATATTACACAGATGAGACTTGAAGGATGAGAAATTCCTAATCATTTCATAAATATTTATAGTTAATGCATGCATGTATCCTAAACAATTAATATATATTAACTCAATTAATCATCACAATATCTGTCTTAAAGATAATTGTTCACCATTTAAAAATGAGGAAATTGAGGCACTAGATATTGGCGTAATGGCTATGTTGCTGGACTCCCATGTAGTTGACCATGGTTTGAGTCCCAGACCCAGTGGCTTAAACTCATGCTGGGCGCATGTGTGTGCGTGCCCAAGATCCCGAGAGGAAGAATGGAGGAGAAGGGATTGTGGCGTGGCCATCCTCATGAGGGATGACTTCTCCCTTTCTGTGTCCCTGTTTCTCTCTTTCTGGCAAACACACGTGCCCTATTGCCCTATAGCAAAAACGTCTCCAAAAAAAAAAAAAAAAAAAAGGAAACTGAGAAACTGAGACATAGAAAGTTCAAGAATCTTCCCAGGGACAAAAGCATGTATGATATGCTTGAGATTTAAACTCAAGCAGTGGGACTTAATAGCTTATGCTCTTAAGCACTATGCAATACTTCCGGAAATCTAATTACCAAATAAGTAGTGTAAAATATTGTTCTATTCAGAAGAATAAAGATAGAATTTTAGTGAAATGTAATATCCTCACCAATAAAATATACCTTCATGCATCATCTTTTTCAAATGTTTACCATTAAATTCTTAATAAATTGATATGTTTCCTAATTTTAGCTACCAGAACTCTGAAATACCTGTTTTCTTTTTTTAAAGATTTATTTATTTAATTTTACTTATTCATTCATTTATTTTAATTTAATGAGAGTGAGAGAGAAAGAGAGGGAAAGTGAGAAAGCAAGCCACGAGCTCCAGGACTTGTGGTCAGTCATATTGGAGAGTCCAGCACATTAACCACCATACCACCTGCTGGTCCTCTCTGTTGTTTTCTTAATTCACAATTCATAGAGGTAAGAAACTAAAATATTATGGCAAACTCCTTTATCTCCTTGATCCTTGCTAGAAATGCCGACTCTCACCTAGTTTCAAGTTCCCCAAGTAATTGGACTATTTTCACTTTCCTTTAGCTACTGCTCAGTATCCTAATTTAATAGCTCACTATCAAGGAGTTGACTCTGATTTTCATTTTAAATTTTAGTTTGTTTAATTTTACCCTATTACTCCTAGTAATTGCTTTTACATATCATTGCTCTAACTTGTAAAATAAAACTTTTTCACTTTTAATACTAATCCATTTTATATTACTGTGGATAGTTATCATCTTTCCTATCAATTTTTTTTCAGTCAGCTCTACTTCTTCAGGAATTTTAATTTTTTTTCTCATTAGTCACTTCTACTATTCCTTAAATCAGCCTAGTATAGTCATCTAAAATTATCTAACCATCAAGATTTTTATTCTAACCACCATAAATATAAAGATACTGAAAATGCCATGAGTTAAGTAATTCTATGATGTAGCTCTTCTTAGATTTCAAGAAAGTCCTAAAATTCCATTTTCCTAAGTGATAAGAGAAGAAATTTCTTAAGACCTCTCCTCCTTTGCATAATTTTCTTTTCTTTCTTTTTTTTTTTTTTTTTTTTTTTTTGGAGAGGTTTTGGGTATAGGGCGCATGCACTTGCTAGAAAGACAGAGAGAGACAAAGAGACAGAAAGCGAGAAGTCACCCCCCCCCCCCCCAGGAGGGATGGCCATGCTGCAATCCTTTCTCCTCCATTCTCCTCTCGGGATCTTGGGCAGACATCCACACATGCCCGGCATGACTTTAAGCCACTGGGTCCGGGACCCGAACCGCAGTCAACTACATGGGAGTTCAGCAACATAGCCAGTACGCTAACTGCTGGTCCCTCCTTTGTATAATTTCTGTACTGCTCTGTGATACAGGTTGTCAGTTGCAAAAGTGGGTGGATAATAATAGAGCTAATATCAATATTTTTATGCATAAATGATGTCAGTTTATGCAAGAATGGCTTTATTCCGCAATGGTGATTGACATTATTAATTTTTGTCATTTGAAAAAAATGCATAACTGAAGTGATATTTTATCAATCACACAAAAATATGAATTTAACTTATGTTTGATCAACTAGACTGTTTCTTTATGGTTGATGGTCCTTGTTAGAGATCCATGCTGGATGGTGAGCATTCTAGGGAAATTAGAACACATGCATAAGCTTTCTTGTTTTATATTTCTCTAGGCAGAAGAGTATAACATTTATACATTTTATACAAATAAATATTGTTTCCTTACTGTTCTTTAAACATTGCAAAAATAAATGCCAAAATCCTTCATTTCAAATAATGTAAGTTTATGATATATTTTATATATAAAATATATTTTATAATTTATATTACTTATACTGTTTATATACACTCTCATATATATGTGTATGTTAATTTGTGTATGTGTGTGTACAAAATAATTAAATGTACCCACATGTGTAAAAACTTATTAATAGCTTATGGATATGTATACCTTAACTCATTAAGACGTTTCATCAGATATTATTTTCTAACTAGTGCACTAAGTTATATTATAGAAATGAAGTTCAAAACAATCAATTAATATTCAATATAGTTTCAAATGACTTATTTCTCCAGGCTCACAGTCATGCCTACAGATGGATAGCAAGAACAAAAGTTGTCCAATAGCAGTCTACTGCAGAAGTCATTAGAAACACAGTGAACGATTTCACTTAATAAGAACTTGGTCTTATCTCTCTATGAACTCTGGCTAAGCAGAGTTAACTTTTCAAGTTACTTTTCAAGAACCTTAATATGAATAAAAGCAGAAGTTGGCTGGCATTTTTGAATACTAAAAATCCCTAATTCATGTTCTGATCCTGTAAATAGCCCACTGAAATTACACATTTACTGCTTCTTATGTAGAAAATGTGATCATGTGTTCAACCATGCGTGCATTCTCAATGGGTTGGGATGCCTTATTTAATTCTCTTTGTCTTTCATGGCCCAACAACTTGAAAATCCAGTAGAAAAGAACATACAGTTTCAATTCTATCATTTAATGCAAGCCAAAGGATGAAAAAAACAAAACAAAAACTCAAATAAACACAATCCATTAAAAGACAAAAAATATGGCTTGTGGAATAGTTATGGTTGTAGTCGAACATATTTCATGTTTTTCTGTTAGGATTGACTTAGAGTTCTTTTTTCTTTGGGAGAGGTTTTCGCTATAGGGCACGTGTGCTCTCCAGACAGACAGACAGAGAGAGAGAGACATAGAGACAGAAAGTGAGAAATCACCCCCCAGGGGGGATGGCCACACCGCAATCCCTTCTCCTCCATTCTCCTCTCAGGATCTTGGGCATGCACGCACACGTGCCCGGCGTGAGTTTTACGCCACCGGGTCTGGGACACTAACCGTGGTCGACTACGTGGGAGTCCAGTGACATAGCCATTACGCTAACTGCTGGTTCCCGCGGATTGACTTAGAGTTCTAAGCAACATATTTATAAATTATTCTGTATACTCTTATGATCCAAATCTAATCATTTATTAAATGAAATTGTATAAAAACATTTTATATACTGTGGGCTACAGAAATTAAAAAAAATACACAGTACCTAGTCAAAGAAATATCTAAAATCTCTCATCTATATGGATACAGTTATTGTACACATACGTATGTGTTCAGGGGAATTATCAGTGCATTCACTACAAATGGATTAGAAAACAATCTTAATCATCATAAGAAGTAGCTTTAAGAGGAATATGGACTTTGTACATTTTTTACCATGAAAAAAGACAGAAATGAAATACAACATAAAATAGAAAAGCTAATCCAAAGATTTGTGACATAAAAATGCTGCACTAGAAAAACAGCATTTTTAAGAGACTTTTGCCTTAGGGTATGTGCACTCACTGGATAAAGAAAAAGACAGAGATGCTGAGAGATAAAGTGAGAAATAACCCCTTAGAGGGACGGCCTTGCCACAATCCCTTGTCCTTGATTCTCCCCTAGGAATTTAGGGCACAAACGCACATGCACCCAGCATGAGTTTAAAGCCCCTGGGTCTGGGACTTGAATCATTGACAGCCATGTGGGAGTACAGTGACATAACCACTAGATCATCTGTGGGTCTCAGGAAGCAATAATTTAACTTGAACTTTGAAGGAAAAAGAAATGTCCTTCAGAGAAGAAGAAGGGGAGATAGATAATCAAGAAACAGGAAGAAGAGAGCAGGTACATACTGTATGACATATTTAAGGTATTTTCTTCTAATTGTGTTGCCAGATAAATGGAGTAGTATGAAATAAGAAGGGCGGCAAAATAGCCACATGCATGGTTTCAAAGGTATAATTAAAAACTGGAACAGGGACCAGCAGGTGGTGTAATGGTTAGGTCGCTGGACTCCCATGTTGTCAACTGTGGTTCAAGTCCTGGGTCCAGAAGCTTGAAATTCAGGCTGGAAGCATTTGTATTTGTGCTCAAAATTCTGAGAGGAGGATGGAGAAGTGATTGCAGCATGGCCATCCCCCTGGGGATGGAGTGATTTCCAACTTTTTGTCTCTCTGTCTCTCTCTGTCTCTCTGGCTAGTATGCACACACACACACATCCTACAGCAAACACCTCTCTCTAAAAAAAAAAAAAAAAACAAACCTGGATCAAGTGAGCAAGTGAGGACACAGCAGATAGTGTAGTGGTTACGTTGCTGGACTCTCACATGGTCAATTGCAGTTCAAGTTCCAAACCAGTGGCTTGAAAATAATGCCTCAAGTGTGTTCCTGCCTAAGATTCTGGGAGTAGGAGAGAGGAGAAGGGATTGCAGCATGGCCATCCTCTGTGGGAGGTGATTTCTTACTTTCCCTCTCACTGCCTCTGTATTCTCTCTGGAGAGTACATATGCTCTAAGGCAAAAACAAACAAACAAACAGGAAAAAAAAAAAAAAAAAAAAAAAACTGGGGCAAGTAGAAGAAGAAAGGAAGACAAAAAGAAAAGATATTGAGACAAATATTCCAATTAAGAGCTCAACACTTAACACAGCTCAGAGGAATATGTTAACCTTAATCATAGATCACTTCAATGGCAAGGTAAAGATAATATTTTCCACCATCTTTTGTTGATTTGAAAGAAAATCTTAAGATCGCTTGTTTGGCTTACATTAATAGGTCTCAGATATGCCACTGAATAAGTTAGAAGACAGAAAGTGAGAGTAAAAATGGAATTTAATAAAAACTGAGAGAGCAAGCAGGATTGAGGCCTTGAAGTAAGTGAGAAAAAATAATAATTAGAACCACTGCTTCCAAGAGTGCAAATTGATGTAGGGACCTCAAGAAGAGATTCCGCGAGACTGTGAAGGATACACCCATGCCTAGCTACATAGGCTATTGTCAGGAGGAAGAGGGCATCCACCTGCATTCATCCTTAGCTTCTTCCCCTTGCCACCAGTCAGGCTCTAGTAAACAATGAATGAAAGTTCTCACAATGTACCACATCGTGCGCTGGTGCATTTGAGTTGACAATTTCCTGATGAAGGAATGATATGGACAGGAGTGTGCAGGCACCCTGTTGGCTGATGTATAGAGCAGTGCTGATTTTGATCTTTGAGGAGATTAGCTGTTCTGCCTTGCTGGAGAAGGTGAGCTGCTTTAGAGATTACAGAAGAATCAGGTTTTAAGGGTCATTTTATCCAATTTCTGTCATCTAAATCAGCACCTTTTGAAGGTTAAAATCTACTAAGCCATGTAGTTTACTTTTCAAATTGCTATTACTTACAACATAAAACAGAACCATGAAATAACTCTAAGATTGTTAATCCTAATCAGAAAGATCCAAAAATTATTTGAATGTTAACATGAATGCAACTCAGAGGAAACCAGGGCTACATTAAAAAATAAATGCAGATAAAAGCAAAAGATAATTGGAAAATATTGTCAAGAATATTTTCAGTACATCACTCACCACTTACACAATTGAAATGATTCTCATCTTAAAAGTGCACACTGTGTGTCTCTGTGCAAAACAGAATCAAATATGCTCATTAAGTGGATGTACACACACTTGTAACTATTATTTACCTTTATGTTCTCAGATAACATGAACGTAATTGCAGCCATCCAGTACAGTAAGATCTCCCATTATCCTTAACTTTACAATCTGTTCCTGTACTTTGTATAAAATGTACAGTCATTTCATCCACAACCACATTCATACTTTGCAAATGTATAACTTGCTAGTTTATAAAATCAGTGCTGTTAAATAGACCCCATGCCCCTGTGCACATCCAACTCGGCCATGCAAACATGTCTGCAACCATGTGCTTCTTGTTCCTGTCCTTCAGCTCTCTCTGCATGGTTGCTTCCTTCCACCTGTGATCAAGTTCTTATCCACAGCCATCTCTACTTCTGCTGCAACTTTTTAAATCTGTAATCCTCTCTTCACCTTCCTCAATGTCTTCTCTCTATGAGCTTTGAACCCTCTGTATGGAAACACTTTTCAGTTTCCCAACTTAAAATTAAACCTGTATCTCATCACTTTCCTGTTCCTTTACTTCTTAACCTTTCTCCTCCATGTTACTAAAAAGCTTCCTCACAAGGATACCATGTTTCTTCATTCTGCCCTGTCATAACCCTGCTTCCCATCCTCCCTCCACTGTACTATAATTTCTCCTTCTCTCCCTTGCAGTGAACAGTAATTATAAATCATGATCCTAAGTTATCTTAAATTCCTAGAACACTTGACATTTTAATGATTATTTTCCTCCTATAATGCATCCCTTAGGAATTTTCAATGCCAAAATGCTACTATTTGAATTTTTTGCCCAAGACTATTTCTTTCCTGCTTTCTGCTCATTTCGTAAATATTGGTATTCCCTAAGATTCCACATTCAGAATTAAACCATTTTGTCTGAATTTACATAAATGAAGAAGCCATACACATGGAAATTAGGAACACTCTACCCACTGTTTTCTTCATATCTCCATCCATTACTCTAATAATTACTGAATGCCTACTCAGCGTCAGAAAATGGTTAAATATCGAGAACACAGAGATGAGTTCACATACAGCCTTGTCGTCATGTTGTTTACCCCAACAATTAATCAGAAATCAATCTTTTGGAGAGACATTTGGACATCTGCGTTTGTTGCAGCATAATTCACAGTAGCTGAGTCATAGAATTAGCCTAAATACCCAACAAGCAATGATTAGATTAAGAAAAGTGGCACAAATATACAATGCAATACATCTCGGCCATAAAGACATAAAATCCTGTCATTTGACACAAACTAGATGAATCCAGAATATATAATGCTAAATATAATAAGAAAGGCTATGAAAAACCAAATATTGTTTACCTTGCTTAACATGTTGGGTTGGTGGAAAAGTCTTGACATATGGAACCTTTTCCAAGATCGACCACATGATAGGGCACAAAGCATGCCTCTACAGATTCAAAGGCATAGAAACTATATTCAGCATCTTCTCTGACCATGATGGAATTAAACTTGATTTTAATTTCAAGAGAAATCCTCAAAAAACACAAATACATGGAAACTAGATAGCCTACTCCTGAATGACTTCACAACTACTGAAGAAATTAAGACTGAAATAAAAAGATTCATGGAAACCAATAACAATGAGAACACAAGTTTCCATAATCTTCAGGACACTGCAAAATCAGTAATAAGAGGAAAGTTTATAGCAATAAGTGCACATAAGAAGAAGATATAAAGAATTCAAATGGATTACCTAACATCATACCTCAGAGAATTGGAAAAGTAACAGTGAAAAAATCAAAAAAAATAAAAAAATAAATAAAACAACTCCAGGAGAAAAGAAATAATAAAGATTTGAGCAGATTTAAATGAAATAGAAAATAAATGAACTATATGGAAAATAAATGAAAGTAAAAGCTGGTTCTTTGAAAACATAAACAAAATTGAAACACCACTAGTGAGATTTATTAAGAGAGAAAGGAACTAGGGAAATCAAATTTGCAATGAAGCTGGTAATATGACAGACATAATGGAAATACAAAACATCATTAGAGGATATTATGAACAACAATATGCTAATAAACAATAAAATCTGGATGAGATGGACAAATTCCTGGATATACATATCTACCAAGATTGAGCTAGGAGGATATAGACAGTCTGAATAGGTCCATAACAAGCTAGGAGATTGAATCAGTAGGAAATAACCTCCCAAAAAAGAAAAGCTCTGGTCCTGATGGCTTCACCTCAGAATCCTACAAAACTTTTAAAGAAGAGTTAACTCTCATTATTCTCAAGTTATTTCTAAAGATCTAAAATGGTGAAACTCTCCCAAATTCATTCTGTAGCCTTCATCACTCTTATCCACAAAACAGATAAGGACAGGACTTGGAAGGAAAACTATACACCAATATCTCTGATGAATATAGACACAAAAATCCTCACAAATTGTATCCAACAACGTATAAAAAAAATTATACATCATGACCCGGTGGGCTTTATACTAGAGATGCAAGGCTGGTTCAACATATGTAAAACCATAAATGAAACACATCATATTAACAGAAAGAAAGATAAAAAAAACATATGATTATATCAATTGATGCAGAAGAAATGTTTGATAGGATACAACATCCCTTCATGATCAATACTCTCAGTAAAATTGGCATAGAAGGGTCATTTCTCAACACAATAACAGCTATCTATGAAAAACCCATAGTGAACATTATCCTGAATGGAAAAAAGTTGAAAGCTTTTCCACTAAAAACTGGTACAAGACAAGGATGCCCATTTTCTCCACTCCTTTTCAATATAGTAGTGGAAGTCGTTGCCAATGGAATCAAAAACAAGAATAAAATAAAAGGCATTAAAATAGGAAAAGGAGAGGTGAAACTATCTCTATTTGCAGATGACATGATGGTATACTTAGAAGACCCAATGGTATCCATGAAAAAATTGCTGGAAGTAATACATGAATACAATAAAGTTGCAGGATACAAAATCAACATACAGATATATATAGCATTTCTATACATGAACAGCAGGCAGACGGAGATAGAACTGAAAAAAGTAATTCCATTTACCATAGCCATAAAAAGTATAAGATATCTAGGAATAAATCTAACCAAAGAAGTTAAAGAGCTCCACAAGGAAAACTATCAGAAGCTAAAAAAAGAAATTGAAAATGACACAAAAAAGTGGAAGGACATCCCATGTTCCTGGATTGGAAGAATTAATATAATCAAAATGACAATTCTACCCAAATTAATCTATATATTTAATGCAATCACAATCAAAGTTTCAGAGAAATTCTTTACAGATCTAGAAAAGGCAATCATACAATTTGTCTGGAATCATAAAAGACTTTGTATTGCCAAAGCAATTCTAAACAAGAAGAGGGTAGTTGTTGGCAAAATACACTACAAAGCTGTGGTAATCAAAACAGCATGGTATTGGCACAGAAATAGACAGGTGGACCAATGGAACAGAATAGAGTTCCTAGAAATAAACTCCCAGACATACAGCCTACTGATTTTTCAGAAAGGGTACCAATCAATCCAGTGGAAAAAGGAAAAGCTCTTTAACAAATGGTGCTGGAAAAACTGGATATGCACTGCAGAAAGATGAATCTGAACTCCTACCTCTCCCTTTTGACTAAAATCAACTCAAAGTGGATCAAAGATCTAAAACTAAGACTTCAAACTATAAAACTACTGCTGGAAAATACTGGGGAAATTCTGGGAGACATTGGGGTAGGCAAAGACTTCTTAAATAAGACCCCCAAAGCACAGTCAATAATCCCCAAAATAGATAAGTGAGATTACATCAGATTAAGAAGTTTTTGCATGGCAAAAGACACAGTAATTAGTGTGAATCAATGGCCCTCAAATTTGGAAAATTTGGAAAACTATGCATCAGATAAGGGACTGATAATGATAATACACAAGGAACTAAAGCAGCTATCCCGAAAAAAAAAGATGATTAATCTATTAGAAGATGGGAGAATGAGTTGTAAAAAACACTTTTTAAGGAAGACATACAAATATCCAAAAGTCATATGAAAAAATGCTCATCATCCCTCATTGTAAGAGAGATGCAGATCAAAACCACAATGAGATATCACTTAACCCCAGTCAGCATGACTAAGATATAAAACAAACAAACAAACAGACAAACAAACAAACAAAAAACAGAAAATGATAAGTGCTAGCAGAAGTGTGGTGAAAGGGGAACTGTCCTACGCTACTGGTGAGAATGCAAATTGGTCCAGTCACTCTGGAGAACAATTTGGAGATTCCTCAAGGACCTACAAATAGAACTACCATATGATCCAGCAATCCCAGTTTTTGGTATCTACCCAAAGGACAGAAGAATTCTTAATTGGAAAAGTGCTTGCACATTCATGTTTATTGCAGCATTATTCTCAATTACTAAGACAAGGAACCAACCCATATGCCCACGAACAGATGAATGGATTGAAAAACTGTGGCACATATACCCTATGAAATACTACTCAGCCATAAAAAGAACAAGACCTTGGCTTTTAACAGAAAGTGGATGAATGTGGAAGATTTACTGCTGATTGAACAAGCCAGGCGATGAAAGAAGACATTGTATGTCTCCACTTAATATATACCGAATGTCTTCACTCTGTGGCTGAAACTGAATGACTGAAAGTTATAGAACCTAATTAAATGCTTCTGAATACCAGACACAGTGTGGGAAGAGGGCGGGTGAAGGGGTAGAGTCTGAGGAAGGACATTAAGGAGATAAATAGAGAGGCAAGGCGTTTATGGGACAAAGAAATGGATTATCATCTATTGAAGATAACTTCTAGTATGGTGAACTGGACTAGTGAGAAATGTACACATGTTGGAATATTCGCTTTGTAAGCTAAGTAACATGATTGAATGTATAAAAAAATAGAAATAAAAAGAAAAAAAATCATCATGACTGTTTTGACAATCCAATATATTGAATGTCTACCTACTATGGCAGAAACTTAAGGACTCAACAGCACAGATGTAGACGGAGTTAAAGATAGATGCTAGAACGTGTATGGAGGGAGACAGCATGTGTAGTGTAGGGGAAAATGATTAACAGACACAAGAATGCATGTGAAAAAGTAGAATAAGTATAAGTAGAATTATGGAACAGTATACCACAGTGGAGTTAAAATGTCATTGGCAATTCAAGATATTCTTTACAGAAAGAAAATAAGCTAGCAGAACTGTTATCAAATGTACAAAACATAATGTAATGTTCAATGTTGAATAAGGTGAATATGTCTATATTCTTGATTTGATTATTATGCACCATATGCATGCTTTGAAAAACCATACTATTGCACCCTACAAACATGTACAAGAATTATATTTGAACCAGAAATTACAATACATTTATTTTCAGAGATCCCATTTATTTTCAGAGATACCCTTGCTTGCCAGACAGGCAGAGACAGAAAGTGAGAAATCACCCCCGCAGGGGAAATGGCTACACCACAGTCCCTTCTCCATTCTCCTTTTGGGATTTTGGATATGCACACACACATATTCAGCATGTTTCAAGCCATTAGGTCTGGACCTTGTACCATGGTCAGCCACATAAGGGAGTCTAGCACCTTAAACATTACACCACCTGCTGGCCCCAATTAAATATTTTTAAAGTAAAATAATAAAAATTAATAAAATGAATACAAATAAGCCTATAATTGCAGAATTGGTGAAATGTCGAACTTCAGAGCTTTTCTAAATTACATACTATTTGACTCAGTATTTTCCAGAACACAGTGACTTCTTTGAGACAAGCCACAACAAATACACAAAAATATTGACATAAAATGAGATCTAGTTGCTGCTTTGCTTTGATCTAGTCAATGGACTTCCATTTGTCTGTATCTAGCAAGTCCCTCTGTGCTCCTGTTCATATCACCTGCATCCTTTGTTCTCAGTACTCCAGATTCAACTATGTTAGCTTGGTCCCTTAAGTGTGACATATTTCACCCACTTCAGATACTTAAGTGCATTCACTTCCCTCTTCCTGGAATGCTTACCATTATAATCTATGCCCAACTGATTCTTAACTTTCTTTCAATTCTTGGTTAAATTGTTACTGAATACCAGCCAGGATCAAATATGGCAGATTTCCCTCCTCAAAGTATCATGTAACTCTCTCCCCTTCACAGAAAAGATTTTATTATTGATCTAGAAATATATGTAACAATTAAGTAATGTCTATCCAGTTCCGTAGATTGGAGACTCTATAAAGTCAGGGACTAAATCCAGCTTTGCTTACCCTTGCATAGTTCATATAGAGCACAAAAATGAGCACATAAGAGACCTTTGATATTTAGATAGATAAGAATATAAAACTTGACTTTTCATTATCAAATTCTTGATTGAGGTTTTGCCATCTTAGGAAAGGAAAATCCAATGAGAAAATATTTTAGGTGAAGACATTAGTATTTTATGCATTCCAGGAATAATGATTGATCTCTAAGTGTTCAATACTTTGAGTTCTGCTTAGCTGCTCTATTCTTTAGCAATTAAAAGACAAGTTAATATTCTATTATAAATACATATAAAATTGCAATTTCTAGGAAAAAAATTAATGAAATTTTATACAAAGCAAATATAGAGGTATATAAAAACCTACAATGTCATGTATTTGAAAAGCCAAAACTCATTTGAGCATATTTTTTTACTTCAGATTTCAAGAAATATTTTGATGTTAGCAGTTCTCTTTCTATTAAGTCATAGCATTAATAAAAATTAAGTAATAGAGTTATAGAATAATGAGGATTAATATAATTTTATGTTAGCATTTTTAATGTGTGCACAAAGTATTCAATATGTATGTGAGTACCTTCCTTTCATAATATACTTTAGACCAGTTATAACTCAGAAAATAATGTAAAATTGTCTTTGAGTTATAATATATCTGGACTTTAAAAAAATCAGAACAATATAGCTTTTAAAATATGCTTTTAATGACCCTTTGTAATAATAATTGGCCATGCTGCGATCGCTTTTCTTCTAGGGATTTGGACGCAAAAATGCACATGCACTAGGCATGATTTTCAAGCCACCAGGTCTGGGACCCGAACTGCATTGGTCATGTGGGAGTCGAGCACCTTAACCACAGCATCAAATGCTGGCCCCACATTTCATTTATTTCTTGACAGATATCACTGGCATCCTTCAGGGAAATTGAGGAGAAACAAAACAACAATGGCCAGGATACATTCTTAGTGAATTTTATATCAGTTCTGCCTAAATAACAAATTATATTTCCTGAAAGAGAATATCAAGAATCAAATACAACTATAATTAAAATATAATTATATCTCAAAGAGAAAATAATGCATTACTTCAGTGAACTGACAGAATGGATTAATCATATCTCCACCAAATTTCCATTTATGGACAGATGGGCGAGTGGCCTGAATCATGAAAACTATGCTGCTTTTACCTTATTTAAGGAAAGGATCCCTTCTCTGGTCTCTTTGTCAGTGGAGATGGAGAATATCCCAATACCATCACCATTTATGATGGAGTAAGTCATGTCAGCGTTTGAACCGGTGTCTGCATCGTTTGCCTTGATTTTCCCAACTGCTGAACCAACTTGAGCTGACTCAGGAACATACAGCTGATAGTGCTCTGAAACATATTTCATAGTAAGCTTATTTAATAATAATAATAATAATAATAATCCTAAAATAATCTTATAAGAAAAAGACAATAACTATTTAAACCACATACTCAAATGAGTATTATATTAAGTAATGTATAAAATAGATTTCCTTTTATAGACTGTAAATAGTAGGATACTATTTAGTAATGAAATAACAGGTTTACATAAACTTTAAATATATGTAAAATACATGAAAGAAAATTTGTATATCTGAATATGAAATTTTTTAGTTTTGACATTAACTTCTATAGCCAATAACAGTAAAACTATCTATTTGATAAGTTTCATTGTCTGAAATGCAGAAGTATCAATTTTTCTAAATTTTCCTGATACTAAATATTGAATGGAACTTTTACTATAGAGATTTATGAAACTAATATTAAGAAGCATAATGAACATCTTTTAAACAACTATCTTCTGATGAGAGAGAAACATGTTTATTAAAGTGATTTACTACAGCAAATCCAAAAGAACATTAAAAATAACAGCAACTGTGAATTTAAGTGTAATATGATTAAAGAGTTGCAGCCAAGATTACACTAATTTTAATTCTACATCATATAGGATAATATTAGACTATAAAAAGTAGTGAATGTAAAGTTTCTATGAAGATATTCCTTCAGTCAATTATTTCTTAAATGGAAATGACACTAAAAAAAAGTTTCATGTGGAGAAATCTTAAATATGCTTTTTAAATGTTGTGTTAGTAACGCCTAACATGAGTTCTACATTCAAAAACAAAAATATAGTTGTATGAAATGTTGTACAACAGAATTCTAAAACATGATCTTAACTATAATTTTATACCTACTGATTTTTCCCTCCCTCAATCTATGACAACTATCATTTTATCCTTTGGTTCTATGACTTTGACATATTAGATATGACATATAACTGTAATCATGCAGTCTTTTATTCTTTCTGTTTCTGACTTGTTTCACTCAGCAAAAAGTCTCCACATTCATCCATGTTGTCACATAATTCAGAATTTCCTTCTTTTTCAAAAGTGAATAGTATTTCATTGCCTGTATATTCCATATTTTCTACCCATTTATTTGTCAATAGACATAATGGCTGTTTCCACATCTTGGTTATTGTAAATAGTGCAGCCGTGTACATGGAAGTGCAAATAGCTGTTCAGAAATCTGATTTCAATACAGAAGTGAGATTGCTGTATGTTATGATAATGCTACTTTAAATTTTTGGAGAAATATTCACCTTGTATCCAGCAGTGGCTGCATCATTTTTCATTACTACTGAAAGCATACAAGGGTATCACTTTCTCCACATCCTTTTTGACACTGTTTGCCTTTTGCTTTGTGTTGTTTATTTTATTTATTTTTTCTTTTTTAGTAATAGTCATTCTAACAGGTGTGAAGTGGATTTCTCATTGTGGTTTGATTTTCATTTCACTGATTAGTGACACTGACCATCTTTTCACATGCTGGCTATTTGTAAGTTCTCTTTGTACTAATACCTATCCAAGTCATCTGTCCATTTTTAAAATCCATAAATCCATTTATTAGGTCTACTTTTTTTATTTTTTACTTTTGGGTGGTAGAAGTTCCTCATGTATATTAGAAATAAACACTTTATTAGATAAATGAGCTTGGAAATATTTTCTCCCATTTCATAAGTAGCTTTTTTATTCTATTAATTTGTTTATTTGTTCCACTTAAGACATAAACAGTGGGTAAAATATATTTTTTTTAGTTCAAAGACCCACATCAACATATTTCCTGGGTGGATAACCCTGTTCTGTGAAACACATGATCCCTTGATATTAACTATGTGGTTTTATCAGGAACTACTACAGTATTCAAAGCTCTAGTCTCCCAAAAGTCTTTCAGCTCATTAACTGGGAAGATAACTCTTGTAAACAAAAGAAGTCAGGGTAAACACATAAATGAATACATGGAAGAGTTAGTACGGTATAACAAATCCTGCTGTTTATGAAGTGTTTGTATAAAACTGTCCAAGGGGGTCATAAAAGATTCATGACCCAGAAAACATTTAGGCACAGTCTGCCAAGACGAAGTATAGCCCTAGAAGATGAAAGTCAGGTTCATAGGAGAAACTAATATTTAACACATTTTAATAATTACTAGTGCAGTAAATTTTACCCACTCACTATGTTGCACTAGATAAAATGGACTATATTCAGATTAACAATTTATACACTTTTTATAAGTTGAGACTTTATAAAGAATATGTTGTAAATAAGCTTTCGTAAGCAGCCTGTCAAGTGGTCCATGGTTTATCTTCATGTCCTGATCGAGTCCTTGAGTAATTTGTTCCACTTGTGTGTTGGCGAGATACAGTGACTCACTTCTAATGAATTGAGTAGAGCAAATATAATAGGATTTCACTTCTAAAATTAAGTTACAAAAAGACCGTGCCTTCTATCATGAACATTCTCTGTCTTGGATTACTTACTCTGGGGGTGGGCACTGGCAAAGTGTGTTGCAGCTCTCTGGAGTGATCCATATAGCACATGACTAATGCCTGCCAAAACTGTCGGTAAGGTTGAAGCAGAAACAAGTCCCTACCTTTACAAAGGCAAGCTTTTGGATAAGATCTCAGTCCCTGTTGACTGCTACACTGGAATCTCATAAACCTGTATCAGACTCAGTCAGCTGAACCAGGCCTACACTCCCAATCCACAGAATTTTTTTTTTTATTAAATTTATTTATTTACATTCATTCACTGTACATCATCAAATAATTAATGTTGACTGTTTGTTGATCAGTCTAACATAGACTGATTTTTTACTATAGCAATAGAAAAATCATACACACCTTTGCTGTAGCTGCAAGTCATTTGCTAAATCCAATCAATTTTTTTTAGTTCTTTTCATCTTTGGGTCTTTTGTGTAATGTTTAAGAACACTAAAACCCATGATGAAATAAATGAACAAAATATGATTGCGTTACACATTTACTCTTTGAAATTGTTCTACCAGACTTTTTACTTTGATACATTTCTATTATAAAAACAAGATAATATAATGAAATGCATTGGTAGATTGTCACATATTAACATTTTCATGTATTTGCTTCACATCTTATTTCATAGACAAATCAGTGTCTGAAGGCACAGATGATGCTCTGAGTGAACTACTTGCTACTACTATTATTAAATATCTCAAATATTATTGTATCTCCCCACAATAATTTTCATTCTCTTACATATCTTTATAATGTTAGTTTATGCATGTTTCCATAGATACATGTTTAGATAGTTCAGGATTTTTAAGTATATTTTTAATTTATACACATGCTATTGTTTTTAAATTTAAAGTTTATGTAATTATTTCTCCCAGGATGGAGGTAAAGAAAGAGAGAGAGAAAATAAGACAATGCCCTGACAGGATCTTGATGCTACAATTTACCCCAGCCTTAGCCAGCGCTGGGTTATGGCTAATATACTTAGGGAGGTCTCTGTAAGTGAACCTAGAACCCTCTATGTGTGTCAGTTTCACAGGACATAGTCTTTCACTGTTGTACTACTATCATCCTCTGCACTATTTTTTCTCTGAAAATCATAATTTTGAGATATATCTAAGATGACACCTGTAGTTCTAATTCATTAATTACAATACAGTATGTCATTGTGAGATGCCACAATTTATCTGCTTTCATATTTTTCTAATTTAGAAACATTTCAATGAACATTATTTTATACAAGCCTTACACACATTCCCAAGGGTATTCCGAGGCTATATCCAGAAGTGCCACCCTCCCTGGATTTTCAGGACATGGTCTTTCTCTTCCTACTAGTTGCACCTTCCTACCAGTTGCATCTAAGTTCAATTAAAAACTTATCTTTCACTTTTGTCTCAACAGATAATATTGCCCATAATATAGGCCTTCCTTCTTATTCCTTACACATAAACTCCAGCAGGAACCAGATATAGTGTGGGAAGAGGGTGGAAGAAAGAGGAGAGTCTGAGGAAAGATACTAAGGAGAAAAATAGAGAGGCAAGATATTTATGAGACAAAGAAATGGGTTATTATTGGGGCTGGCAGGTGGCATGGTGGTTAAGGGCGCTGGACTCCCACATGATCGACCATGGTTCAGGACTTCTTTCTCTCTCTTCCCTCTGTTTGTGAATAATAATAATAATAATAATAATAATAATAATAATAATAAATGAAGCTAAATAAAATAATTCTTTTAAAAATAAAAAAGGTTATTACCTGCTGATGATAACGTGTATAGTATCCCCAACTGGACTGGTGAGAAATGTATTCATGTTGGAACATTCACTTTATAAGCTAAGTATATGTGATTGATGTATAAAAAATTTAAAATTAAATTAAATAAAAATAAATTAATAAAATTAGATCATAAACATAAAAAATAAATAAAGACTAACAAAAAAAAAAACTCTAGAAGGATACATGTGTCCCCACTGCTACCTATAAAATGATGGCCCCCAAATTTATTTACATCTACCATTTCCCAAATTCTTGTTATTATATTCAAATAAATGTTGGTCATCTGCAACTTGAGATCTTTTTAAAAAATAAAATTGAAAACAATTTGGAAAGTTTAAAATGTGAGCCAGTGAGCCAAGTCTCAGTGGCATAGTAGATGGTGTACTGTACTGGAAGTCACATGGCTGACTGTGGGTTCAGAAACCTGGTCACAGTAGTCCACTTAAAACATGCCAAGCACCCATGCATGCCCAAGATGCTGACCAGCTAAAGGGTTGGATAAGGAGACTGGGGCATTAGGAGACCCTTGTGAGTGTCGCTGCATCTCTTTCTCATGCTTGTGCATGTGCTATCATGAATATAATAAAATAAAATAACCTTAAGATGTAGACCAATGAAGAAAAAAAAAAGTGTTTAAATTTATAATAAAAGAGGTATGTAGAAAGTTTAACTTGTTGGTCCAGCAGGTGGCATGGATGCTAAGGTGCCAGTCACACATAGTCAGCTGCATGGTTTGAGTCCCTGCCCCAGTAGATTGAGAATTACGCTGAGCGCATGTGTGTGTGCCCAAAATCCTGAGAGGAGAGTGGAGAAGAAAATATTGTGGCATGGCCACGCTCCTGGCGAATGATTTCTCACTTTCTCTCTGGTGAGAGCATACACCCTTTAGTAAAAATAAATAAGTAGGAAAAATATATAGAAAAAGAAAGTTTAAACTTTTCAAGGCCTTCCCCACTTACAGATGTAAACTCTATTGCGTAAAAAGAAACTAAACTGAAAAGAAACAAAAGCGAAAATAGAGGAGCTCAATGAGGGTTATCTTTTAAAACATACAAATGTTAAGGGTTTCTGATATAACTCAAAAGAATAATTTTAAGAACAGTGGCTATTCTCAGAAGAGTAAAATAAAGACAAAAAAAAATCCCTGATATTCATGAGCATATTCAGACAAAAATTATTCAAAAGGATAAAATATATACTGCCGAAGTATTCAAAATGCCTCCTAAGCACTAGAAAGTAGCAGAAAGATAAGATTTATTACAAAGCAAAAAATCTTTTCAGATCTTTTTAAAGACTTTCAAGGAACACATAAATAGTCTGTAGCTTAAGAAAAAGATAAAGGGTTACATTAAAACAAACATATAATACTTCTTTAATTAAGATACAACAGGCCAGCAATTTGCAAATTGATACCTCAGAGAGTATACATGGAAAAGGAGATGTTCTAGTGAAAGAATTATGGGATTTTTTAAATTCAGCTATCCATAGGTATTGAGGTTGTTCCCACTTCCTGGCTGTTTTAAATAATGTTGCAATGAACGTGGGAGTGGTGGTGCCTCTGAGATGATGACTCTGTTCCTTTGTGTGTGTGTGTGTGTGTGTGTGTGTGTGTGTGTGTGTGTAAACATAAAGAACATTATATTCAGTAAAATAAGCCCGACAGAGAAGACTACTATTGCATGATCTTACTTATCTTCTATGGAAACTAAAATAGCCAAACTCACAGAAACACCAAGTATAATGGCGATTGTCAGGGTCTGGAAGGGTGAGTGACATGGGGAGACATCAGTCAGATGGAATAAAGTTTCAGTTATACAAGATACATCAGTTAAATTCTAGAGATTTAATGTATGACTTAGTGACTACAGTTAATACTGCATTGTATACTTGAAATTTGTTAGGAGGGTAGATCGTGTTACCTTACAGACAAAATAATGATAATAATAATAATAATAATAATAATAATAATAAAGGGATAATAAGCCAGCCCTGAAGCACAGTGGTTCAAGGTTCAATGCAGTGCACTGACAGCTGGATCTCACATGACCAACCTGGGTTCATGTCCCAGACCTGCCAGCTTGGAAAAAAAAAAAAAAAAAGAAAGAAAGAAAAATATTGCCAGGTGCGTGTGTGTGCAGGGCCCACATTTTGGTGGGATGGAGAAATGGAGGATGCAGTATTGCCATGGGACAGTCCTTTTGGGATTGTTGGGGCTGGCTTGTCTCTGGCAAGCACACATGCCTCTCTGGCAATTAAAAATAGTATAACTTTTTGGTGAAAGAAATCTGAATGAGCCAAATATATTGACCACTACACAACATATATGTATATCAAGTTGCACAACGGAAGTATGTATAATTTATTTTTAACTTGACAGAAGTGCATGCCCTTGCCAGAGAGAGACAGACAGAGAGACAAAAGGAGAGGGGTATGATCATCGACGGTCATGCCAGAATCCCTATTCCTCCATTTCTCCCTCCTTTTCGAATTTTGGACACACATGCACATGTACTTGGCATGTTTTTCAAGCCATCAGGTCTGAGATTCTAACCACACAGTCAATCATGTGGGATCCAGCTGTCTTAAGCACAAGGCTATGCATAAGCCCAGCATATACACTTTCTATTTCTCAAATAGACTCCAATAAAGCTGAAGAAAGGGGAATTTTAGAATTGATCAAAAGAGAAAATGTCAAGAATCAGAACTATTACAATAAATACAGATGAGCTCAGTGAGTTATATATGTGCCATTAATAGTAAAGAGTGCCAAGAATATAAAAGATAATTTAATGGAAATGAAATAATTTAAAAGATATCCAGATCTGAGACTGTAGTCATTCTACAGTAGAAACATACTCTAAAGAGCCTACTACGTGTTAAATGCTTACTTATATTATTCATATTTAACATAAATATAATATGCACATTGACTTGTATCTTTGAATACCATCTTTGAATAATAATACAACATTTACTTTGTTCTTCTATTATTAAATAAGGATTGACATCTTATAGACAAGAAGAACCATTAGGAGGATCTTTAATAGGTATGGTTCAAGTGTTTAGGAATATTTTACTAAAGAGCTATCATTTTGGCATGATTACCCATGATGAAATGTAATAATATAAAAATTGTCAGTGGGGTCAACCTTGTAGCCTAGTGGTTAAGGAGGCTAGCCCTATATGACTGACTGTGGTTCAAATCCTGGACACAGTAGCTTGAAAAACATGCTACATGCATGTGTGTGCATGCCCCAAATACCAAATGGAGGGAGAAATGGAAAAGAAGGGATTGTGGTGTTACCTCACACCCTTGAGCAGTACTTTCTCCCCTTTTGTCTCTTGGTCTGTCTGTGGTGAGCACATTGAACCCTCTGACAATTTGAAAAAAAGCATCCATGTGTTATTTCAAACTAATGTATCTATATAAGATGAAGTATAAGTCATGATTCACAGATTCTTGTTCTACATGGTGAATGACCTTTTGCATTTCCATATGACTTTTACTCTTTAATTACTCCCTTTCGGAAAACAACAAAAACCCCAAACAACCATATACATATATTGTGAATATATATCAGCATTTAGACTGTTGCCAAAATATACCTCTGAGTATTGTACATGGGGCTGGAAAAAGGTAACTGAGAGTGCTATCCACTTTTCAAGAGAGTTAAAGAGAACAAAATTCTGACAAATACAACCCACACAGATTATATATGTATTTATCTAGATATGCCTATGTTCTGAACCAAATTTTGTCCTTCTAAAATTTATGTATACGGGACCAGCAGTTAGTATAGTGGCTATGTCGCTGGACTCCCACGTAGTCGAACGTGGTTCAAGTCCCGGACCCGGTGGCTTAAACTCATGCCAGGTGCGTGTGCGCGCATGCCCAAGATCCCGAGAAGAGAATGGAGGAGAAGGGATTGCAGCGTGGCCATCCCCCCTGGGGGGTGATTTCTCACTTTCTACCTTTCCGTCTCTCTCTGTCTGTCTGGCAAGCGCATGCACCCTATAGCAAAAACCTCTCCAAAAAAAAAAAAAAAGTATAAAAAAGAAAGAAAAAATCCTAAAATTCATGTAGAAGTCCTAATCTCCAGCACCTTGACTGCATTTGAAGATGGGGCCTTTAAAGAGATAAGCCCATCAAAATGGGGTTGTTAGGGTGGGTTCTAATGGAATATGACTAGGTGTCCTCATAAGAGGTTAAAATGCACAGACACCAGGGATGTGCATGCACAGAAGAAGGACCATGTGGGGACACAGGGAGAAGGTGGCCCTCTGTCAGCCTTAGAAAGAGACTTCAGGAGACTCCAAACCTATCAACATTTTGATAATGGACTTTTAGCCTCCAAAACTGTGAAAAAATAAATCTTTGTTGTTTCAGCCTGTTCATCTGTGGGTGTTTTGTTAGAACAGGCCTAGCAAAGCTAACAGAGAGTTTATATGTGCATATCCATAACTACACATCTATCTATCAATAACTATATAAAGGCACTGGATTCCCACATGGCTGATTGCAGGTCGAGTACCAGTCTTGCTTTCTCACTTTCCCTTTCTCTCTCTCTGACTCTCTCTCATATAATAATAATAACAAATAATATTAAATAATTCTTTCAAAAACAAATATAGTTACATATAGATAAATATTGATAGTTAGGTATATTGTATATATGACTGTTGAGTTTCTCCACTCAAGTATTAGATTAGGGGCTAGAAATAATGTGTTAATATTTAATTCTTAGAACCACATTTATAGCTGCATTCAAAAAGGCAAAAACAAATTTAAAGTAAAAGACTAGAGACATTCCCCTTCATTTTTTCTTATAAAATATGTGAAAATTTATGACCGTAATTCCTTCTTCTGTTTTTGAAATGTATGTAAATCTTTTCTTTTTCTTTTAAAGAGAAATTTTTGCTATAGTGTATGTACACTCTCCAGAAAGAAAAAGACCGAGAGAAAGTGAGAAATCACCCCTCCGGGGGTATAACCACGCTGCGATCCTTCTCCTCCATTCTCCTCTTGGGATTTTTGGCATGCACACACATGTGTCTGGGACAAGTTTCAAGGCTGCAGGTTCAGGACTCAAACTACAGCTTGTCATGTGAGAGTCCAGAGCCTCAATCATTACTCCATCTGTGAGGCCCAGAAGTGGATGCTAATTGTTTAAGAGCTAAATAAACTCTTTTCAGCTTTTCAATCCAGAGAAGTCTTTTTCTAGCATTCTAGCATCTGTACACTATCTCTTAGAAAAAGAATCATCGAGAAAGATAGTGGGGTCTGGCAGGTGGCATGGTGGTTAAAGTTCTAGACTCCCACGTGGCTGACCACGGTTTGAGTAACAGAGCTGGTGACATGGTTTTTCACATTTTCTCTCTACAACCCCCCCCCCACCCCTGTCTCTCTCTGCTCAAAGTAAAAAATAATAATAATGATAGATAAAATTAAATAAATAATTCTTTAAAAATAAGATAGTGGATGGGGAGGAGCCTACCTTCTGCTGCTCCAGCTCCAAGATACAAAGTTACCCTGTCATAATGTTATTTGTTTTTGGATTTTGTTTTCCCTTCAGATAAAGCCTATTAGCACATGGGTCACCACAATTATCAGGTGAATTGAATATGAACTGTATATGATGAACGGTGTTATCAAGTCCTCCTCTTGAAGACTGACCATTATTTATCTTGACAGACATGTATGTAATTGGTTGTATCTGCTTAGCTATATGAAGAGCTGAGGGTTTTTTTCTGTCACTGCAATCTCAGCAAATTGCCTGTGATATAATAGAGAATGCTTAAACTTTTACAATGCTTCAACATTCATTTTAAAATATGTTTAACTTACACTGGAAACTGAGTTTAAACACCCTTGACACAGTTTCCAATACTTTCTCCTAGTGGATAACTCCAGCAAGAGGCCAGAGGTAAGAACTTAGAGGCATCTCTTCTCTCCAGCTCTCCAACACTTCCCTGAAATGCATCATTCACACATTTGCTCCTCACTTGAAGCAACCCACATTTTAGTCCTTAAAGTATACTGCCAGTAACCTTGCTCTCAGTTCTGATTTGCTTGGCCTGTGCTTCTTGACCTCCGTGTTCTGTGTGCATGTGTGTGTGTGTGTCTGTGTATGTGTCTTATACTTTCACATATGGCTTGTAACTTAAGCCCTTCCCACAATCTGACCATGAACAGTGAGATTCAGGTGGATGGATTCCCTGTTGGTGGTACTCTTCTGTTTGGGTCTCTGGAGCCTGTTGTTATCACCTGAGTTGAGGATGAAACTCAGAGTTTGATTCAAAACTGATAGGTATCACATCATGGTTTAATGTTTATTCATTAAAAATGATGTTTTCTGTGCCTTCTACATTTGTGGACAGGATTTTTGGATTAGAAAGACACCTGTATTTGGGAACTAGCAGTTAGTGTAATGGCTATGTCGCTGGACTCCCACATAGTCGACCGCGGTTCGCGTCCCGGACCCGGTGGCTTAAAACTCACACCGGGCGCGTGTGCGTGTGTGCCCAAGATCCCGAGAGGGGAATGGAGGAGAAGGGATTGCGGCGTGACCATCCCCCCTGGGGGGGGGTGATTTCTTGCTTTCTGTCTCTATGTCTCTCTCTGTCTATCTGGCGAGCGCACGCACCCTATAGTGTAAACCTCTCCAAAAAAAAAAAAAAAAAAAAAAAGAAAGACACCTGTATTTGCTCAAGTTTTATATTTACTGTTTGTTGAAATAAATGTTCATGGAGTTATTACTTCATGGGAACAGACACACGAGCATTTTTTAAAATTCTTGCTGTTGTTTTCATAGATTGGCTTTTCTTTGCTTGTGAACCTGGGCATCTGCTCCTGCCCTTCCCCTCAGTCTACCTTGTGCCAGGTGTCGTCTTCCCTGATGTAGTGTCTTTGTTCAGGGTGGCCATACACTACCACTCTCTGACTGCAATGACAGATCTTGGCAGCAATCCAACACCGTCTCAACATTCATAGTAAGTGCAGCTTAGTATTGAATAATCAGCTGCTTTTTGAAATGCTGATCATGCTGCTTTCTGAGAAAATAAGCTAATACCAAAGCAGGAAAGAGTAAAGTCCTAATAAATCACCAAGTTTCTTCAATTTTTTGGAAACCCTCCCAATCATTTCACCAATGATTAGAGAGTAAGTTGTACAATAATATTGTAAAGGCTAAAAATATGACACGATTGGTCTATATTAACAATATAACATAACCATATACCAAAAATCTACTTAAGCAATTAAGCATTATCCAAAATATATAATACTGCCAGATTGGGATTCTAGGGTCACCATTCCCAATGTTCTATGTATATATATATATAATTTCTGTCCATGTTTTGTCTGTAGCCACCCATTGGAAATGCACATTAAAACTAAAAACGCATATTGTGTTAAGTGTTTGTTTCTTTTTTTTTTCATTTTTCCTGGCTATCTCCCTTGTGTTTGCATCTAAGGAGTATAAGTGAGGGTCTAACTGATGTTCAGGACCATCTTTTAAAAAATATATAAAACTTGGTAATAGAAGAAAAAAATTATTCCTGTAGTTACAATCGCAAACTATGAATCTATGACTCTCATAGTAATAACAACTAATGAATATTGGTAATAATTTTCATATGAATGTTGGGAGCCTACAACTTAATGTCCTTTTAAACAACTTTAAGTTGAAAACAATTTAGAAAGTTTAAAATGGAAAAGAATAAATAAATTGTTTAAAGGTTTTAAAAGGGAAGCTGGGTTAAAAATAAAAAAAAGTAGATTTAACTTCTTAGAACAATCCCTGCACTTTGATATAAACTGTACTAATAAAAAACAAACAAAAAAGAAAGAGTAAGGAAGAAAGAAAAGAGAAAAGAAAAGAAAAGAAAAGAAAAGAAAGAAAAGAAAGACAAAGGAAGAATGAAAATCAAAACAAAATAAACCAACCAACAAGAAAGGAAACAAGAGGGGATTATCCAGGATTATCAGGAAAGTCATGACACATTTTTGCATAGAAAAATATGTTATGACTTTCCCAATGAATTAATATTTTTAAAATATCAATTAGATATCAAAATTAAGCTGTCTTTCTTCACTTTCCTAAATAAAGTTTGATATATACATAAAATTTACTCACAGTAAATAACTATGCTTAGTATTCAAAATTATTCATGTTGGCTTGAGCAAATAAGACCATATAAATAAAGAGATGTGTTATTTGTAGTAGAATCTAACAACTGAAACCACAAAATGTAGGACAAAGCAGTCTTTAGACTGGTTGTCTAACATCAGAAAATTACTAAGATTGCCATATAAAATGCCAAATTTGGCTATTCTGAATAATGCTTCAATGAGCTAAATTTATAGAAGCTCTAGAAAACATTCAAAGGTCCAAAGCAACCAAGAAAATGCTGAGTTACAAAAAAAAAAAAAAAAATTAATCATATAGCATGCGTTTGTGATGTTTTAACTGGCTCTTGCCCCATTCTTTCCCTAGGATAGACAAATCCTGTTCTGCAGATGATGACATTCCTCTTCCAAAGTCTATGAAAAGATCAATTAAATTGACACTTTCTTAGTTAGATTGATCTAAAAAAATAAATGAGAGAGAAGACTCAAATTACTACAAGGGACTTTACTACTTGATTCCACAGAAATGAAATGATTAGATCATAGCACTATAAACAATTGGACATGAACCAACTGGATAATCCACAGTAAACAAATTCCTAGAAATATTTCACCTACCAAGACTGAAACTTGAATAAATAAAAATTCTGTTAGACCCAATACTATCAACAGAATCAATAAATAACTTCCCAACAAAAGAAAGCTCTAAAATGGATTATTTCACTGGTAAATTCTATTGAACATTTAAAAAATAATTAACACCAATATTCAAAGAGGAAAGGAATCAAGGAGAAAAAAAAGAGAAAGAAGACATTTTATAGGACACAGAAATGGATGATTATTTGTTGATGAAAATGTGTATAATATCTTCAATTGGACTGGCATAAAGTGTATTTACGTTGGGTAAATTCACTTTACAAGGTGTAGTGATGATTAGTGATTGAATGTATAAAATAAGTAAAATTAAATAAAACTCTTCCAAAAACTTGAAGAGGAGGGAATATTACACCACTCATTCTATGAGACTAGCATTCTGGGTTGGTCCTGTGTAACAGGGATTAACCCTGTGAGTGGAAAGCCAGATCCCAATGGCTGACTGCAATCCAAATCTCAACCCCAGCAGCTTCAAAACTGTGCCAGACATGTGTGCCTGAGTGCCCCGAATCTTGACAGGGTGGAGCAATGGAGGGAAAAGGATTGTGGTATGACCATGTTCCATTACAAGATGCAGTTTTTGCTCTTTCTCTCTCTCTTTTTCTGTCTCTCTGGCAAGTACACTTCCTATCTATCAGTAACAAAGAAAGAAAAGATAAATTTAAAAGGAGACTAACATTTCCCTGAAACCAAAGTCATACACTCAAGAAAACTAAAGCCCAATATGCCTAATAAAGAGTAATGCAAAAATTTTTAACAAAATATAAATGAACCAAATTCAGCAACCTATTAAAATATTATATACTATTAACAATTTGGATTTACTCTTAGAATGCAAAGACAGTTCAACATATGAAAATCAAGCATTGTAATAAGTCAATTAACAGAAGGAAAAATAAATAACACCTGATCATTCCAACTGCTACAGAAAAAGTATTTGGCAAAATTCAATACCCTTTTATAGTAAAAACACTCAAGAACTAGAAATAACATTTTCTCAACATAATAAAAGTCGTATACTTTAAAAAGTAAAAACTCTACAGGTAGTATAACAACAGTGATAGACTGAAAGATTTTACCCTAATATCAGGGGAAAAAAAGGTCCCAATTTTTGCAGTTCTATTCCATAGTACCTTAAGTCTTAGCCGTAGTAATTAGGCAAGAAAATAAATAAAGCATATCTAAGTTGCTAAAAAATAATAAAATTATTTCTTTGCATGGATGACATTATCTTATACATAGAAAGCCCAAAGAATTACACACACACCAAAAAAATCTGTTAGTACTGATATAAGAATTCAGCAAAGTTGCAAGATACAAGATCAACACAAAAAGCAATGACATTTCTAAATGTTAATGATGAACTATCCTTTCAACAAAGTAAACACATGATTGTATTTACAATAGCAATAAAAAGTATAAAATACTTTGAGGAGAAGGTGGTAGAGCTGAAAAGCGTGATGCTCTGTGAGCCAAGGCCATATGCAGAAGTTCTGGATTTAATTCAGAGACCTCCCAGAATACAACAAGCTCGCATGTGCCCATGATCTGGGAAAGGCTGAAGGCTAAGAGGGTGGATCATGCAGTCAAGACTCTGTTGAGATTCTCTCTCTCTCTTTCTCTCTATCTCTATCTCTCTCTCTGTCTCCCTCCTCTCTGTCTCTCTCAAACATGAAAAACATATTTAATTAAAAAATAAACTTTTTATAAAGAGAATAAAATACTTAAAATTAAAGCTGTCTGAGAAAGTAAGAGTTGTGTATTGACAACAAAACTGCTGAAATTACAAAAGATAAATAAAAAGAAAAACTCTTGCAAATCAACAACAGATCTCACAAATAATTTAATTTTGAAAATGGGCAAAAGATTGAAAGAATGAAATAGACATTGCTCCAAAAAAGTATACCAAAAAAGTTACCAAAAAAAAAGGAAAAAAAAAAAGAAGAAAGAAGAAAGAAAGAAGAAAGAAGAAAGAAAGAAGAAAGAAGAAAGAAGAAGAAGAAAAGAAAGAAGAAAGAAGAAAGAAGAAAGAAGAAGGAGAAGAAGAAGAAAGGAAAGAATATAAGTGTCGGCAAAGATGTGGGGAAATTGGAACACTTCCGTACTATTCATGGGGATGTAAGGTACAACAACTGTGGAAAATAGCACAGTGGTTCCTTAAAAAATTAAGCACAGAGTTACCATATGATCCTGCAAGTTCACTTCTGGGACGTGCTTACATATATTGAAAGTGGGATCTTGAAGTGATAGTTATATACTCAAGTTCATAGATATATCATTCATAATAGCCAAAAGGTGGAATCGCATGTAGACAGATCAATACTTAAGTAAAATGCGGTGTATATATTATAATATTGATTAGCATTTAAAAGTGTAATTAATTTCTGATACATGGTGCAATATGGATTAAATTGAAACATTATGTTTAGTAGAATAAGCCAGACCAAAGGACAAATATTGTCAATATAATTGTCTTGGAGATGGATGGTAGCAGTGGTTGCACAGCAATGTAAATATCTGCAGTGTCACTGAACTGAACACATGGAGATTCCTAACATGGCATATTTTATGTCACAATGCGTGGTCCAATGTGTGTTGGGAAACTGTGGCACCACATTATTTGTTGTATTTTTTTAAAGTATTTTTTCTTTTTGCATTTTGAATATATGTGAATAATTCCTAAGGTGTATTCTACCCCATTAGCAAGTGTTTTTTTTCTTTTAGTATCATCAGACAGTGCTAGAATTATGTTTTGGTTTTAAGACTCTATAAGTTTACATGGCATAGACATACACATCTCATTATTTTATATTTTTTGGAATATGCCATAATTTCATGTGCCACATACGATCCTTTTTGCATAATTTTTAGACTGCATCATAAAATGCTAATGATAAACTCAAACACATTTAGCAAAGGAAGAGTTGGTGGGAATAATAAAAAGGAATTTGGCTCCTGAAGTTTGTCCCTTTTAATACACTTTTTCTTTCTCAAGACAGTATTGATTTGAACTGTGTTGTAAAAGACCTTGTGTCTTTGCTTCAGTAACTTTGCCAGGTGGGTGAATAAGTCATTCTCTGAGATTTATCCAAGGCCTCAGCCTGTGAAAGGTGTAATTAATCTGATCATTGCATTCATTAGACTACTTCATGTTTTCTTACATGGACAATCTCTACTTGGGAAAGCAAGTAGCTGTTACATGTTTATAGATGACTTTTCATAGAAAATTGACTGACATGGGACCAGCAGTTAGAGTAATGGCTATGTCACTGGACTCTCATGTAGCTGACTGTGGTCTGAGTCTTAGACCCAGTGGCTCAAACTCACACTGGGCGTGTGTGCGCACGTGCCCAAAATCCCAAGAGGAGCATGAACAAGAAGGGATTGTGGCATGGCCATCTTCCCTGGGGGGGGGGGGGTGATTTCTCACTTTCTGTCTCTCTGTCTCTCTCTGTCTTCCTGGCAAGCGCATGAGACCTATAGCAAAAACCTCTCCAAATAAAAAAAAAAAAAAAGAATATTGACTGACATGTCAGTGATTAGATACCATGATATCTGACTTCATATAAACTTTTTAAAGAGATGAGCGATAGAGCTAACACTCATCTGTAAGTTTTGAATTTATATTGTTTCATCACATGTACAAAACCATTTCTTTTCCTACAAATAATTTCTCCCCCAGCCCCATTGGGGAATTGTAAAGGAAAGCAGAATGTTTTATCATGATTTTTGCTTTAATGGCTAGGACAAATTTTAAAAGTCCTAAACTCTGAAAAAAATAAAAAAGGGAGAGTCAGTTGCAGTAATAGTATGAGAATGATGACTTTCAGTACAAGAGGAGACTGGAAGAGAAGGGATTGTTCCCCCCATTGGGGCACAGCCATACCATAACCCATTCTCCTTCATTCTCATCCCGGCAGGATGTGGGTGTGCATGTGCACATGCTTAGAGTGTTTACATGCTGGCATGCTTTTCAAACTGCCAGGCCCAGGATTTGAACAGCAGCCATTCACGTGGGATCTGGCTTCCTATGCACAGCGCTGAGAATCACTACCTTACAAAGATGGCCTTATTCCTAATTTAATTATTTGGATCAATAACTGTTATCAAGAGGAGACTGAAAGAGAAGGGACTGTGGTGTGGCCATGCCCCCAGGGGGTGATTTCTAGCTTTCTGTTTCTCTGGTGAGCACATGTGCTCTATAGCAAAAATCTAAAAAAAAAAAGGAGGGATTATGGCATGACAATGATCCATAGGAGATGTCTTCTCACTTTCCCTCTCTGTCTCTGGCAAGTAGACATGCCTTCTGGCAATAAATAAATAAATAAATAAATAAATAAATAAAAAAAATAAAACAAATAAATCTATAACATGAATATACATTTCAACATTGTATTCTTTTCCATATTTTTTTGAATCACAAAATACCTTAAACTATGGTCAAAGCTAGAATCTAGTTACAAGTGCACTGTAATTTTCTTTTGAAACATTTTAAATTAATTAATTAATTTATATTCCTTTCCTAAGCATTGTCACAGCATATGAAATGTGATTTCCCATCCAAAATATACTGCATAGTGGCTTAATCATACATGTTCTCATCATTAATTTCCATTTTTATTTTAATATATATACATTTATATATATATATATATATATATATATATATATATATATATATATTTTAACCCCTATTTCTCACCCTCTGCCATTTTCCACCTTCCTCAGACACTATCTTAGGTGTCTACAGTTGTTTCCCTTTATTTCCCCCACATTTTATTGATTCACGAAATTTCTTAAGTAATCTAACTACTTTCAGTAGCAAGTTTAGCTGGTATGTACACATCAGTGAATACATGTCTGATTTTAGGTGTAAAACTCTGAGTAAAATGAATATATTTTAAGGTAGCACTTAGCGAATGCTATAAAACTTACTATGGCCATTTTAGATTTGTTTAATATATTTTTAATTTCAAGAAAAGCAATTTTATCTTTAATAAATCAGAAAAATGCTAAGGAAATTTACTAAAAATTAAAGCCAGGAAATGGGTTAGGATTCTGTTAAAATAGTAGGTACATGAACCTACCAGCAGCTCAAGAGAGGACAAAAATCCTTAAAATTGGAAAACAAAGCTTAGAAGAAAGTCAGCAATGTTTTACTCAAAAGTCATAAAATGCTATTTCACCAGTTCAGTCTTATGTACTTAATCTATCTTCTGTTGTGGTCTGATCTTTCCAATTAAATTCTGGAATATAATATTAAATTCCAGATGTGTTTCTAAGATTAAGTTGGCCATTTCTTAGTTTTTGAACTCTTATTTATGTGTGTCTATATTTAATTTTCCTGGTATAGCACTCCCGTGAGAACTTCTTGGAGATCTGGTATGTTGGTAAATTTTTCCGGTTTTATCTGAGAATATTCTTGTCTTTTCTTTCCATATGAAGGATAATCTTGATGGGTACAGTATTCTTGGTTGAAATTGCTTTTCCCTTAATACTTTGAATATATTTTCCCATTCTTTCCTTGCTCTCATTGTCTCCAATGAGAGGTCCACTGTTAGCCTGATGGGATATTCTTTATAGGTAACCTGCCATTTCTCTCTTGCCAACCTTAATACATTGTCTTTGTCTATGGTTTTGGTCAATCTGGCTGTAATGTATCTTGGAGAAGATCTTCTTGGGTTGATTCTATGTGGGGTCGTTTGTATTTCTTGGGACTGGATCTTTGAGTGCTTCTCTAGATTTGGAAAGTTTTCTTCCAGAGTTTCATGGAATAGATTATCAATGCCCTTATGAGTCTCTTGGCCTTCTGGGATACCAATTATCCAGATGTTTGGATGTCTGATGGTATCTAGTATTTCTCAAATATTATTCTCAGTTTTTGGGCCATTTTTCTTCATGGTGGATTTTTCTTTTTTTTTTTTGAGAAGTTTTTGCTATAAAGCACATGTGCTCGCCAGAAAGACAAAGAGAGACAGAGAAATAGAAAGTGAGAAATAATTCCCCAGGGGGATGGCCACACCACAATCCCTTCTCCTTCATTCTCCTCTTAGGATCTTGAGCATGTACACACACATGCCTGGCATGAGTTTAAGCCACTGGGTCCGGGACTTGAACCACAGTCGACTACATGGGCGTTCAGTGACATAGTCATTACGCTAACTGCTGGTCCCCATGGTGAATTTTTCTAGGCCAGCGATTCTATCCTCTACATCTGAGAATTGATTTTCTGTATGATCTAGTCTTCTTTTAATACTGTCAAGATTTTGAATTCCTGTATTATAGCCTTCATCTCTAACAGATCCATTTGACGCATTTTTAGAGTGTGTATTTCCTCTTTTATATCTTGCAGGAATTTCCTTACCTCCTGGAACTCATCAGCTCCTTTCTCCTGCCTCTTCTGCAGTTCATTTTCTCTCTTCGCTTCCATCTCTGTTAGCTTTGTCATTATGAATATTCTAAAATCCTTATCGGACATTTCCATGAGTTTCATTGTACTGTTTGAGGATAAAGAGGTATCATTCTTTTCCCTGGGAGGAGAGGTATTGTCTTGTTTTCCCATATTTCTTGTGATCCTGCAGTGGTTTCTAGTCATCTGATGGATGGTGCACTCCCTCCTAATTCTTGAAGTACAATCTGAGCACTCAGAGGCAAGCAGAAGGAAGTGATCTGCAATCTTTATTTTATTATTTTTCACTCTTTGTGCATCAGATCCAAGGTGAAGAGAAGAATATTCTGACCCTAATCATATTCAGATCATTGGAAACTGTTCACTTGGACCTGTCTAGATGCTTAGTGCATAGAGGCTGATCAGAAAATGAATAAAGGTAAAAAATAAAGGTAAGAAAAAAAAGAAGAGTAAATAAAAAGAAAAAAAAATAAAAAGAAGAAAGAAAAAATAGCATAAAAAGCCGTAAGATTATCATTTTAGAAAGCAAAAATGAAAACCAAACGGTGTGTGTGCACCATATGAAACCAATATTTCATAGCTGAAGTATGGCATCCATTTTAGGATAGGCCTGGTTTGGCTGGTGCCTTTCCTAAATGAAGTGAGGAAAGGCACCAATTAAGGAGAGGCTTGAGAGCCCAGAGAATAATTTATCTTAAAAAAAAAAAAAAGTAAAAGTCACAGGGAGACAGAGAGAGACAGACAGAATAGAATGGATAGAAAGAGACACAGAGCTATCTCTACCCACTAGAAACGAGTCTGAATAGAGAAGTCTCAGAAGAAAAATCTTCCTTTTTGCTCAAGGAAACCAGTATTTCACAGTTGAAGTATGGTATCCATCTCAGATCTTCAACATTGTATTGACAGTATCTTCTTGAAAATAAGGTAGGCACAATGGTTTTATAAATTATATAAATTTTATACTCAGGTGAGTAGGCCATTATCATGCATCTTTTTTTTTTTTTTTTTTTTTTTTTTAAGAGAGATTTTTGTTATCAGGCACATGTGCTTGCCAGAGAGACAAAAAGAGATAACCTCTCCAGGCTGGGGAGAGGGGGCTGGCCATGCTGGGGGCTGGCCATGCTGCAATCCCTTCTCCTCCATTCTCCTCTCAGAATTCTTCGGCATGCACACACATGCATCCAGCTGTGAGTTTTAAGCTGCCAGGTCTGGGACTTAAACCATGGTTGACCATGTGGGAGTCCAACAATGTAACAATTACATCATCTGCTGGTACCCATTTTTTTTCCCTTGCCCTTTTTATTTTTTTATCTTTCAACATCAATTGCTTCAACCTATGAAATAAGAAAATTTGTCTGTTATGTAATATATGTGGTATGTACATATGTGTGTATATTGCAGGGACTAGTGGACACAAAAGGACACTAAAATTTGTAAAATGATTTAAAGTATAATTATATTTTAAGGTTCAATATAATGTGAACTCCTCTATGAGCTATAATTTTCTTTTGAACATTTTCTGGAGAGTGAAGTCCATATAAGTGAACCAGGTCACATCATCGCTATAGGACCAAAAACTTAATGTGGTTTTTATTTAGCTATGAACTTGACTTGCGTGTCTTTTAATAAGGGTCTTTTAATAGTGGTAGTTTGACAGCATATTTATATTCATCTAATTCACTCACTGAAATAAGCTTTTACCAAGTTTGAGACACTGGGCTGAGCCTTTATGATTTCAAAAATAATTCACACATAATTGCTACTTAGAGGCCCTCATAGCAGTACAGGATAAATACCTACGAAAGCAAGTATAGCATGAACATGCACAAAATGGAGCTCTGTAATGGGAATAAAAAGGATGATTCTCTGCTAATTCTATGACAGAGAATTCAGAGAAACTAATTCTAGGCATTGTAAACAATGTAGTGTGAATGCAGAGAAATTCCAGTGGAAGTAAGGATGTGCAATGTGTTATCATGTTTTAGGAACAGGCAATATTCCCTAGTGACTCAGCCTGGGGGTGTACAGAGAATGCTACTAAACTGGGAAAGGCATTTCTCATAACCTGGTGAAGACTCTTGACTGATATACCACCATGTCTATTACACTTTTTTTTTTTTTTTTAAGAGAGAGATGTTTGCTATAGGACATGTGCACTTTCCAGAAAGAGAGAGAAACAGAGAGACAGAAGGTGATACATCAACCATCAGAGGTGATTGGCTGCACCACAACCCCTTCTTCTCCAGTATACTCTTGGGATTTTGGGCATGCACACACACCCGGCATGAGTTTGAAGCTGCCAAGTCTGGGACTTGAACCTTGGTCAATAACATGGGAGTCCAGTGATGTAACCATTATGCCATCTGCTGGTACCAATTACAGTTTTAATCACCTTTTGTAAGATATACACAAAGAACAGCTCCCATAGGATTTTTATAATAATTAGATTATTGTATAAACTGTCACCAAAGTATATGCTGTCTTAGAAGTACTCAGATATGTTGTAACTATATGTTTTTCATCCTGTGCTGTTTTAAACACCATCTCTTTCCGAACTCCCAGGACTGACACTTCCCTCCCCCCTTAATTGCCTGCTGGGTTTTGCTTTTTGTTTTCAAGGTTAATATTTGACTCTTGAGAGCACACCTCATGTCATTGGCTAGAACTTGTTTTATAATGGTCTCTGTGTGTGTGTGTGTGTGTGTGTGTAGAACACTCATTCATTACATGAATGATTGTTTTAAAATATTCAGTCACAGAAAGAACATATGGAAAAGTATTAAATGCGTAGAATGCTCATATCAAAAATCATTTTCAACATCCCCATGAAGACAATATGGAACTACTTCAGTAAATGTTCACGGTCACATCTTTTTTAATATTTAACTATTTTTCCAATTGAAATTCTTATTTTTAATATGGTTCCAGTTATCTCTTGTTTGTAGGAGACAATAGGCTGGATGATGTTTTTCTTTCTTTTTGGTCTTGCTTATTTAAGGGAGAACATATAGCACAACATCAAAATATTCCTAATTAAGAAAACACAGCATTATATATTCAAGTATTTCATTTTGTTTTTCATATATGGATAGAGATAAATTCAAATCATAGGAAACAGGTACATACTCTGAGGAAACCTCGGTGGGTTATCATTGACGTCAGTCAAGGTGATGTTGACTGTGGTAGATCCTGAAAGCCCTCCAACTTGCCCAGCCATGTCTTTGGCCTGAATGACCACAGAATAGTGTTCTCTGGCTTCTCTGTCCATGTTATGTAAGGCAGTTCTAATAACTCCTGCAATACATATGTTTAAAATAAAAAGTGTGAGTTATACATGAAACACAATGCAACATAGATTTATACTTTTCTTTGCTCTAAAACTTTCTTTTTAAATAATAGATTTTAAACAGAAAGTCATTCTTTGGAGGAAATCAGTACCTTAACAACATACTAAAAATATCTCATGGAGATGTATATTGACAAATACCTGTTTCAAGCCATTATATTAGTGGCAAATATACCCAAGCTTATTTTCCTGCTGGTGTGCTGAACACTTTACAGTTTGTGCTCTGAAGTGTCATTATCATAGTAATATTGATTTAATAAGAGGTTAAGTTTCCACTTCGTGGAATAATTTATGCTTCCCAGCATAGTTGTACAAGTGTCCTGTGGAGGGCCCCCTGGTGGCATGGTGGTTAAGGAGGCTGTACCCCACATGGCCGACTGCACCCAGCAGCCTAAAAAAATACCATAGGCACATGTACATACATGCCCAAAATCCTGAGAGGAGAATGGAGGAGAAAGGATAGTGGTATGACCAACCCCTCTGGTGGGAGGGGTAGGGGTTAATTTCTTAATTTATCTTTTTCCCTCTCTGTCTCTCTCTAGTGAGCACACACACCCTATGGCAAAACAGAAATAATTTTTAAAAAGTGTGATCATAGAAAACATTTGCAGAGTGTGGACTCCAGAACAAAGATTTTAGGCAGGAAGCATTTTAACATATATCAAGACTAAAAAACATATATCGGAAAACCATTTTATAGAACTAGGTCTATGTACATACCCAAGATAATGCAAGTGATAAGACTGATTCTAAACATCATATGCAATAGTCAACATTCTTTATCCTGTAGTTTGAAGTGAGACACTCAGTGCACTATATTATGATGGATATTTGGGTTAAGTAAATAATTTAAAGTGTTACATATCCATTTGTGATCATGCATATACAGCCCCACAAACATGAATAATTAACTAGCTCTGTCAATAAAGTCTTCCATTTACAAGTAAAAAATGAATTTTCTAGAGAACCAAGTTCACATTACAAACTAAAAAACACATTTTCCAGAGAACCTAGTTCACCCATGGCCTTTAATGTTTTAAAATTTAAAAAATGTCCCTTATATAGCTGAGATATATGAATATGAATATTCATGTGTATATATGTATGTCTTTATATTGTGTGTATATAAATATGTATTTACTGTTCTAGATATGGATCATAACTTAATATTTTTATTCAAATTATTTGTATTATGCCAACTTTTAGAAAGACAGCGATGACTTTGAGCCTTGATTAAACTCACACTTGATTAATTTGCAGTGTAATTCATAGGAAATTGACAATTATACTATTACCTATAAATTTTATCAATTTTTTTGAGAGGCTTTAGCTATAGGGTGCGTGTGCTCTTCAGAAAAATAGAGAAACAGAGAGACAAAAAAGCAAAAAATCACCCCCTGGTGGGGGGATGGCCATGCCACAATCCCTTCTCCTTCATTCTCGTCTCGGGATCTTGGGCACACATGCACACGCACTCGGCATGAATTTAAGTCTTCGGAGTCTGAGACTCGAACTGTGATTAACTACATGGGAGTTCAGCGACATAGTCATTACACCATCTGCTGGTTCCAAGTTTACCAAATGTTACAGCCTATATCTCGCTGTAGGAGAGAAAGTGAAGTGGTATTTTTAAAATAAAATGTAGCCTTTTAAAAGTGAAAAGCATTATTCGATTAGTTGTTTTGAATATACAACATTAAACTACTATTTTTTTTAACTGAGTTGATTGTGTAATGACTTTGAGAAGAAAGCCTCAGGCACCAGGAAGAAAGGTCCCACAACTTTCAAAAATTTTGAATCTATAACTGAACGAGTTCTGGAAAAGTTTCCTGAAGCTAAATAGAAAAGAAAATTATTCTTATCAAGAGAAATTATAATAATATGATAATAAATGATTCATCTAATTCATGCATATGAAAAAGCCTCAAGCATCCTTATTAAAAAGAACAATGTTTTATCACATATGATAATTACATAAGTAGGGATGGAATTGATTCAGAAATGAACAAGCAAAGGATTTATGAAAACATTGTAGGGAAAGGATGTATATTTTCTAGTATTTGAAAGAAAATAAAGATGACTTCCCTGTAAAGAATATATTATAAATGAAATTTGCCTCTGGTAGAGAGAAATAAGAGATTATTGTCAAGGACAGAGCTTTACAAAAAATCATCAAAAGGAGATTGTGCAAAAGATAAATATCTGAGGGTAAAAGCAATCATTACAAAGTAACTGAGAGATAACGCATACAATTTGAGCTTTAGTCATTGAAGAAGATCAGAGTAGAGAAATGAGCAAAATCCTATGTTATATAGTAGGGCTTCAATAATTTCAGCTCAGTGCCATCATTTTCCTTTCCTTCTAATACAGCTACTTCCTGGATGGCATGGGAAGAAACATGGTGCCAAGTTTGCTCATGGAAAGAAAAGAGCAAATCCAGAACTGACACTTACTTCCCAGAAATAAGGGTTCATATAAACTCACAGCTCTCTTGAGAATGACCCGGTTGCAATGTGCTTAGCTATGATGGCCCTGAGGCCACATGGGTAACCAGGGAGACATGATCCCAGATAGTATAATCCCTTCCTAACCTACAGCCCAGGTGTATTAAGTGGGCGGCCTCAAGCAAAGCTGATGCACAGTCACTTTTCTTTTCCCTTTTATATAGAGTTATTATTATTTTTTTTTTAGGTCAGTTTTAGGGCCAGTGACAGCAAAACAGAGCAGGGAAATATAAACAATTTTCTCATATTCCCTTCTCTCTATATGTTCACAGCCTCTCTCCTTAACAGCCTGCCCCAGAGTGGCACATTTGTTACAAACAAGGAACCTACATTGTCATTCACAGTCCATAGTTTACATTAGGATTCACTCATGGGGTTGTACATTCTATGGGTTTTGACAAGTATATGACATTTACCCACCCATATTATAAAATCATACAGAGTAGTTTCATTGTCCTAAAAATCCTCTCTTGTCCATCTTTTCATCCCGCTCTTCCCCAACCACTGGAACTCACTAAACATATTACTGTCTCCATCGCTTTGCTTTTGCCAGAATGTCATGATTGGACTCACACGGTAGTTAGTATACAGACTACATATTCTTGCCTTTAGGACTATGTATTTAAGCTTCCTTTATGTCCTTTCAGCGTGATAGCTCATTTCTTATCAGCACTGAGGAATATTCCATTGTCTGATGTACAAGTGTGTTCATCCGTTCTCTTATTGGGGAACATCATGTTTTCAAGTTTTGTAATTATAAATAAAACTGCTATAAATATCAGTGCACAGGACATAGTTTTCAACTCATTTAGGTAAATAAGGAGTGTGACTACTGGATCAAACGGTCAGAGTACATGCAGTCTTGTTAGAAACTGCCAAACTGTCTTCTGAAATGGCTACACAATTTTGCATTCTCATCAACAATGAGAAAGAGTTTGGGGACCAGCAGATGGCATAATGATTATGTCGCTGGACTCCCACCTAGTCGACTGTGGTTCAACACCCTGGGGGGGTGATTTTTTTGCTTTCTTTCTCTCTTTCTCTGCCTCTCCAGCAAATGCACATGCCCTATAACAAAAAACTCTCAAAAAAAGAGTTTTTGTTGCTCCATGTGTTTGCTTTTGTCACTGTGTTTGATTTTGGCCATTTTAATAGGTGTATAGTGCTACCTAATATTGTTTTAATGTGTATTTCCTTAATGGAATATGATGTTGGACATCTTTTATTAGGCTTATTCAACATTTGTATATCATTGGTGAGCTGTCTGTTCAGGTCATTTTTATTTTTTTAATTGGGTTGTCTACTTCCATACATACACACACACACACACACACACACACACACACACACACACATATACATATATATATATATATATATATATATATATATATATATATATATATATATACATATATGTATTTAGTGTTTTTTGGAGAGGTTTTTGCTATAGGGTGCAAGCGCTCACCAGAAAGACAGAGACAGAGAGACAGAAAGCAAGAAATCACCCCCCCAGGGGGGATGGCCACACCACAATCCCTTCTCCTCCATTCTCCTCCCAGGATCTTGGGCATGCACTCACATTCCCGCAGCATGAGTTTAAGCCACCGGGTCTGGGACTCGGACTGCATTCGACTACATATGAGTCCAGCAACATAGCCATTACACTACCTGCTGGTCCCACTTTTTTGAGTTTTAAAAGTTCTCTGTATTATTTGGATAATACTGTATCTCAGTGTTCTCCAAAAACACAGAATCAACAGTATCATACAGAATTTTTACATGCATACACATATACACATACATATAAAATGTGTATGTATGGGACCATCATATGACAAACTAGTTGTCTCACTGCACTCCCGCATAGGTGACCATGGTTTGAGTCCCAGACCTGGTCACTTAAAACTTACAGTGAGTGCCTGTGCATGCATGCCCAAGATTCCGAGAGAGAAGAATGGAGAAGAAATGGTGGTGTGGCTATTCCCCTGGGGAGTGATTTCTCACTTTCTGTCTCTCTGGAGAGCACACACACCCTAAAGCAAAAGTCTCTCTTATAAACCAATGTTAATGGGAGCCAACAAGTGGTGTGATGAATAAGGGCACTGGACCCATGATTCGAGTCCCGAACCCGGGGGCTTTTTTTCTCGCTTTCCATCTCTCTTTCTCTTACTCTGTACCTCTCTGATCAAAATTAAAAATAAATAAATAAACTGAAATAAAATATCTTTTAAAAATGTGTGTATGTATAGATGGATAGATAAATAGATTAAAAGAAAGATTTACATTATTGTGAAAGCTGAATTTCTCCATGATTTGTCATCTGCATGTGTGGAGTCCTAGGAAATGTGGCAGTGTAATTTAGTCAAAGTCTGAAAATCAGAGGAGTTGATGGTGGAAATCCCAATTTGAACTCAGAACACCAAAGTTCCATATTAAGTGCTCAGATATAAGGAGCAATTTCTTCTTCCCTTCATCTTTTACTCAATGGAAATGGATTTTATGATACCACTGTCATAAGGGAGAGCAATCTGCTTTACTCATTCTACCAATTCAAATGTTAAGCTTACCCCAAATATCCTATAGGTTACCCAGAGAAAATGTTTACCTAAATAACTAGGTACATCTTGTCTCAGTCAAATTGACATATGAAATCAACCATCATGCATATTAGATGTGCCTCTTGCAAACATTTTCTCCCTGGCTTTGGTTTATCTTATTCTCTTGACAATGTTGTAGGAAAGCTCGATTTTTTTCATTTTCATTAAGTCTAGTTTATCATTATTTTTCATGGATTATGCCCTTGAGGTAGTATCTAAAAAGTCATCATCATACCAAGGTCACGTAGGTTTTTTTCTTACGTTACCTATCAGAATTTCTATAGATTTTTGTTTGTTTGTTTGTTTTGGTTTTGGTTTTCCTTTTTTTTTTTTTTTTTTTTTTTTTTAGATTTTACACTTAAGACTGATACATTTTGAGATAATATTTATGAAGGGTATAAGGTTTAAATCCATGTTCACTTTTTTTCTTTTTGCATGTAGATGTAGAGTTCTTTGCGTTATTTGGATAACATTGTACATTACTGCCCCAACTATGGTAATCTATATTGGTTGAGGCTACTCTTCAATAGGCTGAGTCCATATGGAAGACCCAGATTTTATTCCAAGTCTGCCTTAAAAACTGTGCATAGTGATACATGCCTATAGTTCCAGCTACTTGGGAGGCTAAGGTAGGCAAATCATAACAATAAAACCATGTCTAAAGTAAAACAAACATAAACAATATGTATTATTTAGTATTCCAACTGTTCCCACACCATTTGTTAAAAAGACTGTTTTAGACTGTATTAACTTTGCACCTTTTTCAAAATTAGTTGACCATATTTTATGATTCTATTCCTAGTCTCTCTGGTTTCTATTGGTACACTTGTCTTTTCTTTCTTCTTTCTTTCTTTCTTTCTTTCTTTCTTTCTTTCTTTCTTTCTTTCTTTCTTTCTTTCTTTCTTTCTTTCTTTTTCCAAACACCACACTTTCTTGATTACTATTGTGTCAGAGTGAATTCTGAAGTTGGGTAGTGCCAGTCTGATAAAGATTTCCTTCAATATTGTCTTGGCTATTCTTGGTGTTTTGCTTTCCATAAAAAAAATACAATAAATTTGTCAATACCCACAAAACACTGAGGTATTGACTGGCATTACACTAAATCTAGAGTTCAAGTCTGGAAAAATTGACTTTTATATGTTTGTTTGAGGTTTTTACCATAGGGTTCTTGTACTCATCAGAGAGAGTAAGAGAAAGAGAGAGGGAAAGTGAGAAATCACCCCGTCAGGGTATGACCATGCTACAGTCCCTTCTCCATTTCCCCCCCTGGGATTTTGGGCATGCACATGCATACACCTGGCATGACTTTCAAGCTGTTGGGTCCAGACTGAAATCATGATCAACCATACGGGAGTCCAGTGCCTTAACCAACAAATGACCTGCAGGCTCAAGAATTGACATTTTAATACTATTCAGTCTTCCTATTCATGAACATGGAATATCTCTCCATTTACTTGGTCCTCCTTTGACTTATTTTGTCAGCTTTGTAGTGTTCTTGTATAGATCTTGTATATATTATGTTAGACTTACACATAAGTACTTTGGGGAGGCAGAAGGTAATGTGTATGGTACTGTGTTTCTTATTTCAAAATCTATTTGTTCATTGCTGGTATAAAGAAAAGCAATTAGCTTTTGTAAATTTAACCTCGTATACTGTAACCTTTCTATAATTGCTCATGAGTTCCAAATTTTTGGTGATTCTTTTGGAACTTTTTACTTGTTAAATCATGTCATATGGGAACAAAGACAGTTTATATCTTCCTACCCAATCAGTATATTTTATTTTAACGTTTAAAAAAAAATTTGCCTTATTGAGGTGGGCAGGACCTTCAGATGTTGAAAGGAGAAGCAAGAGGTGATATCTATGCTTTTTTTTATGATCTTAACAAAAATTTTCTAGTTTGTTATAGCACTAAGTCTGATGTAGAATTTTTTGTAGATTTTCTTTATTCAATTGAGAAAGTTCTCTTCTATTCCTACATTGATACACAGTAATCAGTTAAAACTGAGAATATACTTTTTAACAGATGAGATACTCAGCAATTTTAAAATAGGAGGCCTTTATTAGTTCAGGTTGTGCTTTTTTTTTGTAGTGATTAATGCATGATGTTAATAAATGGATTATTTCTTAAATAAATTTATATTTCTCATGTATTCTATCACTGGTTATTAAAACAAAAATACAAAATACTTTCTAATTTCACATTTCAAGTGGTCATTTATTGCTGCATTACTTGAAACAGATGAATAATAATGGTTCAAACAGGTTTTAACATCCCTTAACCAAGATCACAGCACTCTTCTGAACTTTCCTGGTCTTGATCCCTTCCACCCTGCAGAGGTCTACTGGCCATGCTTCAATTAGCCCAAGTTTCATGAGCTCTTCTTGCAACTGCCCATTGATTGAGTGACCTTACTCTTAGAAATAAATAATATTTTATTTGTGATTGTAAATATTTGAATAAATATGTAATTAGTATTAAATATTTTTATAACTATCTCTCTTTGACAAGTTTATTATAAATTGTGAACAATACAGAAAGAAGTGGCAAAAATTACATTTATAACTTTTTTACTATTTGGAGAAAAAAATCAAGAAAAACATTATATTATAGAGTATTCATAATGTATTTTCCAATCTCAATGCTTTCCACAACAGTGGACTTTTTACAGAATTAAATACATATTTGGAACAATTACAGACACACACTCCTCCCATACACATACATTGAATTTTTCCTCCTACTTTTATCCAGCATGCTATACTTGACAATGCTGAAAACAGAAAGCAAAATATTTTTTTAAATTTTTTTTTGTTATTATATTTATTTTCTCAAATTTGCTATAGGGCACACAAATTTTGCTCAGCAGAGAGAGATGGAGGGGGTGGGGGCATGGTAGTGGTTAGAAATCAAGCCATTGAGACTTGAGCCATGGTCAGCCACCTGGGAGTCCAGTGCCTCAGCTACCACACCCCCACTGAAACCATTTTTTTTTTTTTAATTAAACAGTAAGTGAATGTGAAGTTATCTAGGTAAAAAGATCTTACGTACTCATTTTCTTATGTCATTTTATACTATACCTGTTTTGGCTTAACCGTTGAAATATTTCCTTTTATTCTAAACAGTGTATCAATTCAGATGACTAATTATTCAGTTTCCTCAAAGTTTAAAATAGTGCCATTGATTTTCAAGCCTGACTATCCTTAAACGTAACTTTGACATTTCCTGAAAGAGCAATTGCTTTTCTCTAGCTCCTCGATATTCTGATTTCGTAATTTGGAGTAGAGTTGGTCTACTCCATCTCCCATTGACAATCGTGTTAGTGTTCTTCACTGCCATAACAAAATACCCATATACTTGTTAGCTTAAACAACAGAAATTTATTTCTTATGGTTATCGGCTGAAAGTCTAAGATCAAGGTGCCTGTCTATTTGGTTTCTGGTGACTGACTTATTTTTTTCCTATTTTGTGAATGGCTACCTTCTAGCAATGTTTTCAAATGGCCTTTCATCTTTGCAATAATTAAAAGAAGGTCAATCTCTTAATTCCTATTCCTATAAGGCCACTAATTTCATCCTGAAGATCCCACCCTCATGACATATTCTAAGCCTAATTACTTCCTAAAGACCCTGTCTACAGACACCATTACATTGGGGATTAGGTCCATAATATCACTTTTGAGTGCTTCATACATTCAATTTAATTGCAGTGTGAGTTGATCAAGACCATACTTTGAAAAATCCTAATTAGGAAAACAAAGTTGTATCATTATGTGTTCACACATTTTATAACCTTTTACCTCTATCTTGTCATGCCAATAAATGCGACTGTGTATGAGGACACACACACATATACAGGATAAATTGGCATCTGTCTTTTTTTTGTTGGCATCTGTCTTTAATTTAGAGGCTGTGTTCTACTTGGAATCTAGCCTTGCTCTATAAAATATATATATTTTTTCACAACCATGAAGACTAAGCACATGTACAATGTTAGGAAAAACTATATTTACGCAGTCCAAGAGAGAAATGTTTTGTTTCTCTGCCACAAAATCTTGGATCCCTGTACCCAGTAAATGCAATATTACTCATTCTTGTCTTCAAAGGAAACTTAATAAGGCCATATTATGTGGCTATTTCATTTAATTATTCAAAAAATACCACACAGCTAAATTAGTCAGCATAAATTATTGCATTGGCCTATTTATTGAAAAATAAAGAAACTGCTATTTCCAATACATACTGGGTGAATGGCTATGGCTTATGAATGTGGACTATGCTTCACTAGCAACCTTTACTTCAAGATTTTTAATGGGAATCGGTGCATCTGAATCTCCTGTGATGCTGACTTGAATCAACAGGGTGCGATTACATGTGTATTATTTTGTTTTGTTTCTTATTACTTTTCTGGTAAACAACTGTAGGTGCCCACTGCCTACAAATTACCTGCTGACTACTGCTTCCCAATCATCTTGATATGTTGAGACATGTAACTGGGAATTACTCTCCACCGAATACAAGTTCATAACATTGAAAACTCATCTGTGGTTATAAACATTACTTGCTGAACCTGACTGATTGTCCTACCTTAGGTTTATATTCCTTGACTAATTATATTCATATAGCAGTAGATCTTCCAAACTGGTTCCCTCCATATTTATATATTAAAAAGAATGCAAGATGAAAATATTGCACAAATCTGGTTCATTATATAATACTACAGATGATATTAGATAAAAATTAATAATAGACTAGAACAAATAAACAGACTTACACATGCAAATTCTTATAGATACCTCCCAGGTACACAAGTGCATTTATAATAGGTACTAATGAGTTTCCTTCTTGCTCAGATGGCTCATGTGCACTTTTTTGCTCAATTGCTTCCTCTTTTACCTTCATTCAGTTGCTCATTTATTCATTTATGACCTAGTATGCTATTAAAAAAATGTGTTGGAATTCCAGAGTTTCTAAAATGGGGCATGTGGATATCTTATAAATAAATCACGTGAAGTGCCAATTTTCATGCAAATGATAGACCCTCAAATCAGACCTACTGATTGAGAATCCTGAGATGTGAGACCCAGGTTTAAGTTTTTGTGAAAATTTCTCCAGACAGTAGTGTCATAAATGGACAAATATGAAGTTTCCACCTACAATTGAAAACGCATAGTAATTGGTCTTCAGTTGCTCATATTTAATTGGAAGATCTGTTTACTTAAAATAATATGCATACTGAGGGAGACTTCAAGTTTATGTAAAAATGAAATTAATGTGTGAGGTCTGGACCAGCCTGTGGCCTGGAAGTTAAGGTAGCTGGATCCCACATGGCCTACCATGTGGTTAGAATCTAAGACCAGGAGCTTAATAAAAACACCAAGCACATGCCCACAATTCATAAAGGACAAATAGAGGAAAAGTAACAACATAATCGTGAACTTCCATGGGAGTGCTTCCTTACTTTTTCTCTGTATCTCTCCTGTGAGCATACATTCCTTCTGGCAAATTAAAAATAAAGTTATTTTGATATAAAAAATTTTAAATCCAGGTATAGTTGTCTCATTATATGCATTTTCTATGAACGTTTTGCATGAGCTTCCCTCATACTTTCAGAAGTTTTGTTAATCATTTTTTTAAATGATGACGTTGAACATCTTGGCAGAATAATTCTTTTCTCCAAGTGCCTGAGCGTGGTGACTTATGTACCTAGCAGATTCTTTATTTTAGCATAAATAACAATATTATCCTTAAAAAGCAATTGCTCAGCATTTAGTACGATATATGCCATAGATGTTCTGTTGCAAATTCTGAATTTTTCCTATTGCCTTTATAAAGATAATGAGGCTCCTATGAATTTTTGTCTACAAAGAAAGCAAAAATATTTAGATATTTGTGTACATGTATTCATCATGAACACAATTTCCTAAATCTGTCTTTTTCATTCATCATTTCCAATTCAATGTGTGCTGAATATGTCTCTACTTTGGAAATAATGTGAGATGTAGACATATATGACAGAGCTTATGATATTGGAGTGTTTGGATTAGAGTGTTACTGATAGGCAATAGATACGCAAATCTGAAATGCTAAATAGCACGGAAATATATTTTATCACATGGGAATCGAAGCTCAGCTTTCAGAGGCCATAAATGATCAAAATGGAAGGGTAGGACCAAAGAGCAACTTTTGAGCATGTGCCATGTATGCAAGCTATGGAAAAATGGATGAGGAATCAGGGTGTCCATGGATCTGAGACTTGAAATGAACAAAGGGTGAATCTGGAATATGAATGCCTATACAAGACAGTGAACACAAAATTTGTTTTCAGTTAAAATTGCTAGTGAGTTAATACAAGAGATTAGATACTCAGTGATTAAAATACTCTTTGAATATGTCAGTATTTTGTTCTTTAAGTGACTGAAAGTTCTGATAAATTCTGTTGGGTCCCCTGCAGAAAGTCAAGATGGTCTAAATTGACTGCTTGTCATCCATTGTTACTAGCTCTGACTGAACAGACGCACGGTTATCTGTACAGCTACACTGTGTACAATGGAGACTGTAAGTTTCCGGTGGATAATGGATTAAACTTCAGATTTTAATTTACACTGCTGCTATTCCATTCATTTTATTTTTAAAGAAAACTATATATGATGTTATATGAGACAGTAGCATCCAGGTTAAAAAAAAAAAATTCTAGCTCCAGGGTATGACTCATGGAATTAGCAACTATAAATTCATGAAGGTGGACATTTTTATGCTTTAGTAGGAAGATTCAATTTTTCCTGCTCTATACTTTTTTCCCTTTTTATCATTAAAATTGATGCTGAAGCATTTTATTTTTGCTGAGGAAAAAAGGAAGAAGAATTCATGCTTTGTGTATTAACTGCAACTCAAGCACTCCCTTTGGGTTTATAGCTCATAGATATTGTTTCGACACACTCCATGAGAGAAAGCTCAAAGTCTGAACAACTGTCCCCAATTCATAAGATCACAAAGCTGCAGTATCTGAAGTCTAGCCCAGGATTTTCAGACACTACAATCTTAATGGGACAGTGGTATTAGCTCAAGTGATTCAGACCTCGAATATTGTGGAGTTTACAGGGGGAAAAATGGCTATTTTGAGAGGGAGAGAAGTTATAGGAGAGAGTGAGAGAGAGAGAGAGAGAGAGAGACAGAGAGAAATGGAGGGGAGGAAAAGAAAGAAAAGAAGGGAGACAGAGTTAGATAGAGAACAGGATAAGGAGGAGAGCAGAGAGAAAGAAACCTCATTATAAAAGTTGGCATTATTAGGACCAGTAAGCGGTATAATGGTTAAGGTACTGGACTCTTATATAGCCAACTGGTTCAAGTCCCAGACCTGGCAGCTTGCTTCCTCACTTTCCCTCTCATTCCCTGTCTCTAGTGAACACACATGCCCTATATCAAATTTAATAATAATAATAATAAAAATAATAAATAGTTCTTAAGATAAGGTTGACATTATCTGTCATTGAATGAGGGGACATAAACCAGGTAGAAAATGATACATTGTTAAAGATGATTTCCTCTTAGAATATTTTATTTCTATTTTTTATTGTATTTTACATTTTGTCTGTTTCTTACTTCTGTTATCAGTGGTTTAATGTACTCTATATTTTGAAAAATTCAGTCTTTCCAGTAGGAATATCTAATAACCATACTAATAAAACCATAGGGCAGCCATTATGAAGGCCAACTACTCTCAAGGTTGCCAAGGTTTCAGCACAGCAAGTACTTCCTTCAGCAAAAATTTAGAGAGACAGTGCTATATGGAAGAAAACAAATTAAATGATAGACTTTGAAAAGAGGTTTATCTAGAAGTAAATCCAAATAGTGCTAATGATGATGACAACAGTAGAACATTGCTGGTTACTGAGTTTTTCATCCATGCCTGGCAATGTGAAGAATGCTTTATGTTAATCAGTATATAAACCCTCACATGGATCATGTGCAGTAGGCACACATGCCATCTCCATCTTAATGAAGAAGTATTGCAGACTGAATGATTAAGAAAATTGCCCAAGGATAGACAGGATGTGACAGTTAGAAATCAGTGCATTCCATTAGAACTTGGAGTCTACCATCAAAGGCAACATTCTCTGAGCAGCTCACTCCTTGTGAGTCATAGGGGGAAACACTGCATAGGCACATGGCTTGTATATAAAGTGTCCATATTGCACTGGAGCCTGTGTTAGACTCTCAATAAATAAGGTTTTTACTGCATTGTTCGCTACATGCTGGATGAGGTGCCACAGAGAAGTATTATTCCTCCTCTCACAGAACTGTACCTTGCTACTATCCATTGATATGAAACACTGCACACAGTCAGCAACTATATGGTTTGCCTAAAAACCAATGTAGGTAATTGTTTGGGGTACATACCTAGAAATGAGATTACTAGATTATATAGTAATTCTATTTTACATTTTTCAGTAGGTGCACTATTTTACCTTTCTACCAATAGTGCACGTGGTCAGTCTTCTCCACATTCTTGCCTTCTCTCTCTCTCTCTCTCTCTCTCTCTCTCTCTCTCTCTCTCTCTCTTTATTATTTTTTTTAATAATAGCCATTCCAACAGGTATGAACTAATATCACCAAGTAACATGACAGACTGCAATTTGAATCTCAGACCTGTCAGTTTGCTTTCTCACTTTCCCCTTCTTTCTTTGTCTCTCTCTCTCTCTCTGGTGAGCATGCATGTCCTACAGTAAATTAAATAAAAATAAAAATAGGGACCAGCAGATGGTGTAATGGTTATGTCACTGGACTCCCATGAGTCAGCTACAGTTCAAATCCCAGACTCAGTGGCTTAAAACTCACACTGAGTGCATGTGCATGTGTGCCCAAAATCTCAAGAGGAAAATGGAGGAGAAGGGATTGCAGTGTGGCCATCCCCATGAGGAGTGATTTCTTGCTTTCTGTCTCTGCCTCTTTCTGTCTCTCTGGTGAGGGCACATGCCCTATAGCAAAAATCTTTCTAAAACAAAATTTAAAAAATATGTAATTTTTTAAAAGATAAATAATATTTAGAAATCTGCTGTATAATATCATGCCTTATTTAAAATACTGTATTGTGCATTTAAAAAATCTAAGAAGTAGGGACCAGCAGTTAGCGTAATGGCTATGTCGCTGGACTCCCACGTAGTCGATCGCGGTTCGAGTCCCGGACCTGGTGGCTTAAACTCACGCCGGGCGCGTGTGCGTGCGTGCCCAAGATCTCAGGAGGAGAATGGAGGAGAAGGGATTGTGGCGTGGCCATCCCCCCTGGGGGGTGATTTCTCGCTTTCTGTCTCTCTGTCTCTCTCTGTCTGTCTGGCGAGCGCACGCGCCCTATAGCAAAAACCTCTCCAAAAAAAAAAAAAAAATCTAAGAGGTAGATCTCATGTTAAGTGTTCTTAACAATTAAAAAACAAAATAAAGCAATAATACAGTCAGTAGTGGTGTAATGAATGTGATTTTTTTTTTTTTTTTTGCTTTCAATTACTTCCTTCTTCCTTTATATTTTTCACAGTGAATGGAACATGTAAAATTTATTGGCATATGAAAATTCATTAAATATCTTGCACTTTTTTTTTTCTCAGAATCAGTATGTTTTTGGGTGAAAATGTTTAAAAAAGAAGAAACTATGAGATATAGCTTCAAATATCTCTCTAATATTGGCCAACAGAGCCTCAGATAGATTTGGGGAAGATGACTGCACCTGGCCATGGTTTCATTAGCAGCCTCTGACTTGTTTGACAAGGCTGGGTTCTAATAGCATTGGAATCAAAGGCCTCCATTGTCGTGGTGTCTCTTGATGGGATGTTGGAAAGATCTGGCAATTCTGGGTAACTGAAGACTCTGACTACAAAAATTTAGGATTTAGATTTTTGTAATAGAAGAAAGAGTAAGGAACTGAACAATGATGATTCATCTTGTTTCAAGTGACTATTATCTTATTAGGGTTTTCTTTTTGAGAGGAACCTAATACCAATACCACTATTGAGTGCTACTCTTCAGATAAAATGCCATGGCTTGAAGGATTAACAAGGCCTCCTACATATTTTCTGACGCTAGTCTCATCAGAAATTGATCTATTTCCCTTCCGCTTGAATTTGCTCCACCTCAGGCCTGTTTTAACCAATGCAGCAAAACAGAAGTGACTTAGCTTGTTTCTGCCTTGCTCTTGAGAGGATTGTAAGCTATTACATTGATCTTTTTTAATAACTATTTTATTTAGCTTTATTTACTTATTTTAATTTGACCAGAGAGAGACAGATCAAGAGCAAGAGTGAGAGAGAGAGAGAGGGAAAGTGAGAAAGCAAGCTGTTAGGTCCGGAACTTGAACCACGTTCGGCCCTGAGGGAGTCCAGTGCCCTTTACCACTGTGCCACCTATCGGCCCACTACATTGATCTTTATTAGGCTTGGGCCCTCATGTAAATGTTCTAGCTATCCTGCTAGAGAGACCAGATAGAGGGGCCCTGAGGTCACATGAAATGGGGAAAGGAGGCAGCTGAGTCCAGTCTCCTAGATGTTTCTAAGGCACAAAGCATGTGAATGGACTTACCTTGTAAACTCCACACTATTTTATGTGTCGACTAAATTCTGCTGAGTGACCTGAGTGAATGCCATGTGGGCCAAGAAATTGCCCAGGTAATACCTAATACTTGCTCAATGTCATGACTTTCAAAATCACCATTGCCTTGAAAGTTCTGAGTTTACAGGAGTTTTCTGCATACCAAGAATATTTAAATGCACCTGCCTCCCATGTAAGTATGTAAACACACACACACACACACACACACACACGCACACATACACACACACACACACACACACACACACACATATATATATATATATATATATATATATATATATATATGTATACAAACATGTATCCCCCACAGGGAATTAAATGATAGTTGGCTTTTTAGTTTTACTCTTAATACCATTAAACTATGCAATATATTCCCAACCTACTCTCTTCTTTCTCTTCTCTCCCTCACCTCTCTCCCTCTCTTTGTCCTCCGCCTCCATTTATCTCTCTCTCTTTCTCTCTGGTTTGTGTGTACACATACAAAATGGACATATCTCTGAAGGATATTTCTGCTGTGGTATGCATAAATATATTTTATGAGTTCAAGTGAGCATTATATTTAGAAGATGAGCAGAAGAAGGAACATGAAGCTGACCTCTATATAACTGATGCAGAAAGAAAATAGAGACCCCAGCTCCTTGTGATTAATGACCAGTTTTTAAGATTTTTATTGTTCAGAAACTTGCACATTATGGTGACTAATAAGATTTTCTCTGATATTTATAGGAATCTACTAAACAAGAAAATTAGAAATATAATTAGAAAACTTTAAATATTAAATACAAATCATATTAAGTTATTGAATGTTTGATTAAGTTATCCAAGTTAAATAAAAATGTATTTTCAATGAAAATAAGAATAAAATTAAGATTGAAAATTAGCAGTACATAAGTATAATCTATTGAAAATAGCTTTTTAAAGTATTTGATAAAAATTTGACATGTTCAGACTACAAGCACAAATTAAAAAATTATCAGAGGGACATGATGCATTATCTATTCATTAACATGTTTGTATATTCTGGTCCTTGTTTTTTACTATAATTTATTCATTTAGTTTTGGTTTTATGAATAAAAATGTTTTATATGAGTTTTTGCATAGTATTACTTAAGAAAGAGTACTTAGTAAAAGTACAGCAAAAATACTTGAAGTATGTGTTATTGATAAAAAAAATATATTTGAAGCGTGGGGCTGGCAGGTGGCATAGTAGTTACATTGCTGGACTCTCACATGGCCGAAAGCAGTTTGAATCAGGGATCTGGTGACTTGAGAATCATAGTAGGCACGTGTGCATGCCTGTCCAAGATCCCAGAAGGAGAAGGAATTGTGGTGTGGCCATCCCCCCTAGGGGTGATTTCTCATTTTCTCTCTCACTGTCTTGATCTCTTTCCCTCTCTGGTTAGTGCACATGCCCTATGGCAAAAACTTCTACAAAAAAGAAGAAAAGATTTGAAGCCATATAATTAAGAAATAACACTACAACATGGCTATACACACACACACACACACACACACACACACACACATATAAATGACCAGCCAGTTTTATTTTAACATCACAGTATACAATAGATACCCATAAATAACTAAAATTGGGTATTTCTCATATAATACCAATTTATTTATTTTAGTCTGCTTTTCTAATTTTATTTACTTTCTTAAATTATTTATTTAATTTTATTAATTATTATTATTATTATTATTATTTAAAATTTGGCTATGGGACATGTGAACTCCCCAGAGAGAGACAGAAAGAGAACAAGAAGGAAAGTGAGGAAGCAAACTGTTGGGTCTGGGACTGTAACCGTGGCCAGCCATGTGGGACTCCTGAGCCTGAACTACCATGCTACTTGCTGGCACCTGCTTTCCTAATTTTAAAAGAAAGTTTTCTTTTCCTTTTATGTTGCACTTTTATTTTATAATGCATTATTTCATACTTCATACTTAATTATTTAAAAAGACATTGCCATGTTCAGCAAGCTGGTTGCTTTGTTAGGAATGTTATACATACTTTTACTTATATATGCATATATTGGGTTGTTGGAAAAGTCAAGTCGAATTTTTCTATATTTCTCAGTACAAAAATGAGTCAGAATTTTCTGGCGACCCAATATATTGTACACACAAGTTATCTATATCACACATAAGAGATATATGGTACTAAAACAAATTTATATATACAATACCTAAAATTATTTGTGAGATTTTTAAAGGTATGCATATGTATAGATTTTGTTTCCATTTACACATAATTAAAATTAAATCCTTAAGGCACTTGTGTAGAATTCATGTGACTATTAAGTCTTTGAGGATAAAAACTAGAATACAGTCATGATGGTGATAGCGTAGCCAAGGATCCACCTTAAAAAGTGCAAATATAGGGGCTAGCAGGTGGCATGGTGGTCAAGGGTACTGGACTCCCATTTGTTCAACTGCGGTTCAAGTCCCAGACCTGGTGGCTTGCTTTCTCACTTCTTTCTCTCTCTTGTTCTCTCTCTCAGCTCTCTCTTTCACTCTCTCTGTACTCTCTGTTCAAATTAAAATAAATAAATAAAGTTAAATATTTTTTTAAAAGTGCAGATATAATTGAAAAATATAAAGCAGTCCCTAAGGTTTCAAGAAAGCTCACATATTTTTACTGCCTTTGATCTTTTAAATATAAGTTTATAGTGAAAAATACTAAAAAGGAATCATTTAACCATGACACTACCATATCTTCTTGGATATTTTAAAAAGTGTAAGAGATTGACATGTTTGACAGTGTCAGAAGTGGGAGGAATTGCACTGATTGTGTACGTTCAACTGATAATACAATTCAGTTTTAAGCGTCTAGTTAATATTAATTTGAGGTAAGTTTATTATTAACAGATAATTAGCAAGTGATGTCAGTATGATTCCAGTATCACTGAGAAGCCATATGGTAAGATCATGTCAATAGGACAACAGGTTGTGAATATTTCTTCCAAGCATGGATACAGACCAAAGTAATGAATGGGAACATTAAGTAGCTCAATGAAACATGAAAGTGATTATAGAAAGTCTCTCATTCATGAGACAGAGGTGTACTCACGCGGTAAAGCCCTGTCTGTGCATGATCTTGAGTGGTTCAAGTGTGAAATGAGAAAAAATAGTAGCTTGGATATATTCCTAACATTCATCACATATAAGCCATGGAGATAGTTATTTAATAATCCAGTACTTTATTTAAGTAACAGCTGACTGGATATAACAGAATGCACAGTATAAAATGCTCTATTTATTTATTCATTTATTTAATTTTTTTAGCCAGAGGATGAATGTGCTCTCCAGAGGAAGACAGAGAGACAAACAGGGAGGAGGAAAAAGCATTCCCTAAGGGAGTGAGGTCACAAAGTAATCCCTTCTCCTCTGTCTTCATCTTGTCAGTATTTGGGATAGACATGTACCCAGTGTATTTTTCAAGCTGTTGGTGCCCATTTTTGAACCACTCAGTTCACCATGGGCAATCCAACTCCCTTAACCAGTAGTCCATGGAATGAATCTTAAATAATTCTAATTTAAATGACATTTGCAAAACACTGACTGCTTGTTCTGCTATGTAAATATAAAATGCTGTTGTTTTTACTGTGTGATATAAAAACTGACATAGGATTAGTAATTAACAGACAACCTGAGGGATGAAAACAGAATCCATCAATATATGAACAGACTGTTGGTCCTCCAAGGAAGAGAGCTAGTAGAAAGACCTTAACACTTGGAAGCTAAGTCTTCTATAACTGAAGAGTGGTGAGCAGTGATTTTAATCAGCATGTGAATAATTTTGCAGGAAAATATTTCTAAAACAGAAAAAATATAAGAGACCAGCAGTTGTGTAATGGCTATGTTGCAGGATTCCCATGAGGTCGACTGCGGTTGGTGGGCACTCACGCTGGGCACATGTGCGTGCGTGCCCAAGATCCCGAGAGGAGAATGGAGGAGAAGGGATTGCGGCGTGGCCATCCCCCCTGGGGGATGACTTCTCGCTTTCTGTCTCTCTGTTTTTCTGGTGAGCACACGTGCCCTATAGCAAAAAACCTCTCCAAAAAAGGAAAAAAAAAAATGAGTGGACATTGAAGACTAGTTTTATTTTCCACAGCTATATAATTTTACCATGTTTTTTTAATAGTTGACCTCATGGAGCTCCATGTTGTTGATTGGTTAATGACAATGAAAAAATAATGAATGCTAGGAAATTTAAGACCTACTTTGTTGGTTGCTGAAAACATTTGGTAATAAAACAAAAATAGAAATTATATTTTTGCCCTAAAAGAGAAATTATATTTTTTAAAATACATATTTATTGAGAATATACTCGGGAACCAGCAGTTAGCATAATGGCTATGTAACTGGACTCCCACAGAGTCGACCGCGGTTCGCGTCCCGGACCCGGTGGCTTAAAAAAACTCACGCCGGGCGTGTGTGCGTGCGTGCCCAAGATCCCGAGAGGAGAATGGAGGAGAAGGGATTGCGGCGTGACCATCCCCCCCGGGGGGTGATTTCTCGCTTTCTGTCTCTCTGTCTCTGTCTGGCGAGCGCACACGCCCTATAGCGAAAACCTCTCAAAAAAAAAAAAAGAGAATATACTCTGTGGTAAAAATAGCAAAGTTACTGTCTTACACTTGTTGGACAGAGATGTGACCAACCAAATAGTAAAATCAGACAGATGGAATTAAGTTTCAATCCAATGTTAACTTTTACTTTTTTCCTTCAGTAGTAATATTATATCATAAATTGGTGGTTTAGAAAGCTAACAGGCATAGAAATGATCAGCTCTCTACCTGAATGTATTGTGACAACATACACACCTCTGTAACCTTTGCATAAAATATACATTAGTATCTGTCACCTAAAAAAATAAAAAGTATACAGTCCCTGAATTTATGCCATTTTTAGAGTCAAATTTCTGAATTGTCTTTATATGTCTATCTGTGAAGCAAGCACTCAGGTGGAGATTAGGGTACAAGACAGATATTTGTGATCAGCTGTGGAGGGAGGGAGACAGAGCAGGGAGCTCTGGAGGATGATTTGCCTGTCAGGGTGCACAGGTTGGGTTGAAATGGCCAGGCATGAATCCATTCCATCGTCATTGGCTGAGGTCTATCCCAGAAATGGGATGGTATAACCCCAGAAGTCTATCATCCACTGAAAGACAGAGGGGTTGCCACTTGAAAGTGGGATGTTGACCATACTCCCCATGTTGGGCAGTGGATGTTCCTGAAAGGGTTTCTAGAATGTGCATCTCTGTGTCTATCACACAGTAATCTTTCTTGTGTTTAATTGTTTAATTCCTGCTTCATGGCCCTCCAGTCTGGAGTCAGGCTATGTACTGCACTGAAAATGTTCCTATAATCTTACTCCCTACGGTTCTCATATTGTCAAATTCAATGGGGAATCACTATCCTCATATCACCATCAACAATATTGGTCACAGTCCATGATTCCTTTTCTACATTTTTACTTACTTTTTATAATTTCTTATTTACATTCATTGTTGTACATCTCTGTGGAGTATGGTATGATTTTTCCAAGCATACAGGCAGTGTGTGGTAATCAAATCAAGGTTATTATCATATTTATCACCTCCAACAAAGCACATCTCTCTCTTTTTTATTTTTTTTGGAGAGGTTTCTGCTATAGGCGCATGCGCTCGCCAGACAGACAGAGACAGAGAGACAGAAAGCGAGAAATCACCCCCAGGGGGGATGGCCACGCCGCAATCCTCCATGCTCCTCTTGGGATTTTTGGCACACATGCACACGTGCCCGGTGTGAGTTTAAGCCATCAGGTCCAGGACTTGAACTGCGAACGACTACATGGGAGTCCAGCGACATAGCCATTACGCCAACTGCTGGTCCCAACAAAGCACACCTTCAACAAAGCACATTACAGTAGGTTGTGCACTTTTAATTTATTCTACAAATATTTTTCAGATAATATATAATATATATAAGAGAGAGAGAGAGACATAGACATTATTTTTATTTTTTTATAAATCTTTACTCTTTTGTGATATATTGTCTGATAACCTATTTGCCTTTTACATAAATTTTTGTCTGTTAATAATTTTTTTCTGAGCCATCGCCATGCCTCCCCAAACCCTATGCAGTTTCTGATCTCTGCAGTTACCCTCTCTACTTCTATGCCTTCAAGTCTTTCAATTGCTGCCACAGAGGGTAGACATTCAGTGTATGTTAAATGGGGACATACAACATTTATCTTTCACAGTCTGGCTTACTTCATTTAGCATTAAATCTTCTAGATGCATCTACTTTGTGTGTAATGACAGTGTCTCATTATCTTTATGTCTGAGTAGTATCCCATTGTTTATATAAGTCACATTTTCTTCATACAGTCATCATTTGTTGGGCACTGAGGTTGAGTCCATGCATTGGCTATTGGGAATAATATTGCAATAAACATGGATGTGCAAATGTCTCTCTGGCAGAGTAACTTCCTATATTTTGTGTAAAGACCCAAGAGTGAGATTACTGGGTAATATGGTGGCTGTATTCATTAAATTTCTTTAAACAAATAATAATGACAATATGTTTCTCTGAAATCTTTGCAACACAGAAAAACAGTGCCAAGGAAGAAGTTTATAGCAAACAATATTCACAATCTATCATTCCTACTTTTTTGTAAGACTTTATTTCCTTATCTATATTAATTCTTAGTCTCTTGTGTTTTGTATTGCTATCGTACTAATTTACTTATTGTCATTGTACTAATTTACTTGTTAATTTTGATAGCTGTTGATTTTTCCAACTAGAATTAAAACTCTCTATGGGCAAGGGTGTGCTGTTATTATTTTGGTTTTACTTTTATTGTCAATCTTTAATACATAAAACAATCCTCAACTCAAAGTTGTCCTTGATGAATATTTCTTGAATGAACAAATGCTACAAAACCCACAAAATATTACAGCATCAAGTTTTGAATTTAGAGTAAAGCAAGAATGCATGTAAAACATAGTCACTAATTTCTGTGAATTGTCTATGAATAGTAAGTGTAAGCATCAGGACTACTGTAACAAAGCACCACAAATTGAAGGGATGAAACATCAAAAATGTATTGTCTCACAGCTCTGGAGGCTAAAAGTCTCAAGTCAAGGTGTTGGCAGGATTGATTATTTCTGAGGGTTTTGAGGGATAACTCTGCTCTAGGCCTCTCTGTGGCTTTTATGAATTTCATGCTTACAAGGCATCCTCCTAATTTTCACACCATCTTTCTGTTCTGGGTACCTCTGTGTCCATATTCCCACCTTTTCTAATGATATTATATTGACATAAAGGACACCCTATGACCTAACATTAATTTTCTTTGAAAAGACCGATCTTCAATACAGATCATATTTTACAGTACTGCAGGTTAGAACTTTAACATATCATCTTTGGGGAAGAGAATACTTTCCCATTTATAACACTAAGCAAAATAAATAAGCAATAAATAAAACCAGGAAAAATAAGTATATATTGAATATGTAAGCCTATTCCTTGAGATTGAATTAGAAAAAAAATATTTAAAATAAGATTGTGGGGACCAGCAGTTAGCATAATGGCTATGTCGCTGGACTACCACACAGTCGACCGCAGTTCGTGTCCTGGACCCGGTGGCTTAAAACTCACACCGGGTGCGTGTGCATGTGTGCCCAAGATCCCGAGAGGAGAATGGAGGAGAAGGGATTACAGCATGGCCATCCCCCCTGGGGGGTGATTTTTCACGTCCTGTCTCTTTGTCTCTCTCTGTCTGTCTGGCGAGCCCATGCGCCTTAAAGCAAAAACCTCTCCAAAAAAAAAAAAAGTAAAATGAGATTGTAATATTTAGCTTGAAGTCAAAGGGGTTAAGCATCCTTAGAAGAGAACATGAGACATGCAAATGGATGTGTGAAGTAACACAAAGTCACAGAAAATATGGAGATGGAGAAAAACCTTTGTGTGGGAAGCTAATAGGATCTAAAGATAGAAGTTACAGAGTGAGTGTGAGATCATGAAGAGTGGCCTTGAATTCTCTTATCTGGAGAGTGATTAAAGATTATTCAATCCTTTAACTAGTAGTTGTACAGTGCTCACTAGAATCCAGGCTGTTTTAGGGGCAGAGAAAAATCAAAATGACTGCTCTCACAAAGCTTGCACTCTAGGGAGGGCAGATTGGCAGTGGTGGTGGGAAAGCAAGATGATTAATTATATCACATATAGCAAATGAGGTGGTCAAAATTGCTGGGGGAAAGGAAGCGGGTGGTTTGTGCTTACAGTTTCAGCTAGGACTGTAATAAAGGCGTGCTGGAGTTGGCTAGCATTGGCTCATAAGAGCTACTGGGTTAACTTTCAAGGACTTTGAAAGCTGATTGCCCAGTACAGCCACTGCTAAAAATTAATGATATAAGCATACATCTTTGATTTGATTATAAAACATTGTATACATGTATTAAAAACCTTACTGTACCCCACAAAGATGTAAATGATACGTAAATCCGAAATTGAATAAAAAGAGAAAAAAAAACACAACTCAATATCATGTTTCAAAAATTAATAAACTCAGAAAACTTCTTGCCAATAGTATTCCACTGTTATACTCTATGCTGTCTGTGTTATATCTATTCTGTCTGTATGGCAAAAATCCTATAAAATGATGTGCTACTGCCTTTTCTTCCACCCAATGTCCTTTGATGTCAAATTGATAACTCCAAAATCAGTAGCAGAAGGGATATTTTCACAATGGAAATTAGCAAATGCTACTAAATCAGAGCTTGATTTACTGATTGTGTGATTATCTAGACGTGAGATAAGAAGGGATAAAACATAAATAAAGCAAGCTAAACTCAAATGTGTAGCCACTACATGGTACAAAAAAGTTGAAGAAATATTATAATTAGTAATAAAATTATTTTTCAAATTAACGAAAGAAAGTGGCTCTTCTTATTGATGAGCAAGTAAAATTTAGGAAAACATATACCCACACAACAATGTAAACAAAAATATAAACCAACATCCAGGTTAGAATTAAACTCGTTTGTCAATAAACCAAGCAACTTCTTTGTTGAATCAGATAGTAATCAAGCATTTATTTTTAAGTCAGATATTGTCAGTATCCATTGAATTGCAACAATTCGTTAAGTATAAATTCAAGAGGTGAGCAAAATCAATGCCAGTATTTTGTAAGAATCAATTGAATATACAGAGTTTCCAATAAAGAATCACATATATTTTATCATTGAAAATTGTTTGTCATGTATTTTTATCACAGTGAAATTTATTTAAACACTTGTATACATATATGCATGCATATTTCTGGTTGTTAAATATTTACTGACATATTATTGACTATTAGTTGAAAGAGCTGAGAGAAAGAGTTCTAGACAAAAAGTCAGATGTACTAATGTCCGTAAGCTATTTGAGAGAAAACAGTGAGGCCAGCATAGGTGAAGGGAAAAATCAAAAAACAAGGAAGAGCAGGAGTTGAGATCAGAATGATGATGATGGCCATTTTTAGAGAGATTTCTGCTTTGGGTATTTGTGCTCACTGGAAAGACAAATAGAAAGTGAAAAATCACCACCTTGGGTATGGCCATGCCATAATTCCTTTTGCTCCATTCTCCTCTCAGGATTTTGGACACACACACACTCATGCCCAGTGTGAGTTTCAAGCCACCAGGTCCAGGACTTGAACCACGGTTGACCATGTGAGGGTTCAGCACCTTAGCTACTATGCCATCTGCTGGCCCCCTACTATTGGCAGGTTTTGAGTGAAGAAGAGACATGAGCTCCTCTTTTAACATGATAGTGCTGAATGATGATGTGGGACTAGAATATGTGAAACAAGAATGACATCAAGAAGACAGGAGTAATTATAATAAAGTTATTTAAAATAGAAGGGAGAAGATGTGCTCAGATACTGGGTATATTGTAAATGTAGAATCTGCTGATAGTATAGTTATGTGACATGAAACAAAAACAGTAATGAAGTATTTAGATGGAGATATGCAAGACTGTGAGAAGCATTATTTATGGGATGGTGGTTGAAGGTCAGGAGCTCAATTTTGGACATACTCTGTGACATATGTCTTAGAAATTTCACCAGAGACATTCACCATAACATATGTTGTTATTTTTTTTTAAATGACCACATTAGCAATATAGACATAGTCAGCATAGAGATAACATTCAAAGCCTCTAACCTAATGAGATAAGCAAAGAAATGAGCACATAAAATAATCTGAAATCTTGAACACTGTTGCATGCTGTTATGATACTGGGAGAAGATGCATAGGCAATGGATGACCACTGGTCATTGAGAACGAAGGAAAACCAAGGGAGTGTGACATCCTAGAAAACAAGAAGTTATTTCAAGGAATAGAAACTAATGCTACAAGTGTAAGGAATTCTGCTGCCAAGTGGGGTGTAGTAAGACCCCAGTGGGATGCAAATGTATTAGAGGCAGAGGCATCACAGGTATATGTGGCAGCTGGGTGAGTGAGTCTAAAGGCACTCAGGTATTGGCTTAAGGATGTGGGTCAGTGGGGAGTCTCTCTATTGATTGGAAGCATAAAAAGATCAGTGAAGAGGATATTCATCCATGGCCCAATTGCCTATCTAAGAGATATCAATGTGAAAGGGACTGAGGGTAGTTGAACACATGGCACTCTGCAGAAGAGTCGGCACTAGCAAGTCAATAGAATAATATCAGTGATTATGTGAAGAGAAGGATGGAGATGAATTACTCTTGTTCAATGTAATAAAGAAAATGCCACTTATGACAATAATGACCTCAATTGCTTTCTATTGAATTTTCATTCTTTGACTGACATACTCAGAAATTGCCAATCAAGACAGAAAAGTTACCTTTTATAAAAAGCTAAGTGAGATAAAATCAATCAGTCTAATTTTAACAAATTTAAAAATCACTGGCTGTATTTATTGAATTTAACATTGCCTTGCTTCTTTCCATAAAAATGACCACTGGTTGGATAAACTAGCTGAATGACTCCTTTATTTTAGCAAGTTCAGGTTTAGTAACAAAGTAATAAAACATATCGACTATATTAAATATTTCTCTATCAGTTTGAGGGACACTTTGCACTATACAGGGACCACTTAAAGATATGTAGAAATGTAGACAATTTGTCTCAAAAGTGAAAGGAAAAAGTTTTGTTGAAAAACATTTTAAATGGAGACAGTAAACATTTTTTAAAAATCATTTCTTGTGCTACTGATTTAAGCTGTCCATAATATCTTTCTACTATTCATTTATGAGTTATCAACATGGCTGTCCTTTGTCAAACTACATCCTATAAGATATCTACTAACCAGAAATAAGATTTAGTATAAAACTTCTCGTATAATAGCTCTGTATTCTTAATGCCTCTGCATCCCCTGAAGTAGCATATGGGTTTAATAGGGAGTTATTTTCTGTGTGCATTAGTTTTCTTGTGTATTTAAATATATATATATATATATATATATATATATATATATATATATATGCAGCTAAGATGGCTTGCATTTTTGGAGGTGGTGCAGAATCCTATAGTTTGGGGTCTGCTCTTGAAGTCTCACGTCAGTGCCTTTCTTCACACACCCAGTAGCCATTCAAGAATTTTCCATTTTGTTTCTTAGAAAGGAGACCTGGCTGAAATAGAACTAGGTATCTAGGTTAGCCTATAAAGTCATAGAAAAAAAACTGTGCATTAATAAAAGTAATACAATGCAGGCTAAATAGAAAGATCTGGTTTCCTAGATGTGTTTGGGAATTTTTTGCATAGAGCCATTTAAAATGTAAATAATGAGTTAGATTACAGAACAAGGGAATAAGCAGGCAAAATGATGGAACAAGAACTGCACTAGGAAGAGAACTAACACGGCAAATAACGTCTGAGGAAAAAAACACCAAATGAGGCATTGATTTAGGTATTTAGAGACTTTTTTCCTATTAAAATAAACCCAGAAATCATATCACTTTGGCTGATTTAGCACCTTTCACTGCTTATTTTTAATGCTGTTCACTCTTAGGGTTCCAGAGAACCTATAAATGTCTCTCCACTGATTCCAGCACCATTTATCAAAGTTATTGCAGGAGCTCACGAGGCAAGAGTTTAGGCATCTTGCTTTGTGGTATTTCCTGTTCAGAAATAATTCTAAAAGGAATTAAAAGAAAGAGCACCAAATGTGAGAAGTAAACCATAAGCCTGAAATATCAGGCTTATGGTGTACTTCTGAAACAGGTATAATGATAATTGAGAAAAATGTATCAAACAGAGATTTCTATATACCCATTATGTTGGAAGCAGCAGCACAATATACATAAAACCTAAGTCTGTAAATAATTTTACTCCCTTATTATATAATTTGACACCCAAATTGATTATCAATTTACCAGTTGTTTTTTGTACTTATGAAATAGCAAATTTACTTACTCAATGCAATTAAAGAAATAAATATGTTTTATTTAAAAAAATTTCTTTCTTTCATGAAACTGAGAGATAGATAGTGAAAGAAAGACAGGCAGTCCTGACAGAGTCTCACACTGAGATTCGTCCTCTCCTCCCTTCCCAGTAACTCGGATCATGGGCACACTGCCTAGCATGCCCAGCTTAACAAAGGACCCAAATCTGTAATTGTTCACATGAATCCATCATCTCCTTAGCCCCGTGCTACCACTACATCACTAAGCTGGGCCTATTTTTACTTTATTTTTTAGAGAGATTTTTGCTGTAGGGTACAGGTGCTCAGTGGCAAGTCAGAGAGAGACACAAAGCAAGAAACAACCCCTCCCCTCATGGAGGATGACCACACCACAATCCCTTCTCCATTCTTCTCTCAGGATTTTGGGCACACATGCACATGTACCCGGCATGAGTTTTAAGCCTCTGGGTCCAGGACTCAAACCGTGGTCGACTACGTGTGAGTTCAACAACATAACCATTATGCCATCTGCTGGTCCCTATTTTTTAACTTCTTAATCTCTTTTTTGTAGTATCTTTGGCAAGATAACTGGATCAGTCATTTCTCAAACTCAGAAGCTATTTTCTTGTTTAGATGGTCAAGAAATTTCACTTTATCCCACAAAATACCCAGGGCTTTGTTGAAGGACTTATCAAATGTTTTTAAGAAACTTATGATTAATTATGGGCCAGTGAGGGGCCGTGTTTAAAGTGGCTGGATGTTACATGTCCAACTGCGCGACTGAAGAACACACCAGGCATGTGCACGTGTACACCCAAAATCCTGAAAGGAGAATGTAAGAGAACGGATTGCAGTGTGGCCATTCCCCATTTGGAGGCACATTTTCACTTTCTCTCTCTCTCTCTCTCTCTCTCTCTCTCTCTCTCTCCGTCTCTGTCTTTTTCCAGTGAGCACACATATCTCATAACAAAAACATTGTAAAAAGAAAAATGAAAGAAAAGACACATCATTATTTGTTAAAAATTGAAGACAAGATATTCTATTTTTCAACTACTAGAGCCAACCATTACTTAATAATTACATTTAAAATTATTCAGAGGTAGTGTCATATGCTACTAATATAATTATTATTATAATTACAATTTACATGTATAATAACTATTTAAAATTATCTCTAAGCTATTTTAATATTTTAAAGGTGTTCAGAAGTCTCTTTTACTATCATAACTCCAATTATTTTTTTCTATTTGTATGCTTTAGTCATCAGGATTTTTCTCTTGGCTATGTTTATAGGAAAATTTGCATAAGTAACATCCTTGGGACAACAGGTTTAGTCTGAAGCTAGTCACCTACAAATCAAACTTTGGTACTGCCATTTATTGCATAATTTTACTCAGCTCTAAAATTGAAATATCAGTATTATACATTTATTTGGTTAATGTGAAGTTATATTATTTAATTAATGAAAATACTTAGGCTAGTGGATAGGACATAATAAACAGCATAGTTGTAAAAGATAAATAATAAGTGACATTACTTGTTTTTTGAGAGCGATTTTTTGCTATAGGGCTTGTGTGCTCGCCAGAGACTCATACAGAGACAGAGAGAGAGAAAGCAAGAAATCGCCCTGGTGGGGATGGCTATGCCACATTCCCTTCTCCATTCTCCTCTTGGAATTTTGGGCACACACACACACCTGGCATGAGTTTTAAGCTGCCAGGTCTAGGACTTGAACCGTGGTCGACTATGTGAGAGTCCAGCGATACAACCATTACACAATCTGTTGGTCTCTGGCATTACTGTTTTAAATTTTCTTTAGGAATTGGCCTTTTTTTTTTTTTTTCTAAAGCAAATTAGTTAGTCAAAATCACAATTGCTGAACTTGTCCTCTGACTTGCATTTCTCCCATCAGTGAGTTAAAAATAGCAAGAGTGTTTGTGTTTGCCCTAACATTGACAATATTTCCATTTGTAGTTTCAGAGGTGTGCACTTTTATTTGTTTGTGATTCCAATTAGAAATGCATTTCTAATGATATTTTCTCACAGGTTAACTATACTGAACTTTTCTCCAAATTTAGTTATTTTCTCTTAATACTTCTGTATTTTTTTCCCTTCTGTTGATTCTAAGACTTTTATATTATTCCCAAACCCAGAACTACCTCTTTTATCTTGAATATTTTCCTACGGTTGCAATTATTTGATCAAGTCTTTATTACATATTATAATGAGTATCACCATTTTATCTCTAGGTCTATATTTATATAAATAATTATGAATACCTTCCACATACAAATCATTACTTTAAATGTGACTTTTTACAATTCAGTCTTTCAATGATTTCGTTTTGCTTTGCTATACAGTGTATGTGCTTGCTAGAGACAGAGAGAGAAAATGACAAAGGGAGGGGGGGGGGCGGCCACAACACAATCCTTTCTGTAGTCTCGTCTCAGGATTTCGGGCCTGCACACATAGAGACTTGTGTGTTTTTCAAGTCACCAGGTCAAACCATTCTGTTAGCCATGTGGGATCCACCCACCTTAATCTCCATGCCATGTGCTGACCTCATTTAATAATCTTAACCTCTCCATTATTATTTAGGAACATTTGGTACCATAGAATCTATGTTCTCCTATGCTTGAGCTCTTTAATTTGGGAACTGCTCTGCTTTAAATCATAGCTTGTCCCCCCAAATTTCATGTTTTAGAATTTGGCTATAATGGATGATGACTGGAGGTCACTCCAACTCATGTATTGAGTCTCGATTGTATAGTGAAGATCTTAAGTAGAAACTTAATTCCTTACTGGCATTCCAAGGTGAGGCCTTTCAGTGAACCATCACTAAAGCAGGTCCCCTAGGACTGAGTTATGGTGGGTATTCAGGTGGAGGGAATGAGACCAGAATAGCAGACAGAAAGCCACACGCATACAAAGCAAAAAAACTTTTGCCTTGCTAGAAGTTTCACCTCCTGCCATCTGTGACACTTTCAGACTTTCTAGCCACCAGAATTGTGAGTCACTAAGCTACATATTTATAATTCACCCAGCCTCAAGTTTTTCTGTTAACTAGGGAAAATCAGACTAACAGAGGCCTTGTGGTGTGGGGGGAAGGGCATGAGCTTAGTTCATGATGCATCCCAGCTGACAGCAAAGATTGCTCTCAGACTCTTGGAGCCACTACGTAGAGAATACAGCATAGCATCATAAACAGTGCCCAGGACAGTGCATTCATTTACACTGCATTAATCAGACTCCAGTGTTCTTATCTCATGTTTCCTATATGCAAAGACAATAAGAAAATGAGTACATGTCCTGGACTCTGTGATGCTTCTTTCCTTTATAGCAGGTTTATTACACATTGTCTCCAGTTTTTACATTTTAATATTGCTATCAAATAGAACTTAATACTAAAGCAAAGCTAACAGCCAATCTCTACATGCCAACGGACATTAAACAAAACCTATTTCCCCCAATTGCAGTTTGCTCATTAAAAAGACCAAATTCTAACAAATTAGAAGTCACCAAAATAATTCACTTTACATCATTTAATGAAGTCATTAATTCAGTGAACACTGATTGCATTATCAAGCGTTAAACGCTTGGAATACAAATAAGCACAAAAACCAGTTACGAAACGGATGTGCTCACAGATCACACAAAGTGACTTTTTTTTTTTTTTTTTTTTTTTTTCTTTTGGAGAGGTTTTTGCTATAGGGCGCATGCGCTCGCCAGACAGACAGAGAGAGACAGAGAGATAGAAAGTGAGAAATCACCCCCCAGGGGGGATGGTCACGCCGCAATCCCTTCTCCTCCATTCTCCTCTCGGGATCTTGGGCACGCACGCACACGCACCCGGCGTGAGTTTAAGCCACCGGGTCCGGGACTCGAACCGCGGTCAACTACGTGGGAGTCCAGCAACATAGCCATTACGCTAACTGCTGGTCCCGTGACTTTTTTTTTTTTACATTATATAATCAAGTGAGCTCAAATTAAATTATTTGAAACATTCTTTTTATATTTATTTAGACAATAATCCATGGTGGGGGGGGGAAGATCTTTCCTAATAAATGCTAAAATTTATTTTCTGGCTATCAAAATAAGTAGACCCTGCTAGAAAATATTGAGAAGACCATGGGTATAATCATATCTGTTTAGTAAACATTATTTTAAAGAATTATTTATTTTATTTAATTTATTATTATTATTATTATTATTACTATTATTATTTAATTTGCCATAGGGCACATGCACTCACTGCAGAGGAAGAGGGAGAGAGAGAAAATGTGAGAAAGCAAGCCACCAGGTCCAAAACTTGAACCATGGTCAGTCAAGTGGGAATCCAGTGTCTTAACCAATATGCCACCTGTTGATCCTCTAGTAAATTTTTTTAAGCAAATGTTGAAATCTTTTTCTTTTTAAAAGTTTATTTACTTATTTCTGTCATTAAAGAGAGAGAGGCACCCTGAACTGGGTAACCATGCCATGATCTATCCCTAGTCCTAACTGGCCCACATCTTGGGCACATGTACACATGGTAAGCAGGACCAGGAAGGTCTCAGGACACAGGTCAAGACCCTCCCGTGTCAGTAAAATGGCACCACCACTCCATCAGCTCCTGGCCTCCTGCTCCAGTGACCTCTTACTTGAATTTTAAAACTGTGGCCAGCAAATATCTGGTCAATAGAAAACTAGAGATCAAACTGAAGGCAAATTTATTTTTTGCTGAAGTAAGCTTGAAGTGGCACATAGTATCTTAAGAAAAGAGCTTTTATTTTGCTCTCATGCAATATTACATTAAGCTATTTCTGCAAAATTATTTATAATGTCTGAAAGAAGTTGCTTGTAAAAAATATATTTTGATGCAATGTTCAAAGATAGGGTGATATGGTGGTTTATTTCAGTTTCCACACTAGAAATCTAGATAGTTTTGAAAATAGTGTAGTGATTAAAAACATAGATTTGGGGCCAGCAAGTGGTATGGTGGTTAAAGCACTGGACTTCCACATGGCTGACCAAGGTTCAAGTCCTAGACCTGGTGGCTTGCTTTCTCACTCTCTTTCTCTATGCACAAGAAAAATCATAGAATGAAGTTAGCATGGTTCTTCTTTTCATATTATAACATGTCCAGGTAAGCATATACCAATGCTGGGGTAGTAATTCTTCCAAGCATGTGCTTGGATACATTTTTATAGCACTTCAAAGTACTAAGTTTTGTAACTTACGTTATGTGACAGGACTACTTTAAGCTGAAAATTAGTTTATAAATTATTCCTAATTTACTAATGAGAACAAAGACACAGACTATACATAACTAATCTAGAACAGCTGACTATGGATGTTGACATATATATGAACACACATCAGATGTGCTCCCTGATGCTCGCTCATTTGGTGATTCTCCTAAAATTACGTAAAACAGAATAGTATATGCAATACATATGAGAAATCTAAAAACTATCTTCTTGTGGGTTAATGTCAAAGATTTGCTATTGGTCTAGCTGTGGTAGCACAGAATGCTAAGATGTGCTCCATAGACTGGGACACGATGGGAGACTCGAGTTTAGTTCCTGGTCCAACCTAAAGGTCAAGCACAGTGGCACACTCTTGTAATCCCAGCAACTCAGAAGCTGAGGCAGAAGGGTAGAGACTGACCTGGTCAATATAGTAAGATCTTGAGAGAGGCATAGTGGTGCATGCCCACAGCCCAGACGGAAGGCTGAGCCAGAATCAGAACAATGAGAGCTGGTCAATAATAAATAAGTTTAAAGATGTTCGTGTTGTGTTATTTTTTATGAGAACCAATCCTGGCGATCTAGAAGTAAAAGACTATTGCTTTATACATCCCTGCTAATGAAGTTCTTTATCTCCAGTAGTTTTGTGGGATGGTTGGAAAAATATATAGTAATGTGAAACTGAGGCTAATTTAGAAGTAATCCGGACTGTATTTAGGTCAAAACAAATAAAACATAAAAGAGTTCAGAAAGCAGGTTCTAGGGACCAGCAGTTAGCCTAATAGCTATGTCGCTGGACTCCCATGTATACAGTCGAACATGGTTCGTGTCCCAGACCCAGTGGCTTAAAACTCATGCCGGGCGCGTGTGCGTGCGTGCCCAAGATCCTGAGAGGAGAATGGAGGAAAAGGATTGCGGCGTGGCCATCCCCCCTGGGGGGTGATTTCTCACATTCTGCCTCTCTGTCTCTCTGTCTCTCTCTCTGTCTGGCGAGCGCATGCGCCCTATAGCAGAAACCTCTAAAAAAAAAAGAACGAAAAGCAGGTTCTATGTATTTGCATATCTACCTATCATCTCTCCATTTACTCATCTATTATATCCTTTCATCTATTTATTTCTTTTATTTTTTATAAGTTCATTTATTTATTTGCTGTAGGTCATGTGTGCTCACAAGAGACAGTGAGACAGTGAGAGAGAGAAAGTGATATATAAATCACCTCCGTGGATGATGGCCATTCCATAATCCCGTCTCCTACATTCTCCTTCTGAGATATTGGGCACATGCATGCACACATGCCCAATGTAATCTTCTTTCTATGCTTTTTTTTCTGAGAGATTTTTGCTACAGGGTGAGTGTGCTCACTGGAGAGACAGAGAGACATAGAGACAGAAAGCAAGAAATCAACCCCCAGTGGTGAGGGTCACACCACAAGCCCTTTTCCATTCGTCTCTTGGGATTTTGATCAAACATGTACATACATTTTTTTTTTTGCATGTATTCAATATTTTTTTCTTTTTTTAAATTTAAATTTATTTATTTACATTCATTTACTGTACATCATTATAGCATACAAAATGAGATTTTTCCATCCAGAATACACTGTATATTGGCTCAATAAAGCACATCAACATATGTGTTATCATCAACAAATAATTTTCCATTTCTTTTTTTTTTTGGGGGGGAGAGGTTGTTTTGCTATAGGGCGCATGCGCTCGCCAGACAGACAGACAGAGACATAAAGACAGAAAGCGAGAAATCACCCCCCGGGGGGGTAGTCACGCCGCAATCCCTTCTCCTCCATTCTCCTCTCAGGATCTTGGGCATGCACACACACGCACCCGGCGTGAATTTTAAGCCACCAGGTCCGGGACCCGAACCGTGGTCGACTACGTGGGAGTCCAGCAACATAGCCATTATGCTAACTGCTGGTTCCCATAATTTTCCATTTCTTATTTCCTATTTATTTTGCTTTTTTTTCCCCATCCTTGATTCCTTATCTCTCATCTTCTGCCATCTCCCACCCTCATCCTACACTGTCTCTGGTATCCATGGTTGCTTTCTATGCCTCCCCCCCGACACACACACATTTTATTGATTCACTAAAGATCTTAGTTAATCTAAATATTTCCAATAGCAACCACAGCTTATATATTCATATCCATGAACACAAGTCTGACTTTAGGCATAAACCTCAGTGAGTAGAATGAACATACTATAAAGTAGCACCTAGCTGGGGATATATATCTTATTGCAGTCAACAAATAGGTATTTTTAATGCTTTATTTTTAATTTAAAAAAATAGTTTTTGTGTTTTGTTTTGTTTTTCCTGAAACATTTGTACATGCATTTTAAACCACTGGGTCCAGGACTCAAACCGTGGTCAACTATCTGGGAGTCTACCAACATAATCATCACATCATCTGTTGAGTCTGTCCTGTGTGATTTTCAAGCCACCAAGTCCAATTGGCCACGTGTGAGTCCATCTCCTTAACAACCCTGAGAAATGCTGGCCCCTCTAACTTAGTTTTTGGCTTGTTTATTTTGCATTACAAACTATCTCTGAGCATGACTTTGAAAGGAGACTCCAAAGATGTGTTTAACAAGCCTAACATAGTTGAACAGAATATAATTCTCCAGAGTAATTGCCTTGAAGAGTAACAATCATTTTTATGTGTTTTGGTGGAGAAAAAAAAATAGACATTCCTATTAATTTTTAGTGAAAATGTATATTTATTATAGGTGAAGGCAGGCAGAGAATGTTTCCTGAAAGTAAAGAAGGATTTTTCTCTTAGCAAAGTGCCAATGAATTGTGAAATATTACTCATAAAACCACTGTTTTCTGAAATAGACTTTGCTCAATCAATGACTTCAATTCCTAACTTAAAAAGCCCTCTCATGATTTTTATATATTCTGACACAGTTAGAATAATCAACACTATAGAAATGAACTATCAACTCTGAATTTACAAGAATATCTGGTCCTGGAGCTTAATTAATAAATGTTAACATTTTTTAAATGGTTATAAAATCCTGCACATAAATATTCTTCCAGCCCAAAATGCATGGCCTACTCTTTATTCAAGTAATCTCTGGCTAAGATATGTTACCTATTCTCTTATGGTTTGTACATTTTTAGTTCATATGATTGATCTTTTATGTATAAAGAAATTTATTTAAGATTTAAATTTCAATTAGTTTTTAAAAGTTTAACTGTCAATTTTCATGTACACTGCTACCTCTAATTTCTAGCAGTTGTTATTAATATAAACTAACTTCAAACTTTTCGCTTATAGAAGCAGAAATATTTATAAATAATTGTGGATTCCATAGTCAAAAAAAAAATAACTAGTAACTGTCCTTTGTGCATTACATCTATCATCTTTGTCAAAATGTTTTACGCTATGCTCATAGTTATTCACAGGTTAGTAAAAAATGTCATTCAGATAGTAGGAACAGGAAAACGCAGGCTGAATCACTGTGATGGATCTTCTTAATCATATCTCTAATCCTATTGGCATTTTACAAAACATAAGTTTTCTTTTGTATCTAATTTACATAACAATAAATTTACCTTTTGTAAGCAATGTGATTCTTCTCTTTTAGCCCAAAACGACAGAATAAATTCCTTCTCCTCTCAAGCAAAACTGAGAGAAAAGACTGAATCGAGACCATCTGTGCTTTTTCTCTAATGATGTTTTGGTTCTCTGGGGAAAATTAAAGTAGAGCTTTTGGATATCTACAAATTGCAGGTAGATTCTTTTTATTCCTGTCGAAGATCAGATGCACTAATATTGCTGCAGCTATGCCACCTGTCATCTTCCATCTCCTGCTGCACCTTCTTTGGTTGTCCTCATGGTCCCAACATTCCTTATTCCTATGCCTAATTGTTCCTTTAACCACAGACATCGATTCTCTTCAAGACTAAACTCTAGTCAGGTTCCCCAGAACTCTATTCTGACTTCTGGGATTCTATATTTCCTTCCGCATTGTTCAAGTTTAGTCAGAATTCTGCTAAGTGGGAACCAGCAGTTAGCGTAATGGCTATGTCGCTGGACTCCCACGTAGTCGACTGCGGTTCGCGTCCCGGACCCGGTGGCTTAAAACTCACACAGGGCGTATGTGCGTGCGTGCCCAAGATCCCGAGAGGAGAATGGAGGAGAAAGGACTGCAGCGTGACCATCCCTCCTGGAGGGTGATTTCTCACTTTCTGTCTCTATGTTTCTGTCTGTCTGGCGAGCGCACGCGCCCTATATAGAAAACCTCTCCAAAAACAAAAAACAAAAAAAGAATTCTGCTAAGTTGGTTTAGACAGAATCACTCACCAATCATATACTATAGCCTAGCAGCTAAGCAGGTTCTGCAATTTCCACCATCCCCAGCTGATGCCTGCCCACCCTAGCTTGCCTTCAACAAGAATAACGTTGTGTCAGTTTGGCCAGAATGCTCCAGGACCCCTGATGTCTCCTCCCAGGAATTCTCCACCCACTGACTACCACCCTCCTTCTTGTCTATGCATTCCCACTTTTTTACTGGGTTCGGAGTGGAACCCATTTTTATTTCTCCACTGCACAGTCCACTGCAGTAATCACAACAGTCCTGAGTAAAGTGTGTCTCATATTCTTTAACAGGATGCATGAATAATTTTTCCTCTTATGCCACCTTCTATCATGCTCTATATTTTAAGATAACAAGTGTTCCAAGATCCTGAGAGGAGAATGGAGAAGGGACTGTGACGTGGCCATCCCCCCGGGGGGATGATTTCTCGCTTTCTCCCTCTCTGTCTCTCTCTGTCTTTCTGGCGAGTGTACATGCCCTGTAGCAAAAATCTCTCAAAAAGAAAAAAAAAAAAAAAAAAAAAAAAAGGATAATAAGTGTTGATCCAACCAGGATATAGAGAAAAGGTAACCTATTGTGAATACTGATAGAGTAGATAGTGATAGAGAAAAGGTAACCCTATCTACTACTGTAAATAGGGAATGTAAGCATGTAAGCTAGTGCTGCTAGTATGGAAATCAGTATGAAGGTTTCTCAGAAAATTTAAAAATAGAAATATTATATGATCTAGCAATCCTACTTCTGCGTGTATATCCAGAAGAAGCAAAATTAGTATTCCTAAGAGATATCTGTACTCTCATGTTCACTGAAGCATTATTAATGATAATCAAGGTACAGTCCACGTGTTCATGGATGGAGGAATGGATAAATAAGATGCAAGATTTTATTTTTATATATATAGATAGATAAACACATACATGTACATATATGTATGTATATATGGCTTTACTCCAGATCTAATTTTAATAAGTAAAGGCTCTAAGGCAGATAAGCCCAATTTATTCCAAATATACAAATGTATATATGTAAAATATATATGTATGTATGTATATACATGTACATATATTATATATATATAATCATCCATCTTATTTATCATTCATCCATATATACACACACACGCACACACACACACACACATACACACAATATTATTCAGCCTTAGAAAAAGTAGAAAATCCTACCATTTGTAACAATATGGAAGATCCTAAATAATATTATGTCAAGTAAAATAAAGCAGATACAGAAAGGCATGATTTCACTTGCATATGGAATCCAAAAGTTCAAAGTCAGAGAGTAGAGTGGTGGCTTCCAGGGTCATGGACCATGAAATATAGGAGATGTCAGTCAAGGAGTACCAAGTTTCAGATAAGGAGGATCATTTTAGAGATCTGTTTCAATGTCACTATTCATAACAATACTGTATTGTAGATTCAAAATTTGGGAAGACAGTAGACCATATGACTGCACTATACAAACAAATAGTAACTATGTGAGGGGGCAAATACAATAATTGGCTTGATAGTGGTGAATATTTTACACGGTATACATATATAAAATCATCACATTGTATATACTTTAAATATATGCAATTTTTAATGATCAACTATGCCTCAATAAAGCTGGAGCTAAAAACAAAACAAAACCTAATGTCTTGCCTTCTCTCTTGACTGATATGAGACAATTGATCAAGCTTCTTTATTTAGCTTTAAATGTTATTTTGGGTAAAAAATTACTGTTTGTGGCTTGTGGAAAAGAGAGAAGACTGAACAAACCAATCATGTAGAACCCAACTGAATTGATCAAAGAAAAGTTCTAATGGAGGAAATCTATTCAGCACCATGAAAGTGCTATCCAAGCAACATAAGTTCTACAAATTTATTATTTTTTTTTGGAGAGGTTTTCGCTACAGGGCGCGTGCGCTCGCCAGGCAGACAGAGAGAGACAGAGAGACAGAAAGCGAGAAATCATCCCCCAGGGGGGATGACCACGCTGTAATCCCTTCTCCTCCATTCTCTTCTCAGGATCTTGGGCACGCACGCATACGCGCCCGGCGTGAGTTTTAAGCCACTGGGTCCGGGACGCGAACCGCAGTCAACTACATGGGAGTCCAGCGACATAGCCATTACGCTAACTGCTGGTCCCTACAAATTTATTTTTAATGTTGACAGAAAACTAAATAATCGGGAAATTCTGAGGGCTGAAGCATATTCGTCCCTAAGGCTGAGTTACAGGAAGCATACAGAGACTCTCTTGGCATTATTCTAGGATCTAATTCTAATGAATAGGGGCTGTGAGGTGGATGAAAACAAAGCGTTCAAAATCTGTTTCTGGGGGAGTTTTGTGCTCTATGTCTGTATCATTCTGGAACACCTCTGTCTGGAAGTCTAGCACTAAAGAAGCCACAGTGAACAGAAAGCAGACAACTCATTAGACCTGCTGGTCCTTCTGCCTGGCCTAGCACAGGGCTCATTCTGACACTAGTTCCTGGGTAGGAAGAAGTTTTTAAGTAAATATCCCAAGGAAGCTGTGCTAAACTGGATTCTGAAATGCACATCTTCTGTAGGTGAGACATAAATAAATGAATGAATGAATGAATGAATGAATGAAGAGGATGTAGGCTGCCTTTGCTGGGGCTTGCTATGGCTCTGAGTCACTCTCTTGGGTGGCTGAATCTCTGAAATGGTAATGTGAAGTTACATCAAACCAGCTTTCAACTCTGATCTGGGCAAAGAATTTCAGCAGCTTTCAGATGAATAGTGTGCAGAATCAAGGAAAAGTCACCATACAGCTGACACAACTCCAGGCTGGCCAGCACTCTGGCCAAAGTTCACTCCCAGGCTTGTATCAAGCTCTTTCATTTAGTATATGCAAACATGCCTAAATTCCTTGATATCCTTCCTTCATCATCCTGATCTCTAAAAGACAAAAATAGCAGTGGATTCTTCATAATATTAAGAAGATCAAATGAGGAGATCTAGAAAATACTGTACTTAGAACTGTCCTTTCATGTGGTAACCACTCAAAAATAAAATCTATTGTTGCTGTTGTTTTTTAAAACTGAAGTAACAACTTACATCTTTACATGAACTTATTTGAAGTCAAATAAAATAGACTATAAGATAAGAAGTTGATTTGGTTTGAATAGCCAATGGAGGGGTTGGAGAAGACATTTATAAAATGTAGTATTTGATCACAATAAAAGAGAAGAAATGAGCTATGGGCTTATTTAAAGAAAAGCTATTCAGGCAAAGTGAAAGTAAATACATACTGGGGAAAGCTAGAGGGAGTAAGAGGAGTCCAAGACTGTTGGAGTCAATGTGGCTTCAGCAGAATGTGTGTGCCCAAAGTCAAAGGAGAGAAGGCAGAGAGGGCTAGAACTCGGATGGCACTGCAGGCCGAGGCAGTGGCTTCCACTCTGCAGGAAGCACAGGGTGACTTGAGTACAGGAAGTTCAATTGGCCTTAGCATGATGTAAATAATAGAACTTATTTCTTGCTTATGCCCCCTATCTGTGGATTTTGGTCAGCTGCAACTCCCCCTACATCTTGCTTCATTCTACAACACACACTGAATGACCATGTTCCAAAACACACTGAATGACCATGTTCCAGGGCAGAAGGAGAGAGCAGGAGAGATGGAGGAACTGCTGCTGGGAACGGGCTCACGTCACTGCCATTCATAATGCATTACCCTACTTGTCCATGCCAACCGTGTTGATGAGCACCTCAACCCTCTCAAAAGTACTCATACTCCTGAAAACCTCAAAGTAACAGGTGTGGCACTCTATTTACCTTAGGAAAAGGATGAAGCAGAGAAATAGGCAAATAATACTGTCAATATTTACATGATTGACTAAGCTTTAAAAGGGTCTTTCATTTGTTGTTTTGGGAGGATCTTTCATTTGTACTTTGCAATGTCTAAAAGCAACATTAGAATGAGGGAAGTGAGATATGATGATATTGAGATCTACATTATAAGATAAGGTTTCTACCTAAGATAGAAGAAATATGGTGAAAATAAAGGAACTGGATTGAGGATATCTACTGAAGAAAGAGTTTACAAGACTTGCTAGTGGATTGGCTATAAGGTGGAAGAGAAAGAAAGAAGTCAAGAATAACTTTTTAATTTGTTCATTATTATTATTTTGATTGAGCGAGCAGCTAGAAAAAAATGAATAATCCAATTTAAAAAATAGGCAAATAAACTGAATTGACAAGTCTCCAAGAAAACTTACCAATAGCCAAAGGGCATATGAAAAATTGTTCAGAGTCTCTTGTCATAAGAGATATGATAAAACCATAATGAGATACCATTTAATCCAATCAGAATGGCTAGGATCAAAAAAATAAAGAATGGCAAATGCTGGCAAGGCTGTAGTGAAAAGGGAACCCTCTTACACTGTTGGAATGAATGTAAATTAGTATCACTTCTGTGGAAAACAATATGGAAGTTCCTCAAAAACCTGTGAATAGAACTACCATATGACCCAGTAATCCCATGTCTTGGTATTTACCCAAAACATAAGAAAACAGCCAGAGGACCAGCAGTTAGTGTAATGGCTATGTTGCTGGACTCCCACGTAGTCAACCGTGGTTCGAGTCCTGGTCCCGGTGGCTTAAAATTCATGCCGGACACGTGTGTGTGCATGCCCAAGATGCCGAGAAAAGAATGGAGGAGAAGGGATTGCAGTGTGGCAATCCCCCCTGGGTGATTTCTTGCTTTCTGTCTCTCTGTCTCTCTCTGTCTGGTGAGCGCACACGCCCTATAGCAAAAACCTTTCAAAAAAAAAAAAAAAAAAAAAAAGAAAAAAGAAAAGAAAAGAAAACAGCCAGAAAGTCCCTTGCACATTCACATTTATAGCACCATTATTTACAATTGCTAAGATATGGAATCAACCTAAATGTTCCAAAGCTAATGACTAGGCTGAAACCAGGCACATATATACTATGGAATATTACTCAGCCCATAATATACAATGAGACTCTATTATTATTTGATCCAAAGTGGATGAATAAGGAAGATAAGTTAAGCAAAGTGAGGCAGATTTTGAGAGATATACACTGTATATCTCCCCTCAATATGTACCAAATGTCTGCAATCCATGGCACAAATTAAAAGATCTAAAGATATGATAGTAGAGAAGATAAGTGTAAATATGAGAGATTGTAAGAAAGGAGATTGTATGGTAGAGTGGGGTTGGTAGACTGTGGGTGGAATGAACAAAGGGAAAAAACAAGTAACAGAAAAAAGATAAGATTCTCTACTGAAAAAAAAATTCTGTAACTTTTTGCTTTATAAAATTAAAATTAAAAAGTAACCAGGAATTTTTCATTTACTGAGCTAGGGAAAATTGAGATATAAATTCAAACACAGTCTATTTGTGTAAAAAATGAAACTCTACAAAACACAAAATTCATCACTGCATATAAATTATTTCTTAAAATTAAAAATTTTAAAGCAAGTACATTTATTACTGAAAAAATTGAATCAAATAACTTGTATATAAAAAGTGTTGACTCTTTTCACCAAAAGCAAGAAATAAGAGAGAAAACCTGATGTGGGGTATAGATTTCAGTATCTTCTAAATAGCAACAGTTACAATGATAAAATGTAACGCATGTAATGATTAAAGATAGGAGGAGAAAGCAAACTGATTAAGACAGAGGAAAAAAAAACATTTCTTTCTTTCTTTTGCATTTTTAAATTTTGCCAGATGGCACATAAAGAAACAGAGAGAGAAAGCAAGAAAGGCTCCTATGGGGAATGGTCATACACAATCCCTTCTCTTCCGTCTCTCCATCTTTTTGAGATCTGGGGTACTTGTGCACAGGTGCCTGGCCTGTTTTACGAGCTGTCAGGTCTGGGACTTGATCCACACAGTGGGTCATATGGTATCCTTAGAAACCACACCACTGGCTGATCTAAGGAAGAATCTTTCTGATTGGAGGTAATGGATTTTTTTTTTTTTAATTTTCGGATAAAAAATTACCTGCCAGTGAAAACAGTAATATGAGGGACTACCAATGAAACCCGTCAATGCACAATTCTTGCTTGTTTTGTTTTGTTTCGCATTTCAATGCTAATTGGAAATGTAGGCATATTTACAACTCTCCTCCCCAGGAAAGAACTAGTCTCACAGGATAAAGATTTGGTTCTCAACTAACATTCCTGACTTATAGGCAAGAAACACAGAATCCCATAGGTTATTAGAGATTGATGCAATTTAAGGATGTCTTTTTTAGTGGGCCCTGGAGGCCAGCCCCAAGCACACAGATGCAATATGGAAACTACATTGTCTTCTCTGCTCTCTGCAGCAATATTTACCCAGAGAGCAGGTCTGGTAGAATTCGAAGATCAGTCAGCTCTGCCATGCAGCCGGCTGATCACTTAACACTTGCTCCGGTTGCCTCGTTTGTTACTATTACAGTTTTGCACTGGTGATGATATCAAAAAGGAGGCTAGACAGGATTTCATGAACAAGACTCTCTGAAATGAAAATCTCTATGCTCCTTGAAATTAAAGGCTAAAAGTTCCCCATAGTTTCCTAATTTAAGATGAGGAGCCCCTTAAGTGAACTCAGGATCTAAGATAAAATTAACCTACATTTCTCTTTTTATTTGAAAGGATGGAAGTCTCTGATAAGCAGGTACAAGTAGACTTTAAAAGCTCCATGAATGAATTTTAAATTTTCTTTTACTAAAATACTTATATATATTTTGCTTTTTTTATAGGGACAGAGAAAGAGAGAGATGCACCCTCAACAAGGTCACAAGAAGAGTTGTTAGATATTGAAATGGCTTAATATTGGAGATATAAAAACCTTTGAAGATTTAGCTGGTTTATTGCATTACCATAACTTAACTTGCAACAAAAAAAAAAACACTCTATTATCACTCCCATGGCCTTTTTATATCTGCTCTGTGGGCTAATCTTTCTTCTGCTCCCAGATAAAACCTCAGATAAGTCTCATCTTTTTCAAGACATCCAAGTAATACAAATTCTAAATAGTTCTTTCCTTAGACATGAACAATTACAAGCCAGTGCAGTCATCACATAGTAACAATCCAGTGAAGAGCAGACCTGAACTTGGGTCTGCTCACATGTCTGTGAATATCCGCTGGGGTGTAAAGTGGTTGGCGTCTTCTTGTTATACCATTGTTTTCCTCTAATCCTTGGTTAGCTACTTTTGACTATCCCAGAACCTGATCCACAGGAAAGGGAGAATATGCTAAAAGGTGCACAAACATGGCACCCACAGCAGTAGTCTTGGACTAGTGCCCTCCTTACGGTTGAGACACGATTGCTGAATCTTTCTCAGGTTCCATTTTTACGGATTCCATGAAGGACCTGCAACTTCTGAGTCCTCATTCTAGACATGTCCAACCCCTGTCTGGTATCTCACTTACAATTTTTCTCTCTTCCTTTGAGTGAAGGGAACCAAACACTTCTCCTTTTGAGGGTTAAAATAACACTCAATTACTCTAAGCATCTTTCTTGAGCAGGAGCCCAAGCCTGTCTTATTTTGCTTTTCATAGAGCATCTACATCCTGTTGGAAGTCTAACCTTGGTTTACTCTTTGTCAGCTTAGCCTGTGCTTAGGTCGCCTGTCCCCACTCCCAGTGTACCTAAGCGCTAGTGAGCATGTAATTGTGGTGATGACCTTTGGACCTCCTTCATTTGGCTTAGGTGAAAAGGAACATTCTGTGTTTTGCCTAGGAAAAGGGGGCATGGTTTCTGTTCTGTACACTGCCAGTTCTAACTAGTAAGTTCCTCTCCATCACACTTCAACCATAGCCTCTCCTAGAAGAGGCAGGTGTGTGACTGGTTAAGGTTTTCCTAGTGACATTGAGTTTTGTGGTTTTGTTTTTGTTTTAGTATGTGTAGACATCCCACACTGCTCATTAGGGCGAGTGAAACAAGGCACCATTATTTTGCCCTCAGTCTGTATTTGGAGGCCATGGCAGAAACCGTGAGACAACAGGTTCAGGCTCACTTACAGCCTGGTTACAGAAAGCTTTAAAAATAGGATATGTGCATTTTGACCCCAAGTTTTATTCTTATATGTTTGAGGTGGCTTTAGAGTGTGAGACAAGAAATGGTGAGACTTTCTATAGCACCCTGTTCCTTGTTTTCTCTTATGCAGTTTCAAATTTCTTTTTGCCTATCTCACCTATATCTGAAAACACTATACAGTATATAAATTATATGTGGATATATAAAATCTGATTATATGAATATATACATATATAAAGTATATGAAAATAATGTATATGTACATATATTTCAATATATTAGTACAGTGTACATACATAGGTTTGCGTATGTATATGTATACTGTGTTCTGCATATGTATGTATTTGTATATGCCTCTATACACACATACTATATGAAGGTGAGATGACATAAGTATTATCTATTCAAAAATTTTTCCTTGGGGCCAGCAGGTGCTATAGTGGTTAAGGCACTGGACTCCCATTAGCTGACCACAGTTCAAGTCCCAGACTTGATGGCTTGAAAAATCATGCCAGGCATGTGTTTGCATGCATGCCAAAATTCCAGGATAAGAATGGAAGAGAAGGAATTGCAGCATGGCCATCCACCCAAGGGGTGATTTCTTACTTTCCTTCTCACAGTCTCTCTATCTCTCTTCAGGGAACAGATATACCCTAGGGCAAAAAAGAAACAAAAAATTAAAAAAGAATGATCCCATTTAGAATGATCATTCAATATGACACATTGAATTGAATAATATAGATTCACTTGCATATTATAGATCTTAAAATAAAATGATGATCTAGGATATATGTGTGTGTGTGTGTATGTGTGTGTGTTTGTGGTTGTATGTAATATGTGTGTATATGTGTATGTGTGTGTGTGTATGTGTATCTGACAAAGTTTCTATCTACACTATCTTTCTTAAAATAGATTGGAATTAATATTTATAATGAAAAGATATTATTTTGCTCAATAATACCATTGCTAATGTTTAAATCCTATTTTTGCATTGCCAATATTGTCTTTAGCATATATTTAGTAAATTAACCTTCATCATGTCATCCAAAAAATGCAATGGCAGTTGGGTAGGTCACACTAATTAAGTGCCACATTGAATATATCCTCTCAAATTTTCCTCCTACATATTTGATATAAACCTTTCAGACTGCAGTGAAAAGTGACAACAAACCCCAGAGCTGTGCTCTGTGATTGAGAGAATCAGTTATCCTGGTGTCTCTGGAAGCAAAATCAATTCATGTGTTCTGTCATCCTTAGAAAGTACTCTCTAACATGCTGTCAGCAATAAATTTTACAGGATTTCCCCAAAGTCAATTGCTCCTTCTATTTGGGATTAAGATGAAAGCAAATTGATTCTTCTCATACATAGAGGAAGCATGAGAGGAGAGATACTTTCAGTCTATTCACTGACTTTTTTTTTAACTGACAGATTTTTCCTGCCTCAATAATGTGAGGTCCTCAGTAATTGAAAATCTGGCTGTGAAATATACTCAGGCATAACCAACATCAAAAGGTAACTCTAAGGGAGTTAGAGATATCATCCATGCAAGTAGGCAGGACATTTATTTGTGAGTAACTGATTTCTAAGCACATTAAAAATAAATAAATAAATAAATAAGGTAACTCTTTCCAACGTTTTAACTGGAATATTGCCAGGCTATCATGTTTAATTTGGTTTGACTATACTTCCAAAACTAGTGATAATTTATGTTTTTATTTCTTTAATCATATTGCATAAATTCAGAATCAACATTTAACATTTTGAATAAACCTTTCCTTAAAATATAATTTCTTCCCAGATAGGGAAGATGTTTTAAAATCCAAAGCAAAAACATTTGTAAACAATTATACATAGATTATGTGGCAATTAAAGAAGTGTTAGGGTGTGCCCAGAGTCCCAAGCAGAGAAATGGAGAAGGAAGTTACAGTATCACCATCTCCCAATGGGGGTGCTTTCTCACACATCCCCTCTTTTTTTCTCTGTCTCTCTCAGGGTGGGCACAAGTGCTCCCTGGCCCAAATAAATAAACATGCCAATTTACCCTGTGTGGTTTGCATGTGTGTGTGTGTGTGTGTGTGTGTGTGTGCGCGCGCGCACATGAGTGCATTGGAGGGGGTTAGCCATTTATTCATACAACAACCTACTAGCAGGTTGAACTAAGATTGAAATATAAACAGTGTGGTCTGGAGATGAAATAGCAATCATAGTCTCTGAAGAAATGTAAAGTTTCCATTTCTTTTAACTGTTGTGAAATGGAAAAAGAATACATCTGAACACATTTTTAGTCTTGCTGAATCAGCTTTAAATGTTCTTTTTTTTTTTTTCCCGATTGGAAAACATAAAATCATTTATTTCTATAAAGCCTTTCTTCACAAGAACTGGGCTTTAAAACAACCTAAAAATCATTAACTATTCTCCTCACTCTAGGAAGCTCAAGTTTCTTGGACTAGGTATGGAATAGCAATTTCCCCTGCAGGAGTTTGCCTCTTTTCATTTTTACCTGAAAGTTTGCAGTTTGCCCTCGGGAACTGAGTGCCAGCAAGCTGAGATTTTTAAGAGGGGTAGGACTGTTACTATGTATATCTATCTCACATACCCAGAGCTAAAGAAAACGAGGGAACTGAGGACACTGATCTAGAATTTAGTCTATCTGATCACTAAAACGAAAACAATTTTTTTAATTTGACATTAATGTTACTTTTGCAAAGATGTCTAAACTTATGTATGATTATTCTACATCAAACTGATTTCTTTGGTGTTACTTATTCTGTTTTTTTGTGCTGAAATTCGGCATGTAGGTTTGCACTTATTTATACAGATATGATTATTTTTTCAAGTTTCTTTTATGAGAGTGAGAGACAGAAAAAAGAGGGAAAGAAAAAGAAATGCAAGCATCTTCAACAGGGTTTCACATCTGGATCACTCTTCCCTCCCCCAAGCCTCCTCAGCCAGCTAGCATCAGGGGTGCATCTACTCTGTGTGTATGTTAACCAGGGAACCAAACTCATGGCCTACCATATGGATTTAGCTTTGCTTGAGTAGTTTGCTACTGCTGTGCAACAGACCTAGCCTAGATATGATCCTCTCTATATCTGGCACAGGAATTAAAAAGACAGTGTTATCCCTATTAGTCAGTGACAGCATCTCTGTATTAGGTCAACACATTGAAAAGTTTCTTTTTACATCTCATTATTTGTTAACTTACTGCCACACTGGCTCTTGAGAAAAAGTTAAAAACTATGTTGGACTTGTAACCTATGTGTCTCTGAACAAGTTTCTAATAAGACCTGGTTTTGTAAACTTTAAAAGGTGGAAGAGTGGGTCCAGCAGATGGCATAATGGTTACACCACTGGACTACCACATAGTTAACTGCGGTTAGAGTCCTATACCCAGTGTCTTAAAACTCATGCAGGGCACGTGTGCCCAAAATCCCAGGAGGAAAATGTAGGAGAAGGGATTGAGGTGTGGCCATCCCTCTTGTGGGGTGATTTCTCACTTTCTGTATCTGTTTCTCTCTGTCTCGCCAGTGAGTGCATGTGCCCTATAGCAAAAAGCTCTCTCTAAACATAAATAAATAAATGAATACATAAATAAATGGGGAAATAAGTATTATATATAATGTATTCAAAGAATCTGTGAAACTGTTTGGGATTTCTGCGACACCCATGGTCATTATACTTTTATTATACAAGCACTGTTAATAAAATGTCTCAAGTCCGAGTACATTTATTTTGCTTGGAATTATTTACCTGATAATTATGAGCTTCTAAAATACTCTTAAAATATGCTAACATTTGTCTTTTAGGATGTCAAGTTTGCATTTTTAAGTCAAACCAAATTTTCCTTCCAAATTTTATAATTAACTAAGAAGTAACTGTCGGCAAAATCAAGAAAATTACTAAGGGGGAATAAAACAGGAATGCCCTTTTCAGTGTCCTGTTAAATTATCATAATTTAAAATTATTCTTAATTTTATGAAGTGAGCTTGGGTCAAAAGAATTATTTATTTACTGACTTATTTATTTTTAGATTTTTACCATAGGGTATATGAGCTTGCTAAAGAGAGAGAGAGAGAGAGAGAGAGAGAGAGAGAGAGAGAGAAAGTGAGCAATTATCTTCAGGGAAATGGCCACAAAGAAATCCCTTTTTCTCCATTCTCTTCATGGGATTTTGGGCATGCATGAACACACATTCAGCATGTTTTTCAAGCCACTGGGTCTAGAACACAAACAGCATGGTTGATCATATGGGATTCGGCACCCTAACCTCTATGCCACTGGCTGGCCCTGTCTAACTGCTTTAAATCAGTCATGTAAGGAAGTAGCAACAAGACCCCATCTTTTTTTTTTTTTTTTTTTTTTTTTTTTTTTTTTTTTTTTTTTAAGTTTTTGCCATAGGACACACGTGCTTTCTGGAGAAGGACAGAAAGAACAATAAGAGATAGAATGAGAACTCACCCCCCCTTTCCCCCCAGTGGTTATGGCCACATCACAATCCCTTCCTCCTCTTTGGGCATGAATGCACACATACCAAGCACAATTTTCAAACCACCAGGTCTAGGAAGCAAACCACGTTTGACCCTGTGGGAGTCCAATACCTTTATCACTATTCTACCTGCTGGCACCAAGGAACCATCTTGAAAGCAAAGACTGGGTCCTTCCTTGACACTAAACCTACTGTCACCTAACTGTTGGGCTTCCCAGCCCCAGAGCTGTGAAAAAATAAATGTCTATTCTTTATAAATTACCCCGTCTCAGATATTTTGTTATACTAGCAGACATGGACTAAAGCAAGTACTATGCAGACACTACTTCCTTTTTCAAAATTTTCAAACTGTTGATGTTGTAAATATCATGTTAAAAACACTTGAGAATCTCATGGCAAAATTACAGCCTAAAATATTACAAGTTTATTCTTTACCCTGTTGACATAAACACTGATTTTCAAATTTTGATATGATTTTATGTCACTCTCTTCACAGAATTCTAATACTCTATTTATTCAGCTATCTTTCATATCTTATAAGTAGTGAAAAAATGCCTCCAAAATAATTTTTCACCTCATTATGAGCATTTCTCATATTTCACAGTAAAATACTGACAGTAGATTATAAGGATTCCCAAAATGCAACATAGGCAAACCTGCCAAATAACCGACAGCAGAATTGATAACCATTTTTCTCTGCAATGGTAATTGAGTTCCTTGGTTTCCTTTAGGATTTACAAAGTTGGAAACAACATCGCTGTCACCAGAATGATAACTATAAGGACAAAAGCTGGATAATCAACAAAACAGTAACTCTTACCTCTTTAGCAACCTGAGGTTGCAAAAGAAACTATGACTTAGAAATTGAAGAACAGGGGGCTGGCATGTGGCATGGTGATTAAGGACTCTGGACTCCCCCATGGCCAACTGCAGTTCGAGTCCAGACCAGGCAGCTTGTTTAATTGCTTTCTCTCTCTCTCTCTCTCTCTCTCTCTCTCTCTCTCTCTCTCTCAGTCCCTCTCTGGTCAAATTAAAAACAAACAAACAAATAAATAAATAAATAAAAGTTAAATAAAATAATTATTTTTAAAAAAAGAAATTGAAGAACAAGTGACATGGTGGTTAGGGCACTGGATTCTCACATGGCTGACCGTGGCTCAAGTCCTAGATCTGGAGGCTTCAAAATCATTCTGGGCATGTGTATATATGTGCCCCTAAATTCCAGGAGTTGAATGGAAAAGAAGGGATTATGGCATGGCCATCCATCCCCTAGAGGGTGGTATATCACTTTCCCTCTTCTTTCTGTTTGTCTCCTGCAAGCTTATGCACTCTTTGACAAAAAAATTAAAAAAATTGAGGAACAAATAGGAAATTAACATTCAAGGGAAAATAAAAGTACCTAAGGAGAGAAGGGACATAAGTACTGCTTCTCATGAAGAAGAGCATAGATTCTTAATAGATCATAGAGTTTGTAAACTCAAGTGTTTATTTTTTAGCCTACTCAAGTCATAGAAGTGAAATTTTTCAAAACATCAATTTCATAACGTACTTATTTTAACTAAAGTATAAAAATCAATTAAATAACTTAAGAAAAACGTTGTTAGAAAAATTATTTTAATAAATAATGTGAATTAATATATCATTTGGGTAGTAATTTATTTGATTTCTAACCAAAAAATTACTGTTTCTAAATTCAAAGTTATTTGACAATACCATAAATTTGTGTTACCTTTTGGTTGTTGTTTTTTAAATATGCTAAAGAGCACATGGACTCAACTGAGAGACAGTGAGTAAAAAAGAGAAAGAGACAGTGAGGAAGAACTTTCTCTAGGGAATGACCACAAGGCAATCCCTTCTCCTCCATTCTCCTCTTGGGATTTGAGACAAACATGCACACGCCTCTTGTTTCTCAAGCTGCTGAGTATGGAATTGGAACTGAGCATTCGGTCATGTCGGATCTAGCTGCCTGAACCACTATACCACCCAGCTGTCTCTGTTTTACCTTTTATTCATAAATCTGCCTCAAATGATTAAAATTCTAAATTGATAAATTTTGATTTAACTCACATCAACTAAACAAAACATATTTCACTATCATGAATTTTATCCTTGGTTCATAATAGGGCATTAAGAGAAAAATACTTTCAGGAAGAAAAATGCATTGACATTACATGGTTCTGTAACTTGGTCTTTTATTCATTAAACTGTAAAAAGTGTTTTATTATTAACTTTAAAAGTTTTAAGAAAGAATGTATTGAGCAGCCTTTATGTTTTTAATGTTTATAGGAAATTAATGCATTTTTGAACCAGATACATTTTCCATGTTTTATTAGACTATAAGTTCATATACATATAATTCCTTTGTAGGCAAGTTTTCTTGTAATAAATTAAGGATACACACACACACACACACACACACACACATATATATACATACGTACATACAAACACACATACAGGTATTTCAAAAGGTTATTGGAAAAAAGGAATTGAAGTACAAGCTTATTTTTGGTGGAAAAATTAGAAATCTATACAATTTACTCATAATAATTCATTTCCACGATCTTTTGGAAGACCTGCTTTATTCCACGTATTTGGATTAAAGGAAAAAGAAAAGGTCAGAGCAAATAAAAAAAAAACAATGGAAGGGAAAGTGCCTTTAAGTTTTGAACTCGGAAAGTTAACTTATGTTATTTTTCTATGATTATGTGGTTTTACAGGTTATTAACAGATTTTTCTGATGTAATTAAGGCTACTAATCACTTGACCTTCAGATAGAGAGATTTTCCAGGTTGGCTTAAAATAATAAGTGAGTGCTTTAAAAGTAGAGAGTTTTCTTTGGCTGGTAGAATTCTGAGAGTTGTGACATGAGAAGGATTTGGCAAAAGATAAGTACTCTGTGTGGCTGAATTTAAGAGGGAAGATTCCATCTTCAGAGGAAAAAGACCCAAGATCAGCCTCTCAGCTGGCAACAATGCGTGCCTCTGAGTCCACAAGGAAACAGGGAAAACTATGTTGTAACTGGGTTCTGCCAATAACCGGAAAGAAGTTTTTGCTTAGTTTTATTTATTTATTTGTTAATTTATTTATTTATTTTTGCCATAGAGGGTGTGCGCTCAATGGAGAAAGAAATGAGAGAGTGAGAGAGCGAGAGAGCGAGAGAGCGAGAGAGAGAGAGAGAGAGAATGCAAGAAAGTATCCCTCAGGGGGATGTCCGCACTACAATCCCTTCCCCTGGCATTTGGGCGGCCATGCATGTACACACACCTCCTGTTTCTCTTGTCACCTGGGTGCAGGATATGACCTGCACCGTTTGCCATGTGGGATTCAGCAACCTAAATCACCACGCTGTAGACTGGCCCCAACCTGAAGGAGATTCGTAATGGGATTCTCCCCCAGGGCCTCCAGAGCTTCGCCAGGCTGATACCCTGATTTCAGTCCCGTGAGACGGAAATCAGAGAACCCAGTATAGCCCTCCAGCACTTCTGACCTTGAGCCCTGGCAGGTAAGATTTGGTTACCACTTCATGCCTCAAAGTCTGTAGTAATTTGTTAAGAAGCAGCAGAAAACTAATACTAATACAGTAATGGTGGGGAATAAAAGAAGAGACTGAGGATGAAAAACTCATTTCCAATTGGAGGCCAACCAAGCAAATCAAACCAAAATTATAACAGTAGAAATTATGATAACATATTGACTCTATAATTGTCCATTAGGCTTCTATAAAAAGTTTCTAGAACATTCACATATATAATTTATTTAATCGGTATTAACTTATTAACTTTCAAATATTTACATTTCTTCTTACTTTTTAGTTTCTAATTTAGTACTCAAAACATTTTAGATATTAATTATGTTAAGTTCAAAACTATATTAAAAAATCCCAGGCAAATTCTTTTTTATTTTTAGAGAGATTATTTTGCTATAGGGCATGTACGTTCACTGGAGAGACACAGAAAGACAGAGACAAAAGTGAGAAATCATCCCCCAAGAAGGATGGCCATGCCGCAATCCCTTCTCTATTCTCCTCTTGGGATCTTAGGTGTATGCACACATGTACCCAGTGTGAGTTTTAAGTCACCAGGTATGAAACTCAAACCACGGTTGACTCCGTGGGAGTCCAGCAATGTAACCATTATGCCATATGCTGATACCAGCAAATTTTTACTTTTAAGGTACTTTTGTAAAAACGAAAAATACTAGTAATGTTTTAATAGTCCTCTGTATGCTTGGCAATCAAAAAGAAATACAGGATGCTGAATTTACAAAGAGTAGCTGGTAGACAATGACATTTCTCTTTTTATTAAAATTATTAACTTTATTTTTTATCGTTTTTTTTTTTTTTTTGAGAGGTTTTTGCTATAGGACATGTGTGCTCGCCAGACAGACAGAGAGAGACATAGAGACAGAAAGTGAGAAATCACCCCCCAGGGGGGATGGTCACGCTGCAATCCCTTCTCCTCCATTCTCCTCTCGGGATCTTGGGTACACACGTGCCCAGCGTGAGTTTTAAGCCACCGGGTCTGGGACACGAACCGCGGTCGACTACGTGGGAGTCCAGCGACATAGCCATTACGCTAACTGCTGGTTCCCTTTTTTATCGTTTATTAAATTTTGCTAGAGGGCATATGCACTCACCAGAGAGAGAGCAAGTCATTAGGTCCGCTACTCTAACTAAGGTCACCCATATGGGAGTCCAGTGCCTTAACCACCACATCACTTGCTGGTCCTGAAAATTTTTCTTTTATAATACAATAATATATAAATTTCTTCCTTCTTTTTTTTAATTTCTCTTTTAAGAAAACTAGCAATAAGATAGATTCAGATAAAGGTAATTAGTAAAGTTCAAATGTGAAGTTTACTAATGACAGTTACTTTTTCTTTTGTAAAACCAGGCCACTTTAATGTTTCTGTACAATTTAATAAATAATCTTTTGATGACTGCAGACATGTAAGCCCTGCTATATTCAGAAACATCCGTTATGATGGTTTTCCAGATTGGTGTATCATCTTCAAAAATTACAAGGATTTACTTGTATGCACCTGCTATCAAACCAGTAAAACAGCATTTGCGCATCCACCATTTTCAGGATTGTTGGTAACTTGGGCATATTTCCCCCAAATAACCTTGCCTCCTTGTATCACAAGGCCCCACTTGCTCAGGTTCACCTCAGTGACACTACCTTTGGTGATAACACCCAAAGTTGTATATAGTGGGGTTGAGGGATTCTTCTTTACACCAAGTATTGGCAGTCAAAAGGTGGCTTTCGATTCAGGGTGTGTTACATGGGCCTTCTTGAAATGTAAGCCCATTGGCCTAATGAATCTTTCATATTTAGGTGGTTTTCTAGTAAAGCCATCTCCAACAAAGCAGACTTTTGTAACCATCCTCTTCCATTCCATCCTCTTTCTCTTTCCTGTTCGAATGATTTTTAATACTTCTATTTCTCCCTGGGCTCGAACTTGGGGTAGAGGGTCTTTCCACTTTCCTGCTTTCTCTTTCCATTTTTGTTTAATCATATTGGAAAGTACTTTAGCTAAGGATCGTCCTTCTCTGTCCCAGAGATAGGCAGATGCTTCTCCTTGTGGAGTCTTTTGTTTGGTGTTTCTCTTTTCATGCATCTTGATAGTCTTTTTCATTTGTATTTTTTCAGCATGGTACTGTTTATGATAGAGCTTAGTCTTCAGGCCAATCATCTCTTTTGCCTTCTTTGAACATTCATGAGCCTCCCAACTTTCCTTTTTTCTCTTTTTCTCATGGTTATCCAAACGGTATCCATAGCATTTACAATGTAATTCAATATATTCATTTTGAGGCATGTGATGGCTGCAGAGTCCCTGGGAGTAGCCTTCCAGATGCAAAGAATCTGTCTTTCAGGTCTCAGAGACCAACAAGCAGACCCGATGTGGTCCAAAATGGGAAAAGCGACAATTACTTTTTTGAAACTTCCCCATTGGTAAGTAAAATGAAACTATGATACACAAAACAATACACATTTTTTTTTTTAATGTAGAACTGGGTTTGAAAGGCAAAGATATTACAAAATGTAATGCCATAGTTCAGAGATAAGATTGAGTCTATAGGCAGAAATGAGACCTTTCTAAGAGCCTGACTCACATACACTCGAGCTTGGATAGGAGAGTAGGCAATGACTTTATTCCCTACTCTCCATTGTTGAATGGAGATCACATAATGCTAGCCTAACTACTCAGGAACTGAACCTGGATTGCAGGGCTGCCAGAAGTCAGAATCCCGAGGGAAACAGAACAAGCCAGTCCGTTTACATATTTTACTCCAGGAGAACGAAATAATTCATAACTAGCACAACCCAGCTCAAATTCAGATTCAGCTGTGTTGACGCTCCCATACCCATAAGGAGACCCAATGACTGGACATGGATCTTAATCAAATGAGACACCACGTGGGCTTACTACATTCAGTGCTATGCTTAAATTTGTTTGGAAATTTGACTTTTGAAATACATTGCATATGTAGAGATAATATCTTTTCTGCTCAGATATACATTTCAAAACACAACAATCCTGGCATTTGCACAGAATGTTTAATACGCTATTATATCTTTGAAATGTGTGTTGATATGATGGCTTTTATTTTAAGCCAGCATATGTTCCATATAAACTTGAGGCTGAAGAAATGCCACATAATATTTTGAGGGTAAAAAAATAGGTCACCTAGTCTCCTAGAGTGCCATTTCTCGCTGTGCGTAAGAGAAGTAAATACCGTCATACAAGAGTCCGTGCTGTGAGTCTATGCTTCAATGCCATAGAAATGCAGTTTCTCACCTGAAAAGTATATAATTCGCAGTTTATATTATCTCTCCATTTTAGTTCTTTCAGTTGGGGGTACCCTATCCAGTTTGATAAAATAGTTGAAACATCTTCAGACCATCTATTCTGTCTTTGCTATGCAGCTCATTTCAATCCCATAAGCGACAAACCACAGGCTACCTACCACACTATGTCTGTCCTATTTTTTCTATGCATGCATTAATTATGAACTTTTTTTTCGAGGGGTTTTTGCTATAGGGTGTGTGTGCTCGCCAGAGAAACAGAAACAGAGAGACAGAAAGACAGAAATCATCCCCTAAGGGGATAGCCATGCTGCAATCCCTTCTCCTACATTCTCCTCTCGGGATCTTGGGCATGCACGCACACGCTCCCAGCATGAGTTTAAGCCACCCAGTCCTGGACTTGAACCACGGTTGACTACATGGGAGTCCAGTGACGTAGCCATTACACCAATGCTGGTCCCATGAACTTTGGTTTTAATTATGACCTATTTAGTGTGTAAAATTAATGCACACATGTGCAGAATAAAACAATGTATAGCTGAATATAAAATTACAATAGTCTGCACTTACACTCTCATTTCCTTAACGAGTAAAATACGATGTATGTGAGAATAATATGTAGGCAGGCTTAGGTGGCTGGTATAATTTTGCAAACAAGGCAAAATGAACAAAGAGCATGGGGAACATTAGTAAAAAAATAAGTTTAGGAAAATGAATGTATCTGCTGAAATTTCCTATTTTGATGTAACAGAAAAGGTCACTGAGAAGCTAGAAATTACACAAAAGTACTATCTAATGACATTGAGTTTTTAAGATATTTAAATATTACTATAATACAACTATGCATAAAAGCTAACAAAATTAATGCTTTTAAAAATATTTCCTTAAAAAATATTTTCCTTTATATTGCTAATGGACATTTGGGCATTTCTGAATCCTTTAAAATAATGATAGAATTTGATTAGAGGAAAGTGCTTCAATGAGGCACAAAAAAATTGCTCTACCCTTTGGAGAAATTTTCATTTAAAGTTTTATCAGTTATTTGTGTAATATTTCTCAACATGCAAAATTTGTATTGATTCTAGCTGCTGTTTATTTAACATGTAAAGTTCTATAAAATGATAAAATTGTTTTCTAGCATGTAATAATTGATTAAGGGAATGATTTGCTTTTCTTTGTTGATTTTGCCAGAGGGCTTATACACTCACCAGAGACAGAGGGAGACTGTGTCCTCCATAGGGATCGGTCACACTGCAATCCCTTCTTTTCCATTTCTCCATCCTGTCAGGATTTGGAGTACATAGGCACGTGCACTCAGCATGCTTCTCAAGCTGCTTGGTCTGAGACTCGAAACACAGGGATGGCCCTGTGAGATTCAGCTGCCTTAACTACCAGAGTTGGCATAGAAAATGACTTGATTTGAGTGCCTCTAAACCTACATCCTAAATTTTTGCCTATTAGAGAAGGCTTGAGGGAAAATTTAAGTTAAGGTCCTCCTAAGCAAAAATTCTCAAGTGAAATGAAGAGACAACAAATCCTGAGCAATAACCTCTGAAGGAAAGAAAATAAGAATTGTTCAATGAGTCTGGGATTCAGTGAGTAAGGAAAATAGAAACAACTCATTTTTGGCGGGACTATTTTTTATATTACATATCAAAGACATTAAAATTTCTACATTAAAAAAATAAACTTAGTTTAACCTCAAGTCTCAATTTATTTAACCAGTGATTTTGTTTGTAATTAAAAAAAATTAATAATATTGGATCGTTGGAAAAGTCATGATGCATTTTTGCATATAAAGACATACAAAAACTATATCATGACTTTTCTGAAAACCCCGTATTTCACAGGGCCAGTGGCAGTGGTAACACAACGTTCTGTCAATTGACTTACATGGAAGGGCCTCAGATTCACATCCAGAGACCTCCCTGAACATGCTGGGTACACACATGCCCATGATCCGGGGCTGGCTGAAGCTGGGAGTAGAACATGGAATGAAGGCCCTATTGAGGTACCTCTCTCTCTTCTTTTCCCTCTCATTCTCTTTTTCTTTCCTTCTGCCTCTCTTGGTCATGGGAGAAATAAATAATTTTTGGAGAGAGAGATTTTTTTGCTATTGGGCACATGTGCTTACTAGAGAGACTGAGAGACAGAAAGTGAGAAATCACCCCCCACCACCACCCAGAGGGAATGGCCACGATGCAATCCCTTCTCCTTCATTCTCAACTTGGAATTTTGGGCACATGCGCACATGCACCCTGCATGAGTTTTAAGCCACCAGGTCCAGGACTAGAACTACTGTCGACTATGTGGGAGTCCAGTGACATAACCATTGCACCATCTGCTGGTCCCAATAAGTATTTTTTAAAAATAATATTTCATATGAAGTGTTTCAAGATACAATATTCTATATCATAGAATGGAATTTCTTTTAGAGGATTTTTTTGTTTGTTTTTTAGAGACCTTTTTACTATAGGCATATATACTTACCAGAAACATAGAGACAGAAAGAGAGAAAGCTAGAAATCATTCCCAAGGGGGATGACCATGCCACATTCCCTTCTCCTCCAGTCTCCTCTTGGAATTTTGGACACACACGCACACGTGCCCAGCATGAGTTTCATGCTGCTACGTCCAGGACTTGAATCGTGGTCATTTATGTAGAAGTCCAACACCTTAACCACTACACCACCTACAGACCCCTAAGGGACCAGCAGATGACAAAATGGTTGTGTCACCGGACTCCCATATAATTGATCACGGTTTGAGTCCTGGACCTAGCAGCTTAAAATTCATGCCAGACATGTGTGGTGCCTGCTCAAAATCCCAAGAGGACAATGGAAGGGATTGTGGCATGCCTATCCCCTCTGGGGTAATTTCTCACTTTCTATCTCTCTGTCACTCTGAGGAGAGCACATACTCTATAGGAAAAATCTCTCAGAAAAAAAAAAAAAAATGGGGGAAAAGAAGTTAGATATTTTAGTACTTTAAAGTATGGATTTAGTTTTAGGGAATTGTTAAGAAAAGAAAATGGAAATTGTAAGAACATGGCTTGATTCTGTACAACAAAAGATTAGATTATTGGGATTATTGAAATATGCAATTATATGCAATAAAATGCAATAATTTTGAAGAAAGGCATTAATATCTGTGAAGAGACTTGTATTCAGAAACAAGAAACCACGGGTGGTGACATCATTAGAATACTTAGATCACTAGGGCTGGCAGGTGGCGTGCTAGTTAAGGGTGTTGACACATGGCAGACCACAGTTCTGCCCGGACCTGGTAGCTTGCTTTCTCACTTTTTCTCTCTCTCTCTTTCTCCCTTACTCTGTCCCTCTCTGGTTAAATTGAAATAAACAAACAAAGGGATAAATAAAGTTAAATAAAATCATTATTTTTTAAAAAAGAATACTTATATCATGGCATATTAAAAAATGTAGCAAACTTTGTTTTTCACATGATCACTCATAATAGCCTTTCTGACAACGCATAGAAATTTGTCCAAGAGGAAATAATGTTCAGGGACACTCAAAATGTCCTAAATTGATGATCATCTATGATTAAATTTTCCCATGGAAAAATTAGTGTGAAGGTCAAGACTAATTTCCAGCAACATTTAGAGACACATAATCCCTGTAAAGGTTATATTTATGATTAATAGGCCATTGGCAAAGATGGAAAACTGATCAAATATTGTACTATGCAAAATTGAAAAAAACATCTAGGGTCAGTAAAACAAAATTCAGTCTAAGCAGAAAAATGGACTATATATGAAAGGAAAAAAAATACACAATTCTAAAACTATATATGTACAATCAACTACATGTATTACAAAGTAGTGTAAATACACAACAATTTGTTAAACATACATTTGAATGAATGTTCTCTATGATGTAGCCATCAAAAATGTTGATACCAATGCAATTTACATTAAAATAAGCTAATATTTGTTTAATGTAGCCATGCTTCTTCCTGTAAAAAATCAATCAACTAATGTACAAGTTTATGTTGATACAAAAAAATTTTGAAATCAATGCACAGTTTTTTGATAATCTGCATCTTCTTTGAGCTTTCTGAAGGCCCCTCACATGCATACGCGTACATGTTTGTATACATAAACTGGTTTGCTAATTTTGAGTCAAAGAAATACAGGAATACTATTTAAAATGGTTAAACAGACTATTTAAATATAATTTATTACAGATTATATTTGTAATATTATTTCCAATTTAAATAACAGACAAAATTATATATACACTTATATTATTTTACAAAAAATCAACTATCATTTTACTCAAATACCTCATTTTAGCAGGTTTTATATCTTTATATTCCCTCATATTGATTAATTATTTTAACTTTACATTACTATTCCATTTATATCCATTTTACTTTATAATACCCTAAGCAGGAACCCTTAGAAAGATCATTTACCAGAGGAATTTATTTATGCTGGAGCATCATTTTGTTTGAATCTTTTCCTTATTATCCATGTGGCATGCCAAGTCCAAAAAAAAAAAAAAAAAGTTTAAATATATTTTCAGAATCTAGTTTCATAATAATAATAAAGTTAACCAAAAAAGCTACAAATATCCTTTCATTCACTCTCAAAATTATAGTTGGTATATTTATTTACTTTGGATAATTAAATAACTTTTACTAGTGTAAAGATAAATTCACATATTTAAGATAGGACAAATTATCTAAAATGACTGCCTAGGCAATTACAAATCAATAAATACCTTTATATGCAATTACATCTTATTTTTATTATGCATTTTTGAGTGAGACAATAAAAGACTATTTCCTGTGACTGTAAGTACTCAGCATTTGAATGCACACGTGAAAGCTTGTGGAAGTATATTATTAAATTATCACTCAGACTTTTAAATTGACATAAAGTCCTCATTAATATTCTATTGGTTTTTATGACTTTCATTAGTATTTTTTTAAAATGAGATGATAATAACCATTTGCTTTCTAAAAATGTTTTTCTGTTCTTCTAGGGCATTAGATCAGTATCATCAAAAGACCTGTTACAGTAATTTAAAGTGTAAATGCTGTTCACTTAATTAATAACAGATAACTATCTATCAAGAATGGCTGCCAAGAATTATAAAGTCAGTACTATATGAAATAATAAAAAGACTTATCAGGTTAGCTTAGTTTTGAATAAAATAAGGGAAAGTCAAAAGAGCTCAGTGTGGTTTAAAAGATGTGTAAACAAGTTTGTATTTTAATCATTGAAAAGAGTCTTGTAATGAATGATGTTTCTTAATTAATTGTCAGAAAAAATTCATGAAGGTGACTGCAGGTACTTTGTCATTATGTTCCCTGACTCGGTATCTCAACCATGAAGCACTCAGACAAGTCCAAGCATTTATTTCCTTTGGTTAACATTGCACCCATATCAACAAAAGTCTTAATAACACGGGTTAGTTTCAAAGCTGTCCATTTTGCTTCATTAAACCCTATTTTTGCAGGTCTATATTTTAAAAGGAATACAACAACCTCATATTGATAAATTCCATGAGGATAATACCTGTCATTAAAAATTGCTAGACATTTTTTTTTTCAGATAAACTATGGAAACAATTCATAGGCTTACTGTAATTTAAAAACGTGAAAATGGAACCAGCTGGTGGCATGACATGTAAGGTGGTTAGATCCCACCTGGCTGACAGTGGTGTTCAAGTCCAAGACCCAGAGGCTTGAAAAACATGCTTGGTGTTTGTGCATGTGTGCCTAATATCCCAGAAGGAGAAATACAGAAGGGATTATGATGTAACCGTTCTCCAAGGGAGCGCTTCTTCCCTTTGTCGCTCTCACGTTCACTCTCTCTCTTTCTCTCTCTCTCTCTCTGTCTCTCTCCAGTGAATGTATGTACACCTGGACCCACTTGGGAAAGATCTTGGGTTTTCATCCTGATACTTATTTGAACACTCCGGGGGCTCAAGTATACGTTCCTGTGAGTCGGACTGGCTGAGAATGACATTAAATTGTAACATGGAGATCCTGTTGGGGATGCCTGTCTCTGTCTTTCTCTCAAAGGAAATCCTGTTGGGAATGCCTGTTTCTGTCTTTCTCTCAAAGAAAAAAATGTAATGAACTTTTTTTTTTTTTTTTTTTTTTTTTTTGGAGAGGTTTTTGCTCTTTACGCTAACAGCTGGTCCCTAACTTTTTTTTCTTTTTTTTTTTTGAGAGTTTTTGCTATAGGTTGTGTGCGCTCACCAGAAAGATAGAGAGAGACAGAGAGACAGAAAGCAAGAAATCACCCCCCAGGGGGATGGCCACGCTGCAATCCCTTCTCCTCCATTCTCCTCTCGGGATCTTGGGCACGCACGCACAGGCGCCCGGTGAGAGTTTAAGCCACCGGGTCTGGGACTCGAACCGCACTCAGCTACATGGGAGTCCAGTGACATAGTCATTACACTAACTGCTGGTCCCAATGCAATAAACTTAAAAAAAAAGTCTTTGCAAAAAAGAATGCATCAATCTTCTATAGGGTCATACAAGAGATAAGAGAATGAGGGGAAGGTGGTCAGTAGAGAGTGGATGTTAGGTGGTCTTTGTGAGAAAAAAAATATATTGAACAGTCATGTCTCCTTAAAAGGCTTATTTGTCTGTTGAACTAGTCTACAAATTGTTTTGTGGATGCTTTATCAAATTAAGAAAGTACAAATACAATGAGTTATTGAAGATTATAAATAATAAACTTATATTTACAAAAGAAAAACAAATCAAAACTCTTTTTTGTATTGTCTGGAAATACTTCCGTATAATGCGTATCTGTTAATTTATTTGTCATCAAAAGAACACTTTGCCTCAAAGAAAAGACTGACTAGTATACAAAATGTTTACAATCTTTTATGAAATTGTAGTTTATCATTAGTTTGTATCTGTAAGTTATTTCTATAAATATCCCCTTACTTTTGGTACATACAGTTTTATACTTTGAAGCTTGTATCTGTGAATTTGCAACTGAAATTTCTTTTGCCAATGTTTGGTGAATGAAGAGAATACAGTTTCTGTTGAAAGAAAATTACATAACAATGAAACTGAAAACTTACCTATACCTGATTTCTTTTTTGCAATTTTTCCACTGGAAATTGTATACTTAGGTACTTTTGACTTCATGGGAAATAAATATCTAAAGTTCAAAACTACCAGTAGTGAGAAGAATACAAAAAATAATTTGAGAATAAAATGTTTCCAAAAACAAACAAACTATAAGAGAGTAAAATGTAAATCTAGAAGAACGTCTAGCTCATTGTCTGGCTAACCCAAATGTATGTGTGATAAGAACCAGGACATGAGGAGATCTTGTTTAGTGCTTCAATTTAGGGTATGTCATAATTCTCAGTACTCCGGCATGTCTAGGTACAGATATCTGGTAAGCACTTAGATACATCAGTCTCAAGTTCACAGGAAGTTTATGGACAAAGGGCAAAGATTTGTTAAAAAACAGTATTATTCAAATCACTTATCAATGTGAAGGGAGGGTAAAGTTCAGGGACTGAATAGTCAGAGAAAACCGATGAGAATTTATGTGCTCTGAGTTCACAACCTTCTGTCTTTCTGTCTCATCAAAACAAGAAAGATTTAAGTAGAACTAACTCTGCAAGTTAGAGGAGAGGTTAACTAAGAAAAATTAGCACAAGAAATTGTAATGGGTAAAAGATGTTGCTTTCCAAGTATTGCAAATAAATGTAGCATAAACTGTCATTTTGTTCACTTATTTAACAGATCTTTTTTGTTTGCAAATATTTTATTAGAATTCGGTTTGTGTAGTTGATAATAAGTTTCCTATGCTTTCCATATTTTACTTCTCTGTGGCCCTATTCAGAATGGTGAAAGTGGATGAAGCCTACCTGATGGTAGTTGTCAAATCTTATTGGGAGGGGAACCTCAAAATATTCATGGAAAGTGCATATTATGAATAAAACTATGCAGGTATCCAAAAATGTTTTCTGCCAAAATGAACTCATATTTTATTTCCATTTATCACCAAACTTGTTGGAGTTCTTCAGATATTCTCAGTGTTAAGTTACATCATCTTGACATGGGAACTTGCCATACAGAATTTAAAAAAAGCAAACCCATTTAAATTTAAATAATTCCACTTCTAGATTCATCTTGGATGGATATGATGGATAAGCTGGATCATGAATAGAGAGAAAGAACACATACTGTGAGAGTATAAGGCAGAAGAGCCATGCATAAAATGAAGAAACCTAATATTTTTGGAAACTGAATGCACGCAAACAGAGTGGATGCTTAGCTAGCTCAATTCAAAGGCAGCCAGAGATCACTATTTAGATGCCCATTGTGCATTATGTATGATGATTTCTTTTGAACTGCCAGAGGGCACATATACTTGCCAGAGAGAGAGAAAGAGAAAACACCGTCCAATGGGGCATGGTCATGCCACAATCACCTTTTCTCTATTTCTCCATCCTGTCAGGGTGTTGGGCACACACACTCTTTAAGCCTCAGCGGCTGGGATATGTCTAACTGTCAGCTGTGTTGGATCTGACTCCCTGGGCAGTGTTTAATCACTACACTACAGGGCCAACCCACGTGATGCTTCCTTTATATCATAGGATTGTCACTTCCAGTGATAGAGGAATAAATAGTAGCCTTAGGAACAATTACTGGCTACTTACAATCAAGCACACAGAAATAATTTGTTACTACTTCATAATGGAGACCTAACTTACCTTCCTCTCAAAAGCTAAGCAATGCATTGCTTTAGGAAAGACTAAGAAACATGAAATACTAAGTATACCTCAAAGGCTGAAACTTGTGTTCACAAAGCCACTGTAGCTTCTGCTTTCACAGCATCTTTATAAAGGAAGAACGCATAGGCTGGTATCTTTGACAGAATACAAATAGCACCCGTGGTAAAGGGCCAATCTGCAGTTTGAACTGTGTATCTACTACTGACGAGCAGCATGACCTTGGGTAAATATTTTCACTTCTTTATTTTATAGTTTACTCATCAAACAGGTCCAGATAATAATATTATAGCATTTGCATGAGAAATAAACTAAAATACTTGGAAAAATTAGTAAATAAATAATACCTTATTATTGCTCATGAGCTTGGATAAGGTCTCAAATGTTATTCTATTGATATCGTTGGTGCTAAGACACTTTACCAACAGTTCACAACTCTACATTTCTTCTTAAACAAACCAATTTGTTATCGCACCTTTTTTTCTTCTGTTTTTACATTTAATTATTGTATATCTTTACAGCATACAAAATGATTTTCCTAGCATGAAGACACTATACATTACATTAGTCTTGTCAAAGATCCTACAATATTATTTACATTATCCTCATCAGATTCCCTAAACTTTTTTTTTTTTGAGATTATAGTTATAGGATGAGTGTGCTTGCCAGAGAGACAGAGAAACAGAGAGACAGAAAGCAAGAAATCTCCCCCCCCCCCCCCATGGCCATGCCACAATCCCTTCACCTCTATTCTCCTCTCGGAATTTTGGGCATGCACACACAGGTGAGTTTCAAGCCATTGGGTCTGGAAGTCAAAGTTCAGTCAACCACATGAGAGTTCAATGCCTTAATCACTACGCCACTTGCTGGCCCCAAGATTCCCTAAACATTTTAACGCACAGAAATGTTAGTAAAGAATCAAATGATATAGAATATTTTGTTGGAGCAGGTTGGTGGTGTTGACCCCTCTAAGTTCTATTTAACAACAGAGAGGCTTATGAAAATAATAATTCCATAGGAATAGTGATGTCAGTGAAAAAATAGCAATGTAACACTTTACGTATTACCTGACAGAAAAATGCAAAGCTGTAAGGAATACTCTGTCAATACATTCATTAAAAAACAAAAATAGGGCCAGTTCAATGGCCTAGTGGTTGGGGGAACCAAATCTCATGTGGCAGATTGCAGATGATGTGGTTCGAACCTCAACCCCAGTGGCTGGAAAAACACATTGGGCACAAGTGCATATGTGCTCCAGATCTCAAAAGGATGGAGAAACTGAGAAGGGATTGCAGTGCGACCATGCAATGCTAGGAGGTGCTGATCCTTCCTCTGTCTCTCCAGCAAATCCATGCACCTTCTGACAATTATTTTTCAAAGTATATGTATGCATAAACACACACACACACACACACACACACACTTGATACATACTTTATATATGTTAATATGTACACACATGTGCTTAATGTGTACTTAATATATACACTATATATATGTATGAGTGTGTGTGTGCATATATATATACACATATATATGTGTGTATATATATACATACATATATATATATATATATATACATATATATAATGTACACACAGTTATAAAACTTCATTGGGACTGGGAATATTATCCATTATAGTATTTGACACCAGTGTGTGTTTTCTGTCTGCTTATCATGCCCCATTGCAGGGTGCTCTCTCTCATTTTCTGTCCATATTTTCAATGCCAAGATTTCAAGAATGTAAACCCTACTCTTGTAGACCATAACAAAGATCTCTCATCACAGTAATTTTCATACATGATATTTTCTTTTCTTTGGAGAGGTTTTTTCTATAGGGAGCATGCACTCGGCAGAAAAACAGAGAGAAACAGAAAGCGAGAAATCACCCCCCAGGGTGGATGGCCATGCCGCAATCCCTTCTCCTCCATTCTCCTCTTGGGGTCTAGGGCACTCACACACATGTTCATGGCGTGAGTTTAAACCACCGGGTCCGGGACACAAACCACAGTTGACTACATGGGAGTGCAGCGACATAGCCATTACTCCAACTGCTGGTCCCCAAAGAAAGTATCTTGGTTCATAAATTTTGTTATTGGATTGTCAGGAAAGTCATGGCACATTTTTGTATAGAAAAACATATCATAACTTTCCCAACAACCTAGTATTATTTCCTTAGATCTTAGAAGAAGGATATAGTTATGTAAGATAATTGATACATGCTATCATTTTGAAGCTATTGTTTCTCAGCTCCAAATCTCTCTTTATTCCCACCTTTATTTACATATTGATCTCTGAAGCTAAAGCGCAGACTCTGCAAACCATGTTTCCAGTTTGAGAGCTGCTCCCTCTTATATTCCATCAGCAGCGATACTAGAGGGGAATAGAAATGCAGGGAAAGGGAGAAGTCCGTGATTCTTATTTCTTTACCCCATCAGCACGGCTCCTCATCCTGCTGGGACCACTTTGTCCTTGTCTCTTTTTCTGTTTGTTATTTGGCACCCTTGTAATCACCTCTTTGTGTTCCTCAAAGATATCATCGGCCCCAGTAAGTCAGATGTACTTTTCGAGATCAAAGTCACCCCTCCATGAGGTCTCTTTCCTAAGCTCCAGAGCTAACACAATCTGCTGGATAGCCCTCTTTATTCAAGATTTCTTTCCTTGTCGCAGAGTGGACTGAGTCCTCTTCTCTAAACTTTTAAGTACCATCAGCTCCAGTCTCTTCCCTTTGCTTCTCAACCCTGAGTGGCAAGGGGCAGCATGGCTAGCTGCTCCCCACCGTTACTCGCTGCATGACTCAGTGTTTCTGGCTTTGGCTTTTATGGCTCTCTAAAACATATTGGACAAATTTCTTATTGTGTCTCTCTGTTAAAATAACTGGTGAAGAAAATTTTCCTGACAAGGTGTCCATGGATACAACCAACTCTATTATAAGCACGACATGAGGTATTACTTTTACCAAGTCCTCGTGAGCAGTATCATGTTGAGTAAATTAATAGGTGAAAAGATCAATTTTAAAGGTGAAAAAGTGTATCACTGTTCAGTTTTAAGTACCTTTTAGTATTACTGGAGTTGATTATCTCTAATATGTTTATTATTTGTCCTATCTTGTAATAATGCATTGCTTAGAAAGTTCTGTATCTTTTATAGATTTGAACAATCTACACCTTTTTTTAAAATTTTTTATAGGATTCTTTTCATATGTATTTGACTCTCTCTGTTTTTTAGAGAGAGAGAGAGAGAGAGAGAGAGAGATTTGCAATCAGGCATGTGTGCTCACCAGAGACATAGAGAGAAACAGAGAGAGAAAGAAAGAAAGTGAGAACCCCACCCTCATGGTGGATGGTGGATGGCCATGCTGCAATTCTTCCTCCTCTGTTCTTCTCTTGGGATTTGGGGCATGCGTGCATATGTGCCTAGTGTGATCTTCAAGCCACCCGATCCAGAACTCAAACCATGGTTGGCCACATGAGAGTCCAGCACTTTAACCACTATGCCACCTGCTGGCCCCTGTTTTTGACTTAGGGCGTAATCTGCTTCTCCTTGAACCAAAGAGAAATCTCAGCCATCTTCAAGGCAGGTATTTGCACTAGGAGGCAAACACAAATGTCCACTAGAGAAAATGAAATATCTTTCGGAATTACAATAGCCTACGTCAAACAGCCAAAATAAAATTCCAAAACTTCAGCGTCTCAGCACAGGAAATGCCTTTTTTTCACACCACGTCCAATCCAGTGCTCACTGAGGGGTTCTCCCAGACAACTCTCCTGCAAGTGGTCACACAAGCGCTCTCACTGCTCTATTCTAAAACCACCTTCTGGACACAAGTTCTAACCTTGCCCTGTGCATCACCTTGTTTTCAGATCCATTTCCAGCCCTTCTCCACCTCTCTTTGGGCTTGCAGCAACTTCCTTTCTGAGATTCCCTTGCACACTAGCTCCTGGGAGGTATAATCAGTGGACTGACGTATGAGAAGTTACTATTATATTTTCACCGATTTTGCCCCATTTCTCTCCCTCCCTCCCTCCCTCTCTCTCTTTGTCTCTCTCTCTCTCCCTCTCTCTCCCTCCCTCCCTCTCTCTCTCTCTCTCTCTCTCTCTCGGCACCATCCTCAGGGCAATGCCTTTTCTCCATTGTTTCACAACTATCCAGGCCAGCAGGCCTTGGTTCCAGTCTCCAATGCCAAGACTCATGGACTCAGCAACACTACATTCTCTAGGTTGCTCTTGCTCTTGCCTCATTGTCTGCTATTTGGCTTTGACACTGTTACGTCACCTGTGTAACCAATTTCTCATGATAAGTTCCTTCTCTTTGAAGGAAGATGTCCTCTGCCTTGACCTTGACATATCTCAATGGAGGCAGAAGAGATAGCTGGAGGATCACACAGATAGCTTTAAGTTCCAATACCAGAAGTAATGTATAGCATTTCTTTCTTACTCCATTTGTAACATAGCCCCAAATGATTAAAAGGAAGAAGGCAATTTTACGTGTACCAAAAAAAGAGAAAAGAATATGTTGAGCATAAAGTATTGTGTGCCATTTATAATAAATTCTTAGAAAAGTATTCAACTGAAGAATACTTGTGATATGGATTAATTACTTTATATTAATATGGATTTAGAACTACTATAATTACATCTGCTATAGTGAAATATGCATACATACGCTTAAAAAAATCAACATGCACGGACCAGCAGTTAGCGTAGTGGCTATGTCGCTGGACTCCCACGTAGTCGACCATGGTTCAAGTCTTGGACCTGGTGGCTTAAACTCACGCCGGGCGCGTGTGGGTGCGTGCCCAAGATCCCAAGAGGAGAATGGAGGAGAAGGGATTGCAGCATGGCCATCCCCTCTGGGGGGTGATTTCTCGCTTTCTGTCTCTCTATCTCTCTGTCTGTCTGGCGAGCGCACACGCCCTATAGCAAAAACCTCTCCAAAACAAAAAAGAAAAAAAAAATCAACGTGCAATAAAAAAGTAGCACAATAAAAAACACAGAGCTTATAAGGGAAATAGAGGCATGCCCAGGAAATTGTTATCAAGAACACAATAACTAAGACAAGCATTAGGAACCTAAGAAACAAGTCTCTACAAGTTAAATGGTTAAGAAATATACAAAACCCACAATAAATATGACGTTTTACCTTGGAAAGAACTGAAATTTGCATGTGAAATTTGGTTTCTGAAGAGTTGCAGCTTGTGATTTGCTGTCAAGTGATAAAAGGAGGGTTCTCCAAAACTAGATGAAAAGTCATAATACTTGATGTGAGTGTCGTTGTCTCATAGTACATACAAGGAGTTAGCTGGTAGAGCTGTTTGAAGTGTGTGTGTGTGTGTGTGTGTATGCATGAGTGTGCACACAATTTTTTATTCAACTAGCTATGTTTTTTAGTGTTTTTCCATTGAATCAAATAACACAAAATGGATCAAATCGTGCAAAAACAAATGTGAGATTTATATTATCCTAAAATCAGGCCTTAATATAACAAGCAGGCCTTAAAATAACAAACATTTGTGTTTTTAAAACGAGATTTCTAGCAAAACTCACTGTATTTTGAATTTTCTATATGATTTTTCACATTCTCACAATGAAACAAGGGATTCCATATCACAACTAGAAATAACATAAACTATCTTCCTCATCACAGACACTAATCAAGACTTGCCTCAAGCCAGTAATCTTATCTGTAGAGGCAACTGAGTGGGAGATTAAAAATATAACAAACCAAGACCAGTGGATGGCGTAGTGGTTACATCGCTGGACTCCCACATGGCTGATGTGGTTCAAGTCCTGGACACAGAGGTTTGAAACTCACTTTGGGCACTCGTGTGTGAGTGCCCAGAGTTCCAAGAGGAGAAAAGATTGTAGTGTGGCCATCCCCCTGGGGTGGTGTGTGATTTCTTGCTTTCTGTCTCTGTTTCTCTCTGACTCTCTGGAGAGTGCATGTACCTTATAGCAAAAATCTCTCTCAAAAAATAAATAAATAAACAAATATATGTGTGTATATATATATATATATATATATACACATATATATATATCTGTATATAGATAGATACAGATAGATAATAGATATATGCAAGTGTTACAGTGTGACTATAGAGAAAAATTATGTACTATTAATTAAATTGTGCACATATATTCCACAATATAGTAATAGCTATGATTTATTTGAATTTATTTGGAAAAAATGGAAAACCTCACCTAGTTCACTCTGCATAAGGCATTTGCCCAATGAATTATAAGTAATTCATTCAACAGGGAAAAGAAAGAGATTTATAATAGTAGCTATAAAAATTCTCATTAAAATATAATTTGGGTAAGAGAAGAGCTTATACCTGGAATATGGAAAGCGTTGATTACATGATCTTAAGCATTATAATCTCTAAGTTAAAATCTAGATATGTGACTTCTAGGTATCCTGCTTGTGTATTTATGTAAAATTATTTGAAAATATGGAAAACACTCAGGGGTGAACATAAAAGGAGGCATTGTAAAATAACATTTGGATAATATGTAGTTTACAGAATTTTTAATTGTATAGGCCATGCTTTTTAAAATTAAGACTCAAACTGTAATTTTTTGAATAACAATCCTTTTAGTATTTGTTATAGTCTTGCTACTTCTCAGTCTTCAGTCTTCACTTGTAGGCTTAATAAAATGTAGACCATAGTTCTAAATTTCAACCAGGAAATATGGTTAGAAATTGTGTGAAAAAATTGAAATCAACTTAATGTTTTGAAAAGTCAAAAAGTAAACTAATCTATTCAAATCATCAAAGATAACTAAAGTCTGGTTTTTTTTCTTTTCTTTTTTTTTTTTTTTGAAAATGCCTAATTCAGAAAGATTCATTATAAGTAATTTAAAAATTTAATTGGATGATGCTTTGGGATATATTACCAGGAAACATGAAGCTTAATAATTTGGGTGATTCCATTACACATCTTACACAATTCATTTCAGAGGGAGGACATTGTCCACATTTCTCATTTTTATACTTGGCATTCAAAAGCACATGCATGCACATACCTGCATAAAAGCATGCACAAACCCAGTCTCCAGGATAAAAAGGCATTTTTGCTACGTCAGTAAGTCTAATATCCTCCATAATTACTAGATAGCATATTTAATTTTTGAAAATTTTACATTTTTTTAGAGAGATTTCATGTGCTCGCTGGAGAGACAGAAAGTGAGAAATCACCTACTAGGGAGGATGGCCACACCACAATCCCGTCTCTTCCATACTTCTCTTGGGATTTTGGGCACACATGCACACATGTCCAATGTGAGTTTTAAGTTGCCAGGTCTAGAACTTGATTCATGGCCAACTATTTGGTAGTTCAGTGACATAAATATTACACCATCTGCTGGTCCCAACTTTTGAAATAGTTTTTGTAAATATTTTTTGAGGGCTTATTTAATTTTTTATATATAATTATTTATTTGTATTTATTTATTATGGTTCTCCTTATTATTATTTTTTTTTTAATTTGGCCAGAGAGAGAAAGGGAAAGTGAGAAAACAAGCCGCCAGGTCTGGGACTCGAACCACGATCAGCCATATGGGCTCCAACACCTTCAACACCATGCCACCTGCCAGACAGACCTGCCTATTCAATTTTTAAGGCTATTTTCTCAAGCTACATGTTTCCCCATAATTCTCCATTTTTTTAAGGTCCTCCCCCCATAGGGCACATGTACTTGTCAAAGAGAGAGGCAGGGAGAAGGAAAGTGAGAAATGACCCCCCAGGGAGATGTCCATTCCAAAATCCCTTCTCCTCCATTCTCTTCTTTGGATTTTGGGCTCATCCGCATGTGCTCCTGACATGATTTTCAAGCTGCTGAGTCTAGGTCTCGAGTTACAGCTGGCCATATGAGAGTCCACTACCAGCTGACCCAGTTCTCCACCATTTTAATGTGTGTTAAAAGAAATAATTACAAAAAAAGTAGAGAAAATAGCCAAACTATAGAGTTACTAATGAAATATTAAGAGAAAATATTTTCAATGAATATTAATGATAGAAAATGATAACTAAGACTATTTACCATATGCCCACCTAATATGGATTTGTAATTTACCCAACAAGAAAATAAGAAAAGTAGTTTGGACATATTTTTAAATCAGACCTGCAGTTTTAATGAAGTCAAAATATAACTTTTAATGCATTGGATTGTTTGCAAAGGCATGATGCCTTTTTGCATAGAAAAACTTGGAAAAATATGTCATGACTGCCCCAATCACTTAATACATAAATTGATACATAGTATTTTTAGTCCATATACGTATACATGAGTTTAACAATCATATTGATATAGTACCCAATATACAGATTTCCAAATTAATTAAAAATTGAACTGCAAGTCAGACCCGCATGGGGAAGTTACCAGCTCGTGTCTGGAGATCTCCCTGAGTACGCAGGACATGTGTGAGCCATGATCTGGGCTAGCTGAGACTGGAGGTGGATCGTGGCATCAAGACCATGCTGGAGTGCTATCTCTCTCTCAGCTTGCTTTTTCCACTAAGAACAAATAAGCTTAAAAACATGAAACTATGGTGTGTGTTTATATGTGTGTGTGTGTGTGTGTGTGTGTGTGTGTGTGTGGGTGTGTTTGGGATAATCTATTTTTCATTCCTGTCACCTACTGAAGTTTCTGGCAGTTTGTGGGAGAAGAATGCTAATTTTTTATTGAATTTTAATGAATATTTGTTGAATATATAATAAGAGCAAATATATGTGATGGATTACATCCTGTAGAAGAGTATGAAGTCTCAGGTCACACTTCAAGAACACCTTCTAGAAGAGAAATGATGCTAAGAGGAGACAAGAACTTGCAACAGTGTAGTAGTCCAAAAAGGCCCCGAGGACTACGGGGAAAGCAGAATGGGGCCAGGTAATGAGTGTGAGAGCTGGGCCTTCTCTTCCACTTGACTGCCTATGGTATGACATGGTACTTCTTCCTTGGTACATGACTGTGTCACTGAGTGCATGCAGTGGAGGCAGGTGTGTGAGAGGGAGATTGAGAAGCAGTTACAGTCCCAGGTCTCTGTGTGTGTATACCTAAAAAACAATGCAGCAATTTGCTGGAAGGACACCCTCATATACATATACACATATATATATATATATATATATATATATATATATATATATATGTGTGTGTGTGTGTGTGTGTGTGTGTGTGTGTATTTTACATTAACCTTCTGTCTCAAATCTGATGACCTGTTTAGTGAACAAATACACATTAGGAGCATACATTGTAGTTGTGTTATATCTTTGTTACAAAGGGTAATGTTTAAATCACCAGTGCAATGTGAAATCTATAAATGTAGATTGAACATTAAATTTCAACTTATAAAGAAAGATACCAGAAATGATTAGTGCTCTGCTTATACAGAAGAAATAGGTAGTGTGCTCAATGTAAAATTTGGAAGATATTAAAAAACCTAAAATGTAACAGAATGTTTTTCCAGTCAAATATAGTTATAAAAATGCTCATAACATCACAATTATTGCTCAAAGTTCAATGGCAATGACACAGATCTTTCCTTTCCACAGGTTTCCACATTGCAATCAGTATCCTGGGGGGCCACAATCAGGAATAGGCCAATGCTCGGTGAGTTGACACTTTGGATAACTTTACCTCTAAGAGCCCAATCAGAATTTATTGCAAGCACTGTGCATAGCAACCTTTGACTGCTCCCACAATTGAAAGTTAAATTTGCTATGCATGTGGAAAGGAATAAGTGACATCCAGGAGCACGTTCAACTTCAAAGTCAACAATCAAAAGCTGAAATACAGCTGCAGACCGTATAGTTAAAATAGGGTCAACTGCATTGCTCTCTTAAATATTAACAAAGAAGATATATACATCAACACTTACCTGCTTATGCTTTATATTGTGACATCTCTTTATTGCAATTACATTGGATCATATTGATAATCCATTGCTATATAGAGAACTTTGTGTGTGTGTGTGTGTGTGTGTGTGTGTGTGTGTGTGTGTATGTGTGTGCGTGCCTGCACCTGACTGAAAGTTGTTGAGTATTCACAACTATCCTGCCAGGAAACTGGGGCAGGAATTTTTTACTCCATTTGATAGGGGAGAAAATTGAAGCTCTGAGTCATGAATTAACTGGACCCCAAGATTGCATGGTGTCCTTGAAATGCAGCACTGTCATCTGAATCTGGGTCCGTGTTCTTAGCTTCAGAAACCTCTGCTTCCTAGATCTCATCCACAAGTCTCTTTTGCCTATTTGTTTTCAGATCATATCTGGACCTGGAGACCAGCAGACAGCATAGTGATTATATCACTGCACTCCCACCAGGCTGACAGCACTTTGAGTTTCAGACTGGTGGCTTGAAACTCACGCCAGGCATGTGTGCATGGGTGCTCAAGATCCTGGGGGGAGAAAGGAGGTGAAGGAATTGTGGCCTGGCCATCCTCCCAAGGGGTGATTTCTCTTTCTCTCTCACTGTCTCAGTCTCTTTCCACTGAGCTCATGCACTCTAATGCAAAAACCTCTAAGGAAAAAAATCTTTTCTGGATTGCAAAGAAAATGCAAATATCACATCTCAGTCAAATAACTGTCCTTTTAAATGGAAAACCTGGAAATTAATTTAAATCTCCAATTTTAATCGCAATTTTGGGAGATTTCCACTAACCAAGCATATCGCTAAGGAAAGAAATAGTTAATTACTAAAGCAAGCCAGTTGCTTTATCTCATGAATTTTAAAAAGTATGTGACTAGGGGCCAGCAGGTGGCATAGTGTACAAGGCACTGGAGTCACACATGGCTGGTCACACAGTTAGAGCCCCAGAACTGGCGTCTTGAAAAATCACGCCAGATGCATGTGCATGGATGCCCAAAATCCCAGGAGGAAAATGGAGGAGAAGAAACCGTGGCATGGCCATCCCCCCGGGGGTAAGTTCACTTTCCCTTTCACTGCCTGTTTCTTTAGGGCAAGCATACATGCCTTATGGCAAAAACCTTAAAAAAGAGAAAAATAAGTGACTATAGACTATTTTTAAATATTGTAGTCAATCAAAATATGTTACTTTTGGAAGGCAATTACATTTCTTAAACCATATAAATACCTTTGGGAATGAAGAACTCTTATTTCTCTCTTCTGTTGTTATCTGCACGTGCTTTCACAGGCTATAGTAGTCACAATTTTCAGGAATTTAATTAATTTCTATAGAACCATTAGTTAAGGTAGAGTTTATACATCTTGCTAAAGCTTCCATGTAAATAAGATCTCCAACAACTCTCCTAAAAATTGTATCTTGATTTTGAGGTTAAAAACATTTATGATAAACCTAGTAAGAATTGTAAATATCAGTATATTTTATTGGCCAAGATATGCTAGAGAAGATACAGGGATATTGGGTAATAAACATAAATACACACTTGAGCGCTGGATTTGTCTATATGTAGTCAACAATGACAACATTTTTCAGCTGCATTCTGTTTTGAACACAATATATCATCCATGACGAGATGACAGGAGCTTTTCTGTTGTTCTCAGCAAGACAGGAATGCATTTACCGTTTATAAAAATGGCTTTGAATAAGATCAAACACATTTTTCCTCTTGCAGAACTGGAAAAATGGAATGGACATTGCTCCTCTGAATAACTCTGAGTGCCAGTTTGGAAGTTTGGTTTCCGTTCCCTGGGGAACTTAAATATTCTCAGAAGGACGCTGCTAGTAATGTAGTCACTGATTCTATTCCACTCACTGAACGATACTTAACACTTAACTGACAGTCCTGTGTATACAAGCAAGTAACAAATACCGCCTACATGAATGACTGGTTGAAGGAAATCTTACAATGACTTAGCTTATACATGAGTGACAAAAGGCCTGAAAGCGCCAGCTGATATGCATAATGCAAGGCATGTTTAGAAAAGCAGAAAATATTCAGAGAAGTATGAAATAGTCCCTGCTTTATGTTCTAAAATTATGACCCATCTCCCACATAAGTCTCAATACTTAGCATTTGCTGCAGGTGATTCTCTGACCTTTCAAATACAAAAGGAAATTAAATCACAAGATTTATTTGGAATGAGAAATAATTAGCTCTAGATCAATCTGAGCTGTGCATTTCACATCATTCATGTTAATAGAACTACAGAATATTGATATATTATTTACATTATATTTTAATTGCAAAGTTCTATGTTAAATATGTATTCATTTTCAATATAGGCCTATTGGTTATAGTAAGTAGTTTATATTTGAATCCTTAATGCATGATTTAAAGAATTCCATGTTACTAGCCATAGCACTAGTCAAAGTGCAAAACATGAGTTATTTTATGCAGTTTATTTATAAACTCTGACAATATCGTCTCAAAATAATTTAGAAAATCATCAGAAGAAAACTTGACACAGAGGCATGATTGAATACTCTTGAAAAAGAGGCTCTAAATTTTGAACAAAGGAAGCAATTACAACAAAGAAAGGACAAAAGAAGAACTTAGAAGGAGGAAGGTTCAATCTTTCTAGATTTAGAGAATACAAAATAATTCTCTCAAGTCACAAAAAGGACATTTGAAAACCCTTTACCCTGATGATCTTCATGATGAGTTTGGTAATAAAGAGGTTTGATCAAGTCTAGATAACAAAAGTCATGTGGACTGCCCTGGCTGTTTTGCGGAAGTTCCTAGAGACAGAAAGTAGCCATTCCCTTAGAGAGCTCCTGGTGCCAGCTCAGTGGTCCACCTTTATCTTCCTCTGATGAACATGAGCCCCATCTAGAAAAGCAATTTCTAGTCTCGCCTACCCCTGGTCTCTTACTCAGGGATTCCTTATGGCGATCCACATGGGATCATGCTCTGTCCCTGGCATTAGCTTTACTGATAGAAAAAGCTGTATCGTGTACATGTAGTCACCCCTGAAAACAGTTTTCAGTTGAATCCAGTTTTAAACGAAATTTATCATCTGTGAAGAGATGATAGCAGCTACCCAGTTGTTCTCAGGAAGGCAGAATGCATTTACTATTTTTAAAAGTGGCTTCTAATCTCTGCCCCAAAGGCTAGAAAAACACACCAGAATTGTGTGTGTGTGTGTGTGTGTGCACAGAATCCCTATAAGTCAGAGAAACAAAAGATAAGGGATTGTAGTTTGGTCGTGCTCCATTTGGAAGGGCATTCTTTCTCCCTCTCCTTCTCTGACTGTGTCTCTCTGGCAAGTGTGTCCAACCTCTGGCAAATAAAAAAAAAAAAAAAAAGAAAAGAAAATATAAAAGAAAAGAAAAGTGGCTTTTAACAAGATTAAACACGTTTTTCCTCTTCTCCTAGAGAAAAGGATGGACTTTTTTATTTGAATGAATGCTCCTGACAGTTAAAGTGAAAACATTATAAATACCGTAAATACTATAGGTTCTCAACCTCAAATAAATTCTTAAATTCTATCCATGCCTATTTGTGTATTCGTGGCATATCACACACGAACCATTTTTATCATTTCTGCAAAGATCTGTATTCATTTGGAAGTCAGAAATTATAGCACTCCAGAATATGTTACATTGTTGGCAATGAGTTTATCTTTACGAGATGATGTTTTCTCATGATTTTTTTCATTTTGTTTGTTATTTTTTATTTTTTCATTATTATTATTTTTTTTTTTATTATGGGGCATGTATGCTTGCCAGAGAGAGAGGAAAAGTGAAAAATCTACCCCGTGTGGAGGATGGCCACACCAAAGTCCCTTTCTCCTTTTAGGATCTGGAACAGTTATACACATGTGCCTTGGGGATTTTTCAAGCTGCATGTCAAGAACTTGAACCATGTCATAGGTTATGTGGGATCCATCCACTCTAACCACCACCACTGGCTGGCCCCCCATGATTTTAAGATATGGAAGTATTCTGAAAATAAATCATTTGTTGGGGCCGGCAGGTGGCTTGGTGGTTAAGTGTGCTGGACTCCAACATGGCCAATTGTAGTTCAGGTCCCGGACCTGGTGTCTTGCTCTCTCTCTCTCTCTCTCAATCTAACCCTCTCTGTTCATTGAAATACATAAATGAATGAATAAATGTTAAATAAAATGGCATAAAAACAAAGAAAACGAATAGTTTCATCTATTGTTCTAAGAATATTATCATTTTATAATTTTACCATGGAGATCAAAATCTTCCAACTATTTTGTTTATGGCCCATGTGTTATACAGAATAATAAAATCTATGAGAGGAATCATTGGAATCAAAGGGATTCCAGGGAAGGAGTCATTTCCTATAATGTATGTGACTTTGGAATCTTAAATATTCAAAAAGCTAATTTGACTCACTAAATAAAATGATGAATATTTCTGAAAGCTTGATAATAATACTTAAAATAGCTACATGTTTGCATTATGATAAATTTTAAAAAGTCAGAAGTCCAAAGTTGCAGTATGAGTAAGTAGAATATTGTTAAATGAAAAATTGTATAATAAATGTTGAAAGTAGGTATACTTTTCATAAATCAAAATTGAGTAGTTTGATACATGTTTGTAAAATTAAAATACAATATATTTATAAAAAAATTTCGGGAAGAAGAGAGAGGAGTGTGAAGGAGAGAGGAAGAGTCAATTGATTAATTAGTATATGTATTTCAAAGTTGATATGCTTTGAAAAGATCATGATAATCAATTACACCCTTTAGATTTCAGTAATAATCATCTCGGGTTTGACTGAACTTTGACTAGCAAGTGTCTACACTCAGCATAAAAATATCATGGTAGTTTCCCTCATAAATATTCATGAGGGTGCTACCATCCATCTGTTTCTTTCTCTTCTCTACAGGTTCTCTAAATAGATGAAGCCCCCTCCTTCTAACAATAGCAGAGCAGAGCATCGGCTGACTCTAATCAGCATTCCCTCTATCCTTAAATATTGAGTTATAATCCAGCCTGATCCTTGGGGCTTTGTTCTAATACAGAAATATTTAAATCATCGGGGCTTTTATTTAATACATTATGACAACCTTTATGCAGTACAGATAAAAGTGTAGTTATACTCACTGATTATCTGCACTTCATTAATCTCTTATCATACTCATTTTTGCATTGGGTTATATATGCTAATTCATGTTGTCTTATTCAAATTTCTCAAATACTCTGTAAAGAATCTTCAAAAGGCTAAATACTACTTTAAAACTATACTCCATAAGATAAGTGAAGTCAGGATCCAGAGAATGTTTAGACTCTGAGTCTCAAATTCAACTATACGGCATACTAAATAGCTTGATGATGTATCATTATACCCGCTATGGACTAAAAGGACCCTCACACTCATACACTGAAATTCTAATGCCCAAGGTGATAGTCTCTGCAGCTGGAACCCTGAGAGTGCATGCCTCGTGAATGGGACTAGAGTCCTTATGAGGAGAGATATACGAGAGATATGTAAGAGATAGAGCTCTACCCACCATGTGAATATGCAAGAAGATGGTCATCTGTGTCCAAGAAGAAGCCCTCATCAGAATTTGACCATACTGGTGCTTTGATGTCAGACTGACTTCTCAGCTTCTAGAACTGTGAGCAATAAATGTCCATGATGTAAACCACCTAATCTATAGTATCTTTAATAGCAGCTCCACTGATGGATACAATGCTAAAAGGGATTCTTATGTTCAATTAACTTGAACTGTCATTTTATATTCTCTTACAGTGCTTTTCCTGGAAATGTCCATGGTCTATTTCTATCTACTAAAAAAGAAATGTTCAGTTATTTGCAAAATGAAGAAATCATCTAATGCCCCATCAAACTCATTTTGCATCGAGTGTAAATTCTGCACAATTTATCTTATGAACAAGAGGTCCATACAGCCTACAATGGTTTTATGAAACTACCCATGCTATATTTGCATGCAGAGAACAACATTAATAGGTTCAATGGGATGCCTACACTATAGGTTCAGGCATGCCTAAAAATCAAATCGAAAGCAAGAAAAGTTTAAAAAGATGAGGCAACTAAAAGAAGGTGACAGATTTTTTTTTATTAATTATGTTTTTATAGACTGGCAGATGGCGTAATGAATACATTGCTGGATTTTCACGTCATTGACAGCGTTTCGAGTCCTGGATCCAGCAGCTTAAAGTTCATGTGAGGCAGGGGGTTGGGGAGTACGTGCCCAGAGTCCTGAGAGGAGAATGGAGAAGGGATTGTAGCATGGCTATCCCCCTCTGGGGATGGCCTCACTTTCTGTCTCTCTGTCTCTCTGGTGAAGGGACACACCCTATAGCAAAAACTCTCTAAAAATAAAAATCCCATATATATGTATGTGATAAAAGACACATAACGTTAGCAAAAACCTCTCCAAAAAAAAAAAAAAAAGACACATAACGTGTCAGCAGACATTTTTCAGTCACCTATCATAATGTGATGATGTATACCAGGAAGTATAGACAAACAAAGGCAGGGCAGGCATACTCATTCTCAAGAAAAATATTATCACTTATATAGATAATGTAGACACACAATTAATGAGAACATCAGTCAAAATTGGATAAGTTACTTTTGACTTTTTTAGAAGGTTCAGTAAAGGGGAAAAAGAAAGAATCAAAATAATTAAGGGACACAAAAATGGAAAATTATCTGTCAATAACAATAACATGCATGATAATATCTTTGACTAGATTAATACATAGTGTATTCATGCTGGGAAAATTCATCTTGAAAACTGCAATGATATACATTGATTGAATGTATAAAAAGTAAAATAAATTGGAAAAAAAGGTTTTTGTCATGGGAAGTGTGTACTCTCCAGAGAGAGAAACAATGAGAGGGAGAGTGAGAAATCACCCCTGGGGGGAAGGCCACCCCAGAATCCCTTCTCCATCATTTTCCCCCTGCAATTTCAGGTGTGCACACTCACACACCTGGTGCAATTTCCAAGTCACCAGGTCCAAAACTTGCCCAACCCCTTACTCATCACATCATCTGCTGACCCCTAAATTACTTTTCTTAAGTCACAACCTTTAGCTTCTTCACTAAATCATGCACATTCTCTTACATACACACACCCCATTAGGGAAGATTGTCTCTCTTATGGAAGAAATAAATTTTTATAACTTAAATTTTTTAAAAGGCCAATACTATATTGAACATCTATAAAAATTAAACACATAAATATATAAAATTCATGTGTTGGGACCAGCAGGCAGTGTAGTGGTTATAGTGCTGGACTCCCATATGGCCAACCAGGGTTTGAGTGCCAGGCCTGGCAGCTTCAAAATCATACCAGGTACATGTGTGAACATGCCCAAAATCCCAGGAGGAGAATAGAGGAGAGTGGATTGTGGTGTGGCCCTCCCCCCTAGAGGATGGTTTCTTACTCCCCCCCAATCTCTCTCTCTCTCTCTCTCTCTCTCTCTCTCTCTCTCCCTCTCTCTCCAGTGAGCATACACATCCTATGGCAAAAATCTTAAAAAAAACGAAACTTATGTGCATGTGTATTCTTACATTAATATAGTTATAGCAAGCCACAATTTGATTAGATAGGCCATAAATAATATATCAGAATGGCACAGTGAGAAAAGAATTACAAAATATTGAAAAAGCAAGTTAAAGCTTTAACCTCCACGGTTTAATAAATTATTTTCTGCTTGAGTATTCTTTTCTCCTGCTTCACTCTAATACATTTTCTTCTTCTCCCATTGAGAATCACGTTTTCAATATTCCTGAATAGAATGAGATGTAAATATAAATACTGAAAAATGCTGAGGTAACAGATTGAGAACTACAACTGCAGGTAACATATTACATACGAAAGGAATACTGGATAGAGAACAATTAATTACAGACGTCAAACCTGTGTCCGTTAGTAGTTCACCTTGCCTGGCTCCAAATAAACCTAGAGGAGCCAGAAGAGGTAAGGGTGTTAGCTGTATTTAGAGATAGACAGCCAGGAAGTACCTTGACCGAAAGCCTGTTGCTTTGGGCTTGCCACTACTGTCAATCAGCTACATCTAGCAGTCAATCAAGCAGTCAGTTGGAGAGAGGAGCTCACCAGGGTTTGGCAGAACTGAGTGGGATGTACACAACAAAAAAACGTCTCGATGGACTGGAGGCTGCAGCAAAAGAGCAGCATAGATGCATGGCTGGCAGAGGCAATACCACAGATAAGGCAACATACGTATTTACTCAAAGAATGAATGAATACATGCATCCAGAACTTGGAACAAATGTTTATTATAGGCCATAAATGCATTAAGACTCCGATACACTAACATACACACTGATACACACATACACACATGAGAAGACATCGGAAAGTCAGTGGAAAAATGAATTAAGGACAAGTTTATTTTAGTGAAAGTTCTTCTAACCCATGCATAGTTTTCTCATAACATGGATTTTTCATGAATTTTCAAAGAGTACACACACACGCGCATGTGCGCACACATTAATTTGTTATATACATATATAATTGTTATAGCTGTTTAAGAAGGTATATTAGTCTTTAAGATTTTTTTTTAAGTTTTAAAAAATGTATTTCTGCCATGAGAAAGAGAGAGAGAAAGAGACAGGTAACTAACAGATTCTCGTTCTATGAGCCATCCCTAATCTCAGCCAGGCCAGTTCAGGGCCAGCTAAGCCCTGTGTGTTCAGGGAGGTACCAGGCTATGAACCCATAACTTTTCCCATATGGGAGCAGTTGGACTACTACTGCTCCACCACCTCGTCCTAGTATATTAACATTTCTTTAATGGATGTTACATCTATAATTTTTATGCAGGGAAGGACTGAGATCAGAAAGCCCTCATCTCTTTTTTTTCTTTTCTTTTTTTTTTTTTTTGAGAGGGGGGGTTTGCTATAGGGTGCATGTGCTCCATGGGGAGACAGAGAGAGACAGAGACAGAGAAAGTGAGCAGTAACGTCCCAGAAGGGATGGCCATGTCTCAATCCCTTCTCCTCCATTCCTTTTTTGGGATTTTGGGCATGTACACACACATGCCCAGTATGAGTTTCCAGTCACCAAATCTGGGACTCAAACTGCAGTTGGCCAAGTGGGAGTCCTGCACCTTAATCACTATGCCACCTGATGTCCCCAGTCCTCATCTCTTAAAACATGTCACTCTCGCTTTCAATGAATGCTTCACAAATTAAAAATGATGGTTTCCCAGAGACCTATTGCAAGCACGGTGTGCCAATGGTGTAGCCTGCCTGTTAAGGAATTTTAATGGACTCCCTGACTCTGTATGTATTTGGATGCTAGAGTATTCTAGTGGTAATGGCTGTCATGGTTCCTCACAAGAATGTTTCACAGACCTTGCTCCTCTCATTTTTTTTAATTCACTTTTTATAAACCTCCTTAGTTGTCAACAGATTCAAAGAAATAAATTAGAAAAAAATACAATTTTTCTTTAAGCACATAATTTCTTTTACTAAAGTGAAGAGATACAGGGATAAAAGGAGAAAAAAATAGGAAAGAAAATAAACAACAGTTAAGAAATTCAAAGACGACAAAAGTTAATTATGGTCAGTAAATTTATATAATAAGTTTTCTATAATTAGAAATGATAATTGGTGGTAAAAGCACAAAAAACAATTAGGAATGTAAACAAAATCTTCAAATTTAGAGCCGTGTACATTTGGGATTATTTCTAATTGGCTAAGTGGGAAATTTATGTGTTTTAGAATATGGTTGACTTTAAATCAGATCGTTATGTGAAGGAAGGACAACTCTTAACGGAAGAAATCCATACTGATCATATCTCTTAGTAAAAGATGAAGATCCCTACCTGTGTCAGGGAACAAAAGTGGGATCAAAGAAATTTCTATTTCTCTGCATGATGTCTGAGTTTCTGTGAAGCATTCTGGAAGACATTGAAAGGACAGACAAGAGGAAATACGGCCCTGGGATGACCCATGACTTAGTGGTTAAGGTCGCTGGATCCCACATGGCTTACTATGTGCAGTTTGAGTCCCCACCCAGGTGGATTAAAAATAGCACCAAGTGCATGCATGTCCATACCTCAAATCCAGACAGAATAGAAAAAAAAATTGATGAGATCGGATTGCAGTATGACTATCCCCATTGGGAGGTGCTTTCTCCCTCCCTGTTCCCTCTGGCAATGAAAAAAAATGTGTCTCAAAAAGTGAGGGGAGAAAGACCTCTGTTTAGTAGAAAGAAAGAGTGGTGTAAATCTCCTATGGCATAGAGCAAGGAGAAATTTGGAGTATTTAATTGTGTTTCAAGTAGATTCCTTTGTGCATAGTTCATAATTACCTCCCATATTCCCTTGCCTTTTAGGAAAATTCTGGTTCCCCTCAGAAGTCCTGTGAGGAGTGTTTGGGGCAGTGAAGTAGTAGTAAGTGTGTCATCCTGCAGGGATAGAGGGAAGACAGTAGCCCTTAGGACTAAAATTGGGAGTAATAACCTGACAAAAATCAGAACTATGGAGTAGGGGTTCCAGGGAGCTCCTTTTCCCCCCCATACTGCATAGGATGGGAACTTGAGTCATTTATTTGGATTTTAAATGGAAGGCTTATTCCCAAAAGTTTCAAGAGTTCAGCACATAAGACAAAAAAAAAAAAAAAAAGAGAGAGAGAGAGAGAGAGAGAGAGAGAGAGATAAATTAAAAAAAAATAGAAAAAGATAAATTGTTTGTGCTCGCTTCGGCAGCACATATACTAAAAAAAAAATAGAAAAAGATAAATTGTTTAAAATTGTAATTTAATTATTCTGTTCTTATTCAGATATTCAGTCTATCTAAATTCAATAATAAGTGAAAGGAAAGTCAGGACAATTTTAAAAAAATAATTATAGTAATAACACAAATGAACCTTAGTATTAGAAACTTATATTATTTTGGAAAACACCCTCTCAAAGTCATATTTATTTCTATAAAAGCAAATATTGTTGTCTTCCATAACCCATACAGTGTGCTAATCATTCAGGATATACAAAAATGAGCATAGAAAGGTTTCAAAGTGTTTGCATTCTAGGATTTTATTTTTCAATTATGTACATGTAAAACATGTTTTTTTCAGGAATGGTTTTCTTCTGACCTGTAAACTCACTAATGACTTTATTATTATGATATCCAAATACTAAATTTTCTAAAAGCTATTAAATATTGGGGACCAGCAGGTGGTGCGGTGGTTAATGGCGCTGGACTCTGTATGGCCGACCATGGTTTGAGTCCTAAATCTGGCAGCTTGCTTTCTTACTTTCTCTCTCTCTCTCTCTCTCTCTCTCTCTCTCTCTCTGGTCAAATAAAATAAAATAATAAATAAATAAATAAATGTAAATAAAATAATAATCATTTGGGAAAAAAATACTACTATCTGGGTCCTAAGTTAAAAGTTTACATGGCTTGGGTTCAGCAGATGGCATAGCGGTAATGTAGCTGGACTCCCACATGGCCGACCATGGTTTGAGTCCTGGATACAGTGGCTTCAAAATTATGCTGAATGTGTGTCCATACGTGACCAAGATCCCAAGAGGAGAATGGAGGAGAAGAGATTACAGCGTGGCCATCCAGCCCGCCCCCTGGGAGGTGATTTTTCACTTACTCTCTCACTGTGTCTGTATCTCTGGCCAGCACATGTGCCCTAAGGGAAAAGCCTCTCCAAAAAACAAAAAGTTTTTGTGGTTGGCAGAAATATAAAAACAAATTTTTTTAAAAGAGATGTTTATAGAAGAACAGAGATGAGGCAAATGGTATACAGTAATATAATTAAGACATTGATTTTTTTTTTCAAATAAAATTCTGCAGTAAGTCATTTGTTCCTGCAGAACTTCTATTCATTTAATTTTGTAACCTGAGTTAGATAATACATCCTTTCGATATAGATACTGAAGAAACCGTTTCATGCCGAAGGCTCTCCGTGGGACCTAGTGTGGCGGCATGAACAGAAACATGACTGCGCGCACTCCTAAGGAATTCTCCGGGTAGAGAAGAAATAACATGTGAGCATAAGGCCTTGCCGTAGATTAGAAAGAATAGACAAGTGGCTGAAGAGATTAAATCTGACCAAAGAATCTAGGGAATCAACTGTGGATGTAGAAATTGGCCAGGGAGGAGTAAGCCAGGAAAAGTAACAGCATACGAGAGAATACTGCGCAAGTCTTGTTTGACTGAACTAGAGACACTGGTGAGAGGCTAAGAGGCTAAACAGTAAATAATGAATTACACACACACACACACACACACACACACACACGGTTACTTAAAAAATTGTGCAGAGGGACCAGCAGATGGCATAACAATTACGTCCCTGGACTCCCACATAGTCAACCGTATTTCAAGTCCTGAACCAGGCGGCTTAAAACTCATGCTGGGCACATGTGCATATGTTCCCAAAATCCCAAGAGGAGAATGGTGGAGAAGGGATTGTGGTGTGGTGATCACTTCTGGGGGCTGATTTCCCTTTGTGTCTCTCTGTCTTTGTCTCTCTGGCAGGTGCATGTACTCTCTAGTCAAAATCTCTCTCAAAAAAATTGTGCAGAAAAAAGATATTAAAGTACAAATATATTTTTGTGCAGAAAACTTTTGAAATCCATGCATAGTTCTTTCATAATATATTATACATTTTCTATGAACATTTTCAAGTCTCCATTTATGTGTGTATATAATTTATATATAAATGTACACACATACACACACACACACACACGTACACACAAAGGCACATGAGGATGTTTCAAAAGTTTGTAAAAAAAATTATATAAAAACTATACACAGATTTTAAATTTTTTTCCATCAGAACAAACTTAAATTCCATTTTCCCATGAACTTTTAGGAGTCCCTCTCTGTGTATGTGTGTGTAAAATGGCAAAGCTTCCAGAAAGAAATGGATCTCTTAAGGCTGCCTAGATTTCATTTAAACACCTTAGATATTTGGTTACTGCAAAAAATTACCTAAGAAATTCAATGAAATGATAGTATGTTTTATTCGGGAGCAAGAGAAGAAATAGCCTCTTAAATAAATATAAAGTGATAGAGAAAAAATTAAATTGCTTGGTAATTACATTCCATGAAGTATGTTTAGTCATGTTTAAACAGTAAAGACGACAATTGCAATGTTTTGTGTCATCCATCGATTCAACATTTAATAATAAATTATCCAGCAGTTAATGTATTTGCCATCTATTGGCTAAGAACTTAAGACACTAACAATAATTTCTGGCATTTTTTCCACTGGTTACTGGTGCAGAATATATAGAAGGATGTCACAAATAAAAATAATATAAATTTATGTTTTACTAGGAAAAAAATAGTGTAAAACATGTAACAATTGACCAACATTGCTTTCTTTTATTTACTTTTTTTTAATTGCCAGAGGGCGCATGCACTCACCAGGGAAAAGGAGAGAAAGAAAAAGGAAGCACCCCTCAATGGGGATGGCCTGGCTGTGACCCCTTGTCTTCTCACTTCTCCATTCTATGGGATTTGTACACACACACATACACCCGCATGTTTTTCAATCTTCCAGGACCAGAATTTGGACCACAGATGACCACTCGGGATTTGGCTCCTGTAACCACTAAGCCACAGAACTGTTCCAGCTCCCTGTTTCAGGTGCGAAGTCACTGCCACATTTTATAGTAAATGAGAGAATTTTTTCCCCTCCTGGTAAGAGCAGATCAGCTTTCTGACAAACAGTTGATATTTGTGAAAAAGCAGATTCATATCATTTCATTACTTTGTTTTCTTGTTTAACAGCTTTATTTCTTTAATTTACATACCACAAAGTTGACTTTAGTGTACACTTAAAGCTAATTACATTTTAATGGTTTCATCTAAAGTGAAATTGAACAATTTGAGTAACATAGAACACTTAACTATAATTTTGTCTCAGTAGGGCTACACTGAGACAAAATTACGTTTGACAGATATTATTCTGTTCATATTAATAAGGCATAATGATGACACTACTACTTAGTAGGTGAATTATCAGACATCTCTGGTATCTAAAAAGTAACTTGCTACTTTGTACTACCATATAATTATTTTTCAAATATTCTTTGGTTCTATTTTTGTACTTTTTTTTTTTTTTTTTGCTACAGGGCACGTGCGCTCACCAAAAAGACAGAGAGAGACAGAGAGATAGAAAGTGAGAAATCACCCCCCAGGGGGGATGACCACGCCGCAATCCCTTCTCCTCAATTCTCCTCTCAGGATCTTGGGTACACACGCACACGTGCCTGGCATGAATTTAAGCCACCAGGTCTGGGACTCGAACCATGGTTCACTACATGGGAGTTCAGCCACATAGCCATTACGCTAACTGCTGTTCCCAAATTTAACTTTTGAGAGACCAACCGATGGTGCAATGGTTACGTAGCTGGACTCCTACGTAGTCAACTACAGTTCAAGTACTGGACCCAGCAGCTTAAAACTCACACCAGGTGCATGTGCATGTGTACCCAAAATCCCAGGAAGAGAACAGAGGAGAAGGGATTGCAGTGTGACCATCCCCACTGTGGAAGGGTAATGATTTCACTTTCTGTCTCTCTGTCTCTGGTGAGTGCATGTACCCTATAGCAAAAATCTCTCTTAAGAAAAAAATCAACTTTTGATCAGTTAAATCAATGTGAAAATATCTTTTCATTTAGTGTTGCTGCAGAAACTGTAAAGTTGTTACTGGTAGAAAGGGAGCAGTGTGCTCAAAGTGCTCTATCTGGATCACAGACTTTGTGTTGAGAGGCATGATAATGATCTCAGGAAACCTGCTCCACACCTACTTGGGCAGTGCATTGTGCTGTGAAGGTGACGCATTGGTCTGCAAAACATCTTTCACAAGGTTTGCAGGTTTCAAAGCATCATATGTGTCTGAACATAAAAATAACCTAACCAGAGTGACTTCACTGAGATCCTTGAGCTCAGCAACCTTTATATGTAGCATTCTCTCTTTGTCCTTGTTGTCACATGACCACAAGGTAGCTGTCGCACCTACAGTGATTACCTACGTGTTTAAATCTAGAGACGGTCAGATGGAGGGAGGAACGGTGGCACTCATATAATGCTTTCAAAACTTCCCTAACCAACCCTCACTCTGCCCTGGTCAGTCCTTTCTATCTCCCTAACCAGGACTATTTCATTATAGATAAAGAGGGGCTGGGTGAGAAATTTAGCTTTTGAACTACGTACATTGCTAGAGTAAAATCAGAGCAATGATAGGACCTGCAAAATGAGAAATTGATACTGATTTCTACTAGAAATGCAGTATCCACTAGGTTTCATTAACTCTTTATTTCTTAAATGTTATATGAAATGGACCTTCTGAGTTGTGATACTCCATACAGTGTGCTGCATTTCAGAACTACCTAAAATTCTTCTCTAAAGAAGACACAAATGAGATAATATATCAGTAAATTCATATTGTGACATCATTTTGAATGAATGCATTCCATTTTTCTACAAGAGGAGTAAATTTATAAACATTGGAGGTTAGCAGTTAACAATCTTTGTCTATTATTAAGTTGATTTTAAAAAAATTATTTAAAAATGAGTCCATAACTTTTCTTGCCAACTTATTATAGTTGTTGTTATTACTATTAGAGATGAGAGAGAAATTGGCAAAACATATTCAATCTTTCTTTCCTCTATACCTTCTATGGATAGTGTGGACCATAGATAAAATATTTTATCTTTTTAATTGTTAATAAATTAAAGATGTTGAATTTAAGGGGTGGAAATTATTATCTAATAGATTTTCACATAGCATTATATAAAATTAATATTGAAATCCACAGAAGTTTTAAAGATATTTTATATATTTTTTCCCTAAACATACAGTAATGCTCCTTAAATATAATATTTTCACTAATGGTTGAATTGAAATAAATCTTAGGAGGTGACATAGAACCAAAAATGTTGATGAATTTAATTGTGTTGTGCAGATTGCTGAAAGAGTTTTGAAAACATTGTTTTCAATTACATCCAAAGAAACTCAATGAAGTTCTACGCTGAGTGCATTTTTACGCCAATTGATTTCTTTTACAAAATGTTAAGGAAAGGTCATCTCAGAGAATCAAAGCAATTGTTAGCAGAGACCAGTGCAGAAATGACTGTTGTTTCAGAGTGAGCATGCCAGTTTATCTCATCAAGTGACACCACTCTGAGTCAGAACTGTCAATGCTGAAGATAAAAGGGTGGCTATTTTATCTATATCCTGCACTTGAGCATTTTTCAGCCAAACTGAATAGACAACAAAGATACAAATCAGACATGCCATAATTGACAAGTAAAGGTTGATTTCTAATAGCCTTTGTAACAAATGATGAAATCAGGATAAAATACCGTAACTGGGAATTTTTCTTTATCATGTATTTCTTTTAAATAACCTATTAGTTTGGGTAGTCACTTAAAGAGAGTTTGCATTCTTTAGAAATAATGAACTGATTGGGGCCAACAGGTGGTGTTGTGGTTAACGTGCTAGACTCCCACATGGCTTGACTGCAGCTCACGTTCTGTTCCTGGAGGCTTGCTTTCTCACTTTCCCTCTGTTTCTCCTCTCTCTCTTTCACTCTGTCTCTGTCTAGTGAGTGCACATGCCCTGTAGTAAATTTAAAAATGAAAATGATAAATATAATTAAATAAAAAATTCTCAAAATAAAAGAAAGTATTAACTGAAATCAGATTTTAATCCAAGTTTTCAGGTTTCCTAAATTAATGAACAGGAAAATTCAATGTATTACTTGTGTGAAACAGACAAAGGGATAACTTAATTCATATGCATTAGCAAAAAATAGCATAAAGTACTTCATAAGTTATTGACTACAGAACAGTTAGAAGAGAAAGTCATCAAAGCACTAGCAAAGTAATGGCCATCAACAGACTTTATTCTCCAGTTAAAAGTGTTTAACCCCTCTTCTTTTTTTTTCTTTTTTTTATAATTTTTTATTTATTTAATTTTACTATTATTGTTATTTCTTAATTAGCTATTAGACATGTGTGCTCAGGAGAGAGAGAAAAAGAGAGATAAGAGGTAAGCCACAAGGTTCAGGACTCAAACTGCAGTCAGCCATATGGGAATCCAGCACCTTAACCACCATGTCACCTGCTGGCCCCTATATAGCCCCTCCTCTGTAATCTTCCCATTCTGTCTCTAAGACCCTGGAATATACCTCATAGGTTTCTGGCTCTGTCTTTGACCTAAGTTCAGAACTCTAGTTTCTTTGCAATAGCAACTCAGTCATTCAGCCTCTAGTGTCACAGAAATTTCAGTATCATGGAAAACATGCAAATCTGGAGTATATTAATTCATATTTAACACAGTTGACACTATATTAATTGCACTAGGATTGAGATTTGAATCATATTAATTAACAGCCATCACACCAGCTTTCTTTTGAATTTGGTTCTTTGACCACACAGTAAGACTCACTCAGCAGCTTTCCTGAAAATGCCCTGCTGTTTTCTCTAACACAGTAAAATGTTTCTTTCACTTACTAATGTTATAAAATGTTACATTAACAGAAACAGGGCCAGAAGTAGCATATTTCTCTTATATCCTATTGCCATAGTTTTCTGCACATTTCAAATGATAATGTAAAAACATCACTTCTAATGGGCTCTTCTCTTTTGTCATTATACATTGGGCGAATATCATGAAATGGTTACTCCAACAAAAGTTATTTAAAACAATAAATTATCCACAAGCTTTGTGTGTCACCATACTGATTAGTGGGAATTTCAGTGTAAAGAAATTTAGACATTATTAAACCAACTCTGTATAGTATAATAATCCAACAGCCACATAATTCATTTCTTTGGATACAGCTATTCATTGTGATAAAATAGCAAGCCAAGAGCTCCTTGGCACTTTCTCATAGAAAAATCATGGTTTATAACAAAATGTACTTTTTAACATAATAGAAATAAAGCGATCCAGATATCGATCTTAGTGATAAGCACTTACAACTCTATTTAAGACAAAAACAATGTTTCATTGTAATTGTCTTGAGTGAAAGTAATTAGAAACATGTTGATAGAGTCATTCCAATGGGGAAGTGGAATAAGTGATATTAAAATCCATCTTTACAGTGACTACCAACACCACAATTCTTAGACAACATTCTATTCAAAGCAACTGACTTTTACACTTTCAGTATTTGTTTGTGTTTTATTCCAGTCATTTTAAAGCATAACTTCAACTCAATTTATTAGTTCTGGGTATGTCTCATTACATAGTAGTTGAACTTTTAAGCACAAATTACCAAAAAAGGTAATTTTGAAGAAAATAATGGGCATTTTATTTTAAAACCCTTCTTAGCACTTTCTACAGATAACTAAGATATTTGCATATTTAAGGGATCGTTAAAAATGCTTTCTTCTATCAGTGAGATAATAAGACATATATTCATAGGTAGCCATGGCACATTAGTCAATACAATACTGATAATAACACATATCAACGTGGAGATATGCATTGTATTCACTATATCAGATCACTTAAAGAAAGGATCAATGAAATGCAAAAGCAAAAGAAATTTTATGGAACAGCATTTGAACATTTATGTTTGAGACAACCTTTTTATTTTTAATGAGTTGATTATTTAACCTGTAATAAATGAGCATAGCTACATTCGATTTTACTGAAATATTATGCTATTAATAAATCTGTTTCCACTAAAGCACAAATCACAGCAGAGTCTAAAACCAAACATTGTCCTTAGTGGCCTGCTTTATTCAAACAAGTGCACACACACATAAATTCATGAGTTCACATAAACGTATGCAAATATTCACTTGCAAGCTCATATACACACACAGAATTCATATTTGTTTGTTGATCAATAATATGCTTAAAATAATTCATGCAAGATGTCTCTATCTTAGCAATATTGCATTATATAAATATAACAATGACTTAGGAATAGATATTTGTTGTGTATAAGGTTGGTTAATAAACTAAAACCTAAGTTTGTATGTATGTATGTTTATACACACATACAAGTGCTTAAGCATGTATATAATCTTAAGGCTATTGGAACATTGAGTTCTCCTTGTTTCTTTTTCCTTGAAAGATATATATTTAAAGGAGTAAATATACTTCCTTTGTATTTGACACAAATCTGGTTATTGGGAAAGTGGAGAAAATGAATAATACCAATATCAAATAATAAATTGACTTAAGATTTTTGACTCTTATAGCTTTCCTGCTGAAACAATAATGTGTACACAAATATATGTAGAACTTTTGTTTCAGTACTTTGATTACTGAGTTAATAAACTGTTTTTTTTCTACATATAAGGAGACTTTAGAAAGTCCTTGGGTTTCATAATATGCATTTTTCATGAACATTTGGAAGACCCTTCATATTTAATGATATCTTGGAACTAAAAGAACTTGCAAGTCCTATACTCATTTTAGGGCACATTGTACTGTTCCATCATCTCCCAATTAGTAACTTTTAGTTTATTTAAGTATAAATTATAAGCTATTCTATTATGATGATGCATATTTAACTATAAATTATAAGCTATTCTATTATTATGATGCATATACAATATATACATAATATATGTTATGTGTATATTTTTGTTTCTAGATCTATGTCTCTTCTTTCTTGTTTTCTTCTCAAGCTAAGAGAAGAAAAGAATAAAAGCATCTGAGATCTATTGTGGCCAATGAGCTTACATGTTAATGTACCTCAGGAGCAGAAAGAAGGCAAGAGATCTCATTTTTTTTGTTTGTTTGTTTGTTTGTGTAGGAAGCCACAGGCACCAAAATGGCTGACATGACCTTCATACAAGGATCTTCAAGTATCCTTGTCCCGGGAGTAGACAATTCACCCTGAGACTTCCTCATTCAGGCAGGTCCTCAGTCAGGTCCGTGATAATTCCCGCCCCCTTTTTACCTTGCTTCCTGGCTTTACCCTTTAATGCAGCAACCAATCGGTGGTTGTAGAATTGCATCCCTCATTGTACGACCAATCAGCTTCCTACCATGTGTATATAAGAATGTTCTCTGGCCCTCAATAAACGAGCGAATGCATACCATCTTGAGCTGTGACACTGTGTCGCTCCCGTGCTTTTGTTTTTTGAGAGAGAGGGATTTTTGCAATAGAGTGTGTGCCCTTGTCAGAGCAACAGAAAGCAAGAAAAAAAAGGGAGAAATCCCCCCCACAATGGGATGGCCACACTGCAATCCCTACTCCTCCAGTCTTCTCTCATGATTTTGGCTGGGCATGCAAGGAACACAGCCTGAGTTGTAACCCTCCGAGTCTGGGACTCGAACCATGGTTAACTACGTGAGAGTCCAGTGATAGAACCATTACACCATCTGCTGGTTCCAGACCTAGTAAAATTCTCTTGTAAACCTGGTAACAACAAAAATCCAGGCAACCAACTCAGTGGTATCAGCCATCAAGAATGTCTTTATGGTAACCAACAGTTAGCATAATGGCTATGTCACTGGACTCCCATGTAGTCAACCACAGTTCGAGTCCAGGACCCTGTGGCTTAAACTCACTCTGGGTGTGTGTGCGTGCGTGCCCAAGATCCTGAGAGGAGAATGGAGGAGAAGGGATTGCGGTATGGCCATTCCTCCTGGGGGGGATTTCTCGCTTTCTGCCTCTCTGTCTCTCTCTGTCTTTCCGGCGAGTGCACGTGCCCTATAGCAAAAACCTCTAAAAAACAAACAAACAAACAAACAAAAAAGAACGTGTTTATGAAGAACATCTTTGTAGTTGTATGTACCTCATTGTCTAGAACAGTAGTAAATGAGCCTAAGATCTGGAGATTTAAGGAACAAAATCCCTGAAAAATGGTTTGTACGCTGTGTAATTGAACTACTATAAAGAGATATTTATCTGCACTCTATGGTAGAGAACAAAAAATTGGAGGGCATAAAAGCAGTGAAGGTACTTAATGAGAATAGGACAGTGTGGAATGGGGGAGGTGAAGAGAAGAGGATAGAGAAAGATAGCAAGAGAACAGTAGAGAGGCAGGACGTTAGTGAGAAACAGATATGGCTTATTACCTGTTGATGATGACATGAATAGTATTCTCAACTGGATTGGTCTGAGAAGTATTTCATGATGGGCAAAGTCTTTTTACAAGCAAAATGAGAAATAGTGATTGACTGTTTTAAAAAAATAATTAGAATAATAATAATAATGATTGGGGAAAACATAGAAAAGATATTGAATGTTGAAGTGGGGAGATTAATGTCTCTGTATTGACTGACATGCATGGCATTCCCTTTTGAAAAAGCATTGTAATACACTGTAAAGTTAAATGTAATCTAATGTAATATAAAGAAGATTATGTTGATAATAAAAAAATTTAAAAAAATAAAAGATATGCAGAAACAAAAAAAAAAAAAAGAGAGAGAGATATTGATGACCGATGACCTAACATAGATCTCTTCTGTTAGTTCTGTGCTTGAGCCATTTACATGAAGATCCCAAAAAAATCTGATGCAGTTGACTTCTGGTGTGGTCAGAAAGAATGGGGGTATGGGAGGATTCTTGGGGTACCCTTGACCTTTCCTCCCTGCTCCCTGTGTCCTGATTGCATGGATCCTTGATGCTTTAGTAGAATTTGAGACTGGTTTGCTACTGAATACTTCCCTCAATTAAAAATGGGTCTCAGGGAACCAGCAGTTAGCATAATGGCTATGTCGCTGGACTCCCACATAGTCGACCGTGGTTTGCGTCCCGGACCCGGTGGCTTAAAACTCATGCCGAGTGCGTGTGCGTGCGTGCCCAAGATCCCGAGAGGAGAATGGAGGAGAAGGGATTGCGGCGTGACCATCCCCCCTGGGGGGTGATTTCTCGCTTTCTGTCTCTATGTCTCTCTCTGTCTGTCTGGCAAGCACACGCGCCCTATAGTGAAAACCTCTCCAAAAAAAATAAATAAATAAATAAAATAAAATAAAAATGGGTCTCATTTATCCAAGTTTTCAGTAACAATTTGGTTGCCAATTAGGACATACTTGCTTTATGCTTTCTGGATTATCTTGCTGTAATGATGCATTATTGAGTACTCTATATCCTCATTTTGGCATAATCTGACTTGACTGTTTTGGTCAATATAAAGGTAAAATAGAGAGCAGAAGTTCTGTTTGTCCTAAAACAATGATATGTCTTTGGAATTTTGCTGAGTTACTTTCTTTTATATAACATAGTGAGGGTTGAAGAATTTGCTCATAATGAAAAAATGTCAATTCAATACACAGTAACTATTCCCATGTAATATAATTTTATATATGCATATGTAAGTATGTTTATATTATGATTTATGTGACAAACAAATTCAAATAAGTTATGTAAAACTGTAATAAATTATTTATCCTCCTTGGTGAGGTATTCAAACTAATATATAAACAGTACAAATAATACATTTGAAAATCTCATTTAGTGTATGCAATGCTTCATATTTGTTTTAAACACAGAGTATTTAAATATTGTAGGAATATTCAAAGGTAGGTAACTTTCTACTGGTATGCATATAAATAATGAAAAACAAAATAATACATAAAGCAGTTAATTGATCTTCAATTCTTCTATGATATAGTTTTAGAAAAAGTGAGGGCATTTAAAAAATATATTAATATATTAATCGCTGATGTAGAAGATCATATAGAAATAAAAACAATAAAACTATAGCTTTTTTTTTTCTTTGCAGCAAACACTTGCACATAAAATATAAGTAAATACACTCACCTGTCTTAGGATCTACGGAGAAGTAGGGCTGTCCCTGGAGAATGCTGTACACCACACGCGCGCTGTTGCCGTAGGTAGGATCATCTGCATCAGTAGCTGTCACCTGTAGAACAGAGGTACCTGTGCATTCAGGAAAACAAATTTTAGTGTGTGACGGCATTCAGCACATGGTTAACTTGAATACAGAAAATGAGGATGCAGAGTTTCTACGGAAAGCTACTGTGAACGTGTCCTACTAAACTTAATTCTTCAATGTGTGTATTCAACATAAACTTTGCTTGCTTTCTCCGTAATCAACAGTACTGATGGTGAATTCTAAATAGAATATCCGGTCTCAGGTGCTTTACTGTGGATCTTTGTGTGTAGGTCACATTGAAAAGGGTCTCTTTTGACCCTAAGATTACCAGGGTTTGGTTGAATTGACACTCATAAATCAAACTGTTATTAACCATACCATTAATACTCAAAGGTATGATAAAGATATATAATGCATACTTCATGACTATTATGAAAAAGGGAGGGGGAAAGGTTTGTGATCCAGGTGGGAGGTGGGTGAGAGGACCTTAAATTATCAATGGCACCTAAGAAGCTCATTCAGGTCATTTCCCATCATTTGTGCCCTTCTACTTTCTTGCCAGAATTATTAATGGGCCTCATGACTAGTTCCCTAGGTTCAAATCTCTTTCTTTTAATGTGTCCTAAACAGTACTAACATAATTCCCTTTCTAAAATGAATGTCATATTATGCCTATTGCACTGGATTTCTGATGAGTAAAATGCATTTTAAACTAATTTAAAAACGTTAAAATATTATATTTAAAGGTACTACAATTAGTAAATCTCTTATGTTGGTTTCTCGATGTTTATGTTTTGTTTTGTTTTGTTTTTGAGAGGTTTTTGCTACAGGGCGCCTGCGCTCTCCAGAGAGACAGAGAGACAGAAAGCGAGAAATCACCCTCCAGGGGGATGGCCATGCCGCAATCCCTTCTCCTCCATTCTCCTCTCTAGATCTAGGGCACGCACACACACACGCTGGGAGTGACTTTAAGCCACCAGGTCTGGGAGTCCAGCGACATAGCCATTACTCTAACTGCTGGTCTCCTGAGTTTTATGTTTATAAACAAGATCAGCAGAATTAGAAACACCTGTATCATATTTCAGTCATTCTTTAATGAAAACTGACTAAAGTGTAACATTATAACCATCTGGTAAGGACTACACAAGTTCACTGAAGAATTAGTGGGTAAGTGCTCTCAGTTACTCATAAAATGCACTTGCTGATTCACCTAATAATGCATATTTGATATTTCGTATAGCTATAACAATTCTATCTGTTAATTTGGGTATGTTTCAAATAAAAACATGCCCACAAGCAAGTGAGCGTGTATGAAATTTTGTATTTATGTTGGTGCTTGAATACAGAAGCACTGACAACATTCAGTTTTCAATTTTAGTCATTATTTAAATCATTTAGAATATAAGGTCTCTTCAGCTATAGCATTTTTACTTCCATGTTGGGATTCAGATGCAACTTTAAAGAAAGTCTGTTCTTGTCTGCTAAATATACCAGAACATTTAATAGAATGAGTATGCTGAGTTTATCTGACAATCCTTATTAGCGCATCATATATGTTTAATATATGGGCTCATGCTAGTGTCCTATGATTCTGGCCTCTAAATAGCATTTCTACATTAAGACTCTAAGAAGAAAAATTACTTGTATTTATCTATACTCAAGGGGGGGGGGGGGGATTGTGTTGTGGCTAAAACAATCTCAAATTATAGACTAACAAAACACAATGGTGACACTTATTACTGGTAAGAACGCTGAAGAACGGTCCCTTATACACCGGTGGTGGAAAGAACAGAGTTTTGCAGATTTTTTTTATGAAATTAAATAAATAGCTACCATAATCCCTGCAAATTATATCCATGTATTTATACTATAAATTAAATCATCTGCCTACATAAAGCCTGTTTACAAATTCTCATAGCAGCATAATTTAGCATAATTTGTAATAGTCCCAAACTGGGTACCATCCAGTGAGGTCCTTCCAGAAGAGAACCATAAAACAAAGGGTGATGCATTTATAGTATGGAATACTACTCAGCCATGAAAATGAATAGTCTATTGGTGAATGCAACAGCTTAAATAGGTCTCCAGAAAATCACAGTAATTGACAAAAAGTCAATCTCAAAAGCTTATATACTGTGTGATTCCATTCATATGACATTCTTGACATGACAAAAGTTTAGATCAACAGTGTCATCATTGCCAGAGGTTTGGGGAGAAGGACTGGAGAGAGGGAGGTTTGGTTGTAGGTAGGCAACACATGGGGTCCTCATGATGTGGGAACTGTTCAGCATTTTGATTATTGTAATGGACACAAGAATATGCTCAGGTGAGATCATTGTATAGAACTAAGCATGTTCATACACACCTATTCGCCCAAGTAAACCTGTGGAAACCTAAATAAGATTGGTCAATTATATCATTTAAATATCTTGATTTGGATCTTGTTTTATTGTTTTGCAAGATGTCACTATATGGGACCAGTGGGTAAAGGATACAAAAACAAAAACAAACAAACAAACAAAAAACTCTTCATATTTTTTCCCACAACTGTAAGTGAATCCAAAATTATCTCAACATTAAAACTATATATATATAAAATATTATATATAGAGAGAGAGAGACAGAGAGAGACAAAGATGAGCTCTTGCCCCCATGCTAGTCCACCCTTAGAAAACTGTATTTGGGTTTTCATGTACTGTGAATTTTCTCATTATAGCACTAAAATTTCTGGCTTGACACAATCAGTTCTCACCATTAACTTTCCAGAGCAGGTCATGTATAGACTGTATTTTCCATTATTAAGTATAATTGTTATCATAAATTGCATATGAAGGGCTATTTCAGTGATTTTATAGCTTTTACTTTATAACAAATGTTCACCCTTTTAACTTGTTTGGAGAGTATCACCAGGCACACATTCACAAATACAAGTTAGTCCAGGAGGCATCTTCCCAGGTACCTCATCAAAAAAAAAAAAAAAAAAAAAAAAGAAAAAAGAAAAAAGAAAAAAAATAGTGCCCATTCTGGAGCCCAGCTGATAATAAATAGAACTGCAGTGGTGGGAGCCACATGACTGCAGATTTGAACCCCCTGATGGCCTGAAAATGTGCTAGGTGCTTGTATGCATATTCCCAATACCCTGAGTGGTTGGAGGGCTAAGGCAAGGGGTATTACAGAATTAGAAGACTCTAAAAAGAGTGCTTCCCACTCTCTCTCTCTCATGCATGTTCATGAGTCATTAATACAATACAAATAAATTTTTAAAAAAGTCTTTAGTTTGGTGTCCTGATTAGACTATCAAATATGTAATAGGCTCATAACCTGTCTAAACTTTAATAAAATTAAATCAATCAAGTCATTGATCTGATAAGAAAAATTTTGAGTTCTAAGCATACAAGGATTACAGGGGCTCAGTGAATGGGAAATCAATATAGAAAACAGTAAAATAAGGACAAAAACACAGGCTTTGGGGCCCAGCAGGTGGTGTAACAGTTATGTTGCCGGAATCCCATGTGGTCCACCGTGGTTCGAGTCCCAGACCTGATGGCTTAAGACTCATGTCAGGCACAGGTGAGTGCTTGCCTAAAATCCTGAAAAGAGAATGGGGGAGAAGGAATTGTGTTGTGCTGTGGCCATACCCCTGGGGAGCGATTTCTAGCTTTCTATCTCTCTCTGTCTCTGGTCATTTAGAAAAAAATAAAAATAAAATAAACTCTCAAAAGAAAAACAATGAAAAACTAACAAAACAAAACACAGGCTTTTAACATCCTCAGGATTTGAAACTAGCTCTATAGCTCTGGCTCTGAAGTACTGATTTAAGTCTAAATAGTTTTCAACATCTGAAAAGTAGTCCCCAGGCAAACATTCATGGAAAAAGCCAAGAAAGACAAACAGGGCAAGATTACACCTCGATTGCTGAGAGGCTGAATCACTACATGAAAGAAAAAGACTTGCTCCACTTAGCTAGAGGTGTCCATAAAAGTCCTGCCTTGTTAAGTGAGAGTTCAGATTCATGAAGGCAATGACAAGCAAAATAAGAAACAACGGGGAAAAAGGAAAAGTGGAAAAGGCATCATGGTGGTGTTAACTAAGTGACAAAGGAACAAGGGGAAATGAACAGAAAAAAAGAAAACGCAATGATTCTCTAGTATGCTCCAAAAGCACAAGGGGTCTTCAGAGGGTTCATGCAAAATTATAATATTTTTTTTTTCATTTTTTTGCATCAAAATACACTCATACTTTATTTCTATTTTTCTATTTTTCAAAAAACTTCTTGCACTCCCCTTGTTTGGTTGTTAATGGTTAAATGCATCTCTGTATAGTAAGTCTCAGGCCTTGATCAGTTATATTATATTCGTCTAGGAAGCAAAAAACAGCACAGTACCTATTGTACTGTGGTTTGGGGGGATGCCTGAAGACATCAGATGCTGGTCTGAGTGTATATGTGTGTGTATATATGTGTGTGTATATATTTTTTTTCCAAAGAGCACATTCATTTGCTAGAGAGAAACAGAGACAGAGACAGAAAGGGAGGAAGAGGGGAAAGCTCTCCCCAGTGGGTCATGGACACATTGAGATCTTGTCTCCTCCATTTCTCCATCCTGTTGGGATTTGGGGTACAGAAATATGTGCATCTAGTATGTTTTTAAACCACTGGGACCAGGATTTGAATCACTCAGTTGACCATAGGGGATCTGGTTCCCTTAATCACTGGGCCACAGGACCAGTTCATAAAATACATTCTGATCTTACTTTTTTGTTTATTTGAAATCTAGATGGAAAAATTATAAGACCCATTAGTAGTTTCAGGATTTCTTTTCTATTAAAATACTCCTCATTTTTCATTCATGCTATACACCAAGTGTTTGTTCCTCCTCTCAAATTCTTATGTTGAAATCTTAAACCCAATGTGCTGGTATTTGGAATTAGAGCCTTAACAACGTGATTAGGTCATGTGGGTGGAGTCCTCAAGATTGGAATTAGTATAAAAAACACCTTTTAAAAGCGACCCCATACAGCTCCCTCACCCTTTCTGTCATTTGAGGGCATATCAAGAAGATGTATGGACGAGGAGCAAAGTTTTTACCAAACCCTGACAACTGGATTTTAGAGTACACCTTCTCCAAAACTGTGAGCAATAAGTTGTCGAAACCACCCAGTCACTGGTATTCTATTATATTAGACAAAACAGAAAATCAATCAATCAATCAATCAGCAAATAATCAAGAACTAGATCTCATCAAGGCGTGACTTATGTATTAAATTGTCCACCCACGACACCCCAATTCATATGTTGTATTCTTAATCTCCAATACCTCACAACGTAACCTTGTTTGGTGACAAGGTTGTTGCAGATGTAATTAGTGGAGACGCCGTAATACTGGAGCAGCACAATCCTATATGATAATCCACCTGGTATCCTTCTACAAATGTATGTAAGATACACAGGAAGACAACTATGTGAAGATGAAGGCAACACAGGAGTGAGGCCTCTACACGCCAGAGAATGTGAGACAGATACTGGAAGCTAGGTGAGAACTATGAAGACAACCTTTTCTGGACCACTCAGAGGGAGGCTGGTCTTCCTGGAACCCTGGTCTGAGATCTCTAGCTTTTGGAATCATGAAACAATAGATTTCTATTATTTAAGCCATGCAATTCATGATCCATAAGTGCCGTGGCTCTAGCAAAGACACAAAGTATTACACTTTTAGTGGGAAGAGACCACATTTAGTCTCATAATTTACAGTTACTTTTTAACTCAACTTGGGACAAGGTCCTGAAGTTACAAGTCAAGGAAAGACAATGATGAATAATTTCCTATGCTATTTGGCACCATATCCATCATAAATGAGGTACCAGATAACTCAGATAAAATCAAGTTATTCTCATAAGTACATTATATTAGGTAGGGATTAGTATTTGATACATTTGGAACATTAGAGACTATTAGTGATCTACCTGTTGTCATTTTTTAAGTAAACTACTAAGTTACATTGGTTATTTAAATAAAAATTTTATCTCTGATTAGAAGTTTAAGAGAATTGGGACCAGTAGTTGGCGTAATGGTTAGTTGCTGGACTCCCATGAAGTTGATCTTAGTTTTAGTCCCGGACCTGACAACTTAAAACTCATGCCAGGCACCTGTACATGTGTGCCCAAGATCCCAAGAGGAGAATGGAGGAGAAGGGATTATGGCATGGTCATCCCCATAAGGGGGTGAATTCTTGCTTTCTGTCTCTGGCAAGTACACTTGCTCTAATAGCAAAAATCTATATTAAAAAGAAAGTTTCAGAGAATTTAAAAAAAAAAATCAGTATTTGCACTTCTAAGTCTGAGCAAAATCTCCTACATGAAACTATTCAATTCCTTTATTCACACTATGGGGCAAAATTATGTTCATGGTTGACAAGAGATTCCTACTCTTCTTTTCTATCAAGGTCTTGCTATGTCGTGATCCCTCACTGCAGCCTCCTGAGTAGCTGGGACTAGGGGCGAATAATACCAGGTCTGATTGGTTCAGATAGGGTCTCTGTGTTACCCACCCTGGCAGTGAATTCTTAAACCTCCTGCTTCAGCCTCTGGACTAGATGAGACTACTGTCATCTGCCACTCTACCTGGCATTTAGAGTGTTGTAGAAATTGAACCCCAGCCTCTCGTGTGACCTCAGCCTTCTGAAGCAGTGTCTATCTGCACACTGCTATGGCTGGGCCTTTACCGGAAATTCTATTATCCCATCAGAAAATTAAAATAGAAAACTAATTTCCTTTGGAAATTATTGTAAGAATCGGGTCAACAAATAATAAACTAATAGTCCCTTCCCTACTTAAGCAACTTTCCATTTAGGGGGGAAAAACAAAACAACAACAAACCCTTTCAAAATTGCTATAGAAGCATTCTTAGGAGACAGCCAGCGGTGTGGTGGTTAAGAAGGCCGGATCCCTCATGGCAGACTCTACTGTTTGAGTCAGATCTGGCAGCTTAAAAAACATGTATGCTGCATGTGCATGCATGCTCAAACTCCCAAGAGGAGGGTGAAGGAGAAGGCATTGTGACTTGGCCATCTCCCATCTCCCATCTCCCAGGACGAGTGTGTGCTTTTTCACTTTCCCTCTCTCCCTCACTATCTGGCAAGCACAAATGCCCAATCACAAATAAAAATATAGTAATAATAACAAAGAAAAAGAAAAATAGACAGATAGACTGAGTCTTAGTTTTTACAACTGTCCATTAAAAACAATACCACAGGAACAAATTGTATTTTAAAGTTTAATCAGCTATTTGGTATACAATATTTTCCTGTTAAGTATTTCCTCTGGCACACACTTAGCTGTTCCCATGCTAGGGATTAGTGTCCCTCAGTTGATGTTTTATACAAATCTGAAAAAGATTTTAAGTACATAAAGAAGCTTTTGAGATATCTTTTCTACAATAAAACTTAAGTCTTATTTCCTTTGGGTATAGCCCTGTGTCATTCTTTTCATTTGGTTTCTTTTCTTTCCTTTTTTTTTTTTTTTTTTTTCTTTCCTACTCCTGCTTTGTAAATAGCACACATTTTGTGAAGTTGCATGTCAATGACAAGCAGAAAGAGTGGACTTCCTCGAAAGTCTCTAAAGACCAATTTGAAATATTTGATAAGGCATTTTGATACCAAGCAAACACTCTCCTAGACTGCAAATTGTTATGCATGACTTGTCAGGGTTCACAACTCTGTTAAAGTCTCAAGAGAATCAATGTTGAACAAGAACTTTGAGTAAAAATAAGCTGGGGATTTATAAAGGCTGAGAGTACCTCTCTAAAGGAATCTCTTAGGGTTTAAGTCTCAGAAGCTTTTCTCAGGGACTGTGAAAAAGCCATAGTCATCAAGATAAAACTTAAATTTCATTCTACACTGGAGGACTGTAATTTCACCAACAGAGCAATAACACTGAATTCTAGTCATTATGCAGTTTGATGAAGCTTTGAGTATTCACTCAACAGTTATTAGATTAAAAAAGCATTCTGCTGTAGGAACACTTATGAAATATCTGGGCTGGGTACCAAAACAAAAATCACTCTCATACCTCCATTTTAACTCATGGGTAGTGTTAATTTCTGTGTACTTTCAGTTAGATTGCTTTTATGGAACTCTTTAATGTGAAATTTCATATTATTCCAGTAAATCTTATATTCTAACCCTTAAATGGGAAAAAAAAAAATAACTAAGGAAATTATATGTATTAAGTAACAAAGATGGGAAGCTCTCTAGTATAAACCATTTCATTTGATAATGAAATTCCTCTTTTGAAAAAGTTATAGGGAACCAGCAGATAGCGTAATGGTTATGTCACTGGACTCCCACGTAGTCGACTGCGGTTCGAGTCCCGGACCCGGTGGCTTAAAACTCACGCCGGGCGCGTGTGCGTGCGTGCCCAAGATCCTGAGAGGAGAATGGAGGAGAAGGGATTGTGGTGTGACCATCCCCCCAGGGGGTGATTTCTCGCTTTCTGTCTCTATGTCTCTCTCTGTCTGTCTGGCAAGCGTACGCGCCCTATAGCGAAAATCTCTCAAAAAAAAAAAAAAAGTTATATTGAATGTCATTTTACAAATAAGGACCTGGGGGTTATAAAAGGTTATGAAGTTGACAACTGAAAAAGGCAGAATTCAAGCCCAGTTTTGATAGGAGACTCTTTCTCATATTTATTCTATTGCTATTAAATCTTGTGTAATAGTTACAATTTCTCTCGCATTTTTTCCCCTGTATATTCCTCAATGGTGTATAAAGCAAGTTGAGCCACAACTACCTGGAAAGAACCAGATTTAATATTCCATCTCCGTACCAAAGGCCAAGCTCATAAATACTCTTTATCCAATGAGAATGTATGGTAAAATATTTGAACAGAAAAATCTCCAAATACTGACAACACTGTTGTCTGCAGCCTTGTAGAAAGCTCATAATTTTCCTGATGACTGCCAGGCTAAATGGTTGTAATAAAAATTGACTGGATTTATTGTATGCCCCCCAGTATTACATATCTTATAAATGTATTTTCATATTATGCTCCAATAAATCACTTTCCCTATCTTGCTCTGCTCTATTTGCAGGAAATTAACACCTGTTGTTGACATTGATTAGCCTTCTCTACTGAACAGCAGGAGGTAATAGACAGAAACTAGAAAATAAGAAGAGCCTGTCTCTCTCTCTCTCTGTCCTTCTGCTTTAGGTAACATTTCCAGCAATGACGTTTCCAATTCTCTCTCAGCTGTCCCCTTCCATGATCCATTCTACAGTGACCAGCTCCTGGGGTCAGATACTACACCTCTCAGGTCAAGAGGAGCTAAACTTCTTCACTAGCTGTCTGACAGTTCACTGACTTTTCATTTCTACTATTTTTTGTAATATTATCTCTCCCCAAAGTTTGATTTTCCTGATAGAAAACCAATTGATGCAGAAAGTTTTAGCCACTGTTTTCCAATGTTCCTTAATCTATTATATATTTTCTGAGTAACGACTATACACTACCCAACATAAAAGTTAGATTAGGTTTTACATTTGAACTCAAATATTCTGTTCTTTCATTTAATTTTTTTTGTCTTTTCTTTTTTTTTTGAGGTTTCAAGGCATTTTATTATTTTTTATTAATTTTTAAATTATTATTCATACATTCAAATGGTATACATCATTTAGATTGTGAAGAGACTTTACCCAGCATGATATACACCTCAGTTCAGCCCAGTTGAGACTATTATACACACCCTTACCAACAGATAAAAAACCTTATCTGTGTCCCACAAGTGTCTTACCTCTCCATGTGCTTGCCAGTGACAGAGACAGAGAAAGGATGAAAGCACCCCCTCCCCCCTGAGTGGGGCATGGTCACATCTCAATCACTCCTCCTCCATTTCTTCATCTCATTGGGATCTTGGGCATGTATGCACATGTGCCTGGCATATTCGTCAAGATGCCAGTTGGTATTTGAACCATGGTTATCTATTTGGGACCTCACTCCTTTAGCCACCAGGCCATGGAACCACCCAACCCAGAACTTACAAATAAGAATCCCGATGATTCACTTTACGTTCAGTAACTTGTATTATTCAACACGTTGGAATATACATATATATATATATATATATATATATATATATATGTGTGTGTGTGTATATATATATATGTATATGTATATACACACACACACACAGATATATATGATTCAAATATATATATGAATAGAAATATTTTGTCTTTGTTCACAAGTCATCAATAATATATCAAGGGACCAACAGTTAGAGTAATGGCTATGTTGCTGAACTCCCATGTAGTTGACTGCAGTTCAAGTCCCAGACATGGTGGCTTAAACTCACACCGGGTACGTGTGCATGCATGCCCAAGATCCCAATAGTAGAATGGAGGAGAAGGGATTGCGGTGTGGCCATCCCGCCTGGGGGGTGATTTCTCGCTTTCTGTCTCTCCGTCTCTCTCTCTCTTTCTGGTGAGCTCACATGCCCTATAGCAAAAACCTTTCAAAAAAATCAAAATATTTTAATAAATAACTATAATATATATTAATAATACGCTCACTGTATCTTATATATAATCATATTTATGTAAATATGAAGTGGTCAGAAATGTCATGATGTATTTTTTTATGTTTTCCATCCAAAAATATATCATGACTTTTCTGTCAACCCAATATATATGTGGATATACAATTGAAATTCAATCACTAAGGAAATCCAGTTAATTTTTAAATCATTGCACCAATTATCTAGAAAATTTCATTAATAAATATGATAATAGCATAGTCTATTTTAAATTAACCAAATATAAGATAATATAAAGAGACTCCTATAGGAATAATTAAAAGTTCCTTACTTCTTCGATCTCCTGTATCCTCCCACCAATGTACTGTGGAAGTGCACTCACTCTATTTAATAGTCTTCCTATTTGTAATTCAAAATCATTTTGAATTATCTGACTTCATCATGTTTAAAAATACAAATTGATACACTGTAGTGAAAAAAGACTGCACTAAATTATCTCCCAATAACTCTCTGCATCATGCAATTTTAATTACACTATTAATTTTAGTTATGCTAGTATTACTTTTATCACTATAGTTAAAATAGTTAGATCCCTATTTCTTACTTCATTAACGTTAAGCAACAAATACTGTACTTCTAACAAGTCTTGCAGAAAAATATGTAATTCACGATCCCTTCACTCTGGAGTTTTGTGAACTATATAATTATTTTAGGTCCTTTTAGTATACACTATTATTTAATAGTATGTCTCTCATCTATGACAAAAATGATTCCCATGCTTTTTCTATAGTCTTTTTAAATTTATTTTTATTTTGTTACTTCATTTTCTTTTATACATTCAATCACATTATTTGTCTTACAAAATGGATATTTCAACAGGTGAACATTTCTCCCTAGTACAGTTGATAAAACTATAAAATATCTTCAAAAGATAATACCACATTTCTTTGTCCCATTAATTCTTTGCCTCCAGATTTTTCTTCTTAATGTCCTTCCTCAGACCCACACACACACTATATCTGGTATTTGCATCTATATACTGTGTTTCTATATCCTTTAGTCAATCAGTGTCAGTCATAGAGTGCGGACACTCGGTATATATTAAGTGGGACATACAATGCCTCTCCTTCTATAGTCTTACTTGAGAGACTAAATACATAAATGGGCAATGGCCAAACCAGTTATAAAAATAAAAGTCAGGGGACAGATGTTGGTGCAGAGATAAAATGTGAACGAGGTTCCTGGTTCTAGTCTGGACACTCCTTTGAGTAACACTTTGCCCATGATCCCATCATGAAGGCTAGGTGTGGATTGTAGTGTTAGTATCCTGTTGGGAGTACTGTCTTTCTTCTTCTATGTTTCTGTTACTTGTGAAAACAATAAATAAATAAACTTAAAAAAAAATCCAAATAGAAGTCAGTAGCACAATCTACAGTGACTAGCTCAGGAAACTAACACTTTGTATACAGTAGCCAGCCCAGAAGCCAGGCTATTACCTATGAGTCAGATTTACAGGAAGTCAGATCACTATTGCTAACATTCTAGGAAATCAAACAATAGCTCTTATAACAATAGGCTAAATACAGCCAGGTCTTGATTAATAACTGACTGTTTTCCTTATTATCATCCCTACCTACAACTTAGAACAAGCCAAGGGAAAGTAAAATATACACCCCTACTCAATCTCTCAGGTTGCTTGCTTCTCGTTAATCTCCCCTATAGCTTCAGTATGCCAATGGCTTTCCATCAGGGCACACCAGAAGCCTTCCCTTTTTTCCACTATTAAACTTTTCCAGTCCTCTGTTTGCATTTGATTCTCTGCCAAATGCAAGCAATGGTGGCTGATTCCCTTGCTACAGCAAGCTGGGAGTGAATAGCCTTGGCTTGCTATCATTTGTTGGGTTTGCATTTATGTCCAGAGATGGTCAATATCAAGAAGTAATAAACTCTATTTGGTTATAAAAAAAATCTCTTAAAAAACAAATAACTTGGCTTGAATAAAGTAAAAAGCTATAAATGCCTATATATCTAAATTTTGCCCCCAGAACAAGAATGTTCAGAATGCCAAAATTGAGTGACTTTTCAGAATGCATTCAAGTACATGGAGTATTTTCGACTCATTTTCTATATTAAATATGTTATTTTTAGGAGTAATATTTTGTTTTTACTTTTTCAGAAGTTAATGAAAATGCATCTTGTGCATGGATGTTAATTTTCCTAGCCTTTCAATATCTGAAATTTTGTTAGTTTTCTCATTCCTTTTATATCTTAAAACACCTTTACTTTCCTCTCCTGTTTGGTTATCTTCTGCTGGAATCAAAATACAATTTTTGTATAGTTTACTATTATTTCATTGTTTTCATTTTTGCACAGGAAAAGCACAATATAGAAAAAATATTTGTCCCTGAAAATATCTCTTCTATTCTCTTGCTTTAGAAATTCATCACTATCCAACTAAGTTTTAGATTTTTTTTAATTGGTAAATTTATTTTCTTTTACTGCCTGGTGTTTATTGCATTATTTTCAAACTGTAAACACAGGCTAACTTTTGTGAAATATATCCTTCTTTCATAGCAAATGTAAGACAATTTCAATTGATCATCCATGTCATTAAAGAATCTTACCTCTTCTACTTCTTTCTCTTTGCAGTACATAGTGTGAAATATCTTTGGATATTTGCTAAATCATCAACTTAGTCTTCAGCTACATCCTTCCCTTATTTAGCCCATTAACTATTATTGTTTTTTGGAATTATATCATCTTTAGATTTTACAAATTGAATTTGTATTTCTTAAAAGTTTTAACATTTATTTCACTGTATTATTATTTTTAAAATGCAACAAAATGTTACAATATCAGAAAAATCAATTTTTAGTTTCCATTATTCTTTTTTTCTGTAGGTACTCTGTGTGTCTCTGTAGCAAATAATCATTCTGCCTGTGAATTTTAATTTTATTTTGTTTGTTTACATTATCACAAAAGAAAAGAAAGGAAGAAAATAAAGATGGAAGGAAGGGAAGAAGGGAAGAGGGAACAAAGAAAAAGGGAACAAAGGAAAAAAAGGAAGGAAGAAAGGAAGGGAGGGAGGGAAGAAAATAGATCTATTGGAAAATAAAAAGCACATTAACTTTGAAAATTCTGCTGATGTTTCCCTTGTTTAATGAGAAACTACGTCTTACTAAGTGTGACTAGGATGAGCTGATCCACTTTCCAGACAGGTTAAAGAGGCCTGTGTCCCCAAAGGGAGTAAGGATTTAAATCAAAGCAGGGGAATTTGTGATATTTGCCTGCTTTTTGTTTGTTTGCTTCTCTCCAATATGGACTTTCAGTTTACTGAAAGCTATTTGTTGCCTTGTTCTTATGTACCCTCTTAGGAGCAAAACTCAAGAAAATCATCGAAAACTGTGTGACAGAATAACACACCTCTTTGCTGCTGCACAGAAGTGGTTACAAAAACTCCTCCTTGCTTTGAAACCTTTCATTTAATAAATCGTCCAGGTGATTTCCTTCTGTCCTCTGTTTTCTTGTATTTACAAGGACTTCCTTGGGCAGAACAATGTTACCTTTTATTTTATCTATTGATTGCATTTTTAGGTTTTTGTCCTAGGGTACACATGCTTACTAGAGAGAGAGAGAGAGAGAGAGAGAGAGAGAGAGAGAGAGAGAGAGAGAAGCAGACAGAAAGAAGGAAAGTGAGAAATAATCCCCAGAAGGAATGGTCATGCTATAACCCCTTCTCCTCCATTCTCCTCCTGGGATTTTGGGCACACATACATACCTGCCCAGCATGAGTTTCAAGTCATCAGGTTGGCCATGAGGGAGTTCAACACCTTAGTCACTACACCACCTCAACAATGTTAGCTTTTAATATGTTAACATTTATTTAACAAACTAGACTTTTTCCTTTCCCCTCATTAATTTAATGTCAGTGCATTCAGTGTTTCAGAAGTTTTCAGAATCTCTTATCCACCATTGACACTCTATCTTACTGATGGCTACTTTTTGGAATTTCTATCTGACATCCTGTGGTTGGGTTGGCATGGCTTTACCACATGTTACCCTCCTTCAGGACCAAAAGCTACTGAGCACCATACCTATCATATGATTGCAATACTTTATTGACAAAGACTCTTTTAAGTTGAGAATACTACAAAATGTTTGGGGATCATGGGCTTTATTAAGAAATTATATAATGTATTTTATGCTTGAACCAGTCCTGTGCTGCAGCAGTTAAACACTCTGCATAGAGAACTGGACCCCACATGGCTGAGTGCCTAAAATATCAGGATGAAAAAAATGAAAGAAAAGAGAACGTGACATGACCATGTCCAACCGAGGCGTGCTCTCTCTCTCTCTGGCAAGCACATATACCCACTGGTAATTTTTTTTTTTTTTTAAAGTTTGTATTTCTTGTACTTTGGTTCTCCTACATGTGATGTTTCTTTCTGATTTCTCTTTTGGGGAATAAGAAAAATAATTGTAAACTGAAATCAAATGATTTAAACACATGATATATTGGGTTGTTGGAAAAGTCATGACACATTTTTGCATAGAAAGACATAAAATAGTCATGACTTTTCTCACAACCCAATAGATCATTTAACATAATGTAAACATGAAAATATCACATTATTGTTATCTGGTTCTGTATATACTAATGAATGTTTGCAAAGCATCTAATCAGATAAATCAATGTATAGACAGACAATAGGGTCATAATGACTCATTAGAGATATGTTTGTGTATATATATATATATATATATATATATATATATATATATATACACACACACACACACACACACACACACACTAAACTATATATATTATTGAAAACTAAACCTAGTGTGATAGAGTTCATGAAATGTTGCAGGGATTACCAAATTCTTCTTATACTAATGCTCCACGTCTTTGCCAGTTTCAATCTCAGTAAATGCTTTAATCACACAGACTCTGAGTGAGATAAATTCTATTATCAGGCAGCTGTAAAAATGGTGGTTTTATACCTCTTTGCGTAAAGGGCAATAAGAAGCCACTCCTATTCAATCTTGTGTTCTTAATTGTATTGATATTGGGTATTTTAAATTAGAGAAATAAAACATGTTTTTGGTAAGAAAAATGAATAAAATTCCAGTACCATTTTCTTTGAAAACAGCAACCTTAAGTGTCTTGTATATCTTTACATAATTCTCAGTTCATTCAGGGGTTTATAATGTAGTTACATATACACTGGTAAAACGTGGGACAGCTTTTTTTCCATCTAAATACTGGTCATAAATATTTCCATACCATCTATGTGTATATACATATATATGTGTATACACCTATATATATTATATGTATATATGTATATATATATATATTATATATACATATTTATTCTATGTTATATATTATACATTATATTACATATACACACACATATATATATTTGAGATTTATCTATTGAAATGGGAGGATAGAATTGAAAAAATTAAAGTAAATAAATAAGATTTGAGTATATATTTGAGTATTACTTAAAGAATAAGTAAAAACATGTAAATATGTATATTATTGGTGACCCTTAATAAGGGGCCTTCAATAATAGACCCCAAAAATACATTAAGATGCAATATGAGAACTCAAAATTTGGTAATAAAGAACACTGGAATGTAACACTTAAAATTATATACAACATTCCAATAAGGTGAGGAAATTACATAGGTGTTTCTACTACAGTTAAACATCCTAATAAATTACTGAACCTCAAAGATAATAAAAGGGAAAAAAAACCCTTTGATTTGTTCTTATCATATATTCCTAGATAAGGCATGGAATATAATTAAAATTTGCAAACTATATTTCTGATAAACAACTGATAATTACAATTTGCAAGAAACACAAACAGCTCAGCTGCACATGACACTTAATGATCTAATTAAAAATGGTTAGCGAATCTGAACAGACAACTTGCACATGGCTGAAAAGCATATAAAAATGTTCAACATCTCTCATCATAAGGAAATGCAAATCAAAACCACAGTGAGATACCACCTCATCCCTCAGAATGGCTCTTATCAAAAAAGGAAGAAGACACATAACAAATGCTGACAAAATTGTGGAGAAAGGAGAACACTCATGCCCTGCTGGTGCGATATAAATGAGTGCAGCCACTGTGTAAGATGGTATGGACCGTCATTGAACAACAAAAAATACAATATGACCCAGTAACCCCACTTTTGGGTATTCATCCAGATGACAAGAAATCACTTTGTCAGAGAGACATTTCCACATTCATGTTTATTGAAGCAATATTCATAATAGTTCAGTCATGGAATCTATATGGTCAACTCTCCAGTTCAAATCCTGGACCTCACCCCTTGAAAAAACAAGCCAGGAGTATGTGCGTACATGCCCCAAATCCTGAGGAATAAATGGAGGACAAAAAATTGTAGTGTGGTCACCCCTCTGGTGATGACTTCTCACTTTCTCTCTCTCTCTGCCTCTCTGGTGAGTGCATGTGACAAAAGCAAATATTAAAAAAATAAATAAATAAAAAAAAATAAAAAAGCATTGTTTTCATAGAAGTATTTCAATAATGTTGAATTTTCACCCGTTACATTTTTTACAATTATCTGCACATAAACTGCTTCTAAAACTGTCAGTCTTTGGTTAGTTTTGTGTTAGTTTTCTACAAAGAAGGCTAAACACATAAAAATCATGTTTGGCCTATCTGCTGTTTTTAAAATGTGATTTAACTATTTAACTTGTGTGAATTAGGCCCAATTTACACAAAATAATTTATATGTTCCAGTCTATGATCTATTTTGACTGAGTCAGTTTTATCAGAGAATTTCAAGTCTAGTTTTTTTATTAAAAAACAAACAAACAAAAAAGGCTAAGGAATAAGCTGTACCCTCAAATGCAGTCAACTGAACCACATCCATCATTAAACGGAAGTGAAAAACTCAGCTAAATCTATTCTGTCTTTCTTGAATTAATGCAACAAATCTTATCATACATCAAAGAATGAAATGAATTATTACCCAATGAACCAATAATAATTTTTTACTCTATATGAGAGCAGGGATGTTCAAAGAATAAGACTGTATTTCTATGAAATCTTTCTTCCAGATGAAATTGTAGGTGAAAAGGGTTGTCATAGAATTATTCGATAAAGATCATGTGCAGGCCCTATAGCCTAGTGTTGATGGGAGCTGTGCTCTCACATGGCCACCCCTGTCTCAGCTCAAGGGCTTGAAAAATACATCTGGTACATGTCCCAAATCCTAACAAGATGGAGAAATGGAGGAGAAGGGATGAGACATAACCACACCCCACTGGGAGGGATGCATTCTTCCTCTCCCTCCTTCACTGTCTTTCTGTCGCCTCTCTGGCCAGTCCATGTGCCCTCTGGCAGTTAATAAATATTTTCAGAATATCTTGTATCAAATGAGAGGATGGAGATAACAGAACATGCAAAACAAAGCAGTCGGATATCTAAGATGCTCCTCCGAAACCCTGGAAGACTTTGCTCTCACTCTCTTGAACAGCCGTCCTAAGCAAGTAGCTGAGCCTCACTCACTGGTGGGGGCAAGACCACAGTCAGAGACACCAGCTGAGACTCCAGATTAACCAGCGGACAGCCAGTGACCGCACTGCATGTGAGTCAGGCAGCTATCCCACCTAAGCCCCTAGAGGACCACAGCCCAGCCCGTGACCCCCACAGAAGAGCAGCCAGCTTCTAGAACAGTGAGTGAACAAAGAAACCAGATACGGTTTTAGGCCACTACGCTGTGGGTCGGTTTGTCATGAACAAAAGATCAATGACACAGAAGGAACGTTATGAGAAGGAAGGTAAGAAGAAGCAAGTGAGGAAACTTGGGAGTTTGTGTGGTTTATCAAGCATCAGCTGTCAGATGCACCTCCTCATGTGTGCGCTAATGTACCGTGCAGAGCTGCGGTGCCAGCTTCACTTTCCTGAAATGTCCTCGTTCTGAAGATGATGCCCCAGGGTGATGATTTAAAATGGCTGCTAAAATCCTGGCAGATGTCCAGGGCAGAGCTCCCAAGATATTTGGGCAGAACTAAATCAATGCCCCAACAAGAAGCGCAATGAAGTCCGCACAGCTGGTGTCTTTTCTGGTTGCTCTGCAACGAAGAACACAGCTGCAAGTGGAATGAGCCTGGGGCCTCCGAGATTGGAGGGGAACAAAGATACAAGAAAGATGTGAGATGTGTCAGGATGTCTCCAAGGACCAGGAACCCTGGAGATTGGAAAGAGCGTCCAATAAAACTGCATCTTTTCTTTATCTGCAAAACGAAGTTTAAGTGTTCCTTTGAACCTAAGATTTATTAATTACATATTCATGATTTTGTTGATTTATTCTTTCTTCCATGAATTAAAAATAGTTGTCTATAACCTGTTACAATCTGTTAATAGTATTGCCATATACTTTATCATCAAACACTGTTCTATTTGACTATATGGGAGTAACTAAGGGATTTTAAAAATATATTCTCCGATTTGTTTTTACATTGCAATTTTTTCATCTCTTTAGTTTCCATGTTCCCTAGGATAATTGTTATCAACTGGGACCAATTTTGCCCCCTAGAGGACATTGGGTAATGTCTAGAGACACCACAACTTGGTGTTGTATGAGGGATGCTTTTTAATCATTGTATTTTCTATGTGGCAAGCCCCTATTTTTCCCTTTCCTAACTGATAAACCCCTATGCCTTACGTAAGAATCATTCAAGTGTCTCCTTAAACACACAACTGGGTTCTCTCTTCAACTCTATGGTTCACTTATTTTTGAGCTTCTCAGACACCATATTGAAATTTTCTGTTTCAATGTCTAGAGTCTGCTCAAAGATAGTGACTTTGTTTTAATTACCATTTTATTACCACTATCACAGCTCTCAAGCACATAAAATGCCTTCACTCTCTCTTCAGAAAGAATTGGACAGATATAAAGAGAGGTTTTTTTTTTTTTTTTTTTTTTTTTTTTTTTTAGTGACTAGATGATTCAAAACTCAATAATGGGACTGGGACCAGCAGTTAGCATAATGGCTATGTATGTCGCTGGACTCCCACGTAGTCGACCGCCATTTGCGTCCTGAACCCAGTGGCTTAAAACTTATGCCGGGCGCATGTGCGTGTGTGCCCAAGATCCCGAGAGGAGAAAGGCGGAGAAGGGATTGTGGTGTGGCCATCCCCCCTTGGGGGTGATTTCTCACTTTCTGTCTCTCTGTCTCTCTCTGTCTGTTTGGCGAGCGCACGCGCCCTATAGCAAAAACCCCTACAAAAAAAAAAAAAAACTCAATTAATGAGTAGATGGTAAAACTAATGATCTTATCAGGCACCCTATGTTGAGAAAAAATTTGCTGTCAACTCCTTATACTAGGTATTGTTCATCTTTAATGTTAAAAACCAATATTTTAAAAATTAAATGTTAATATTATTGAACAATTCTTTTGGTAATAAATTTTCATTTTACTTTTGACCATTTTGTAGATAACATATGTATATACACTGTTAAATAAAAATGTATTTTTTTTGAGAGTTTTTCGCTAGAAGGATCTAGATTGCTTATGTGACAAAATGTTTTTAGAAATGGATGTGAAATAGTCTCCCATTGATTTTAGAAAATAAGAATGTATTGCAGAATACATATACACATACACAGAAGGTGTCTGAATGAAACACACACATGTGCAGACACGTTAAGGTGATTACTTCTACACACAGGTGTGGCTTTATCTAGTCTGAATTCACTTTCTATGAGACGACATAGGCTATCACTATGTGTCTGAAGAGCCATTTATTTGAAAATGTATGCTCACATTTCTAATTTTTACTATTACAAACAATATATTGTGATGGGCATCCTTTAACCTATATCTTTGCATATCCATGTGGGCAGATATGCAGAATAGCTTTCAACAATGAGGACTGTTCAAAAAAAAAGATAAATATTTTAATTTTCAGATAGATACTGTTAAGTTATTCCACCCCCCCCCCCAAAAAAAAAAAAAAAAAAACTATAGGAATTCACATTTCTCCTAGTGGTTTAAAAATTAGCATCTGTGTGAATTATTGAACTTTTGTCGCTAGTAAGGAAACATCGGCACGTTTATTCCTTTGTGGTCCCTTAAATTACTAGTGAATGTTGAGCTTCTGAAAAATGAATGTGTTGCTTTATCTGTGAATTCCTTTTGATGTAATTTTTCCAAATTTTTTATTTGATGATAGGATAGTTCATTTCTTATTAGTTAAAAAAAACACCTCCTTATATCACTAAATTTAGTGCTTTGTGAACCATAAATGCTTATATGTATTTTAGTTCATCTTTTGTCTTATTAGGCCTAGCATAATTACTTGGCACCTATATTTTCAAATGTTTACTCATTTAAATTTACATCTTATTTCTTCCTGATTATGGGAATAATTAAAATTTGGGGGCTGGCAGGTATAGTGGTTAAGGCAGTTGGACTCCTACATGGCTTACCATGGTTCAGGTCCTGGACCTGGCAGCTTGCTTTCCCATTTTCCTTCTATCTCTGGTCAATTTCAAAAAAAAAAAAAAAAAAATATATATATATATATATATATATATATATATATATATATGTGTGTGTATATACATATATATACATATAATTATTTTATATATATACATATATATACATATAATATATATATGTGTGTATATATATATAAAATAATAACATTAAACAAAATTTAAAAATAATTCTGTAAACAAAAAGTTTCTTTTTTTAGTTAAATTTGTTCAACATGTTCAAAGGAACAATGTTGTTCATTTTCTATGGGGCATGTGCACTAGCCCATAGAAAGAGAAAGAAAAAGTGAGCAATCACCCTCCAGGGAGATAGCCATGCTGCAATCCCTTCTGCTTCATCCTCCTCTCACAGTTGTGGGCACACATGCACATGGGCTCAGTGTGATTTTAAAGCTGTGGGCTGGCGACTGGAACAGTGGTATCCAGCCACCTCAACCTCCACACCACTTGCTGACCTCATGATGGATTTATTTGCCATTTATTTTTCTCTTCAAAATATATTTTGGGGTTGTTAGAGAGACTTATTTCTCATAGATCATATCCCTGTCGGATACTCTAGTGAATAGATTCAGATACATATAAATGGCTGGTCCCACACTTTCAGGCAATTTGGGTCAATTTTTTTTGTCTATGGAATGTAGCCATCCCCGAAATGCATCTCTTAAACAAAAGGAGCACTTTACTAATCTAAAATCTGTTCTTTTAAAAAATTGTTTTATTTGCTAGAATGTATGTAGGCTCACCAGAGAGCAGGAAGATAGAGAAAGCACCCACAACGGGACAAGGTCCTTCATTTCCCCACCCTGTAGGGGTCCGGGGCATACACACATACACAGTGAGTATGTTTATCAAGGTATTGTGACTGGGATTTGAACCACATCATAGGCCATGTGAGATCTGGCTCTCTTCACCACTAGGCAATTGGGCCAGACCAATACAAAATGTAATCTGATCATTACAGAGGAGACCCCCCTGGGCTAAGTAAACCTGATGAATTCTGTAGTATCCATTGACCTTTGCCATTGTTTTGTTTTAAGATTGTTTAACAAATACCTTGAGTCTAGATTTTAAAAACAAGTTTGTTTATTTATTTACTTCTTCCTTGAATCAGAGTGTCAAAGAGAGAGAGATGCACAGAGAGACAGTGCCCCCACAGGATTGTGAAGCCTTAATCCTCTCCCAGCTTCAACCAGCCCTGGATCAGGAGCAAAAACATGCCAGAAAATGCCAGGATGTCTCTGGAAACAAACTTGGAGCCTCATGCAGAATAGCCTTGCTGAGCACCACACATTACTTCTGTGTCACTGTCCAGGCCCTCAGCTTTTCGTTTTTTAAACAAAATTTTAAAATAAAGGGTCTAATCTGTGCCTAACAGTGATAGACAGCTTAAGAAAAAACAGATCCCATGTGGAAAACACATTTTGAATGCCCAGATCGGTTGGTCTGAGACACGGTTGGCACACGTGCAGTTTCCCAAGATCTGAAGGGCTGGAAGACTGAAACAAAAGGGTCAGAGTACGCCAGACCCAGGAGTGGATGCTTCTCCTTCTCACATTTTTATGCATGTGCATTTGCTCTTTCATACAAAAAGAAAACTATTTGATTAAAAAAATGAAAATTCAAAAGCTGAAGCTATGCTGGGCTGGACTCCCACGTAGTAGACTGCGGTTCACGTCCAGGACCCGGTGGCTTAGAACTCATGCCGGGTGCGTGTGCGTGCGTGCCCAAGATCCTGAGAGGAGAATTGAGGAGAAGGGAATGCAGCGTGACCATCCCCCCTCGGGGGTGATTTCTCGCTTTCTGTCTGTAATGTCTCTCTCTGTCTGTCTGGCGAGCGCACGTGCCCTATAGCGAAAATCTCTCAAAAAAAAAAAAAAAAAAAAAGGGTGGTTTCTCTGTCTCTCAACCTCTCTTTGTCTGTTTCTGGAAGTTATTCACCCTCTAACAATTAAATGGAAACAATAAAAAAAATTGGAGACATTACACTACATGGCTTTAAAAAATGTTACAAAGCTATAGTACTTGAAATGGCATTGTATGGACACAAAAATAGACTGATATACCAACCAACAGAATAGAGAACCAGAAACATGTCGATATACATAAAACCAACTAGAGGAAAAGTCATGATGTATTTTTCTACTTTTCTATGTAGAAATCTGTCATGACTTTTCCAATGACCCAATAACTGTTGACAAAGTTTTCAGGAACATTCACCAGGAAATAATCCCTTCAATAAATGGAACAGGGAAAATTGGCATCCATATGCAGAAGAAAGGCTCTAGACCTCTACCTCTTGCCATATTCAAAAGTTAACTTAAAATTGATTAAAGGCTTAATTCTAAAACCAAAGCCAAGAAATTACTAGAAGAAAAGATGAGGAAAATGCTTCACAACATTGGCCTAGGCAAAGACTTTCTAAATAAGACTTGAGGTACTTTTCTTCTTGTTCTTTCTCCCTCAGTGAGAGACTTTCAACTTTTGGCTGAGAATGGCTGCTGTAATCCTATACCACAGCTCTATTACAGACAACAAAAAAGGGCAATGGCAATGGGTAAAATAGAGATACATATACACTCATATATGCCAGAAATGTCTTTCCTTAGAGCTCCACCATTGTCCTCCAGTTACATCTTGCCAAATAAAACTAGGTACCACAGATGCCACTTGATAAAAGAAAGTGGTGGATGGTGAAGAGTGGACCTTACATAGTGTCAACCTGGAAAATGAACTGAGTTCTTTTAGTAACACAGATGGGATTATTGGCTGGATAACTAATGAAGATTACTTAAAGTGAAGAAGCATGAGCCTATGAATCTGTAACCAATGTAATATTTTTTATGCCTTTATATAGTCCAGTAGGGCTGGCAGGACACTAACTGCCCTAGGTTAGCAGATACCTTGGCTATCAGACTATCATGTTCCCCAACCTTGGTTCTCAACCCTGCAATCTCTTACAATGGAGATTGGCAAACTTTTTCTACAGAAGGCAATGTAGTAAACTTGCTAGGCTATGCCCTCCATCCTGACTATCCAACTCTGTCATTATAATGCCCAAACTGCCAGAGACTACCTTAATAATGAGTGTGTCTGTGTTCCAGTAAAATATCATATACAAAAATAGAGAGCAGGTTAGATTTCTCTCCTCTGCCATTGCTGGCTGATCGCTGCTCTCTAATATTATGAGCTTTTCATTTCTGAAAGAGTTAATGCCAACATCACCTATTCTTAAGCACACAGAGTAAATTGTTTTCCCCTCCACTAACTTTTATATCATCTTCTACACAATCATATTACAATGCGCATTATATGCTGTCATGATGATTTTTGTGTATTGTTTTTTTCTGTAATAATGAGATTATATACATGTATGTGTGTGCATGTGCACACATAAACAAATTAAACATAATTTCCAGCTTCACCTATGATTTGACTCTTTCAATACAATCTTGCCTAAAACAATAGTGAAGAGATGTAAAATTTGCTCTGCCCTTTCCTTTTTCTTAATATCTTCACATATTAACATGTAATCCTTCAACTTTACTTATCTCAGTAAGATAATTTAAGAATATCAGCTAGTTCCCATTCCTATCCTCCTCCTTAAGTACTAGATGAGGGCTTTGAGATGTTTTGATATTTTTCCCCAAGTCTTAAACCCATAGCCTTTGCAGCAATAATTCCTTTATGCATTCTGAATCTTACTTACACTGGATAGTATCATTTCCCAGTAACATGTACAAACATGTGTGCATGCAAGCACACACACAACACACACACACACACCTGGTTAAGGGTTCCTTGTTTATGTTCTCTCCTTGTCATTTTTCCTGACTTTTACATCTTTGTTCTAATTCATTTTAACCATTTCTTTATTTTAATTATTTTCTTAAATACTTTTTCTTGATTAGTAGGAGAATGATATACTTTCTGGATCCTTCTCCAAATATTTATTTCACCCTCAGTGATGGATCATTTTTGACTGAACAAAGGATTTAGGATTTTAGTCTTTTCTGCATGTTATAAATCAAAATAAATTGTCTATTTGAAGGGCCCAGCAGATTGTGTAATGGTTACATCTCAACTCCCACAGAGACAACCATGGTTCGAGTCTTAGACCCAGAAGCTTGAGATTCATGTTAGTCACCTGTGTGTGCATGCTCAAAAGTCTAAGAGGAGACTGGAGGAGAAGGTATTGTGGTGTGGCCATCCCATTGGCGGGGTGATTTCTTGCTTTCTATCTCTCTGTCTCTCCAGCGAGCTCATGCACCCTATAGAAAATATCTTTCTAAAAAAAAAAATATTTGTTTGATTCTAGTATTTTGTATAATAAATAAAAGGTGAATTTTTTTTAATTGGTAACTTTTTGAAAATATAAATGTTTATAGAATGTTCTCATTATTTTGCTATAGAAACTTTGCCTGGATTTACCTACATTTGATTCTTATTCTATCAACACTTTCCAGAACTCGAAGAGTCTACTGAACTTCTAAATTCAGTGTACTCTACAAGTGAATTTTTTTTTTGTTTTTTTTACTTTGCCTCCATTTTCTCTCCTTTTCTCTCTGTGAATGTACATTATTCAAGTGGTAGGTCTAATAAACATGTCCCCTAAGTCTCTCCTTTTTCTCAAAGTTTCATATTTTTATATGTTGCCTCTATGATTATTAATTACTTTTTTCAGTCTGTTATGTTCTCAAGTACCAGGACAATAATTTGGCCATTCATGTCTTCAATCCATACATTGATATATTAAATTTGTAATAATTGCTAAAAAAAGCACATAGCTTGGAGTTATAGAAATCTCTTGTGCCATCTTTCAAACATCTCTAGTGCTCTTATTGTCTACTGTTCCTAGACACTGTCTCTGCTTCTGACTTTTGTCTCTTTTTCTCCCTCTCGTGCTCTGCACACTGTGGTTTGGCTTGCTTCTTTTGTGCCTCTTGGGGCTCCTAGCTAGTTCCTGGAAGTAACAGGCCAGTGGCATTATCCCAAGGAATGGCATCACAGAGCTCTTTGCCTTTGTAAGAAGGAGATTGGGTCATTAGTCCCTGGACATGCCATAGGGACTTCTATTCTTAGATTTCCACACAAACTCTCCCACCAGGGTACACAGAGCTGGGCCCTTCAGTTCCCTCTCAACTCTCCCTGGAGACAAGTAAGCCTGGTTTCTAAGTCTCTTCCCAGGCTTCCTGCATCCTTCGTTCTGTTACAGTCCACAGAGAGTCAGTTTGTCAACTCCCTTCTCCCCTGAGACTCTGCTAAAAGAAGACATTAGTTTCCCTTTCTTTCTTTCCTTTTTTTAAGGGCTCGTTTTGTTTTATTATTTTGTTTTTAATTTTTTTCCCCATAGGACATGTGCACTTGACAGAGAGAGACAGTGAGAGGAAAAGTGAGAAATCTTTCCCCAGGTTGTTGCTGGTGGTGGTGGTGGGGTGGCGTGTAGCCATGCTACAGTCCCTTCTCCTCCATTTTCTTACTGAAATTTTGGGCATGCACACACATCTGCCAAGCATGATTTTCAAGTTGCCAGCTCTGGAACTTGAACCGTGATCAGCCATGTTGAAGTCAAGCGCCTTAATTACCATGCCATGTGCTGGCCCCAAGTTTCTCTTTCTTACCTGCTCCCCCAACAGCTGCAGGAGCTGTCTGGCTAATCCTATAATTAAAATGGGCTGGTGCTCTAGAGCTGTGAAGGAAAGAAACAACTATATATTCCATTAAAGATCCTTAAATATATTACTCAAAATTAGAGTGATCTAATTAGTGACTGTAATAGGCTTGATGTAAAATAATATACATGAAAAAAGGAACTTCTAAAAAAATTGTAGCAAATAAAATTAAAGCATGAGTTTATTCTAGTACACCACTTTGAGAAGCCATATAATTTTTTTCATAATAATAATTTTCCATAAGATTTTTGAAGACCCCCCCTCATATATGCAGTAAATTTAAATATCTAAAGTCTTTACTCAAAAACTATCCTAAATTCAAACTTAGAGTCTCACAAAGATACTCAAAAAATTATTATCATAGGTAAACTTCATTTTAATTATATTGTAAAAATTATTATAGAGATAAATTTAAAATAAAATAGCTTGACCACAGAAATCTGCATGTAGTTGGAAAAGGCCCAGATCATCATAGCAATTCAAGACCTTGATGTAGAAACTGCAGAAAAAAACTTTGCATTACACTGGAGTGAATTTGGAGTTAATTTTCTTAAGATATTTTCTAAATATGTGAACTTAAGGAAATTACTTAATAATCTGTCCCAGTTTTAACATCTTGTTTTTTGTTTTTGTTTTTTTTTTTTTTTTTTAGAGGTTTTTGCTATAGGGCGCGTGTGCTTGCCAGACAGACAGAGAGAGACAGAGAGACAGAAAGCGATAAATCACCCCCCAGGGGGGATGGCCACGCCGCAATCCCTTCTCCATTCTCCTCTCGGGATCTTGTGCACACATGCACACGTGCCCAGCGTGAGTTTTAAGCCACCGGGTCCAGTATGTAAACTGCGGTTGACTACATGGGAGTTCAACAACATAGCCATTACGCTAACTGCTGGTCCCTCCAGTTTTTACATCTTTAAAATGATATTCAAAATACTTTCCAGGGCTGTTATGTACTTTGAAAGAAATAAGGGATGTAAATACTTAGGAGTATCTGAAAAGTTGTGCTGGTTAATGAAGCAACTACTTGCACTATTAATGATACTACTATTTGACCATCAACTGCAAGCTTAAAAGATACATAGCTTCAAATTTCCAATATTATATAGTCTTGCTTTTATGTCAATTGTCACATTGAATATGTTAGTATGTTCTTAACAACATACTTGAAGACTTTACATGACTAACAACCGTGTCAATTTAGCAAGCACTGTAGTTTCTTCTCAATTCATGATTGCTTCTTAACATCAAACCATTACCTACACTTATATATTAAGAAAATAAATATTCTACTAGGCAAAATTTTATTTAACACTTTATACCATTGAAAAATATTTAAAAAATTGGGAATCTCTCCACATTTCTCCACAGAAAATAGTAAACACAAGTCTTCCAAAGGTAGATTTTAGATATTTAAAACTATATTAATAGCTAAATTATACAAATTATGTTTCTTACCCATATCCGACATTTCAGGCACAGTAACGATGTATGGCCCATCTGTGAATTTTGGCGCGTTGTCATTGATGTCTTGAACTTTGATGATAAATTCCGATTCTGGTTCCAGAGGTTTGTTTGTCCGTCTGTCAATAGCCTGGGCATGAAGCACATAATGGGTCTTTTGCTCTCTGTCTAGGCTTTTTGTTGAGTGGATGTCACCCGTGGTATCATCGATGATAAATATAGTCCCGGCACCTTCTCCAGTGAGGATGTACTTGACAGACCCGTCGCCTTTGTCAGAATTGGAGTGTAGCTGCGAAATACACGTGGAAGAATTTAGCAGGCAATTGTATTCCAACCTCACATCACGTTCTCCGAAGATTATCTATAATCTAAAACTTACTTTGGCTATGCCTCTACTTCTCTTAACAGTGCCCTGTGTGTTACCACAATCATTTCTTTCTTCTGAGTTTTCTTCTACTCAGTATTAATATGCATATTTTATTGTGATTTTTCTAATAGGTCCAATTATTGATTTAAAAGAAAGCAATGAACAATATCTATTAATAGAAACTCTTGTGATCATTAGTAGATCTCTGTGGTCTTCAACTACGTTGTGAGAATAACATGAATTGTGTTTTGTTTTTAATGAATTGTTTGACATCCTATTTAATCCTTAAGACAAGAAAAAAATATATATGGTTGAACAAATGGAGATCCAAAATCATTTAATAATTTTCTCAAAAGTAATACATATTTGTCAGAGGAATTAATTGTACAATTAAACATATATAGAATAAATTCTAATGTAAATGTTTATATTTAGAATTTAAAACATAGGTGGCGGAGTATTATTTTAAGCATTATGAAACTAACTCAAAATTTAAATAGTAGTGATAGATTTCATCAGTAACTAAGACTTAATTCTTTTCTTAAAATTGCTATAGGGTAAATATACTCACTGGAGAGAGAAAGAGAGAGAGAGAGAAACTGACAAAATACCTCCTGCAGGGATGGCCATGGTGTAGTTCTTTCTCCTCCATTTTCTTCTCAGAATTTTTTGAGCACACATGCACATGCACATGGGTGCAGCACAATTTTCAAGTCACAAGGTCCTTGACTCAAACCACGTAGTTGGCCATGTGGGATCTAGCCATCTTGATCACCACATTAATGATTGCCCCAGGACCTCATTTTTAATTTATTGAGATACACTAATAAATTATTGAGACCAGCAGATGGTGTAATGATTACATCGCTGAACTCTTACATAGTCAACCATGATTCGAGTCGCAGGTCTGGTAGTTTAAAACTCACACTTGCCACAAGTGCATGTGTGCCCAAAATCTCAAGAGGAGAATGGAGGAGAAGGGACTGTAGCATGACCATTCCCCCTGGGGGGGGTGATTTCTCACTGTCAGTCTATCTCTGGTGAGCGCATGCACCCTATAGCAAAAATTTCTCAGAAGTTATTAATTTACATTTAAATGGTCAAATATTCTTTCAATGTATATTAGAAGTAGTAATTTAGGAGCAAACAAGTCTTAAATAAGGAAGATAACTAACATTAAGATACTATAAATTACTTTTTCTCATTTAAATTCATGTAAATATCATTAAGCGCAAGTAAAACATATAGTTCATAGTGTAAGAGTCTACTATAACTTAAAATATAAAAATTCAACTAAATATTTTCACAAATGTCAGTGCTATATTTCTAGCTAGTAATAATGGCAGTATTTTCTCAAATCACAAATATATACTTGAAGAATTGTTGTTCACAAGAGATTTGAACAGTTATCCTTCATACAAAACCTTTTCAGTCACATAACTAACCTCAACTATTCACCTTTTGCTTATTTCTGATATTTGAAAACATTGAAAAAAATAACCTTGTTCCACATAGCATTTCAGTCTCTTGCCATAGTAAAGTGAAAATTTTCAAAGTTTATATTAAAGTCTCTGAACTCTTAGAAGACATGTGAATAAGACAAAATAAAGAAACAGAAAACATTAAAAAGAGACTATTTTTCTTTTTTTTTTTTTTTTTTTTTTTTTTTTTTTTTTTTTTTTAAAAGAGACTATTTTTCTGAAGGCAATTGAAATATAAATGGTATTACATCTTAAGTATCACCTTTTTTAAAAAAACATGTAAGACATATACAACATACAAAATTCTAGTGGAAGCAACTTGACAGGATTTAACAAAATCTCTCTTTTTTTTTTTTTTTTTTTGCTCTTTGTTCACATTTTTTTTCCCTTTTTTAAAAGAATTATTTTAGTTAACTTTATTTATTTTTTTAAAAAATATTGACCATAGAGGGACAGAGTAAGAGAGAGGGGGGCGAAAAGGGGAAGTGATAAAGCAAACTCTCGGGTCCAGGACTCAAACTGCAGTTGGCCATGTGGGAGTCCAGTGCTTGGACTACTGAAGGAAGGATGATGGCCCAGCCTGTGGTGGCACACGTGGTAAGGGGCCTATGCAGGAGGCTGAGCCACATGAGAGATCCGGGTTCTGATCCCAGATGAAGCTGAACAGGCAAGTATGGTGGTGTGGGTCTCTAACACTATCAGGTTGTCAGGAAAGTCAGGACATATTTTTCTATGCTTTTCTATGCAAAAATGTGTCATGACTTTCCCAGTGATCCAATGGTTAACCGGGATACTGGAGCAGAGGGTCACCATGCCAAAGCTCTGTCACAAACAACACCAGGAACTCATCGCTCCTTCTTTCCTCTCTCTTTCTTCCTCTCTCTCTCACATTAAGGGAAGGATGATAAGAGGGAGAAAATTATAGGCAAGTACGAAAGTGTATTTATTTTGTTCCTTTATACCTTATGAAGTATCACTTTAGCACCCAAAAGGAAAAATCTATTATTTATGAATATAAATACAAAATATTAATAGAGCAACCTATTTCGTATTCTCAAACAGATTCATGGAACAAATGTTGGTAAAAATTCAGTGGAACACTCATAAAACTAAAAAAAAGGGTAGTTTGGTACTAATGTTGTTATATTATTAATTCAGGGAAACTAAAAATCTCTATTGTGTCATTTTAACTAATTAAAAATGCTTTTGGAGATGTGTTATGCTGTCTAACAACTGATTTCTGAAAGATGTTAACAACGGTAACAATTGATGGTGATGTTTAGGATACATATGGCAAAGTCTTTATTTTTAGTGAACTTAAATGACATCATCAAGATTTGAATGAAAGGTTTATATTATATGTACTTAATTGTATTTTTAAAGGAAAGTCTAGAGGCTAAAAGATGGCATAGTAGCTAAGTTGCTGGATCCCACATGATTGACTGTATAGTTCAAATCCCAGACCTGGCAGCTGGAAAATACACTGGGTGCATGGGCATGCATGCACAAAATCTCAAGAGAATAGAGCAGAAGGAATTGCAGAGTGGCCATCTCTTTGGGGGTTATTTCTCACTTTCCCTCTCTCTAACTTTCTCTGGCAAGTGCACATGCCCTATCTAAAATGTAAAACAAAGGAAAAAAATCTAAAACAAAAGAAAAAAATAAACAAAGTCTATGAAGACTAGCAATAGAAGTAAGAATTAATAAATTTGTCAAACTAAAGTATTCATTTAAAATGTATATGTATAAATTCTTATAAATATTTTATATAAAATTAAAATGCCAGAAATTTTATGGATTTGAATTTTAAGACTTGAATCTGGCTCCACATTCATAAAGTTTTTATAATTAATGAATTACTTAACATAAATATTTCAGAAGATATGACTAATTTGAACACAGAGTATCAGAAACTGTAATCTAGCAATATTTGTATTGTGGAATAACATTACTAAAAGTTAAGACAAAGTGTTAAAAAATGTATTTGAATAATCTCTAGATTGAGTGTTTAAATAATGTAGATGGTCTCTTTATTAATGAATTATTGAATCAATCAGCTAGCTTGGTTTAATCATTAAATGATCAGTTTTCATGTAACATTAACTGAAAACCATTACAGAATCATTTAGTTAGTTGATTAATATGTAACTGGTTATGATGATAACTACTTATGAATATCAAAGTAATCCACTCTAGAATTTCCTCTCCTATATCTATTCTCAAATACTCACTTATGTCTGCAATGTACACTTGCAACAGAGGGAAACCTGAGGAAAAACACTGGCTGTATCATCCTTTTTTATTTAATAAGTAGGCTTTAACATTTTGAAGTAGGGGACCAGCAAATGGTGTAAAGGTTATGTTGCTAAACTCCCACATAATTGGCTGCTGTTCAAGTCCCAGACTCAGTGATTTAAGCCTTACACCAGTTGTATGTGCATACATGCCCAATATCCCAAGAGGAGGATGGAGGAGAAGAAACTGAAGCATGGCCAACCCCCCCCGGGGGGGGGGGGTTGATTTCTCACTTTCTGTCTCTTTGCCTCTGTCTCTCTGGTGATTGCCCTAAAACAAAAGTGTCTCTTAAAAAAAAAATCCTGAAGTAGTGTGTTTTGTATGTGTGGGTTTTTTAAAATAATTATCTACTTAGATTTATTTATTGATTTACTTACTTTAATTTGACGAGAGAGAGAGAGAGAGAGAGAGAGAGAGAGAGAGAGAGAGAGAGGGAGGGAGAGAGAGAGAGAGAGAGAGAGAGAGAGAGAGAGAGAGAAAGTGAGAAAGTAAGCCATCAGGTCCAGGACTCCAACTGTGGTCGGCCATGAGGAAGTGTCCAGTGCCTTAACCACCATACCACCTGCTGGTCCCCTGTATTAGTGCTTTGTTTATGCTTTGGAAGCAAGAGATGACTGGGTCGGTAATATGTCATGGTGGTAGTAAAGGAAGAAAACTAGAGACAGAGAGAAAGCTCTCAGATAGAGATTCTTTGGTTTGGAGGGACTAGCAGATGGCATAACAGTTACGTCACTAGATTCCTAAGTAGTCGACTGCAGTTCGAGTCCCAAACCTGATGTCTTAGAATTCATCCTGGGCACATGTGCAAGTGTGCCAAAGATCTCAAGAGAAGAACAGAGGAGAAGGGACTGTGGCATGGCCATCCTCCCTGGGGGAAGGGGGGGGAGTGATTTCTTGCTTTCCGTTTCTCTGTCTGTGATGAGCACACACACCCTATAGCAAAAATCTCTCTTTTCAAAAACAAAACAAGTGATAATAATTTTTAAAAATCATATTACCAGGTGCGGCAGATAATTTCACTAGAAACGTGTCAACTTTGAGTGGGTGGCAATGAGACACTGAATGAAAGAGATTGGGGTAGATCTTAGAAGTTAGAAATATTCTGTACATAGACATGATACTGATTTAATAACCAGTAAAATATGTTGTAAATAGAAATACTCTGTACATAGACATGGTACTGATTTAGTAACCAGTAAAATATTTTGTTGTAAATTCAGCTGGCTACTGTATTGAGAGCAAAGTCAGTGATTATTTTACAGTGAAATAGTGAAAAGATTTAGAAGATAAATTTGACTTTAGTCACATGCAGTGAATTTTAGCAAACAGTTGAGTATTATCAATAGCAATGACAGAGCCGTAGCAGGTCAGATAACACACGGGTGGTAATACTCTTCCAGAGTCATGAGTTTTGCAAAGTAGGTTATAGTTTCATTCAGAAGGACAGATATATTGTCCTAAAGCAAGACGAGATAATCCTTGTATATCTAATCACATAATAAAGTAAGGTTAATTAACTTGCTGCTCCTTAGAGAACTGAAAAGGAGAGGAGAGGAGATGGTGAAGAAAAAAAAAAATGTAGTCACCCAAGTAAAGCAAATGAACACTATTCTGGATTACTTTAATAAATCGCTTCTTTCTTAGTGTTAAGTACTAACCTATGGCACTTAGAAAGCAATGTGATTCACATGATTTCACTCTAAAAAACTATTTATTCACCCCGGACCATATTAGGATCAGGACCTAAAAATTTATAGCTTTCACTCTAATGCACAGTTTCTCACTAAGATCATATTCCATCGCTTGGGGAAGAATAACTTCAAAAGGTTAAGAAGATGGTGGCAGAGCCATTCATTTTGAAAGTTGCTTTTAGTCAGGACTTTATGCTATGTTAAAATGATAGGGTCACTGGCTTAAAACTGTAATATTTTGGACTACACAATTTTTATACTTTTGTAATAAGTGGGACACTAATATTTATATTGTTCCAGTGGAAGCCATAAATAAAGGCAGAAATATTACATAGTAATTTCACTATTATGATTATCTCCAACACATGTTGCATAAAAGTATAAATGATGCAATGAGAAGAAACACAAAGATCAGAGTGAATACACGTCATTGAAAGTTAAGCATTCTTCATTCTAGAGTGTCTTATATTTTTAGTTAAAGTATAAGCAGATGAAAAAAATCACTTGAAGTACTTTTAAAAGTTTAATTTATTTTTAAGGAAGAGATAGACAGATAGAACACAACAGCAACCCAACAGGGGTAATACACCCCAACTTTTACAACCCTGGATTATGGGGATGAACATGTCTGACGTGTTGGGCGAGCTCTCTGGACAGGAATCCAGGGTCTCTCCATGTGGTCAGCCTTATAGAAAGTTGTGTTTTACTGAGCACAACCATCTAGTCCCCACTTGAATTCTTAGTAAATAATTTATATGAAGAAAAAAACATGTCAAATAATAACAACTTCTTGGTACTGAGACTACATCGGTCTCTGTGGAAAAAAAAATACATTAGCCATAATTTCAAATTAATATGTCAAAAAGTTCCAATATTAAAAATACTTTGTTCAACTATGAAACTAATGATAATAAATTAAAATCACAAAAGATTGCGACTTCAGAAGAGGGTAAGGTATGTATTATTTAACTGAACACACCCGAATGCAATTTTTTTTGCACTAAATTTTGGTGTTTAGCTCTTAACCAATTGACATGTATTTTTGGAGAAGAAAATGAGTGAATGGGAAGGAGGAAGAGAGGAAAAGAAAAAGGAAGCAATATTTGTTTTAGTAGTATATTCTCTGAATCCCAGATTGGGGACACTAATGTACAAGATTAAAAACACACACACCTGTAAAGGTTGAAGTTGTCCTAATCCCATACCCATTGATTTAGTGTGGATGGTCCCTAGAAGATCTAGGCACTTGAGCACTTAACGATGTAGGCAATGGTTGAGAATTTCACAATTTTGGCAATCAGGTTTTTTTAAATTTATTTATTTTCTTTTTTATTTCTTTTTTTATTATCATCATAATCTTGTTTATATTACATTGAATTGCATATAACTTTACAGTGTATTACATTGCTTTTTCAAAAGGGAATGCCATGCATATTTTGAGGGTCTAATCTTCCAACAGACATCTTTTGGGAACAGATTCTATGCTGGCCCCGATACCCAGGACCTGGATCCATCATTGGGAAAGCAGGTAGATAGCCCACCCTGGCAGAGCTAGAGTCATCCCAGTAGGGAGAACAGACAGTAAGCAGAAGAGATGACAAATGTACAAGATGCTGGTGAGACATGAGAGCCTTGATGCTGAGCCACTCGGGAGGTTGAGACAGGAGGAGCCCTTGAATCTAGGATTTCTGGCTTTAGTCTGCTATGCCAACCAGTTGTGTACACGAAGTTTGGCATTGTCTTGGTGGTTTCTTGGGAGCAGGAGATCACTAGGCAGCCTAAGGAGGGGTGACCCAGTCCAGTTCAGAAATGCAACAGACTAGAAAGTGACCAAGGATTCACTTCATAAGAAGACAGATGAAGTTTATCATCTGTTGACGAGGGTGTGTATGGTGGTCTCAGCTGGGCTGGACTGAGGTGTATATCATGCTGGGTAAAGTCTCTTCACAATCTACATGATGTATAGCAATTTAATGTATGAATAATAATAATAAATTTTTAATAAAAGAAGACAGAGAAATAGATAATACCAGAGGGGGTTGGGTAGTGCAACGAGGTTGTGATAGCAAGCAGAGGAGTATGGTCGGCTTTCTATTGGCCCCTCAAAAGAGTGTATGTCTTAATTTGGGAACACGTGGACATGACAGTTTTCAAGGCAGCAAGGACTTTGTAACTTTAAGAACTTTGAATTAGGAAAATTATCGAGGTTCTCTAGGTGGAACAATCTGATTATGCGGAAACTAAAACGGGGAGCATTAATCCCAGCTGGGTGAGAGAAACCAGGATAGAGGGAATCCTGAGACAGACCCAGCACTTCATTACTAGTTCTGAAATACAGGGGATTATGTGCAGGGATTAGAGAGAATCTTCCAAAAGATGGAAAACAAAAGGAGATGGAGTTCTCCATTCTCACTCCTTTTGGGATTTTTGGACATGTATACACACATACTGGCTTGTTTTTCAAGGCACTGGGTCAGGGACTCAACTTTATGATTGGCCATGTGGGATCCAGCTGCCTTAACCACCATGCCACTTCCTGGCCCCATTTATTTTTTTTCTTAATTATCTGCATTCTTTATTTCACCCTATCACTCAAAAGAAACTGATCTAATGTCACCAAACATCTAGTTATCAAATAACATTGCTTTAAAGGGAGGGTATTTAAGAAAACCATGGAGCTAATTCAGCGTAAGAGAAAACATTGAATCCAACACATTTAGTCTTTACTCTGGAAATATAGAGAATGGAAAAATAATGCCAGAGAGAAGCTCTGGACTAAGGCACAGTGAGGACAACTGTTCAGAGAGGTTTGCTCAGTTTTTCTGAGCAAACAAGATTACTCAATGCAGGGTTGAGCCCACATAACTGCACACTGAAATAAAAATTTGCATCTGTTGGCCAGCAGAAGGCATGGTAGTTAAGGTTCTGGCTTCCACAAGGCCAACTCTGTGATTTGAGTCTTGAACCCAGAAACCTGAAAAACATGCTGTATGTGTGTGCATTCATGCCCAGAATCCCAAGAGGAGAATGGAGGAAAAGGAATTGTGACATGGTCACCTCCCCTGGGGGATGATTTCTCACTTTCCCTCTTTCTTTCTTTCTCTTTACCTCTATCCAGCAAGAGAAATGTGCCCTATGGCCCTTCCCCTAAAAATGCATGTGCTATTGAGGACATATTTTTCCTCTGTTATGTCTATTAATGATGGAAATATTGGCTCAGCCACAGTGGCACAGGTGGTAGGATACTTCCCTGTGATATTAGAGCCATATGTGAGGCCCCAGTAAGAATCCTACTTGAGCTAAATAGCCAGGTGCACCTGCACATACCCATGATTCTGGGTACTTGGGAGGTGGAGGGAAGGGTCACAGTGTGGTGAGACACTGTTAAGAGTTTCTCTGTCTCTCACTCTTCCTTAAAAAAATAAACTAAAAAAAATAGAACAGAAATACTACTTGGAAGCTTTTGAGTCAGAATGTCCAGGTTCCTGAGTTGTAGACCATCCTCATCTGTACCTTCTGCTGTGTTTCTCACCAGTGTGAGTAACCAGAGCAATCTCATTGTCCTCTCAGTCACCCTAAACTGAAAACTCATGGGTTAATGTTAACTGTTCTTTGTCCATTTCTTCTCACTAAAATCTTTTGAAGAGCTTGTAATTACATTTTTTTTTTTTTTTGGAGAGGTTTTCACTATAGGGCGTGTGCACTTGCCAGACAGACAGAGAGAGACAGAGAGAGACAGAAAGCAAGAAATCACCCCCCGGGGGATGGTCACGCCGCAATCCCTTCTCCTCCATTCTCCTCTCGGGATCTTGGGCACGCACGCACACTCGCCCGGCGTGAGTTTTAAGCCAACGGGTCCAGGATGCGAACCGCGGTCGACTACGTGGGAGTCCAGCGACATAGCCATTATGCTAACTGCTGGTTCCCTATAATTACAATTTTTTTAAAAGTCTCCCAAATCTAGGGCCAGCAGTTGGTATAGTGGTTATGCCCGTGGACTCTCACATGGCCCACCACAGTTTGAGTCCTGGACCAGTGGCTTGAAAAGTCATGTCAGCTGTGTGTGCATGTGTGCCAAAGATCCCAGGAAGAGAATGGAGGAGAAGGGATTGTGTTGTGGCCATCCCCTGTGACGGATGATATCTCACTTTCCCTTTCACTGTCTTTGTCTCTCTGGCAAGCGCATGTACCCTTTGGCAAAAAACCTGAATACAAGAAGAATCTCCCAAGTCTACCCTTTCTCCATTACAGCCACTACTGAGATCAGTCAGGTCTTCCCCCTTGGCCCCTCTGTGGTCTCACTATGGTGTAGCTACCCTCTCCATCAGCCCTCCATGTACTGCAGCTCAGTACATTATTTTGAGATCTGCATTGGATCCTCTTCTGTATAAACACTTGAGGCCTCCCAACAGTGTCCAGATGGAAAATACCATAACCTGGCTCTCATCTTTGTTTCTAACTTAATCTTTTGGCACTTTACCATTCACTCTAAATTTTAGCCAAACTAAACTGGATAAACTGGCTGTGAACGTGTTGAAATGTCCACACCTAATCTCCCTCAAAATAGATATTTCCTATCTATCTGCCCAGAATGAATTGACTTTCTGTCCTCTGTAAGTTTTCTATAAACTTCTCATCCAAATTAGCTACCTCCCCATCGTGACACCAAAGATCTCCGTGCTTACCTATCATTCAGCACTTCCATGTCATACTGTTCACTATTAAATACTTCCTGTCTCCAACTTTACTTTACTCTCATCTAGAGCAGGAGCCAAGTTTCATCTATTTTTGTATCTCTAGTAGCGAACACGCATCTGATTTTCAATAAACATTATTAGAAAATGAAAAATAAAGATTGAAACTTTCATAAATAATTTCATGATATAATATGGATTATAAAATAGGAAATAAACAAAGATATTAAAAAGTCACTTGAAGAGCTAAAGTTTGAACATGTCCCTCCAAATTTAGGTATTGAGCCATTGCAATGGGATTAAGAAAGTGAAAACTCAAACTCATTATGGTGTCAAAAAGTAGAGCCTTTGAGAAGAAATTAGTGACAGCATGGTTAGGGTGAGGCCCCCCTCACTGAGTTCTGATGGGTTTGGAAGGAGAGAAACTCAGATTAGGAGACACACATAGCTATAGACCACACTCCACTCTGCTCAAAGTCTTGCCCTCTGTCATTTTGAGAAGCCTTTGGAGTTTGCTACCACAATAATCATTAACTACAAAAAAAAAAAATTATATCTTTCTACTAATTACACAGTCTTGGGTATTTCTGTGAGCAATGCATTAAGACTATAAAACAGGGATTAGCAGGTGGCGTGATGGTTACTTTGCTGGACTCTCATGTAGTTGAGTTCTGGACCTGGTGGCTGAAAATATGCTGGGCATGTGTGCATGCATGCCCAGAATCATGAAAAGAAAATGGAGGAAGAAGGACTGCAGCATAGCCATCTCCTCGGTGGGAGAATTTCTCACTTTCTGCCTCTCCTCCAATCACATGCACCCTCTAATAAAAATCTCCCCCCCCCTAAAAAAAAGAATTTAAAAGAAAGAGTCCAAAATATTAAAATGATACCAGGGAAAAAAAAAAAAAACAACTTGGTTTATCAGGAATAATTACATATAAAATTGGTCAGTAAAGAGGTGTGTGTGTGTGTGTGTGTGTGTGTTAATCTCAAATTGAATCAGACAACTGGCTATGTGAAGCAGGAATAATAACATTTTAAAGGGGTTTTCTAATGTTTGACTAAAAGGAATGACACAGTTGAAAAAAATAAAATGGACAAGATAGGCAGTTGTAATTATACTGTCAGAAAGCTATGCATTTGTGAAGGGAAAGATTTGGGAGTCAAGTTCAAGTTAGAAGCAGAAATGTCTTATGTAAAGCAGGCAGAGAGTCCAGAATAACAAATGCAAAGCATCAGGGGTAAAGTGGTGCAATATTCATTCTAAATAGATTTTGATGTATTATTGCATTGATGCATACTGTTAGCATTTGGACAAATAACAGAAATTAATAAAGTGACACATAACTAAGAAAGACAATGGAAGAATTAACACAGAGCAATACAATGTTAATAAACCTGGACAAGGCAGAAATGAACACTAGACAACCAAAAGAGATGGGACAGAGGAAACCCAAAAGCAATATTGTAGACATTGCCCAGATTTATAAATGCACAAGAGATTTCAGAAACAATGATGGAATAAGGACCTCCACAGTTATACTGCCTCCAGAAAAGCATTGAGAAAAATGGCAAAAATTATAAAAATCAACTTTTTAAGAACTCTGGAAATTAATCAAAGTCTTGCAGTGGTCCAGAGAAGGTGTATGGATGACAAAATACTGAATCTTATCTAACCATGAATTCTATGGTATTTTAATGTGCCCTATCTAATTATTCCAGTTCCACTGCCACCTAGAAAACAACATTGTGAAAACATAGTGGAAATCTACAGCCTGGAACCCTCTAGAGGGAGCAGAATGGACATTTATTTATTTATTTATTTATTTTTGGAAGAGGTTTTTGCTATAGGGCGCATGCGCTCGCCAGACAGACAGAGAGAGACAGAGAGATAGAAAGTGAGAAATGACCCCCAGGGGGATGGCCACACCACAATCCCTTCTCCATTCTCCTTTCGGGATCTTCGGCACACACGCACACGTACCCGGTGTGAGTTTAAGCCACTGGGTCCAGGACTCAATCCGCGGTCGACTACATGGGAGGCCAACGACATAGTCATTATGCTAACTGCTGGTCCCAGAAGTTCATTTATTTTTTAATTATTATTAGTTTTATTTTACTTTGCTATAGGGTGTCTGTACTTGCCAGAGACAGAAAGTGAGAAGTCACCCCACAAGGTGATGACCGTGCCCTAATCCCTTCTCAATTCTTCTCTTGAGCTTTTGTCACACACCCACATGCTCTAGGATGTTTTCCAAACTATCAGCTTCAGGACTTGAACTGCTCAGTCAACCTTGTGACTTAACCACCATGCTAATAGGATGGCCCTGCAGTTCCTTTAAAACATATCCTCATGTAATTCTCATTATTCAACTTGTCTGGTGATTTCTTGAAAGATCTGACTTTCGACTTTAGAAAGGCCCCAGTGTAAGACTGTCTGATGGTGTAGTAGTAATGCAACTGGACCCAGATGGAAATATTGGACATTCACATCCCCAGGCCTTCATGGACATGACTGCGTGTGTTCCCATGATCTGAACTGGAGGACGCTAAGTTGGATTGCAGAAAGACCATTTGGGAGACATAAAATTATTAATTTTATAACTTATTACAAAGCTACAGTGAATAGAACTATATGGTACAGGAATAATGATTAGATATATAGATCAGTGGAATAACATAAAGCCAAATGTTTTCAGTAAATTGATTTTAAATATGGGTGTCAAGATAATCTAATGGAGAAAAGAACTTTATATATATATATATACATATATATATATATATATATATATATATGTATAAATTATTTTATTTAACTTTATTTATTTATTTTAATTTGACCAGAGAGAGAGTAAGAGAGAAAGAGAGAGAGAGAGAGAGAGTGAAAATGAGAAGACAAACGGCCAGGTCCAGACTCGAACAGCGGAAGGTCAGCCATGTGGGAGTCCAGTGCCCTACTACTACGCCACCTGCTGGCCCTAAAAATAACATTCTTTTAACAAATTTTGCTCAGACAACTTGACATGCACATGCCAAAGAATGAAATTGTATCTCAAACTCACATTAGATTCCAAAATTAACTAAAAGTGTATCCAAAACCTAAATGTAAGAACTAAGATACTAAAAATCTTAGAGTAAAACTTGGATATAAATATCTATCAGATTAAGCAACATTTTTTAGCTATGATACTGCAAACATAAGCAACCAAAAATAAATTTTAAATATTAAAACTTTTGGTGCTTCAAAGCACATTATCTAAAAAGTAGACGGGACCAGCATAATGGCTATGTTGCTGGACTCCCATGTAGTCGACTGCTGTTCGAGTCCCAGATCCAATGGTTTAAACTCACACCGGGTGCATGTGCATGCGTTCCCAAGTTCCCAAGAGGAGAATGGAGGAGAAGGGATTGTGGGGTGGCCATCCTCCTGGGGGGTGATTTCTCGCTTTCTATCTCTCTGTCTTCCTGATGGGCACATGCATCCTATAGTAAAAACCTCTCCAAAAAAAAAAAAAAAAAGTAGAAAGACAGCTCTCAGAGTGAAAGAATATATACATAAACTATAAATCTGCTAACAACCTAATATCTAGTATTTATAAATAACAAAATTCAAGAATGAAATACTAAATAGCCCAACTAAAAGTGAACATAGAATTTTGAAATGCATTTCTCAAAAAAAAGACATATTAATAACTGATAAGTGCATGACAAGCAGATCAATCATTAGTCACTAGTGAATTGTAAATTAAGCAACAACAAACTACCACAGCACACTGACTTGGGGAGCTAAAATTCTTAAAAAACTTAAAGTAACAAGTATGGGCAAGGATGTGAAGAAATTGAGACATTATACATTGCAGATGTAAGATATATTTTAAAATGCTGTAGCCATATTAAACATTTGGCGATGCTCAAAATAGTACACATCTAGGTACCATATATCCTATCGATTCTAGTCTCTGGTAAATATGCAAGAGAAATAAAACATATGCCACATAAAACATGTAAACAAATGTGGTTTCCAGGGACTGAGGGTGAGAGGAGAAACAGACACCAACCATGACTGAGTTCAAGGCTTCACTTTTAGAATGACGCCAATATTCTGACATTAGGAGAGCTGTGATGGCCTTACACCTTCATAAGTGTACTGAAAGCTAATGAATCGTGCACTTTAAGAAAATCACAATTTGTGAATTATATCCCAATAAAGAATTATACCTAAGTAGATGTACTGAATGCATCTAAATGGAAGAAATGATTAAATTGAGGTAAAAAAATTAGATGTGCATGCTGTCTACAGTGATGTCCTTTTATAGAAAATACATAAAAAACTCAGAGGATTAAAAACTGGTATGCAAAGCTAATTATAAGTATTTTTAAAAGCACGGGTTGTGAATATTGAAAATGAAGTGTATAATAAGGGATAAAGAAAATTTTACAATAACATTTTTAAGAACCTAAAGCTGGATTTTTGTTATGAAAAAATGTGTTCCTGATAATGTTAAGAAGGTAGGTATGCCCATTTTTACTATTTACATTTATTACTACTTCCTATTAATGTAATTATTTATTTAATTAATTTTTTTTAAGTTTTTTGCCATAGGGTGTGTTTGCTCACCAGAGAGAGAGAGACAGAGACATTAAGAGGAAAAATGAAAGCACACCTCCCCCCCACACTTTTTTCTTCTCCACTCTCCTCCTGGGATTTTCGGCATGCATGCACACATATCTGGTGAGACAATCAAGCCATCAGGTCTGGGACTCAAACTGTGGTTGACCATGTGGGAATCCAGCACCTTAACCACTATGCCATCTGCTGGCCTGCAGGTAATTTTATATAGACAAAGTCTTCAAAAAATCTAGGAAAATTGACTGATGAATCTCCAAATTTATATTAGGATGCCATTAATTAGAATGTTAAGCTCCAAATCCACCCAAATTTTCATGAAAAATGAAAAGAAAGACAACTCAGGCTATAGAAAAAAAAGAACCTCGAATGTGAAGACATAAAAAATTATTTCTACATCTTGAGATCTAATGAGAGAACTTCTAAAAGTTATCTGGTTAAATTTCAGAATTGTCATGGACCAGTGACATTGTGCCTTGCATTTTGGCCTTTGGTAAAAAGAACATCTATATCAGTTTGCCTATCCTTGTCCTACCACTATCTATTATGTGTTTGGTGGGCAAATGACATGTCTTTGTAATTTCACAGAACTATAGACCAAGAGAAACTGATAGGAGGAAGTCTTCAAAAAGTTGATGAATAAGAGAAGAAACATTCAGTGGACGAAAAAAATAGGAAATGATCTGTTGATGACCATGTGTACCATAATTTCTTGTTTGGACTAACCAGACAGGCTATTAATGCTTGGAAAATTCATTTCAATGTTGAAAAGATACACAATGATTGAGTGTAATAAGTAAGTAAATGAATAAATAAATAAGCCATCCTATTTTCTTTGTCTTTCATGATTTCTTTTGAAAAAATAAAAAATCATTCATGAATTAAAAAAAGTTTTGCTTCACAATAAGCTCTTGTTTAATTTTATTATCCACAAACTCTCTGAAGTGCCTTTGTGTGTTCTTTTAAATAGCTATATTAAAGAAGCTCCTTCACACCAGGACCTGAATGAGATGACAACGAGATTCTGGACTAGGAGCTAATACTCTAATAGAGGAGGATACTTTGGGGGACCATGGATGGAGATGAGAGTATTTTGTGGCTGAAACATAAACCATTAGAGTGTCAGAAGGAAGACTGTGGCAAGCAACTATTGGAATTACCCCTAGTGAGTATTATCTCCTGGTATCTCCAGTCTTTGATGATTGTCTCTTCTCAGGCATGGATGGGATAGAGTGGCTCCCTGAAGAAGATAAACACGATGGGCTGTCCTTTGGAAAAACAGGTTATAAAAAGACATTGGCTTCTGCCATCCTGCCATTTGCCATCTATCATGCTCTGTTGCTCTCTCTCCCTTGGAAGCCCTCACTCTGAGAGAAGCAAGCTGCCACGTGTGAGGAGCCCTCAGGAGAGGCTCACGTGGCAAGAAACTGATCCCTCCACCTGCCAACCAGAGTACACCTGTGGCCTGTCAGCAGACATGTGAGTGAGCTTGGAAAGGAATTTTCTGCAAAATTGAGCCTGGAAATGATTGAATTCCCAGCTGACACTTTGATCACAGCCTTGTGATTGACCCTGAATCAGAGGCACCCAGTGAAGCCATGCCTTAACTCCTGACTCACAGCAACTGTGAGATGATAAACATTTATTGTTTTAAACTACTGAGTATTGGGGAAATAATGAATTCACTACACTAGTGATGTATAGCAATCTATCTTAAAATAATATGCAGGATTAATTAAGCCAAACATAGAAAAGCATGTCTATGCTGTTCCATTTATATTCATTACTTAGCTGAACAAAATTAAGCTCTAGTTAGAGAAATCAGTTCAGCAGTTGTTAGGAGCAGGGATACAAGTGATTGACTACAATCATTTGTGTGTCTGTGTGTATTTGGTTGGTTTACAGAGTTTTCAAATGTCTTCAAATTTTTACTTACTATATACCCAGCAAATGTCATATGAACTGGACTTCTAAAAATCTCGGAGGAAAAGTCTACCTTCCAAAGTCAAGGATTATGGGGCTGGCAGGTGGTGCGGAGATTGAGGGTGCTGGACTCCCACATGGCCAACCACAATTTGAGTCCCAAACCTAGTGGCTTGCCTTCTCACTTACTTTCTCTCTCTCTCTCTCTCTCTCTCTCTCTCTCTCTCTCTCTCTCTCTCTCTCTCTCTCTTTCTAATTAAATGATAATAATAACAACAATAATGATAAATAAAATTAAATTAAAATAAGTATTTTTAAAAGTCAACGATTATGATTTATCTATAGCTTCCCAGATAAAGAAATACACAGATATTTTTTCCATTTTGCAGTCGCTCTGTGGAAATTACTCAGAGAATCTTTTCTTAAAATGCTTTAGCACTTTTCTCTCTGACTCTCTTATAAAACCAGGGCTCCATAATTAATTAACTAGTATTCAGAACTAACATTGAAGCGGTAAAGCCTAATCATCACCACTTTTAAAACAAAACAAAACAAAAACTGAATATTTTGTATTTACTACAGGCGCCCTCTCTCCTCCCTAAAGAAAATGTCTATGTCCTGATCTTTAGAACCTACAAATAAGTTATTTTACATGGAAAAAAATGAGTTTTGCAGATGTGAATTATGTAAGAGGAGAGAGTCTCAGTGCCTGATATACACCCAAGGGTTCTAAGAGAAAAAGAGAGGCAGAAGAGTCAGAGAAAAATATGACAGAAGTGGAGGTCAGGGAGAGATCAAGGAGACTACTCTGCCTGCCTTAAACGTGATTGAAGAATGGGCTCCCACCCAGGCAGTCTGGCATCATTGAGAAGCTGGAAAAGAAACAGATTATCCCTGAGTCTCCACGAGGAACACAACCCTGTGAACATCTTGATTTTCAGATTTCTGACCCTTAGAATGGTCGGCGGTAAATATGTGCTGTTTTAAGCCACTGAATTTATGATTATTTGCCAAAATAGCTGCAGAAAAATGACACAGTCATATGCATTGAAATCTTGTTAAAAGATTTGCATATATTTTTTATAGTTACTCTTTGAGGTAGGTGTCATAATCCCCATTATTTTAAATTAGAAAACTGAATTTTGTTAATGTGTCCAGTGCTGCAAAGTGAATAGATTTTAGGTTTGAGCCCTCTAAGTCTAGCTTCAGAGCCCAAGATTCTTACAGTTTAATAAAATTATATTATTAGATATTCTTATAACTAGTTACTCATAGAAGCTGATGTCCTAACTCCAAAGATTATGGTTTTAGGAGATGGGTCTTTAGGAGGTGATTAGGTCATAAGGTTGGGTACCTCTTGAGTGTGTGAGGAGTGCTCTTACTAAAGAGACCCTGAGAACTCTCACTGTCTCCTCTACATTTGAGTTGATACAAGAAGGTGTCAGTTCTTCAGCAGAACCTGACCATATTGGTACCCTAATCTCGGATTTCCGTTTCCACAATGGTGAGTACTATTATTGTTTGGTTTAGGCCAATCAGTCTATGCTATTTCATTCCAGTAGCCCCAGCTGATTAGGACAGCAACACAGAGCCAAGGCTGCAGATGCAGGGGCCCAAGACAGGGGCAGAACTTAATGGGAGAAGCACAAGGCTAGAAGGGCCAGGAACCAGGCTGGAATGACAGGTTAATTCCTATGACGACCCACTGTGCAGACGAGGATGCTTGGAATGCCTACTTTCCAGCTCTCTGCTGAAATTACAGGGAGAGAGTTAAGTGGTTCAGAGATAGTCCAGCCCTATTACAAGCTGAGATCAATGTCCATCCTCAATAGAAGAAAGATGGGGCCCCCACTTAAAAACTAAGCATGTGTGCACAACAAAACAAACTATGAAACATATGAAAAAGCAGGCCAACAAAGAGAACAAAGTTGAGACACAATTGATTTTGATCACTACAACAGCAGATGTACAATAAGACTAAAGAATAATGATGCCACATATAAAATGATCAGAGAAATAAGGACACAATTACAAAGATGCTTGAACAGTAAGTAAGCATCAAGAATGAGCACATATTTGAACAAACACCATCTGGAAATAAAATATTATGGAAGTCAAAATTTTAGTGAATAGATTAAACAGTGAATTTGACATCATAAAGGAAATGAGAGTGAACTGAAAGGTAAGTGTCATGAAAATAGGATCAAAGGAAAGTAAAACAACTTTTCTATTTTCCTGAATGTGTCCTTACTTCTGAAAATCACTGCAATATTATGGTTTGAATTTTAGGACACACATTACATTACTTATTCAGAAGAGAAATGATCATTAGAATAGAAATACAGAGATAGAGCCAAAGTATTGGTAAAGGCTCATTTCTTCTTTATTTAAAGTATGTATTTACAGTATTCAAAACAAAAGAGAAAAAGAATCTAAAGGAGAGATGGAGAGAGAGAAATGGCTTTGTGGAGGAAAAAGAAAAGGAAGAAAAGAAATCTGTACAGAAAGTATTATGACACTATGGTCAAATTAAGATGAAAGAAGAAAAGAGAGTATAAACAAGCAATTTCAGATACTATCAGTGGGCAGTGGAATGGTTGGTTATATTTACAAAAGCAAGGTGATAGACTACTGTTATTTAAATATCTACAAGTTGTTATTTATTTTTCTTGCTTGGATGGAACCATATTAAGATAAGATGTACACATGAGAGCTTTGGATAATAATAGCTTTGTCGTGTGGAACAACACAGATATCCTTTAACTTTTGATTTTTTCATTTATAAAGAAGAATAATAGTAACTGCCAGTTAGAATAATAATAGGAAAAATGATACATCAGTATATTACTTATTAGAAATGTTAATGATAAAAACAATTCTTACAAAAATTAGATGATATTAAGAAAATGTTAGATAGTATTTTTTCACATGCATTTATATGTATTGAAAAATGCAAATAAAAAGGCAGGTTTATAAATATATCTGCATTATTATTTTTTCTCTGTATGTGCACAAGACATATGAAAATTGCTTCAGGTTATCAGGTGGAAGACAATGTAATATGGTAGGATAGCCACTATGCATAGAGCTCAAATGGACTGCCATACCAGTACAGAAGCCGACATAAACTGAGAAAATTACTGGGATAAAGATTCACAAGGGTTTTGGGGGGCCACACTATATTTGTCTCAAAGATCTAAAACACGCACAATGAAGAATCAGGTATTGTGTTTAAGAGACAGGGACTAAATTGTTAGCAAGTTTGCATGTGAGTTAAAATCAAACAGTATTGAGATGAAATTTCCATTCCTCCTTGATCAAAGAAGAAATAGATGAAGAATTAACAAATAAATATATATTACAGTTTTAAGTTGCCATAGAGCCTGAACTTTAGTTTCTATTTCATTTCCAAGGTAAGGAAGTTTATATTAAATTTTTCTCAAAATATCCGGGTTCTTTTATGAAGATTTTTTTGAGGAATTAATTAAAATTGCCCAGATTAACAAAACTTTAGCCAGACTTATAAGGTAAAATGAAGGACAAAAATTATCAATAGTAGGAATAAGAGGAAAAAAAGTCATTAAAATTTTGCAAGTGATGAAGACAATAGAGAATAATATGAACATATTTTTGTTAATAAATTCAACCACTTAAATTAACAAACCTTTGAAAGGTATCATTTACTATAACTCACTCAAGAGGAAATAGAGAACATAGATAGTCATCTATCTAATAAACAATTAAACCAGTAGTTTAAAAAGAAAAAAAAAATCAATTAAACAAATAAACAAAAAAATACTTTCAATTTCAGATGTCTTGACTGATGATTTCACTGAAACATTTAATAAATAAATAAAATTCTATCACAACTGTTTCAGAAAATTAAAGATCTATGGCAGAAATCAAAGCATCTGAAGATATAATAGAGAGTACAAATGTAGACATCAGAAACTGCATGGAAGAGAAGTGGATAGTAGACATACAAAAATAATCTGCCAAATCTAATGTTCATTCCTTATAAATACTACAAACTAGATACTGAAAAGGACATAATTTATCCTGAAAAGGGCACCTATGAAAGACCTGCATCTAACTCATGATTGAATATGAAACACTAAATTGTTTCTCCTTAAGATCAGGAACACAGCAAAGATGTAAGCTTTCATTTTTTGTATTCAATGTTTTAATGGAAGATTTAGCCAAAGAAATATGACAAGAAAAATAAATGAAAAGTTTTAGAATTTGAAAGAGTAAAACTATCTAAATTTACAAATACGATTATTATCTTTGTAGAAAAAAAATATCTAAATACAGAATTTATAAAACTGCTCTTTGAATTTATAAGTGAGTTTAGTCAGATGACAGGTACAAGATCAAGACACAAAAATTAATTTTATCTCTATATACTAGTACCAACCAAAATCAAAATTTATTATTTGAAATAATATCGAAATATTAAATAATTAGGGGAACAAACTTCCAAAATATATGAAAGATCTATTCACAGGTATAAGGAATAAATTTTGCTCAGAGTGATAGAAAATCAAAATTCAGGGAAATATAACTAACAAGTAAATTTCTAACAATTTATTTGTTAGACTTAATACTTCCTAGATGTCCATTCTCCAAATTTGATCCATAGATTTAATTTAATTCCATTCAAACACCTAGCAGCCTTTTTGCTACAAGTAAACAAACTAATTTTAAATTCAATTAATATTTGTAGCTCTAATGAGCAACAAAAACTTGGTAATAAGAAGATAACTTAATAAAGTAAATGGGTAAAATATTTAACCAAACAATTCAGTAGAGAAGATGAAATGCAAGGGGCTAAGGGATATATTCTGAGACAATTCCATACGGAAAAGTTCCAGTCGAAGTTTGGAGCACTTGAGTCATCCAGGGCACATGTGATCCTAGGCTGTCTGAAGATTGAGGGTGGACAGAAGTGTCAGCCTTTTACAAGTGCTATCGCTCTCAGTCTCTTTCTCTCTTCTCCTCTCTCTCCCATGCATGGGAGAAATAAATAAACTTTAAAAAGAAATGTCATATATACACACATGGAAGAATGCCCAACATGTTAGTCACTAGGGAAATTCAAATTGAAACTACGAATAAATAGTTTTAATGATCACAAACTTCGTAATAATTATATTAATATTATACAAGGTTCAGCATCATAGGAAGAAATCCTAGGAGTCACATACAAAGCTGGTAGGAATGTAAAATGTGCTGCCTCCCCATAAAACTCTGTGCCCCATTCTTAGGAGGATGAATATACAGCTACCCTATGATCCCAGCTAGACTCCCGACTGGACTCTCCTATTAGAAAAGCATGGGTTCACATAAAGAGTTGTACACAATAACTCATTTATTTGTTACAGTCCAAAACATGAAACAGCTGGTGACCTGCAGATGGCATAATAGTTATGTCACTGGACTCCCACATAGCCATGGTTAGAGTCCCAGACCGGGTGGCTTAAAGCTCACACCAGGTGCATGTGCATGCCCAAACTCCTGAGATGAGAATGGAGGAGAGGGGATTGGAGCATGGTCGTATCCCCACTGGGGCAGGTGACTTCTTGCTTTCTGCCTCTCTTTCTCCCTTTGTCTTTCTGGCATGCGCACACACCCTATAGCAAAAATCTTAAAAAAAAAAAAAAAAAAAAAATCATGAAGCAGCTGCTGTCTCTCTCTTTCAACAGGTTGATCGATAAACACACTGTGCTCTATACATACTATGAGAAAGTACTTAGCAAAAAACAAGGGAACCAGCAGTTAGCGTAATGGCTATGTCGCTGGACTCCCACGTAGTCGACCGCGGTTCGCGTCTCGGACCCGGTGGCTTACAGTTCACGCCGGGCGCGTGTGCGTGTGTGCCCAAGATCCCGAGAGGAGAATGGAGGAGAAGGGATTGCGGCGTGACCATCCCCCCTGGGGGGTGATTTCTCGCTTTCTGTCTCTATGTCTCTCTCTGTCTGTCTGGCGAGCGCACGCACCCTATAGCAAAAAAAAAAAAAACCTCTCCAAAAAAAAAAAAAAAACAAGCAAAAATTATTGATATATAGTTTAGTGAATCAGTAAGCTATATGCCAGTATATATCAGTCATGGTAAATATGTATCTTTGCAGACAACTATGTATGTAAAGAAGGCAGAAAAAAATAGAGTGCTTACTGTATGATGCCATTTGCACTAAACTAGAAAGTACAATATACCTATAACAGCAAGCAAATCATTAGGTGCCTGAAGATAACACATGGGGAAGCAGAAGGGAATGATTATCAAGGGACATACGCATAAATTGTCGGAGTGAAGGACATCTCAATCTTTCTGATTCTGTATACTTATGACAAATCTTACGTAACTTCTTTTTACAAATAGTTGCATTTTATTGTATGTCAAATTATACCTAGAGAAAAAGGGAAGGAACTATAAAAGTGTCTATGCATTCAAGAGCTACTTAAATTTAAGAAATTGTATAATTCATAACTTGATAAACATTCATTCATCCATTTAATAAGTAATTATTGGTCCATTCTTTATTTATTTATTTATTTTTGCTATAGGGCACATGTACTCGCCAGAGAGATAGAGAGAGACAGAGACAGAAAGTGAGAAATCACCCCCAAAGGGGGAATGGCCACACCGCAATCCCTTCTCCTCCATTCTCCTCTCGGGATCTTGGGCACGTATGCACACGTGCCCGGCGTGAGTTTAAGCCACCGGGTCCAAGACTCAAATTGCAGTTGGCTACATGGGAGTCCAGCAACTTAGCCATTACCCAATCTGCTGGTCCCTGTCCATTCTTTTATTTACTTAATCATGAATTCAATCATTCACTCATTACATTATTTACTTATTCATCCAAAAATATTTTTTGAGTGTTCACTCTATGTTCTGAGTGAGCATCTAGCATATCATAAAGGAGACCAAAATCTAAGTTGAAAAAGATATTTATATTGAAGGTAAATGTATTGTTATATGGTTAGCAGGTAATTTTGAGTGACTGCTAAATCCTAGACTCTGTAAAAAGTATTATTAAGTTGTGACCATAATAATTGTACCTATGTGAGACTGTCTGCATGGAGTATCCCTGGTTTTGCTCTGTGTCAGTCTTAACACAGAACTCGGAAGACTCTCATGAGAGCTGGCTTCCCATCATTGTACAAAGTCAAACTTAAAAAGATTTTGAATAGAGGGAACCAGCAGTTAGTGTTATGGCTATGTCACTGGACTCCCACGTAGTCGACCGCGGTTCGCTTCCCGGACTCGGTGGCTTAAAACTCACACCGGGCGCATGTGCGTGCAAGCCCAAGATCCCGAGAGGAGAATGGAGGAGAAGGGATTGCGGGCATGACCATCCCCCCTGGGGGGTGATTTCTCGCTTTCTGTCTCTATGTCTCTCTGTCTGGTGAGCGCAAACCTATAGCGAAAACCTCTCCAAAAAAAAAAAAAAAAAAAAAAAAAAAAAGATTTTGAATAGAGACTCATAAGGCACAGTAGGACATCACAAAACAAAACAAAAAAAGCAAACAAATATTTTCCAGTTCACTCAGGAATTCTACAGCTAATAGAAGCACTGATATGTCATTCCTGGCCAAGGGGTTGTGAAGAGACATAGCCAAGTTCCTTAGCTCCCATCCTTTTCCGTTTTCTTTTCTTTCTTTCTTTCTTTTTTTTTTTTTTTTAAGAAGTTTTGTCTTACTGGCATGTGCTCACCAGAGAGAGACACAGAAACAGTGAGAGAGAAAGCGAGAAATCACCCACCAGGAAGATGGCTATGCAGCAATTCCTTCTCCTCCATTCTCCTCCCGGGATCTTGGGCACCCATGCACATGTGCCAGGCATGATTTTTAATCCACCCTGTCTGGGACTTGAACTGCAGTCTGCCATGTGGGAATCAGAGGTGAAACCACTGGGCCATCTGCTAGCTAATTTTTTCTATTTGTATTATGCAAAGATTCCTCCTCCTTCCGCTGGACTTGAGGCTGCCTTCTACAGACCAGGAAGCGCATACGGTACACTCCTCAAACTGCATCTCTGCACACACCAAAGATTTCCCACCGTGGCTTGGAATAAAGCAAATGTTCCGAATTTTACAATAAGTTTAATAATATGTGTAGGACAACTTCCTCAGTTTCATCTTTATTTTAATCTCATGAGGTAGGGACTATACCATTTAATAGCGGGGAAACTGAGGCTGTGGGAAGTTAAATAATGGGACCAGGAAAGGACAACAAGTGAATAACTGAGAGAGATTCACGGGAAAGACTTTCACAGCAATACCACAATTTGTGATCTTAACTTTTAGAGGATAGCATCAGTAAATGCAAATCGAAGGATGCCTTAGGTCATTTCATTTAATTATCATGACAACATTGAGAATTTGCTTTTTATCTTCTCTATTTTTTCTCTAATGAGGAAACCTAGTATCAGAGAGATTAAGAAACTTGCTTAAGGTGATCTTTTAAAATGGAGAATAAATTACTCTAACAAATAGACGTGAGGAAAAATACAAGAGCATCTCATTCTTCCTCTCATTAGAGTCCAGAGGTGAGCAATCTATTGTTAGCAAGAGGGGACTGCCACTGTCAATTCATGGCTTCCACGTCTGGGTCCAAGATTTTCTTTCCTGTTTTGCCTGTTTCAGCCAGGGGAGGAGAAAAGAAAGAGTAGAGCATGCCCTGCAGTTCGCTCCTTAAGGGCCTGCACCAAAGCTGTACCTGTGACCTGTACTAACATTCATCCAACTAAAGCTTACTCATGTTCGTATAAGCGGCATGGCCAAGAGGTGAGCAGACACTGGGGAATGATGGGTTGTCTATATTCATAGACCATGATAACCTGTGACTCTAGAATTGAACATGCTATTTGATTTTAAAACCTAAATTCATTTTGCCTCACAGTAAGACATAGACTATGAAGGTTATTCTATTTCTGTATGCAAGATGCACGGGTGAAGAGCTTCTTCCACATCAAAATGGTCAATTTGAATTATATATATTGTTAAGAAGTCAGGCATTCTTAGGAAAGATGGAGGAAGGACAGTCATGTCTTCTGTAACCTTCTTAGCTGAATGTACCCTTCATACAACCTTCTTAGCATTGGTGGTATCTATATCCTATACCGTGATCTCCTTCCACAGTGGAATACCAGGACTAGGTTTTGGATATTTAAAATAAGGTCATCAGGGTAAGTATCTGTTTCCCCAACCACCTCTTAACCACAACATCTGTGTCCCCAGCAACACGGAACCTTTGTCTATATTAGTGGAAATGCAAACCAGGGACCATGAAATTACCAAGATGGGAAGGCAGTGAGCTAAGGTGGGGAACAGGCCATATGTTCCTACTAGGTTAAAAAGAAAAAATTAACCTGCCTCCTGATTTTCAATACATTGCTATTAATTTTTCCAACTTTATTCATGAATGAGAGACATGTATAGACAGAGACAGAGACAGCACCCCCAACATGGTCTTAAGACCATGATTTACCTCAGTCTCAGCCAGCCCCAGATCATGGGCATATGCACCCAGCAGACTCACTGGGGTCTCCAGACCAGGCACCATTCTGCCCCATCACTATGTTTTTAAAAAAATCAGTTGACATTAGCCATGTCTCTGTGCATAGCCTCCAATTTCACAAAAACAGAAGGTATTTTTCATCCACCTGAACACAGTTATAGAGACAAACTCACCACGGCATTAGGTCTTGAACCTCAGTCTATAAAGATAATAGCTATGGATTTGCTTGTCAAGAAAAAGTAACAATACACTCTCATGCCAGTATTTTTCTTGACACCATTTGTCCCATTTCTTGTAAATCAGAGTGTCTTCTTTTCACGAGTTGTTATTCTGTGCTTTGATTGTACCAATACATTACATTCTGCTATCACTGGAACTTCTACAAGATTTCTGACAACATATTTAAATATAGCTGTTTAGTATTCTTCTGAATAAAAAAAGAAAAATATTTATCTTGGAAATCCTTTACACTGCTTCTAGTTGTTTTTTCCCCTCTTGCTTATCTAATCTATCAAACAGTAGAACATAACAGCCTGGTTCGTTTTGACTCTCTTTTTAATTTTTGCTTCAGTATCTTCCCTAAGAGTGAAATGATTTCCCATTTGCAGTTGAAAATTCATTAGAGACAAAATTCATCTATTTCTTCCCCTAGCATTACTGCAATGTTTTATTTGACTTTTTCTGTACATGGCTGCAATTTTTAGATTTTTAATAATGCCTTCTCTATAGCAATATGGTTTATAGTTATTTACAAGACATGTTTTGTATTGACTATGGACACGAGTTTGTTAACGAGAACTATTAATGATGAAACTGAAAAAGAGCTTATACTTCTTAGTAAAGAATAATACTGGAAGTGATCAAATCAGGATGGCTGAGGAATTTTCTCACAGAAAAATATAAAATTAAAATAGAGCAATTCAGATTTAAATGCTTGAAGGAATGAAGAAAAATTACAAACATGTTATTCCAATAAATCTGATATATTAAGTTGTCAGGAAAGTCATAACATAGTTTTTATGTTTTTTATGCAAAAATGTATCGTGACTTTCCAGACAACCCAGTATATAAGTCTTGATATAATTCCATAACCATTTAAATTTACAAGTAGAAATTTCTTCACTTAATTCACAATATTGATTACAGCCCCAAAATAGGCTCATAATTTAAAAACAAAATTTGTATCATTTATTTGTACATGTAAAATAAATACTGTAGTTTCAATGAAACAAACTATAAATAAAAATTTGCAATCATCAAAGGTAAACATAATTACCAAAAAGTTGACATTATGAATTTCCTCCATTCCTATGTAAATTTACATAGCAGAAAAAAATAATTTAAGATTGACATATGATTCCAAAAATATATACCACTAATCCTACAGATGATATTGCAAAATAGAAAAATATAAATACCATAGGAACTTCTTGAAAAATTGTGCACATCATAAAAGACAAGATAACAAAAGACAGGGAGAAGCGGTATGAAAATTTCTCTAAAACCAGGTACTATGTAAATGCCAAAGATATTGAGGAATACTTTTTAACTAATGGTTTCATTTTTAACTGCATTAAACTAAGTTTTACCGAAACCAGTAAAACTTGCTATTTTAAGTGGCCTTACTGAATGAAAATGATTACTTAATGATTTGGTATCTTTATGCTGTGTACCTTCTCAACATTAGAGTTTCTAGCATACAATTAAACACTCAAAATAGACTGAGTCCAGAGAGAATTGCAGGTGAAAATGGAAAATGCAATGAAACCTGAGAAGGAAAGAATGAGTAGCAGTCCTCAGTTTTAAACAGAAGGTGAGAGCCGCATTCAGTTTCTCACATCCATAATTCCTAACACCTTCTGCATTTCTTTACTGTGTCTAAGGCATCCTTTGTTAAGATACACAAACATGTGACTACTCTCTGGTAAATCTATCTTTTCTTTACAATCAGTTCATTCCTTCTGTAAAAAAAAAAAAAAAAAAGGGAATATATTTTGGCTTAGAACCTATCTTCAGTTCAAGTGTTAGACTAGCGTAGAACACATTAACGCAAAAAGAAAGAAAACAGAAACCCTGAAAAGACAACAAATCAAAAGCCAGAACACACCTTTCCATACCTACAAATTAGGACAAAATGGGATTTCTTCTGTTGTGTGGCTTAGTGGATTGTGATACGGAGAAAAGCAAACCCAAATTTCTACATAAAAGCCTTGTCCTCTGGGACCAGCAGTTAGCATAATGGCTATGTCGCTGGACTCCAATGTAGTTGACCGTGGTTCAAGTCCCGGACCCGGTGGCTTAAATTCACTCCGGGTGCGTGTGCATGTGTGCTCAACATCCCGAGAGGAGAATGGAGGAGAAGGGATTGTGGTGTGGCCATCCACCCTGGGGGGTGATTTCTTGCTTTCTGTCTCTCTGTCTCTCTCTGTCTGTCTGGTGAGTGCACGCGCCCTATAGCAAAAACCTCTTCAAAAAAGAAAAAAAAAAAAAAAAGCTTTGTCCACAAGGCTATGTTAACCTCAGGTAGAGGCAACAGAGCCAAATGATGACAGAGATTCTAAGTCTGGTGGCAGAATTTGAACACTTACACTTACTACCTTGTGATCTGCAACCATGCAGACATGAACAAATCCTGTCTGTGACTCTTTCATCGACGGTAAAATGAAGATAACAAATCTCCCTGACTTACAGGTGTGATGGGCCTATAAATATTCCTTCAAGTTGTAATAACATCTTTGGAGCAGGCCCCTTGATCTAGCAGTTAAGGGAGCCAAATCCCACAGTTTGAGTTCCCACCCCAGCAGCTTGGAAAACACACCAGGCAGGTACATGTGTGGAACCCAATTCCTGACAGAATAGAGAAACGGAGAAGGGATTGCACCTTGACTAAGCCCCGCTGGGGGAAGTCAAGGTGCTTTCTCCTCTCCCTATCTCTGTCTTTCTGTCTCTCTGGTGAATGCATACGCCCTCTGGGAAGAAAACTTATTTAAAAACTTAGAACTATTCTATATCCTAAATTTTCCTATAACTACAGACATACTCAGTATACCCAGAAATGTTCTGAGGGCTGGACTTTCACTTTGCACAGACTACATACAGCCATGATATGTCAATATTTGTGTATATAAATATTTAATTTCACCAAATGTCTCTTTCTCCTTGGGAGTAGTTGAGAATTTTGTGTAGTCTGAGACTTTAAAATATGACATCTGGTTCACAGATGTACAATGTATTGGAAGGAAATTTCTTTGCTGCTCTAAGCTGCATTAATTTTGTTTCTGCCTAATTAACATGAACAAATCCTGATAAAATCCTTTTTGCTGGTCCATGTGTCACAATTAGAAATTAATCTGCAGCTCTCTTATATGTAACACGAAGGCAGGATGCAGCAGTGAAAAGAACATAAAATTAACAGCATGATATGCTTCTGTTCACATGCAGATTCAGCTGCTTCGTAATAAGGAGCACTGAGATAAGAAGTCTCTTAACCTCTCTGAAATGGGTTCTCCAGAGCGCTGTGAATGTGGTAAAAATGGATCAGACAGACACAGTGAAGGACATATATTAATATTCATCAACCTCATGTATTTCCCTATTCATATATTAGGTGTTTGCTACTTTTGAAGCCTTAGAATTGTTTGGCTGAATTTTATTTTATTCTTTGTCATTACCAGAGACGGACAAAGAGAGGGAGAGGAAGAAAGCGTCCCCCAGTGGGGCCTGATCACACTGCAAACCCTTCTCCAATTCTCCAACCTGTTGAGATTTTAACCACTCATGCACAGATGCCCGGATTATTTTTCAAATCGCAGGGACTGAGATTTGCGCTACACAGTTGACATATGGGCTATGGTTCCCTTAGTCACCAGTTCACAGGGCAGCCCGTGACTGGATTTTAAATAACCACATTTCAGGACCAGTAGTTGGTTTAATGGCTATGTCACTGGACTCCCATGTAGTAGACTGGGGTTCAAGTCCCGGACCCGGTGGCTTAAGCTTATGCTGGCACATGTGGGTCTGTGCCCAAGATCCCGAGTGGAAAATGGAGGAGAAGGGATTGCGGCATGACCATCACCCCCGGGGGGGGGTGAGTGGTGATTTCTCACTTTCTGTTTCTCTGTCTCTCTCTATCTGGAGAGCACACATGCCCTATACCAAAAACTTCTCAAAATAAAAATAAAAAAAATAAAAAAAATAAAAAATTGCATAGTAGCCCAAGTATACCCGAGGCTGTTTTTTTTTTTTTTTTTTTTTTTTTTTGAGAGGATTTTGCTATAGGGCGCATGTTCTCGCCAGATAGACAGAAAGGGAGAAATCACCCCCGGGGGAGATGGCCACGCCGCAATCCTTTCTCCTCCATTCTCCTCTCGGGATCTTGGGCACGCATACACACGCGCCCAGCGTGAGTCTCAAGCCACCGGGTCTGGGACGCAAACCATGGTCGACTATGTGGGAGTCCAGCGACATAACCATTATGCTAACTGCTGGTTCCCCAGAGGCTGTTCTAACATTCCACACTTCAGCACCGTTTGCGTTAGAATCTCCTGGATGATAAGCCTACCAATTTTTCCATAAATGAAAGTCTCAGCACCACAGGGGATACATATGGTTCTGTAATTTCCCCTCTGCAAGCTTAGGGATAATGTGTCTCCTTCGTTCGGACCTGCTATGAGGTGCACGGTTTCATCCCCCTGTACCATAATTACTTTGACTCATTAATATAATGTTTTGACATTGTATGAAATCACATTTAAAATTCCTAAGACAGTACATGTTTACCAAAAAAGGTATTATTGACATAAGCTCTTTTTGAATAATATGGACTTTCAGATGATTTATATACTACTAACACTAATGTGCTCTATATTATTTATTGAGCACTTGTCCTGTGCTTAATACATTTGTGTTCCCCTTATTTACAAATACCTCCAGGTTTGGATCAGTTAGTGGCGTGGTGGTTAAGATGACTGGATCCCACGTGGCCAACTATGTGGTAGAGTCCTGCATAGGCAGTTTGAAAAACATGCAGTGCCGATATGTGTGCATTCTCAAAATCCTTACAAGGAGAGAGGAATGGAGAAGAAGGGATTATGGCAAAACCATGCTCCATGGAGGCTCCTTCTGGTGCCCCCACTTTCTCTTTTTCTCTCTGTCCCTCTGTTGCAAGCATGTATGCCCTACAGCGAAATAAAAACAAAAACTCCCATAGATAGAGTTTCCTTCATTCTATCGATAAGCAAAAACATTTTATTTTCAAGCTTCATACTCAAAAAAGTACATTTATATATCATTTAATAATCCATTTAACCCATTTTAATTATATGCCATGTGCATAATCCTGGGCAAGTTCTTGAGCAAAATTATGCTTATAAAAAATGTAAAACCAATCCTATTGCTTAGCAGTTAAAGAAGCTGGGTCCCACATGACTGCCCAGTTCAACTCCCAAGCCCAGTGACTTGAAAAACACATGTGAAAAAAACTTGAGTACATGTATGTGCATCCTCTAAGTCCCAAAAGGATGGAAAAGTGGAGGAGAAGGGACTGCAGTATGCCAACATTCTGCTGGAGTGTGCATCTCCCTCCCTCTATCTTCTGTCTTTTTGGTGAGTGCATGCTCTGAAAGAAAAGAAAGAAAGGAAAACAGGAAAATAAATGATTAAGAAATGCATATCTGCATTTTGTAAAGAATACTATACAGCAAGATCAGCAGATGGTCTAGTGGTTACTTTGCTGGAATCCACATGACCTACCACGGTTTGAGTCCTAGACTCAGTGGCTTGACTATCATGTTAGGTGTGTGTGCTTGTGTGCCCAAGATCTCAGGAGTATGGGGGGAGAAGGGTTTGTGCAATGGCCATCCCTCCTGCGGGGAGTGACTTCTCACTTTCCCTCTTACTGTCTCTTTCCCTCTCTCTCTCTCTCTTTCTCTCTCTCTCTGTCTCTGAAGAGTACACACTCCCTAAAGCAAATATATATATGTATATATGTGTGTGTATATATATATATATATGTATATATATATACACACACATATATATATATATGTGTGTGTATATATATACACATACATACATACACACACACACACACACACACACACACCAGTTAAATGAAGAACAAAAAATACAAAAAAAAAATAGTTTAAAAAGTCCAAATTCAAAAACTATGTGAGTGTATCTAGAACTTTCTGAGACTTGAAATTTTCAGTTTAGTTTATCTTTCTGATATCTGACCATGTATCGGTTTATGTATTAGCTATCCTGTTCTGTCGTTGTTATTTTAGCATGTACTCTGTTCTTACAAAAGAGAGTTAAACTGTTAAACTGTGTGCCCTTGATGGCCTCAGCAGCTTCATGCAGCTTACACGGACCCCATCTCTTGATTGTATCATTTTCTCTCATGCTTAATTTAATCTATGTTATTTGGTTCCTTATGACCTCTAAGCATATTAAAGCCACTATGTATATGTGATAGCCTAGGTGTGCTGTAGGCATCTTCCATGTTTGTGTATATACACTAGATGATGTCCAAACAAAGATGAAATTGCCTAATGACTCATTTCTCAAAAATGCCTCTGGAGCCAGCAGGTGGCCTGGTGCTGGATCCCACATGACCAACTCCATGGTTTGAGTCCTGGACCTAACAGCATGAGAAACGTGCCGGATGTGTGTGTGTGCATGCGTGGCTAAAATCCCAAGAAGAGAATCGAGGAGTAGGGATTGTGGCATGGCCATCCTTACTGGAGGGTGTGAGGGTAGAGTTTCTCATTCTCATTCTCTCTCTCTCTCTCTCTCTCTCTCTCTCTCTCTCTCTCTCTCTCTCTCTCTCCTCCTCCTTTCTTTTTATCTCTCTCCAGTGAATGCACATGCCCTATTGCAAGTATATATATGTGTGATGTGTGTGTGGTGTGTGTGTGTGTGTGTGTGTGTATTGCTATGGTAAATACTAATCTGAAATAGTGAAAACAGGAAATAACATTCTTCATTGATGCCCCCTACCTTCCTCGGGTCCACATTGCTTCCTTTATTTTTCTCAGTAAGACATTGTAGCTCTCCAAGCTTCCTTTGCTCCGTGTACAGGGCACTGACTTTCTTTGGTAATTACAGTCTTCCTTTCTCTTCCCATTCTCCTCTCCAAGGTCTCCTTAACTAAACTGCTTTCAGAGAGAACCTTTTCTAACCAAGATCATTATTAAAGCCCATGTTGTAAGGAAATCAGCATTGTTTGGGGTCCCAAGTAATTTGCATTTAATTACATTGACGATGTTTCATTCCTATCTGGGCTTATATAACTTGCTTAAGGTCAGACAGCTATAATGGGTTCATGTGTAGGAGACATGGCTCCTGAACTGTATTCTTTTTTTTTTTTTTTGGAGAGGTTTTTGCTATAGGCCACATGTGTGCTTGCCAGAAAGACAAAGAGAGAGACAGAGAGACAAAGAGCGAGGAGGAGAAATCACCCCCCAGGGGGATGGCCACACTGCAATTCCTTCTCCTCCATTCTACTCTTGGGATCTTGGGCACACACGCACAAGCACCCAGTGTGAGATTAAGCTGCCGGGTCCAGGACTCGAACCGCGGTCGACTACATGGAAGTCCAGTGACATAGCCATTATGCCAAATACTGGTGCCCTAAACTGCATTCTTAAACTTTATAATCCCTGTCACTCTTCTTAGGTCATAGTACAGTCCTTGCCTATAAGCAGTATGAGGTTAAATAAAATAAAAAAAGAAGAAAAATTTAAAGCAAAGAAAGTTTACAAATTTGTGTATGCTATAGGCCTTTTGAAGTATTCAATTAATTTATAATAATGACATTGAAAACATACAAAATGTTGAATAATTATAGCATATATGAAAGTGGAATTTTATGTAGTAACTAAGAGTGCTTTGCTTTAGTATATTTACTTCTGTGAAGATAATTAAGATTTTAAATGCAAAAACAAAGTTAAAATAATTTGGACAGTAATGATTCTATTTTTTGTACATTAATATAGGCACACAAAATTTCTATAATTGCCATGGAAAAATGCCAGTGGGAACTATTTTTGAATTATGATACAAAAAGTGATTTTAAAAGTTTTTCATTTCCTGCATTTCACAATGTTGTTACAATAAACACATATATTTTGATATAAAAACTAAAAACATTTGTCTATGAATCATAAGATACCATAACTAACAGCGTTCTCACACATATACTTAGCAATAATAAATAATCAATTTCTGGTTCTGTGTTTCAGCAGTCCAGGAACTCAGTAATAATGAATATTCAGTTTCTGTTTTTGTACTTCAAAAAGTGTTGAAAAATACAAGGAAACACTTGATCAATACTTGGTACATTTATAAGTAAAGTAGTGCTTTCTCTAAAATATTAGGAACTGGAGTGAACGCAGAAGAGATTCATTTATGGTATTCAAAGATTGTTGAGATAGTATCTTTGCAAAAAATGTAACAACAAAGTAATTGATTAAAAGCAACAACAACTTTGGGAACCAGCTGTTAGCGTAATGGCTATGTCGCTGGACTCCCATGTAGTCGACCGCGGTTCGCGTCCCAGACCCGGTGGCTTAAAACTCACGCCAGGCGCGTGTGCGTGCGTGCCTAAGATCCCGAGAGGAGAATGGAGGAGAAGGGATTGTGACGTGACCATCCCCCCTGGGGGGTGATTTCTCACTTTCTGTCTCTATATCTCTCTTTGTCTGTCTGGCGAGCGCACACACCCTATAGCAAAAATCTCTCCAAAAAAAAAAAGCAACAACAACTTTAAGCTCCAGCTTTGTCTTCATGGTTTACCTCTAAATAATGTAATATACTGGAAAAATCAATTGAAAACATAAAGAAAAGTCAATGAGGAATCATGAACACAATGCAAAAAGCCTTCAGTTCTTTCTAAATTAAGAAGCCCTGTGGTATGGACATTTAAATAAAAATGTCAGTGTAACAGACTTTCTGGCGTACACCATGTACCTCCTGCAGCTCTCCAGCATTGCTGTGTGTACCTTAGTGTGATTTTAGACTAGTAGATTAATCACTTTACCTATATTTCTTAAAGCAAATCTACTGAAGGAAAACATCATTTTCTAGTCTGTAATGAGTTTTGGGTTTGTCCCAATGTGAGTAAATCAGCTCTACAGGTATTGATTGACCTGTATCTCCACTCAGTCTCCTTGAATATAGAGCTACTAAAATGTTGAAGGATGATAGGATACGCAGTAAACTTAACCCCTATCTTTTCCCCTCAGCACCATGTACTGACTCTCTGCTAGTTATATTTTTTAATTTTAATATAATCTTTTCGTTCTGTACAATAATTATTATATCATTTTAACAAGATAGGATGTACTCTGGTTGTTTAGAAAGATGCAAAAATGCCCAAATCTTCTTTAATTATTCATAATAAAAGATAAAAATGTCAACATATATTTCAAATAAAACCATATTTGAATTATTATTTCAAATGCATTAATGCACTGCATTCATCTAATATTTTTAAACATTAAGATTACAGCTATATGTAGAGGATGAAACACTTAAGAAAACATGCTATATGTCTTCCAAAAAGATAGCATCTCATTATTTTATTATAATTGAAAGCCAAAACAATGTATTCCTTACAAAAATATTGGTATAACTTCCATATGCAAAATCATTATTAACAACAGTTAGCGTAATGGCTATGTCGCTGGACTCCCACGTAGTCGACCGCGGTTCGCGTCTCAGACCCGGTGGCTTACAACTCACACCGGGCGCGTGTGCGTGCGTGCCCAAGATCCCAAGAGGAGAATGGAGGAGAAGGGATTGCGGCGTGACCATCCCCCCTGGGGGGTGATTTCTCGCTTTCTGTCTCTATGTCTCTCTCTGTCTGTCTGGCGAGCGCACGTGCCCTATAGCAAAAAACCTCTCCAAAAAAAAAAAAAAGAATAAAAATATCACCATTCTTTGACATTATACATTAGCACTGCCTTGTATTTCTTCAGTATTGTGCATTTTTTAAAGAGGTTTTTGGCTTAGGGTGCATGTGCTCTTTTGAGAGAGAGAGAGAGACAGAAACAATTGGATTGAGTGAGAAATCACCTCCCGGGGGAATGGTCACGCTGTAATCTCTTCTGCTTCGTTCTCTTCCCAGAATCTGGGGCATGTATGCACATGCACCCAGTGTGAGTTTTAAGACACCAGTTCAGGAACTCAAACCATGATCAGCCATGTGGGGAGTCCAGTGACTTAACCACTATGAGATCTGCTGGTCCCCAAAAGTCCGCATTTTAATAATATACTATCTACTCTTCCTGTGATTACTATCTAAAATGATTTTCCCAAATGACTGAATGATGGATCATAGAAAAATGACGATGTCCCTAAGAATAAAATAAAGCTGAGAAAAGTTAGACAAAGTCTAACTTTCTCTTTCTGTCTCTCCAGGAAAAATTAAAAAACAAAAAAAAGAGAAAGCATGCATAACTTCATACCAATGGCACTGATTATGGTAGCTTCCCCTCATCTGCCATTACACTTTTACTGGTTATTTCACGCATAGCCAACTTTTGTCTAAAAATATGAATAAAAATTCTACAAATAAATAATTTATAAATTTTAAATTGCATGTCGATCAGAGTAGTGTGATGGAGTCTCACACTGTCCTGCCCTGTCCAACTGTCCCCTTAGTCTCTTAGAAATCATCTCTGTTATTGGATTGAAAACCACAGTGTACATAGGGGTCTATACTATCCATTCTTTTGGGCATGAAGTGGAGTTATTGGGAATCATTGTTGACTCTTACTATAAAAGCAAAGAAACTAAGGACCAGCAGTTAGCGTAATGGCTATGTTGCTGGACTCCCACGTAGTCAACCGTGGTTCACATCCTGGACCCGGTGGCTTAAAAACTCATGCCGGGCGCATGTGCGTGCATGCCCAAGATCCAGAGAGGAGAATGGAGGAGAAGGGATTGTGATGTGGCCATCCCCCCTGGGGGGTGATTTTTTGCTTTCTATGTCTCTGTCTCTCTCTGTCTGGCAAGCGCACGCGCCCTACAGCAAAAACCTCTAAAAAAAAGATTGGAACACATTCCCTGGAGACAGGGGAGACTACGATACTGATATATTACCATCACAATCTGAAATAGTGTCTTCTGAAGGGAAAAGTTTGAATTTTAGAATTGATCACCTTTTAATTTTTTTTTCCTTCAGTAATGATTGAGTATGTGTGTGTGAAAGAGTAACAATGAGAACAAGAGAGGGAAAAAGAAAAAAGATAAAGTACCATGCAACGGCGTCATGCCACAGTCTCTCCAGTTCTCTACCCTATCAGGATCCTGGGGCACACAATCATCCCGTGTGTTACCACTGAGTCTTGGATTCGAACCCCAGCTGGCCACGTGTGATCCAGCTGCCTGTACACAGTACTTCACCATTGTACTACAGGGCCAGCCCAGGAACTGATTTAGAAAATATATTGACATCTCAGTATTCACCAAGCCCTTTCCCCTCCTGTTTCACTGAACTGGTTTGAGTAGCTTTCTGTCTGCCAAATAAGTAAGAGGGACTAGTACTGGATTGCCATAAATTTGCAGTCAAGGTGGAAGGCTTACTTTTGGAGGAAGGGCCACCCTACACCTGCAGCATGCCTGCTGTCTTCTCCACCTCCCTGTATTCTATGAATTCAAGTGTCTCAGGGAGCAGTCTGCAGAGCCGACAAGTTAAAATGATTGTTTTTCTCCTGTTAGTTGTCAGAGAGCAATTACCATTACAGAATATGAATCTCACAGGGCTGGAAAGCTTGGCCATGTCTGCGAACATTGACTCATTTACAAGCTGCATGACCTGGGGCATGTTACTTAACCTCACTGGGCTGCAATTATTTTTATCTAGAAACTGAAAATAATAATACGACCTCCCCCTCCCTCAGGTTGTTGCAATGAGGTGGATATGAATTAATGCAGAGGAAGTACTTAGAATAATGTCTTGTACATAATACTTAATAAATGTTAGACACTACAATTGAAGCGATTATTAATAATAGCAAAATTCATGATTCCATTTCATCTGTTACTTACAATCAATCAAGTAGAAACCAATCGTCCAAGAAGCAGAAAAATAGAGTAGAAAACAAATAATAAACTCAGCTAAATCTTATACATAAAATATTATAAAGCTGTTTATAATATCCTCATGATTATAGTTAAAAAATGGCAAAAACTATTAAGAAACTCGAATTGACAAGTAGACAAAAAGAGAGTACAATATAAAATTCCAAATGAACGTGTGTGAAAATTACACAAAAAAAATAACCTTGTTGTCCTCTTCCCATTCTTTCAACCCCTAAAGTTATGGCCTTAGAATTTATGTTTGCAAGTAATAATATTAGTTTCATAATTCTACCTAGTACTGCAAATGAGCAATGATAGTAAAAAACACTAAACAATAATAATTATATATATGTATCAGTATGTATTACACATGGTATCACATATAATAATATACTGTGTGTATATATAATATATGCAATTATATATACATTACCATTAACATAATTACCATTCTTATTATTACCTATTTATGTCTGTACTACATACACACATACCACAAATGCTCACATTACCCTGAATTATAGAGCTATTTTGTTTTTTGGGTTTTTTTTTTCAAGAGGTTTTTGCAATAGGGCGTGTGTGCTCGCCAGACAGACAGAGAGAGACAGAAAGTGAGAAATCACCCCCCAGGGGGGATGGCCACGCCGCAATCCCTTCTCCTCCATTCTCCTCTCGGGATCTTGGGCAGGCACGCACATGTGCCCGGCGTGAGTTTAAGCCACCAGGTCCAGGACTTGAACCATGGCTGACTATGTGGGAGTCCAGCGACATAGCTATTATGCTAACTGCTGGTCTCCAAGAGCTACTTTGGTTTTGACTGCATTCTAGGTTCCTTTATGGGCTAAATATATGCTCAGAACACTCATACTATTTATTCTTTCAATCTTTCTTATATTCTACCCTCTACCTATTTTTTTTAAGAAAAATATAATAGGAAGCTTTTCTACTTATTACAGTATAAGAGATGAAATCACAAACAATGGAAATCAGGAGTCATATCTTTCTTTTATCTTTAAGAATTTTTAAAATTAACTTTGTTTATTTATTTATTTTTAATTTGGCCAGAGAACAGAGTGAGAGAGAGAGAGAAGTATAGAGAGAAGGAACATGAGAACGCAAGCCACCAGGTCCAGGACTTGAACCACAGTGGGCCATGTGGGAGTCTAGCACCCTTTAACCACCATGCCACCTGCTGCACCCCACCCCCCGTCTTTGGAGTCTGCTACTTCTTTTTATTACATGTGCAAACCATCCTTCCTCTTTCCCTCTTCTCTCCTTCCCTCCATTCTTCCTCTATCCCTTCTCCGTTTCTTCCTTCCTTCCATTACTCAAAGATTTTAGATTACCTATTAAATGCCAGCACATGATTTTGCTAACAATGGCACGATGGCAAAAAAAGATCTATTGTATCTACACTTAAAGAGTCTACAATCTAATGATGAATCCAGCTGTTAATACACAGATAATTAAAAGAATTTAATTTGGTAAGTTCTATAAAGCAACAATAAAAGTTTCTATGACAGGAGGGACCAGCAGTTAGCGTAATGGCTGTGTCGCTGGACTCCCATGTAGTCAACTGTGGTTCGCGTCCCGGATGCGGTGGCTTAAAACTCACGCCGGGCGTGTGTGCGTGTGTGCCCAAGATCCTGAGAGGAGAATGAAGGAGAAGGAATTGAGGCGTGGCCATCCCCCCGGGGGGTGATTTCTCGCTTTCTGTCTCTCTGTCTGGCGAGCGCACGAGCCCTATGGCAAAAACCTCTCCAAAAAAAAAAAAAAAAAAAAGAAAGAAATTCTATGACAGGAGATAAAGAGCAAGTAGAAAATGAAAAAAGGAGGAGTAAACAGGTTGCCATTAAATCCATGTTAAGGATTAGGAAATTAATCTAAATGCACTTGGAAGGTACTATGGATTTTAAACTCTGGAATGATGTGACTAGATAACTGTTTATAGAGGAGTAATCTGGGCGCTGGAGAATTACCAGTGAGGATTTACCAGACCCAGAGAGAAGGGGACACCAATTAGGCAGGGAGCACAACATCTATGTGCAAAGATGAGGGCAAAGTAAGGTAAACTGGAGTCGAGAGGGTTTAAAGGAAGAGAACCAGACGCTTCTGAGATGTATCTTAGATGAGGAGCTGCCAAGACTCACCGACAGACTGCATTTAGGGAGAGGCGAGTAGGAAGGCGTCCGAATAATTCTCAGCTGTGTTACCTGAACTCCACATTTGAGGAAGGTTTAATTACTAAAATAAAGAAGGCTGCAGGGAAACACAGTATTCACCAATGGTAACAGAGAGATTTAAAGTTCAGTTTTGTACAGGTTAATTCTGAGGGGGCAAAAAAAGCTTTCAAGCTATATTTGGATTATATTACATACAGGGGTCTGAAACTCAGAAGAGAGTTTGAAGTTAGAAATATAAATCTCTACATCATTACTACAGAGTCAGCTTTCTCATTTAAAAAACGAGGGTGGTGGGCCAGCAGTAGGTGTGGTGGTTAAGGTGCTGGACTCCCACATGGTGCCTCATGGTTTGAGTCCTGGACCTACTACCTTGCTTTCTCATTTTCTGTCCCTGTCCCTCTCTCTTTCTTTCTGGTGAGCGCATATGCCTTATAGCAAAAAATTAAAAAATAATAATAAATAAAATAAAATAAATAATTTTAGAGGTTTTTGCTATAGGGCGCGTGCGCTCGCCAGACAGAACAGAGAGAGACAGAGAGACAGAAAGTGAGAAATCACCCCCCAGGGGGGATGGCCACGCCGCAATCCCTTCTCCTCCATTCTCCTCTTGGGATCTTGGGCATGCATGCACACGCGCCTGGCGTGAGTTTTAAGTCACTGGGATCAGGACACAAACCATGGTCGACTACATGGGAGTCCAGCGACATAGCCATTATGCTAACTGCTGGTCCCTAAAATAAATAATTCTTTAAAAAAAAAGAAAAAATGAGGATGGCACTGCATTTGAGAGTAAATATTAATATGTGTAAAATTCTAAGCACATAACACTGCAGGTCCTCACTGGACACAATGTGTGCAATCCCGGGAGCATAATAATATTCTAATATCCTTGCATTTTCAAAGGCACACACACATATATACCATGTACACTTAAACTTATTCAATACATATTTAGTAGGGGAAGAAAGACAAATAGTTATCTTATCGAAAATTGCATGCTCTGTTCTTTACATTCAAAATAAGAAATGCATTGCCTACATGTTTATATTATGTAAGGACATGTGAATGGTCTGGAAGATTTTTCTTTAACAGCTTTCCCATCACTTGTAAATAGATAAGCCCGTCACTCATGCTCACATGTAGAAAGGTAAGCTTGTGGCACACAGTCCAAGCCTGTAGCTGCACATGACAGAATTTCTGTTTCACAGGAACAAAAACACAGTTCCAGTCCCAACTGGCTTCCAGTTACAGAATTTTGAAAGTAATTATCTGACACAGCAGAAGCCAAACGGTGCTCTATTTTTATTTTCCATTTTAAACTCCAAATGTGAATCAGATTCTCACAAGAAATATGATAGAAATAAGAAGAAAAGAAATAGACTGCCTGACTTATTCATTCACACCAGCCGGAGCAAGTCAATACTCTGAAAAATTCACCAAAGTGTGTCCCACTCTTCCACACCTCTTGCTCCATCTTGGTTTATAATTTAGTGTTCCACAACAGACTACTTTTCGGAAGCATATTAAGGTATGTAAATTTTACTGTATATAGTTTTCCTACATATGATGGATAAGCAGTAATATGACACATTTCTAAATTTCAGTTAGTAGTTGTGATGGTTAATTTTATATGCTAACCTGATTGGACTACTTGATTGGATTCCCAGAGCTCTGGACAAACAGTTCTGGGTGGGTCTGTGAGGGTTTTTCAGGAAGACATGAGCCTGTGAATCAGCATGCCGAGTCAAGATCGCCCTTCCCAATGTGAACAGGCATTATGTTATCCATTGAGGGCTCTCTGATAGAAAAACAGAGCAGGAAAAAGAGTGCATTTTCTCTCTTCTGGAGTGGAGATATTGGTTTTCTTCCACTCTAAAATATCAGAATCCCCAGTTCATAAGCCTTCAGATTTGGGAACTACACCGAAGATTGCCCTGCTTCTCAGAGTTACACCATTGGTTCTCCTGGTTCTCAGACCTGCTGTTTAGGTTTGAATTACATCATTGGCTTTCTTAGTTCTCCAACATGCAGATAGCAGATGGTGGCAATGCCCAACCTCCATAATCATGTGAGACATCTCATGACACATCCCCTCTTCTATCTATCCACCCATCCATTCATATATACACTATTTCTTTTATTTCTCTGGAGAACTCTGCCTAATTCAGTTGGCAACAAAGACAGTTTACTACTAGAGGCCCTTTAAAAACTATCATTGCACCAAAACAACCTGGCCTACAAGTGAATAATAAAGTACAGCTCTCTTTGTTAAATAGCTACAAAAAGTATGACAAGAGACACAGAACACAGTTTTGTAAGCAACTTCTGTGAGCAACATCCAAAATCATACATTCATGTAAACAAATCATTTTTACTCTCTTCTACATAGCTGAATCAGCTATAGTAGAAAGTACTTCTATTTCAACAGGACAAGACATTCACACAACACTTGTGGATATAGTAACATAATATAGCAAGTATGATTGTTTCTATTTATTTTGCTGTTGTTTTAGTAGCCTTTGTAGCTCATTTTCTCTATTAAGTGCTACTGAAATGGATACACAGAGCTGACTGGAGACTGAAACTATGACTACTACAACAATACATTTACTGTGAAAGAAAATCTTATGATTGTACAATTCTTCACCTACTCCTCTGCCAGCATTTTGCTATTTTCCTGTACATCCAAAGTACATAACTTCGATAAAGTAGTCCAAGTTCAGATACTGATTCAGGCCTTTTTTTTTTTTTTTAGGTGAAATTTTTCCATTTGTTATCTACCTTAAGCCTAGGGCTAAAGTAGTCACTGTTATTAATATTTTATTAGCTTCAAAATAGGTAGCATAATTATTAAAAATGTTTTATTAAACTAGCTCTAATCTCTTAAGGAATGTTTTAAGTCATTTTACCAATATTGCCAGAAATGTACTAGGATAAAGTATTTGATGCCCTAGAGCAAAAGTGACTGTAGAATTCATTATTTCATGCATACTGTACTTTATTATGGAAAATCTGGTATAATCCAGGCCTCTGAGGAGGAAAATAGAAACACAGTTTATTTATTCAGAAATATCCTAGAATTAAATCTATTAGTGCCCTGTTACACTGTTAAATTCATTGTAGATGGTCAATATTAGGAACAGAAAAGTGAAGAGTTTAATGAAAGAAGTTGAAGACTAGGAGGTCAAGAGAACATAATTTTTCTGCAATTGAGCCTCTGGAATGAAAGAGAATAAAATATCATGTGCCTGAGAGTTGGAAAAGAGTTTGCAAAAGAGGGTTATGGAAGTAAGGGGGTAACCAGAAACCTGTCTGGATTTATTCTGCACGGAAATTAAGCTCCATAGCTATATATTTTGGGGAAAAGTATTAGTGAAATATATGCACACATGGAAAGCAATCATCTAAATAGAAAATAAGTTTGGAATAAGATTTCCTTATCTTAAATAAGTTCCAAGATGATACACCTGGAAAAGTGGCTATGGTTCAAATATTTATCCTCTTGAAAAACCTTTGATTATTTATGTGTTAAAGTTGTAAATCTTGTCTCTCAAAAGTCAAGTAGGATTATCAAGTTTCAACTACAACCCAATGAATTTGGTTTCATATGAAATCATGCTACAAACAGCATTGCTTCGTGAAACATATCTAATTGCCTGGTGGTTAATTTTATGTGCCATTCTGATTGGCTAAGGAATGCCCAGATAGGTGATGAAACATTCTTTCAGGGTATTTCTATGTGGCGCTTTGAGAAGTGAGAAGTGATTCACATTTTAATCAATCCCTAGATAAAAGAAGATCTAGCCTCCTCAATATGGACAAGAATCATGCAATTCACTGAGGGCTCAGATAGAAAGAGTCAGGCAAAAGAAGTGTGAATTTGCTCTCTCTCTGAGGTGGGACATCTATCTCTTCCCATCCTGAGACACTGCCACTCCTTGTCCTCACACCTTGGGCTTCGATTGTTATTCCATAAGCTCTCCAGGTTCTCCAATTTACAGACAGCAGGTCATGAAACTTCTTGGACTCCAGAATCACAAAAGTCAATTCTTATCAATCAATATTTTTATCTTTTCTAAATATCCTCGTGGTTTTGTTTTTCTGGAGAACTCTGGTTAATACTAGTTATAACTACAACTAGATGTAATAGCATACATGAGTAGCAACCATTTTACAAAAGACACACATGAAATCTACTGTTAGAAATCCCCCCTTAGTAATAAAAATCATTAAATAACACCTTCACACCAGTACATAAGGCAATTTGATGAGCAAAATGTATACTAGACTTTCAGTTCAGGTAAGAACTGCCCCTTTTTTTTTTTTTTTTTTTTTTCTTTTTTTGGAGAGGTTTTTGCTATAGGGTGCGTGCGCTCGCCAGACAGACAGAGAGAGACAGAGAGATAGAAAGCAGGAAATCACCCCCCAGGAGGGATGGCCACGCCGCAATCCCTTCTCCTCCATTCTCCTCTCGGGATCTTGGGCACGCACGCACACGCGCCCGGCGTGAGTTTAAGCCGCCGGGTCCGGGACTCGAACCACAGTCGACTACGTGGGAGTCCAGCGACATAGCCATTACGCTAACTGCTGGTCCCAGAACTGCCCCTTTTTCATAAGCATAGCCGTAAATCCTGGAACTAGCACAAGGAACACACAGGTGGATTTTGAGAAGCAGTAAAAGCAGGTGCACTTGTTTCCATTCTAGATCTAGAGAAACAGTTCAACAGCAGGTTGCCTTGTTTCCCCTGACCTAACAGCTACGGGCTACCCAGACCTGCTCTATCCTGATGTTCAACATGGTAACAGAAGGCAGTCAAATCTTACTCAATTCTCCCCAGCTTAAATAGAAGTCCCCTTGACAACATCAGGCAATTCTGACGACTTTGACAAAGGGCATTGTTTGAGTGTTCCACTAAGAATAAGTAGTCAATGGGAGGAAGCATTCTTCTTCATAAACTGAGAGACTCTTTTTCTCTATTAAGAGCTACTAAAATGGATATGCAGAGTTGACTGGCGAGAGTTAACTCCAACTGGTCTGTTCTAGGAGGCTTCTTGAATTTATAGGTTTTGAAATTCCCCCATCCCTAGCCAAGGGTACCAGGGAAGGTGATGGTCACCAGTATGTGAATTCCTCCATATAATTCCTCCAAGAGACCTAGCACAGTGCCCTGAGGAAAATCCATTTACCCCTCTGGCATCATCAAGCTAGATGAGTCAGAAACTTAGCAGCTCCAAATAAACTAAGTAGACCAAAATCATACCACATTGACCAAAAATGCACTGCCATTTGAACCATAGCTGATACAAAAAAAAAAAATTAAAGAATAATAATAATAAAGAAAAACCACCAAGATCTATCCATGAAACCTGAACAAGGTGACTGACAGCTAATGCAGGACGTAGCAATAGGACTGAAACTCTTCTACGTAGTAGAAAGGATGTCTAGGAACTAGCTAAAAATTACCTGTTATTCTAAAAACTGAGAAAGTTCACTACTTAAATGATGAAGGACAATCAATGGATACCAACAGTAAGGTGAATTAATTATTGGAATTACCTGACAAGGATTTTAAAGTAGCCTTTATAAAAGTGCTGTGTAAGTATGTTGTAAATTTTCTTAAATGAAATATAGGCAATCTCAGAAAAAAAATTTATACAAAATATCCAAATGGAAATTATAGAACAGGAAAACAAACAAAGAAGTAAAAATATTACTGGATAGATTTCATTGTAGGCTGGAATTGACAGAAAGTAGAATCAGTTAACTTGAGGACAAAAAATAAAATTCACCCAATATGAAAAATAAAGAGAAAAAAAAGCTTTAGAGACATGAGGGATAATAAAGGAAATCTAATGTTTGTATTACTAAAGTTCTAGAAGAAATGAAGAAAGTACTAAGAATATAATTTTGAATATATAATGGTTGAAAATTTTCTCAGATTTGATGAAAGACACACCTATAAATTCAAGAAGCTGAGAGAATCTCAAACAGGTAAAGCCTGAATAAGTTCACACCAATATTTACTATAATTAAGCTTTTGCAAACTGAAGATAGAGAAGAAAATCTTGGAAGCACCGAGTGGAAAATGATGCATCACCTAAAGAGAAACGCTTTTCAAATTACAACAGATTTCTTCTGTGAAACCACAGAGACTAGCGAGAAATGGAACTACACTTTTCAAGTTTTGAAAGAGTAGAACTGCTGACTATGTGTGTGTGTATATATATATATATTTTTTTTTTTTGAGAGAGAGAGATTTTTTTGCTATAGGGCACATGCATTTGCTGGAGAGACACAGAGAGACCTTCCCAGCTGGGATGGCCACACTGCAATTCCTTCTCCTCCATTCTCCTTTAGGGACTTTGAGCACACATGCATATGCACCTGACGTGAATTTAATGTGAACAGACGAGTTGGAGTTAACTCTCTCCAGTCAACTCCGTGACCAGGACTCAAACCAAGGTTAACTAGGTGGGAGTCCAGTGACGTAACCATTATACCATCTGCTGGTCCCGTACCAGTTGTAATATTTATTTCTGGTAGCAACATTCTTCAAGAATAAAGGGAAACAGGGTTGGACAGTGGCACAGCAGTGATACGTCATGCTCTGAGAGACGGTTCAAGGAGGAGGTTCCAAGTTTGCACCTGGACAGTTCTCTGAATATGCCAGCATACTTGCCTCATGATCCAGAGCTGTCTGGAGCTGGGGTGGAACATGGTGTCAAGGCCCTATTTGCAGTAAGATGGTTTCTCTCTTGTCTCTTTCTTACTCATGGGAGAATTAAATTAAATTAAGAGAATGAAGGAAAATAAATGAAGGATTGTCTGTTGATGATAATGTACAGGATAATATTTTTAACTGGACTGGTGTGCAGTGTATTCATGCTGGGAGATTCATTTTACAAGCTGTGGTGATGTACAGTGATTGAATGTATAAAATAGATTTAAAAATAAAATAAAATAAAAACACTCTCAGAAGACATGAACAGGTATTTTGCTTATGGCAAATAAACATTTGAGAAGGTGTTCAACGTAATTAATCATCAGGAAAATGGAAATAAAAATCATATAAGATATGACTAGTATCAGATTAGCTAAAATAAAAATAGCATTACATTCTGGAAAATATGTTGGGGATTAGGATTACACTGATGAGAATGAACACTATCACAGTCACTGTAGAAAACAGTCTGGAACATGCTGAGCATGTGTACATGCATGTCCCAAATCTTGACAGCAGAATGTAGAAGAGATTGTGGCATGACCTTCTCCCATGGGACATGTTCTCTCTCTCATGAGACTCTCTCTCTCTCTCTCTTTCTCTTCTATCTATCTATCTATCTTGGGCTAGTGTATATGTCCTTTCACAAAATTCAAAAGTTAAAGAAAAACAGTTTGGCAAATTAAACATGTGAATTACCATGCAACCCATCAACTGTTCACCTTGGCATTTATCCCAAAGAAATGAAAACTTGTTCACACAGACACTTGTAAATGAAGGATCATAGCAGCTTTATTCCTAAAACTGGAATGAGCCCAGATGTCCCCTGACAGACAAACAGTTAGACAATCTGTGGCACATGCCCATCACGGAGCCTGTAGCACCTGCCTATCACAGAGCATTCTGCATGAGAAAGGAGCAAGCACAACTTGAGTTAATCTCCAAAGACTTTTGCACAGTGAACAGAAGCTGATCTCAAAAGGTTATATAATGTATGCATTACACACTCATTTCTGTAACATTTTTCCAATGGCCTAATGATGAAAAGATGGAACAGATGAATGCTTGCTGGGAGCTAAAGATGAGAAGGGAAAGTGGTAGGAGAGAAATGGATGTGGCTCCAGAAGTGCAACACGAAGAATTCTGTGTTGGCATCACTCAATAGGATGACTCTGATGGTGGGATTTACTGACCTATGCAGGGGATAACAATGTGAAAAGACTTTACACACACACACACACTGAAATGAAAACATAGGGACTGGGAAATGTGAACAGAATTGGTGGAGTAAAGGAATGTCAATATCCTCGTTTTGATATTAAACTCTAGTTTTGCAAAGCATTACTACTGAGGGTAGCAGGGAAAAATTTACAAGGGACATCTCTGTATTCTTTCTTACAAGTGCATGTGAGTCTATTTCAAAAAAATCTCCATTAGCAAAGTATACTTTATTGAATAAAAGTAAATAACTTACGATAAATTGTCAGCATTTTGGAAATACTCAGAACTAATTAGCATCTTAGTTGAATTGGATAGTAGAAATAATGGGATATGAAGAAAATGGGCATCTGCTTAGTAGCCTGAGTAAACAAAGCTTGTGTTCAACATGAAGTATATCTAAAGCAGAGATGAGCAGATGGCATAATGGTTATGTTGCTGGACTCCCACATGGTTGACAGTGGTTCAAGTCTCAGAACCGGCAACTTGAAACTCACACTGGGCACCTGTGCATGCATGCCTAAAATCCCGAGTGGAAAATGGAGACAGGATTCCAGTGTGACCATCCCCCTGGGAAGGTGATTTCTCACTTTCTAGCTCTCTCTTTCTCTGTCTTTCCAGTGAGTGCACACACCCTATAGCAAAAAACTCTCTAAAAATACATAACTAACTAAATAAATAAATAAATAAAACTGAAAGCAAATTTAGAAGAAATCTCCCAAAGTCATAATATCTGTCCCCATATTTTTTAAAAGGGTGAAGTTTTAACTTGTATTAGATGTTGAGAATCATGTTCCCCTTATTCCATAACTAAAAGACAAATATTCATGTCTTTTAACATTTTAGTTTTCTTCTTTTACTTCTTTAACTATATATATTAATTAAGATTTAGGATTTGGAGGTTGGCTTCTAACCTAATGGCTAAAATAAGGTGGATTTCACGTGGCTCATCATAGTTGGAATTCCCCCCAAGGGGTGAGGAACACACTTGGCATGTGCACGAGCATGCCCAGAATGCCAACAGGAGGCAGAAATGGAAGACAAGGAATTGCAGTAAGACCATGTTCCATTTGAGGATGCTTTCCTGCTCTCCACTTTTTTCTCCCTATCTCTCTGTCTCTCTTTGGTGAGCACACATGCCCAATGACTATTAAAAAAACCAGCTTGTGATTTGAATTTTCAGATGAATATATTGTAAAGCATACATGACTTGTTAAATATACTCATGAATTATGGGAACAGGATGGAATGTAGAATTATTAGGTAGCATAGGTAGTAACCCAGTTACACTGATACGAAAATGCATCAAAATACCTCTTTTTAAAGAATTATTTTATTTCATTTTATTGATTATTATTATCATTTTAATTTGAGCAGAGTGAAGCAGAGAGAGAGAAAAGGAAAAGCAAGCCACCAGATCCAGGATGTGAACCTAGATCAGCCATGCAGGAATCCAATGTCTCAATCACCACACCCCCTGCCTGTCCCCCAAAATACATTCAATTTTATATTTATACTACATTTTCTTTATCTATTCATCTGCCAATCTCCCAATCTGATGGGATTTACATCTTAGATTTTCTGACAATTGCCAAAATGCACATGGGATGTAGATACCTATCTGAGGTTCTGGTTTTACCATTAGCGACAATATGGATGAACCTGGAGGACATCACACTAAGAAAGCCAGTCACGGAAGGAAAGAAAAATATTGCATAATCTCACTTACACAGACGAAATAGTAAAGTTTATAGAAACAGATCATAGAATATGTGATGTGGGCTGGGGGCAGGGAGGAATGTCAAGTTTAATTCAAAGTGTACCAAGTTTCAGTCATGTAGAATGAATGAGTTCTAGATAGCCACTCTACAGCACAGTTCCTAGAGTCAACCATACGGCATTGTTTGCCCTAAAAGATGTAAAGAAGATTGACCTCAGGGTAAAATTTCTCCTTTTTATTTTTTCTTTATGTTTTTGCCATAAGGTATGAGTGATCACTGGAGAGAGACAGTGAGAGGGAAACTGAGAAATCATCCCCCAGGGCAGATGGCCGACTGGAAATCTGTTTTCCCCCATTCTCCTTCTGGGTTTGAGCACATACATACATGCACCCAATGTGATTTCAAGCTGCCCGTCTGGGACTCGAACTGCATTCAGCCATGTGGGAGTTCAGCGCCTTAACCATCAAGTCATATATGCTGGCCCTAGATTAATGATTCTTATCAAACACATATGCATAAACACACACACACACACACACACACACACACATATACACACCTGCACACACAAATTGATACATGGAAAATTTTAGAGGTGAGGAATATGTTTATAAATTTGATTATGGTATTGTTAGTATGGGTGAAAACATATGTCCAAATTCATCAAAATATGTACATTGTGGGCAATTTTTATATATCAAATGTACCTCAATAAATCTTTGAAAAAGGTAATTCTGTAGCTGCATTACTAGCTCAGAGGATTTTTTCTTCCTGACGCCTAATATCTAACAGTGGAAAACAAAAATGTCTAATATTTTACCCAGAACTAGAGATTACTAAGTTGACTTGGATAATAATGTCGATATCATACAGTATCTTTCATGTGCTTTTGTCACCCCAATGCTTACTTAGCACTTGTAAACTTTGAAAAGCACCTACCATTTTCAAGAAATATTTTATCACTAACAATATACATTCTCTGTTATGTGAGGTTCCCTGAAGGTTTTGTGCTCATGATGGGAGACTGGCCACAAGTTTTTATTCCTTCTTCTTTTTGAAGGCTCATTGAATTATAGAAAGCATTTATAAGATTTAAACGCCTTACAAAGTAAAGTCTGGAATGGCTTGTTCTCAACATGAACAATATTTCAGTAGGTTTCTCAAAGACAAATTGCAAATAAAGTAACAATGATTGATATATAAGTTAAAAAAGAAACCACATCTTTAAAAATATGTGCAAGGGCTTTAGCTGTGAAGCACTTTGACCTGTCTTCCACATTTTATGAGAAGTGTAGGAGTCAGATTTTTTAGGCATAATGGAGGGGGGGAGGTGAGATGCAGTTCTACAATATAAAGATGAATGGAAAATTATAGATAAAATACTTACTGTCTCCAAGCAGTACATTCAGCAGCCAGTCATAAACCTCTGCCAAAAATTGTGCCTATTCTTGGAAAAAACTGTACGTGAAGTTGTTTTTAAGAAAAATATTATTTAAGATGTTTGGGATAGCTAGCCCACGGGACTACTGATGAAAATAATTCAAACATTCACCATCCTTCTGAAGCCAAAGGGTTTGTTGCATTCTCATCCTACAAATTGAAAAGTAATTGTACCCTATCTATAGTTAATAAAGACAGGAAAATATAAATATTTTACTTATATAAAGAAGGCAATTCAGAAAGGATCTTGAAAATTAATAATAAAAAAATATAGAGGAAAGGGACAACGAGTTAGAGTTAGTGTAAACCATTAGAGTCAGTACTATAGCGGGAAATCAATAGGAAGTCTAGTCAAGTTAAAATGAAAGAATTAAACTATTTCAGCTTAGATGTTATCTATAAAGAAGGGCTCTGAGTAGATAATCAGAGAGAAAAAGAGGATGTCACTTTTGTTGTAACTGCTTCCATACTACTTGATTTTCCCAATTCTGTAAATGTATGATGGCAATAAAAATGGAAATAAACCAATAAAGATGATATAAGGGCATAAATGGAGGTCTTCCAAAAGTTCATCAAGATTACATGTTATAAAAAAGACTTGGGGCCAGCAGATGGTGTAGCGGTTACATCACTGTATTCCCACATGGTTGAAAACGGTTCAAATCCCAGACCCAGTGGCTTGAAAATCATGCCAGACACATGTCTGTGAGTACACAAGATCCCAGGAGGAGAAGGGATTGTGGTATGGCCATCCTACCAGGGGATGATTTCTTACTTTCCCTCTTATTATCTTTGTCTCTGTCTCTCTCTCTCTGGTGAGTGCACACACCCTAAGGCAAAAACCTCTTAAAAAAAGACTAGGCAAGGTTTACAATTTTTTTTTGCATCAAAATAAACTCATTCTTTAATTCCATTTTTCCACTCATGTTCTGGAATCTCTTCACATATAGAGAACAACCACCAAAAAACCCACTCTCAATTAACAATATATTTTTTAAGCTTTTTTATTTTGAGAGAGAGAGAGAGGCACCCCTATAGAGTCTTATCACCCTGTGATAGGCTTGCAATCATGATTATAGGAGTGGGTCAGGTATTTTCAGGTGACTCAGGATCTGATCCCATATAGCTCCAGTATGACAGAGTGGCACCCTACTACCTACAGCGCCATGGCTGGACTAAATAATATCCTCTTAAAAGAGGAAAATACCTTTATTTTAGAAATTTCTGGGCCAGCAGGTGGCATAGTGGTTAAGGCAGCTGAATCTTACACAGCTAGGTGTGTAGTTTCAGTCCCAGACTTGACATTTTGAGAAACATGCTGGGCATATGTGTATGGGGGCCCCAAATCCCAAGAGAATAGAGGAGAAGGGATTGTGGCATATCATCCCACCTGGGGACTGATTTTTTACTTTCTCTCTCTCTCTCTCTCTCTCTCTCTCTCTCTCTCTCTCTCTCTTTCTCTCCCTCTCCCTCTCCCTCTCTCTCTTTCTCTCATCTGTCTCCAGTACATGCACATGCCCAAAACTGAAATCTGAAAAAAAAAAAAAAAACTCTGCAAGAACCTTCAACATTACTCAAGGTTGTATAAAAAGATGATATGCATGCTGCACAAGATGGCTATACATTTGGTAAATGACTCTAAAGACAGGTATTCACAACATTAGTTACTTTGCTAATTTAGAATAATTTTGGTAGCTTTAAAAAATATGATACCAGGGACCAGCAGTTGGTGTAATGGCTATGTTGCTGGACTCCCATGTAGTCAACCACGGCTCAAGTCCCGGACATGGTGGCTTAAACTCACACCAGGCGCATGTGCGTGCATGCCCAAGATCCTGAGAGGAGAAAGGGGGAGAAGGGATTGCGGCGTGGCCATTCCCTTTGCGGGTGGGGTGATTTCTTGCTTTCTGTCTCTCTGTCTTTCTCTGACTTTCTGGTGAGCACACATGCCCTATAGCAAAAACCTCTTCAAAAAATATGTATATATGATACCAGAGTCCCATTTCAGATTTGATTGATCCGATATACGCTGGACTTTAGAATGTTAAAAATAATAGTAATAGTAATAAGTGAAATAGATCTCTCCACCTGATTCTAATATCCATACAAGGTTGAAAATGAAAGAGGCATGCCTTGTTAGTTGTCCCAGAAAAACATATACCAAATTAAAGCTTTGTTTTTATACATCAACCCAAATTAAGCATATACTTATCTCCTTGTTTTCAGCATTTCTTATAGACACTAAGAAACTGCAGCTGCAAAGCGTAGGATAGAATAGAGCTTCTGTACAAATTAAGGGCTCTCCAGAAAAAAATCTTGGGTCTCCCACAGCTGTATTAAATATTGACATTCCTCCCCAAGAAACATATAAATATTTACTTAAAGCTGTTTGTGCCAATAATTGATGTGTAATTAGATATTATTTTCCCTTCTGTAGTTAAATGTTTATAAAAATAGTAATGAAATGGAAAACTCTTCATGGTCAATTAAATTCAATGCTACAATAATAATAGGGTTCAAAGAGCAAAAATAACAATGGCAACTTTAGATGAACGAGAAAAACATCCTGGCAAAAACTCATCACATAAGTCATATGTAAGAGGGAAATGTAATCCAGACCAAATATATATCTCTCTCCTATAGCATTTCAGTTCTGCTTAGTGTTCTTTTATTTTAATTAAAAATAGTTTATACTGCCTTGAATACTATAAACGTGTTTAATACGACTCATAATTTTGATATAACAATAGAAAGAACCCATGCATGCAAAGTAGCTAATGAACTGAACAAGCAATTACCGAGTAGACAAGATGTTCCAGAACAAGTTTATGAATCATTACATTTAGTTTTATATATGTAACCTGAGAAGTAAAAATCCCTTTCTTCAAAACAAGCTGGTGGATGGTGAGGTAAGTTTACAGAAAAAGGTAGTGACCTTGTATTATTCTGTGTTTCTGTTTACTTTAAAAAAAGTTTAATTCTATGTAATATATCTTAGAGGCATAAGGAATAAAATAAAATAATACAGTAAAAGTGAAATATATTCAGCCTTCCCATATGGTTCAGGAATTATATGAAGACAGACACAGGGCACGTGTGTGAGTGAGGGGGTGGAGTGTGGTACGCTTGCACATGTGCCTTTTATGGACACCCAACAATACCCCATTCTGGGACTTGTGGTGGAATACAGAGTTCTCCTTCTCAGTGTTGGATGTATCAGGAGTCAGAATTATTATTATTTATTTATTTTTTTTTTTTGGAGAGGTTTCTGCGATAGGGCACGTGCATTTGCCAGACAGACAGAAACAGAGAGACAGAAAGCGAGAAATCACCCCCCTGGGGGTATGGTCACGCCGCAATCCTTTCTCCTCCATTCTCCTCTCAGGATCTGGGGCACACACGCACACGTGCCCAGCGTGAGTTTTAAGCCACCGGGTCCAAAACGTGAACTGCGGTCGACTACGTGGGAGTCCAGTGACATAGCCATTACGCTAACTGCTGGTCCCAGGAGTCAGAAGTTTTAACCTTACCTGCTTCAGGCAGGCAGACCACAGACATAGGTGTCTGCTGGGCCAACATATGCTCTTGTCTGGAGCTTTGAGACTGGACTATGACACAAAGGCCAAAGGAAGATATTATTTAGGTCTGATTATCAAGGACATAGTTGCTGTGGCGGTATTAGGCACAGAAACAGAATTGTAATTGGCAATGGTTTGACCTATTTGTGCTGCCTGCCTGTATTATTCACTGGGCTATATTTACAGCCATCCAGTCTCCCTCAGGTCCTGTTTTATTGTTTGTTTGCTTTAAATTATTTTATATAAATATATATGAAAATTATATAACTCCATATGAATTGTATATATACATATATATGAATTACATGCATACTTATATAAGTTTTATATGTGTGTGTATAAACACACACACACACACAAACATATATATAAATTTTAGTTTGCTCTAGGGTGCATGCACATGCCAGACACAGTGAGAGAGAGACAGAGAGGGAAAGTAAAAAAATAACTGCCCAGGGAAATGACCATGCCACAATCCCTTCTCCTCCATTCTCCTCACACATGCCTGAATCTTTTTCAAGCTGCCAACTCTGGGACTCAATCACATAGTTGGCCACGTGAGATCCAACCATTTTAACCTCCATGCCACCTGCACTCTTTATTTTATTCTTATTCTCTATTTTATTTGAACTCACTGGTCTTTCTGCCAATACGAAAGCTGGTCCTGCCAAACAGAATCTTTGTGATCTTCTTGTCCCTCCATCTTTCCAATTTGAATAATGTTTCCAATGTTCTGGGCCGGCAGGTGATGTAATATGCTGGACTTTCACGTGGTTGACTGTGATTTGAGTCCCGGACCCAGAAGCTTAAAATTCATGCCATGCGTGTGTGCATGTGTACGCAAAATCCTGAGAGGATCCTGCCTCTCTGTCTCTCTATGTCTCTCCAGCTAATGCATGTGCCAAATAACAAAAATCCCCCCCCCAAAAAAAACACTTTATTCTGAGAGACTGAATTTATAAAAGTCAAGATTCACAGGTACCAAAATTAAGCCTACCTGCTCACTGTTCCTTCCTGAATGTTTTGTTACATACATGTGTATAATCAGTATGTTTCAGGGGCGTTGTCCTGAGTTCATAATACATTATACAGCCCATAAATGCATTATCATTTAAATTATGGGGACAAAGTAAGTATATTATACTACCATTTTTTCTATGATATATTATCTCCTCTGGAGAAAAATCTACATTTATTTTTTTCTAAAATTCTTCCCTGAAGCCTACTTGCTCAAAGACAAGGAAGTATGATTCTCTAACAATAAATAATCAATAAACATATTGATGACACATGCTTTTCTTCTTTTTTATTGATTTATTTCTTCCATGAACAAGAGAGACAGAGAGTGAGATAGCACCCCCAACAGGGTCTCTCTGCAATTATCCAACTCCAGCCTTCAGCCAGTCTGGATCACAGGTAAACCAATGCCTGGTACACTCAGGAAGGTTCTGCACTTGCCCTGCAACTTTGCCACATAGGGTTTTCTTTTTCCTTTGTTTAAGAATTATTTATTTACTTTTATTTATTGTTATTATTTTTAATTTGCTTTAGAACACATGCACTAAGTAGATAGAGAGAGAGAGATAGGGAAAGTGAGAAAGCAAGCTATTAAGTCCAGGACTTGAACCATGGTCGACCACGAGGGAGTCCAGCTCCTTAACAACCATGCCATCTTCTGGACCCACCACATGGGATTTTCTCACAGAGGAAATCATGACTCTCACAGATATGTGAGACAGTAGTAGGTAAAGTCCACAATTATTTATTTAGACACCCTATAACATTGAGGTCCTGCTAAGTCCAAGCTCATCTTTCTTCTCTCTATCGTTCATTTCCTAAAGGTATAGGCACCTGGTCTTTGTTTGAAATGTCAATGCACAAACTCCTGTTTCAGGAATTTGCATATGTTGTTCCCTTCTCATGGACTTTCTTCCAGTCCCAATAATCTTATACAAACCTACCACCATTTTTAATTTAATTAGTTTCTATTAATTTTTAGGAATCAGCCCAACTGCCTCTTCCCTAAAGAGTTTCCTCATTCCCAATCTAGGTTTGACACTATGTAGAAAACACTATATTCAGGACCAGCAGATGAAATAATGGTTTTGCTGGACTCCTATGTAGCCTACCCTGGTCGGAGTTCCAGAGCTGGTGGCTTGAAATTCACACTGGGCACATATGCATGCATGCCCAAAATCCCAAGAGGAAAATGGAAGACTAGAGATTGTGGTGGCGTGGCCATCTCCCCCAGGGGCGAGGGGGTGATTTCTCATTTTCTCTCTGTCTCTCTCTGCCTCTCTGGCAAGTGCACCCTATAGCAAAAGTCTGTGAAAAAAAGAAAATACAATTTTCTTTTATAATAATCATCACATTTGTAGTTGAGTATTTATTTATATGAATGCTGTTTATTTTTACTCCCCTGATAAATCTGCTTTGTGCACCATTATGAAACAATGCCTAGTGTAGTGACCAGGCCTAATGTATTTTAAATGAAGAAATATTCCCTAAATAGTCCTCAACCTTTGACCAAATAAACTAACTTGTCAAGTTCTAGCTTCAAACAATGCAAACCACAAAAACAGGCCATGATTAAGTTATGATAATCTTATTTTTATACTTAATAGTATTATTTTATATTTTAGCCTAGAACAGAATTTCATAGCATATGTTATTCCAATTTCTAGAAATATAATGACAAGTAAATTGTATATAGGAAACAAATAATCCTAGCTGAAAAGAATTGATTATATTTCACTCTGTAATGTCTGGCATTTTCTTTAGGAAAGGAAAAAAAAAGAAAAAGAAATAGAACTGGAGACATTTAAAGGGCCTCTAGGCTGAAATTTCAACTTAAATGCCATTGTTATGTGGGCTCAGTGTAATAAAATTTCAAATGTTCATTTCATAAAAATCAATTAAAAAATGAAAATAGATTTTCTGGAGATAATCTAAGACACATTAAAAAATATTCATTTCCTAGAGGGACCAGAAAATGGTGAAATGATTACATCACTGGACCATAGTTAACTACAGTTTGAGTCCTGGAGCCAGCAGCTTGAAACACACCAGGTGCATGTGCAGGTATGATCAAAATATCAAGAGGAAAGTGGTGGAGAAGGGACTGTGGTGTGGCCATCCCCCCTGGGGAGGAGGGCTGATTTCTCACTTTCTGTCTCTCTGTCTCTCCACCAAGCACATGCATCCTACAGCAAAAATCTCTCCAAAAGAAAGAAAAAATAATAATTTTCATAAAATACATGTTGAAATATATGAGTCTATAATTAATTGTAAAGAAATAGAGTTTGGGAATGCATATTTCTACTTCATATTTCAGTCATATTTTGGATTTTTATCTCCATGTTTGCATAGGACTATTGAAGCATGGTAAAAAAAAAAAACTATTTTTATATCCAGGAGGAATATTAACGTGATTGTTAATCCTAATCTTTATTATGTATGAAGAAAAAGAAAGGACCATAAAACAGCAGACTAAGCAAGTAAAGACATTTCTTTTTACTAGGAATAGTTAGAAATGGTATACCAAAATTAAGAGAATGTGATGCAACTGGGCTGGAAAACTGAAAAATAACTCAATGGGGGCAAAAGGAAGAAAAGGAAAACGTAGTGTTAGGGAGGTATTAGTATTTCCAACTGGCAACCTGCCCAGTTCCTCTTTAGGAAATTGAACTGGATACAGGCCCTAGGCATGAAGAATTTCATTTTGATATCTGCTGAAGATCAGAAAACATGATTTTTAGTCTCTTCAAAGTCCAGAATTAGAATGGAGATACCTGAAGAAAGCCAGAGCACGAAAACAACCCTATAAAATGAAAATCAGACGATCTACTTACTAACTTAAATAGTACTCGGGAAGCTTGTGCTCTTCCAGAAGTTCTCAGTATAAAACAAAGTTTCTGGTGAGAAATTGAATTCTGAAATACAGTCCAGATGAAAGCATGTATGTTTTGCTTTTTTTTCCCTTAGTGTCATCATTGCTTATATTGTATGTATGGACAAGAATGAAGTTAAGAATAGGAATTTTCATAAAACAAATAGATTTTATATGTTCTTCTCAGACAAAACTTAGTTGTGCTATTTTGTTTCACTACACTAGTTGTTTTATTATTTATTGAATATATATGTACCTTAATATCATGCTGTAAGCTTAAAATATACACAAAATTTACTGTAAGAAATAAAATAAAAATTAGTTTTATTCATATTTAGGAAACCATTTGTTGCCAGAAGGCAAAAAGATAATTGATTCTCTATGGCTATTTTTCCAACTCTGGTTTGAAGTAGTCCCTCCAAAACCTCCATTTTCACACATCACATACCATTGAAGACCAGTCTATACAAACTTACAATTGTACCAGGACTGAATCTTCATGACAGATAACGAATAAAGTACTATTCATATATAAACACTAAGCACAAAAAACAAGCAAAACTTTTCAATGAGATCGTTAAGTCGCTACTTTGTAATAATTAAAGTAATATGGGAAGAAATAGGCATCAAAATGAAAGAATATGTCACTCCGCAAAATGGAGAAAAGAAATCAAAAGAAAATAAGAATTTACAAATATATTCAACCTAATATTCATGCTTAGGTCAAAGGACATATGAATTACAAATCAATTAAGTTGAAGATAGTATTAGTAGGCTACAAAGAAATCTGATACAATATATTAAGTATTATAGAAACTTCAGAATGAAACAATAAATGAAGAAGCAGCAAATTCAAAGAAGCAATGGATACTATATTTCTATAGCTAAGTATAACAATCCTAATAATTAACAAAAAGTAATAATACCAGACTGTTATGGGTTGAATGGTCTACTTCCAAATGCCTATGTTTACAAATGCCTATTTTCAGCCCTGGTACCTCAAAATCTGATCTTATTTGGAGAAAGGGTCGTTTTAACAGTAATCAAGTTAAAATGAGGTTATTAAGGTGGGCAATAATCCAATATGAGTGATGTCCTCATAAGAAGCAGAATTTGGACATAAGGCACACACACTCAGGGAGAACATATGTAAACGTGAAGATGGCCATGTAGAAGCCAAGGAGAGAAGCCTGAAACAGACCCTTTCTTCAGAACCTTCCTAAGGAACCAACCCTTCTTACACTATGATTTTAGAGTTCCAACTTCCAATATTGAGACATTGAATTTCTGTTGTTTAAGCTACCCAGTTTATATTACTTTTTGATGGTAGCTTTACAAAATAAATACATAACCCTTGCAAGGAAAACAGGAAGTCAACAACAACAAAAAGAATCTGAATCTAGACAAATTCATGGATCTCAAGGACATAAAGGGCCTAATGGTAATCCTGAAATTATTCTGAGAAAGCGAGCCCAATCTCAGGCATTCATTACAATTTTCATGAACCCTTGACCTTATTGTTTTCATAGGTCTTTTATCTTTTTTAATTGAAAAATAAATTTGATTTACAATACTAATGATACAGTGACTAATATAATGGAGATGGGATAGTATTTATTTTTATCTTATTCTAATGTGAAAATGTGTTGGGGCCAGTAGGTGGCACAGTGGTTAAGGTGCTGGACTCTCACATGGACAATTATGGTTTGAGTCCCAGACGAGGCAGCTTGAATATCATGATGTGTATGTGTGCATGCCTGCCCAAAACCCAGGAGGAGATTGGAGGAGTTGGAACTGTAGCATGGCCATCCCTTGGGGGGGTGATTTCCCACTTTCCCTCTCATTGTCTCTGATTGTGTCTGGCAAGCACACATGCCCTACGGCAAATAAAACTAAAAAGAAAAAGAAAGAAAGAAATTGCATCAGAATATTTACCTGGACCTTTAAGTATCATATGAACTAGTCACTATGCCAACTGTAATGAGTAGACAAAGTGGCCCCAGCTAAAAGGACTTCAGACATGGCCAAATCTCCTGGGGTCAAAAATCACCTCTGGCCTACAATTATTCGTAAGTAAAGACACACACAGTTCCTAATGTGGATAAATATATACATTGAGCCTATAAAATGTACTATTGCACATGGATGACCTTAAAAAAATTATCAGGGATGCATTAGAAAATGCTTTCATTTATTTAAACATTCACTAAATCATTCTAGTAAAATATCACTTATTCTCTAAAACACAATTAAGTTCAGTGAAATCTGTTTCATTAAAAATACTAAGTCAATATAAATTAAATTTATTATACATCAAATCAAATCCCTTTTTTACGTATTCCTTTTTTTTGTTGTTTTTTGTTTTGGAGAGGTTTTTGCCATAGGGCGCATGCGCTCGCCAGACAGAGAGAGAGAGACAGAGAGACAGAAAGCCAGAAATCACCTCCCAGGGGGGATGGCCATGCCACAATCTCTTCTCCTCCATTCTTCTCTCGGGATCTTGGGCACACATGCACACATGCCCGGCGTGAGTTTTAAGCCACCATGTCCAGGACGCGAACCACAGTCGACTACATGGGAGTCCAGCGACATAGCCATTACGCTAACTGCTGGTCCCTGTATTCAGTTCTTTTATAGGACTGGATCTAAATAGTAAAATTTCCATAATGACTATTGAAAAGGTGGTGTATTTATGCAGAACTGTGTGACATAATTAATTTCAAATCACATCATGTCATCATGTTGTCATAAGCATAAAACTCAAATGTCATGTTTTGATACATGAACTTTTCTATTTCAAGGAAATTATAAAAATTTTCACAAAATTATCTTCTTAACAATATTAGATGATAAATGGGACCTTTCTTTGCTGTGTGTTTCATTTCTAATTCAAGGTTTATAACAGCATTAAAACTATCACTTTTTTGTCCTGAAAACACTGAACCTTTCTATTCCCTTTTATATGATTTATCCTTTCCTTAATCTGAAAATCATTTCTTTTAATTTGAAAACACAGTACTTCCTATTACAAGAGATTTGAGGTTATCTTCTAAATAAAGATAAATATAGAATACTGACAGTAGTCATGATGATGAGAAGGCATTTCATGCACTATATACTGGAAAGTGATTTTCACTAAAGAATTGGATGTCTTCCATTTTGTCTTTTGACACTGCCATAACTAATCCTATGAACACGAAGAGGTCACTTAACTGTTTTGAGCATCGTTGCTTCCTATTACTTGAGGAATTCAGCAAGATGATTTCTTAGTGTCTTTAAACTGCTAGAATCCCTTCCTTATCCTCTGCATGTTTGTTGATAGTTAGCAAAGCAAGTTAGGAATAATTATCTAGTAATTATCTAGTCACCCAACTACAGGACACAAGTAGTGAGACGATTGGGAATGGTAGAATTTTAGTAACCAGTAGTTCTTAACAGACGTAAACAATGTCATCAACCTATGATTTATATCTGCAGGGCATTCTAACAGTTATACACTAATACACTATAAATACAGGGAGATGAAGATGGAGAATATAATTCATTTGTTTATTCAGAAAAAATTAAGTTCTTATTAACTTTTACTAACAAATCTATGTTTAATATCAATAGAGTCAAAAACCCAAGTTATAATTATAATAGATTAGACTATTTTGTCTAAAACACAATGCTAAGTAGGAGCACACTGTATATAGTCTTCTGTATTTGGTTTTCCATTTTTATTTCAACTGTCTATAGCTACTGAAGAACACCATGTGGGCAATGTCCACTTACAGGTATTATGGAGGGAACTCTGGTGTTTCTGTTCTTTCTCCTTAAGGAACAGTGATTAGCCAGCTAAAGTCCTCCTCTATAATGTTTTTTAAATGAAGAAAATATTAATTTATGGGACAATTATTGCTAGAAATATATAAAGCAGGTTGCCAGAAGCTTTGCTGTAACAAATCGCCTCAACTACCATTAATTTTGAAAACTAATACCCTCAAATTTTAGAAAAATTCAGATCAAAAGTACAGTGTCAGAAGAATGCTAAAAATTACTGTGTTAAAGTCATAAATTTTACTGAGCAAAAAAATCACAAATTCAAAAGGCAGCTGGTATCTACAAGAAATTATTAATTTATAGCACTGAAAAAGACCAATTGTACCTATAATATAAAGAAAAACCTACTAGCATTGATAAGTAGAGACTACAAAAAGAATATAAAATGAAAGAGAGTCATGAAAAGTCCAGTTAATAAAATAGAAATTCTTGGGGCCTGCTGGTGGCATGGTGACTAAAGTGCTAGATAAGGTGGTGGTCACACTGCAATCCTTTCTTCATTCTCCTCTCAGGATTTTGGACATACATGTACACACACCTGGCATGATTTTCCCATTTTTTTTTTAATGGAGAGATTTTTGCTAGGTTGTGTGCACTCACCAGAGATAGACAGAGAGACATAAAGTGAGAAATCAGTCCCTGGGGGGCATGGCCATACCGTAATATCTTCTCTTCCACTCTCCTTTCAGGATCATGGGCACAGACACACACATGCCTAGTGTACATTTCAAGCCATCGGATCTGGGATTCAAACCCTGGTTGACTATGTGGGAGTCCAGCAACTTAACCATTATTCCACCTGCTGGTATCCCCAGCGTGATTTTCAAGCTGCCAGGCCCAGGACTCAAATCTTGGTCAGTCATGTGGGAGTTCCACACCTTAACCACCATGCCACCTGCTGGCCACTAAATTTCAAGTTCCACAACCCCATCTGACCTTTATGTAGAGAAACAGTTCTCTCATTCATTACCTATACAGGGAGATGCAAACTGCTCTGGATCCCCTCTGGAAGGGGGGTCCAGTGATACCAACCAAAATCAGATTTGTGAGCTTTTGAATCGAAATTCCACATCTGGAAATCTCTACTATACATATACCTGCATGTACGCTGAGAATGTGTGTATAGGCCATTCATTACCCTATTGCATATAATAGCAACAAAACAACAGAAGTAATAAATATTTGTTAAATTAACCATGGAGGAGGAATAGGTACACCAATGAAAGTCATGTAACAAACACCTCTAAAAACTTTCTTGTCGATAAAAGCAATGATTAATGAAAGAGATTTTTGTTTCAATCGTTTCAAATAATTATCACCTCCATTGTCATGGTAACAAAAGTCTATAGTTTAGGGTACGTTTTCTGTGACTTACTACATTTGAGCACTATAATATTACAAATAGATACTCTGGTAGGTACTCTGGGTATAAAGATGAAATAGTTCCAGAGCCAGCTTCCAAGGTGTTCACAGTAAACTGAGTGAGTCAGACATTTAACCAGCAGCTCCCAAACCTTTCCTTGTAAATGGTAATACTAAATATTTCTCACTTTGCAAGTCATTCTCTCTTCATTGCAACTACTTACTTCTACCAATGTACATGAAATCAGCCATTGCTAACACATAAATGAATGAGTTTAGGTGTGTTACTATAAAAAATGATTATGGACATTGAAATTTGAATTTTATATAGCTTACAGATATCAGAAACAGTCTTCTTTCATGTTTTTCAGTAGCTTAAAGGAATTAAGTTTAGTTTGCAGGTCATACAGATAAGGCAATAGGCTGGCTTTGGCACAGAGGATGTAGTTTATCTGACTCCTGAGTTAAAACATAAACCAAACTTTATAATACACATCAATTAGAAATCTCAACACTATTTCTCAGATTTTCATATAAGGATATTGAGATAGGAGGAATTAAAATGACTTCTCAGTTGCCATATGGAAAGTAAACAGAGCAGACCAACATAAATCAGCTCTTGACTTACTAGTTTCTTTCCCTTCACAACAATGTATCTACATCAATCATAGGTTTGATGTACGGCATAAATTGTGTGATTTTGTAGTATAGTAAGTAAAATTATAACTTTACTTACAAGGATATTCATTCAGACCAGTTCAATTTTTGAAAAATAAATAGACTCATTAAGTTTTTGCATGTTTTTTTAGGAAAGAGAAAAACAATTGTTTCAAAATTATTATGATTAATCACCATATACTGATTAATTACAAATACGAAATTACTTACTTTATTTAGTTTTTTAATCTGCCAGAGGTTGTTGGCAGAGAGAAAGAGGGAGAGGGAAAAGTTAAGTGGGAAAGCATTTTCCATGGGGAATAGTCTCACCACAATCCCTTTCTTTTATTTCTCCCTCCTTTTGGGATTTTGAGCTTATACGCACACATGTGCACCTGGTGTGTTTCTCAGGCCACTAGGTCTGAAACTTGAACCACGAGTTCAGCCAGGTGGAACTGGCCACACTAACCCTCACACCCAGGCTGGCCCTGAAATGAGTTACATTCTAACAAATATGCTATTATATTTTCCTTACACGATGCCTTCAATTAGTTTAAAAGATATTTAACAACTGATCAGATTCATGAAATATAACCCTAAGCTAACTTATGTACTTGATCTCTCATGGTCACTATATTCTGGAAAAATAGTACATTTATATATTTAGATAAGTAACACACACACACACACACACACACACACACGGACATAATTTACTATTTACCATTAGAAAAGTTTCAATGACATGACTTTAGCCACATAAACAGAGTAGTATATACTGCCTAATGTCAACAAAATACATTCTTTGAAAATAAACTTAACCTCTGAGTAAAACAAAGCTAAGAAAAATCATAAAAACTATGAGAAGTTAGTATGTACCAAAACATTTAGGCTTGAGCTTTTATCAAAAGGCCACAAATATTGTTTAGTAATATGACATATATTACAGATGTAAAAATTTAAAATCATGAGATCAAGGATAATTTGAAATAAATTACCTAATGAATCAATAGAAATATTCTTTTGGGACCAGCAGTTAGTGTAATGGCTATGTTGCTGGACTCCCATGTAGTCGATCATGGTTCACGTCCCAGACCTGGTGGCTTAAAACTAATGGTGGGTGCATGTGCGTGCATGCCCAAGATCCCAAGAGGAGAATGGAGGAGAAGGGATTGTGGCGTGGCCACCACCCCCAGGGGTGATTTCTCGCTTTCTGTCTCTCTGTCTCTCTCTGTCTGTCTGGCGAGCGCATGCGCCCTAAAGCAAAAACCTCTCCAAAAAAAAAAAAAAAATAGAAATATTCTTTTAATACTAGAACTACATTGCATGATTATTATTTTATTTGTGTTGATAAAACTCCTGCTGGCATTTCTGTTGCAAACAGGGATAAAGGAGATTATTTTCTGCTTCTCAGAGGTGTCCCTACCATGCTCACAGTAATTATATCATTCCGGAGAGCTCTAAAAATACAATACTGGTCCATAATAACTGTATTTGTAAGTATGAGATATACATTTATTTTCTAAGCAAATTAAAATAATGGCACAGAAGATCATTATCTTTCATTTATATTGATTGTTGAGCTTTGCAGATTTTAATTTCTATAGTTAGATATTTATTTATTTATGTTTGGAAGTCAGGAGGGAATAAGGAAAGAATCTACTCAATTAAATTTAGAGTCTTCCATAAAGGCAGATTGAAATAAAGTACAAAGACAATGCGTGAGGGAGCCCCAGGTCACATAGGGGAAACGATCACACTCTTGGGTGTGACCCTTCTGTTTGTCCCTCTGTCCTTTAATACCGCAACCCGGAGTCGACACCCATCTCACAGAACATCCACTAGCTTGAACAGCACACAAAACCCTGCCACTTCCTGATCAGTGAGGAGACCTCAACCAATGTTCATTGGCTCCCTTTTCCAGAATACATGCTGGGAATTATCTTCCTATTTGTTTAAGTTGTTTGTTTCTTTCTTTCATGAGTGAGAGAAACAGAGAAAGAGAGAGAGAGAGAGAGAGAGAGAGAGAGACAGAATAACCTAATGAGTTCTTTTTGTTTTTATCAATTTTTTTTTAGTTTATTTATTTATCTATGTATTTATTTAAAGTTCACCAGAGAAGGACAGAGTGAGAGAGAGAGAGAGAGAGAGAGAGAGAGAGAGAGAGAGAGAGAGAGAAGGGAAGTGAGGAAGCAAGCCACCAAGTTCAGGACTCAAACGATGGCCAGCCATGTGAGAGTCCAGCTCCCTTTACCACCATGCCACTTGTTGGCCCTGCCTAAAGGGTTCTTGATGCCACAATCCATCCCAAGACCCAGCCAGCCCCAGATGATGGACACATACATGCTCAGCAAACCCCTGAAGATTTCCAGTTGGAAACCCAGAACTTTCCCATGTAAGTCAGCCGTGTAGAGGGTCATGTTTTCCTTCTGTATCAACATCCAGCCCTGATCTTCCCATTGAGGTGTCATCTTTTTCTAAAACTAGGTGAGCTAAGAGAGAACAAGATGTTGTTTGACCTTTCCATTCTGCTTTTTACCAAATTTGTTGTTGAGTTTTAGTTAAATTGAAATTAAAAGGATGAGAAATATGCATATATATTTTTTTTCTGCTAGAGTGTCTGTACACTTGCCGGAGAGACACAGAGACAGAGAGAGAGAGGGAGAGGTGAAAGCATCTCCCATGGAGAGTGGTCCCACTACAATCCTTTCTCTTCCATCCTTCCTTTCATAATTTTCGGGCATGCATGACCTATGCCCGGCATGTTTAACAAGCCACTGGGTCCAAAGCTTGACCTCTGTAATCAGCCAGTGAGATCTGGTTGCCTTAACCATCACATCACATCGTATTTTAATAATATAATGTCTATCCCTCTTGGTTTACTCTGAAAAGGGTACTTTTTTCTGTTCATCTTTTTTCTATGGGGGGGGTGTCTTTTTTGAGGATAGAAATAAATTATAGCAAAAATAAATTTCATTTTCATTATGAAAATAATGTTCTAAGTTGTTTGATTCTGAGTAATTCAATCTATTATGTTTTGATGTTAGCACTCGTGTCTCCATTTACTTCATGGAGTACTGATAGGAAAAAAGCAGGCAACAAAGGTGAATTTTTTGTCTCATTTTAATATGCATAAAGAAAATAATAGAATTGATTCAGGTCTTTTTTTTGTGTGTTTTATATCCTGACTCTACAGCTCCTGCCTTGCATGGAAAACGAAGCTACAACCTAGTCCCTGTTGGACAAGGGGTGGAACAGATGGCTTGTGATCCTGCACTGCCTACACATTAGGAAAGCACCGTGACTCGGATCGGGTGCTGTTTTTTTTAGTCCTAACAGTGCTAAAGTGAGAATAAATAGTCAAGCAGGGGAAGGAAGCCACGGAGCCTGCCATAATGAAGGTTCTACCCTGTGCTTGCTGTTTCTCCCACAGGTACTGAACAAACCTCAGCACGGCTGCTTTCCGAGATCAGTAATTAATCAGGCCTCCCCTCTTCCTCACTCTGCTCTCCACCCTAGAGTCTAGATCACACTTGCTTAAGCACTCCATATTATTGAGAATATCATTTCTTGCGGGTTTTGATAAGCTACTAAATTTTGCCTGTATGTTTAGAAAAAAAGGGAAATGATCTAAAATTATTGATGATTTTGTCAACTTCATTCTTTTGGGATATTACAAAGCTTGTAAACCCAGTATGCATTTATTCTAAAATTATATTGCCTTATGGAAATTAATTTTGGGAACTGCACAAATAATCCATGTTTACAGAAGAATACGTATCTGGGAACCAGCAGTTAGCGTAATGGCTATGTCGCTGGACTCCCACGTAGTCGACCGCGGTTCGCGTCTCGGACCCGGTGGCTTACAACTCACGCCGGGCGCGTGTGCGTGCGTGCCCAAGATCCCGAGAGGAGAGTGGAGGAGAAGGGATTGCGGCGTGACCATCCCCCCTGGGGGGTGATTTCTCGCTTTCTGTCTCTAATGTTTCTCTCTGTCTGTCTGGCGAGCGCACGCGCCCTATAGCGAAAATCTCTCTCAAAAAAAAAAAAAAAAAAAAAAAAAAAGAATACGTATCTGTCACAATTTATAAAAATGTATTAGATACCTTGATAGAATTTTTCTTTTTAACATCGGGCATGCTAGCAATAGATTTTTTAAAAGTTAGTATAAATCAATACTTGATATTGTGAATTCCTATTTAACTTCATGGTAAAACAGGTAAAATTACTTAATGATATGCTCAGTTTAGTCTTTCCCATTTACACTAGAGAAGAGAAAAAAGTATTATGCAGGTGTTTATGGACCAATTAACAGAGAAATGGAATATGACTGATGAATATGAACTTTGTTCCCTTTTTGTAATTACTGTTTTGAGCTCTCTGGTACATGTAACAGTTTCTATAATATAATCCACTTCATGTCTCATATCTCTTCAAATCCTACTGCAACTCAATCCTCATTTCATTCCACAATGTCCCTGGAGAAAAGAATCAAAGAAAAACTTACTTTTCCAACATATTGTGGATCTGGTCCCATGTGTTCTTCTAAAACAAAGAACTGATTCCATACCCATCCCCTTTTGGGACGATGGTGGACTTCGGTTTCACCTTCAATGTGTTTGGTTTGGTTTCGGGTCACCTTGCTGGAGCTGTGGTGAGCAGTTCCATGACACCTCTGCACAAAACAGAGACACACTAGGACTGGACAGATGCAAGATGTGCTCGTAATTTTCATTGTAAGATAGCTTTCCAGTTCACAGTTCTTCTTGTCCTTGTCAGCTACAGATGCTTAGTGGGCATTCAAGTGAGAAGCCAAAGCATCTTTTGGAAGGACAGTCCAAAGTAAATTGTTTAGTGTGTTCATGGTTTAACTGCCCATCAGGGAAAGATCAGGCAGTATTTACATCCTGAACCACTGGGAGAATCAAAGCTGTAGTCATCGGATTCCAAATCTTCACAGTAGGTGAATACAGGCAACCATTTTCTACCTAACGAAAAGAGAGAAAATTAGACATATTACAAAACATGGTCATTTTAAATATTGGTCTGAATGCACAATATACTGTTGTACAGTGTGTTGCTAATGGGCAAAAAAAATGTGCCAATTCTTTTGCACATATTTATAAACAATAATACATGTACATTTGTGTACATTGTTACATGGGCCTTCCTAGCTGTACTGTTAATTCTCAACTATCTATAAATATGTGTGTGCTTGTGTAAGTATTATGTTGGTTAGATGTAATACGAATTTTCTACACACACTACACATCAGTTACCTACTGTAAATGATTCAGTGAACTTTGAAAACATATTCTCAAGGACTGCAAAATTGTCACAGACAACCACAGCAGTCAAGTAGGTGTGCAAAGTATTAGTAAGTAAAGTAAAAAAGAAAAAAGAAGAGGATGTTCCAGCTGAAAAAAAAAAAGTACACAACTAAAAATTATTACAGGTTTTGAGAAAAGATTGGCAGAGGCTGGTATGAGTGAACATGCCAACTGGCTGACTCAGAGCTGGCACAAAATTTGATAGGTCCTGCATAAACAGTATAGGGTATAGAATTCACTTACAGGCAAGACAGAGTTTCAAGCTTATGACTGACATCAGTAGGTGTCATTTCTAATACATGTATTTCTACCAGCTACATAAAGAAAGGATTAAAGGCAGAAGAGAATAGTGACAAAAAGAATGGAGAGAAAAATGCTTAGTTTTGTTTTGTTTTGTTTTTCAAATAAAAAATGGTAAGGACTTGGACTTAAATTTTAGTACAATTGGGCAAAAATGAAAAACTTGCAAGACATTTCTAGAAGACAAATGACAGGATTTTGGAGAGACAAGGATGACTCAAATTTTTCACTTAAAGCACAAATGTTTGAAGAAAGTTTGCTAAAATTTTTATATATGTGTATTTGAATATGTGTTTAAAAATTCTAATTTTTCAAGATTGACTATTCCATTCAGTAAAAAATGTTAAATGAATCACTTTCTCATGGCATAATTCATCCATGTAAATCATCACAAACTGAAATGTAATTTTAATGAATTACAGATGGTTGGCATGACAATATAATTGATTTTTTAAACTGATTATAAATGTTCAATCGCAGCATGATTCTTTTACACAACTGAGGAAAGGTGTTATTAGAGATGAAAAAAAATCACTTTGGATCCCAGCAGAGGGTGTTTTTTTCTCTATCAATATCCCATTCCATAATTAGGGTTAATAATAATTCTTGCTTCACCAGTTGTGCAAGGATTATATAGTTTAGAATTGGAATCTCATTTTAATCCTCTAACATACATAAAATTCAAGTTTTAAGTGTTTTATGAAAGTGAGGCCAGCAGATGGCATATCAGTTACATTGGCAGACTCCCACATGGCCAACCACAGTTCAAGACCCGGACCTGGTGGCTTGAAACTCACACCAGGCATGTGTGTGTGATTGTGTGTGTGTGTGTGTGTGTGTGTGTGTGTGTATGCCCAAGATTCCTGGAGGAGGATTGAGGGGAAGGGATTGTGGAGTGGCCAACCCTCTTAGGGGGTGATTTCTCACTTTTCCTCTCACTGTCTCTGTCTCTGTCTCTCTCCAGTGAGCGCACACACCTAAGGCAAAAAACTCCAAAATAAAAAATTATGAGATCAAACATACATTTTTTACTAATTTCAATAAAAATTGTTCAAACCTCTTCTAACATATGACAAAGCAATACCATTCTAGCTCCAACACAGTAACAGTACTGGGAAGATATTCAGAAAAGACAATGGGAACGGGTGAGAGGAAGGGAATCAAGAGGAAAAACAAAGAAGCAAAATGTTTAAGGGACACAAAAATGGGAAATTATCTGTTGGTGGTAACATATCTGATAATATTTTTAACTGGACTAATACACAGTGTAGTGTGGGGAAAATTCATGTTGTAAACTATGATATACAGCGATAGAAGATATAAAAATTTTTATAAAGAAAACACAAGTTTTATACTTTTTTAGACAATTTACTTAACATGTTAATTTATGTGAATAATCTAATTTATTTATCTCAGGATTCCCATTTACTAAAAATCTTGGGTCCAATAAGTACTTTTAATATTCTTTCAAGACCTGCCTAATAAATAATTGGGATGATTTTATGTTAAATTGCTTATCTTCCAAAAGATTCTTAATTTCCAAGTCATGAATTTCAAAAAGAGAAACTTCAGTCTTTTCTTCTTAGGAGCCAAGTTAATGACTAAATAGAAGGTGTTGTTATCTTAATACTTTCACACCATTTGGTGTGATTTTCAAATGAAATTAACATCTTTGCTCTTTATGCTAAGATGTTTAACAAAGCATAATTCATGAGAAGAAGGTGAAGAAAGTGACTTTTGTAATCTATTGTAGATATGTAGAATGAGTGTTTTCTATATAATGTTGATTTAATTAGTCTGCCATTTTTTAAAAAATAAATGCATTTTAATCTATATGCATCTTATATGTGTATGAATCTATATATGTATAATGTGTTTATGGGTCTCTACTATGACAATTGTGAAGAGTGATAAATATGGTCTACGGAATGACCAAACCGACGGAAACATCACTACTGTGCTTTTGAAGACAATTTATCATGTACCAAGAGAACTTCAAATCTGAACATTTCCTCCTCTACTTCAAGAAACTCATCCCTGCTCAGGTTAGAAAAATTGAAATGTAAGTAATAATGTAATAAACTACTCAATGAGACTAACACTATTGAAATACATGGCAGATGTTTACCTCTTTTTAAAAACCTAAAGAGGATTCAAATATTCTCTCTGCCTTCATGAAACATTTCAATATGTGAATTTTTTAAAAGAGATTTTTACCATAGGGCACATGAGAGACAGTGAGATATCACCCCCTGGGAGGGATGGCCACACCGCAATCCCTTCTCCTCCATTCTCCTCTGGGGATCTTGGGCATGAATGCATACACGGTTGGTGTGAGTTCCAGGCCACCAGATCTGGGACTCAAATTGTGGTCAGCCTTGTGGGAGTCCAGAGACATAACCGCTACACCAACTACTTATCCTCGATGTGTCAGTTCTGATGAACAGGAATTTAACTTTACCACACGCTTTGGGACCAAATGCTTTTTCCTCCTATATCCTTTCAGTTAGAACTTGTGTCAATAACATATACATGGGAAATGATGGATGTATGTAAGGACAGTAGAGAAATTTTTTATAGCAGTCATAATTTCAAAGCCCAGATATAGTGATAGTGAGGCCAAGACCTGACAGAGACCAGAGGCAGCAGCAGGGACCAAAAGTCATTCTAGCTCTACAGTTCCAGTGTCGAGTACTTGATATTTCTGGCTGTCTAACACACATTATTTCACACTAAAATAAACTTGTATACTTTAATTCCATTTTTCCACAGAATTAAATTCCAAATAAATAAGTTCATTGGCCGCCCTCTATGGCTTAAGTTGATTTCTGGTGTTAAAAGAAACTCATTAAGTAAACACTTTGATGTAATACTTGAAAAATTGTTTCCCAATAATGTATGACATGAATTAATGTGTAGTGTAGCCCTCTCCCTCCTGTTCACTTATTTAAGTGATCTAACATTGTTTCCAGAGACTTCAACAACAACTCCTTTTCCAGCAATAGAGTTACTAATGCTGAGGCATGACCTGTAACTGTGTTTGAAGAACACTATCATACTTTGTTCTGGGACTTTACTCTTTGAGCTTCCTAATTCTTATTTATAAATACAGAAGTTTCACTGAATTATTTTTATGTGGCCCTACCTCATTCTTTGAACTAATGATTTAATAACTGCATTATTTCCAAATGACTTTTGTTGCTTATGCTGAATTACTGATATCACCCAAGATTAAATCCTTAGCCATTTGTAGCTCTCCAGTAGAAATATTCCTTTAGGGAGCTCTAAAGATACTCTTAAATAAAAGGATTCTCATATTTACCCCAAATGTTATTACTTGTCACTAGGACTTTGATTTAATTGTACTTCCCAATTGGCTCTTAATTCGTATATGTTAGACTTTAAAGAGAAAAAAACGAAATGTTTCCTATTTGCTTTTAAATTTTTCTTTGTGCTTATTCTGGTTTTGCAAAACATCTTTGTAAGATATAGCCCATTGACTTTATTTTATGAATAGATTATTCCATTTTCCATGTGTGGGGTGATGAATTATTTAACATGTTCAAAAATCAGAATTGTACTTGCCACCAATTTCTAAGCATAAGTAGGACTATGGGATTTATCTCTTTGTATAGAACAAGCCTCGCTTCAATACAATATGTCAAAAAAAAAGATAAACTGATGAAAGTTCCTTATTTTTTAAACTTACTTTCATTGTGAGGTATACAAAGACATTTTAAAGGGAGAAGTATATGTTAATAGGGGCACAAGGCTCACTAGACAGAAAGGGACTTCTCAGCTGTCGATGCAAGAGCCCATCAGATGACAAGACTGTTCTTCATGTGAGTGACTCATTTTGAAAATAATGGAACTTATTTTTCCATGATGGATTATTTAAAAACTATCATCCTGTCAAATAGCTTTAAGTATAAAGGATATGTTATGTTTAAATTATGGGTTACTTATATAAGGAGAAAGTTACAGGTATTGAATAAAAGGCTGCATTTTTTTAAGTTAGAAGAATAATGAACTATTTACTACTTATCTGTATATACTTTCACCTTCAGATGTCAGATTTTATTACCTGTCTTCTAAATGCTGAAAGCTATCTTTTGGATTGGTGGTTACAGGTATAACTCCAATTGTTGGTAAGATATGTCCTCAGGTATATATTTAACTTTGGGGCTATGGTTTCCATGTAATTAAATCTCATGATTAACAATATCAATATCATTCTCTTTTTAAATTCTTATTCAAGATTCAATGATATTGGATTCTAATTTTTTTTGGTTTTACCTTCCTGATTTTGCCCGCTTGTTTTAATATTTTTCTCTATAATTTTCTCCTCTTATTCTGAATCAATTGACAGTTTATCAGTTTAATAATTAATTTTACTCTTCTTCATCTGTCAATTGACTTAAATGGCTGCTTCTTACAGTCAAAATGCAATTCTTCATAACATATATTAAATTGCAGAGAGGCTCACCTATATTTGTTACAAGTATTATTTTCAGATTAATTCCCAAATGTATGTTTGCAATTCCAATCATTTTCAGGATATTCTCATAACTCCAAGATTGTATTCTACTTCACAGAATGAACTGTATCTCTGTGCGTGCATGTGTACATCAGCTAAATAGACTTAATTTTATCTTAGGGTGCTGTCTTCTCCAGGAGAAAGTGAAATATCTAAATAATAACATAAATGAAACAGAAAGCATTAAGTCTTGTGTATTGTAATTTTTGGTTGGAAACATTCAGTTAGGTTTCATGAAGACAGTGATGAGGCATTATTCAGACACAGCTCATTCAACTCTGTGCTTCGAAAGCCTTAGTCTCTAAATGCCAGTTAATTAAACCTATCCTCCAAGACTTAGATTAAAAGATGTTTTTAGACAAAAATTTTTAATGTTGAGGGAGATAGTTCTCTTTGAGTCTCTTATGTCTCTGCACACCTTCTGAGCAAAGAGTACTGGCAGCTTTGTTTCAAATCATCTTTCAAGGATGCTTGTATTGTAAACAGCCTTGGAAGAGAAAGACGGAACTACTCTTGGGGCAGAGGGCAGGTATGTTTTCTGACTGGATTATAAAGAAAATGTAGGGCCGGGCCAGCCAGGTTGCTTAGTGGTTAAGCAACTGTGAAGTTCAAGCCTCAGACCCAGCGGCTTGAAAGACATGTTGGGCCCATGTGCATGTGTGCCCAAAATCCTGAGAGGACAATAGAGGAGAAGGAATTGCGATGTGGCCATCACCCCAGGGTGAGGGAGATTTCTTACTCTCTGTCTCCCTCTTTGTCTCTCTCTCTCTGTCTTTCTCTCTCCTTCTGTCTCTCTCTTCAGTGAGCACATGTGTACCCTATAGCAAACTAATAAATAAATAAATAGAATAACTTAGTCCTTCTGGGCAAAAGTTGGGAATGTGTGCTAGCAGAGTCCTTGTAAAAATGGGAATTCCAAAACTCAGCTCTGCAGCTGTGACCTACATACACTGTGTGTGTATTGCATACCTGGGCTGCTTTGTGTTATCACAAGGGATCTGAGGAACAAAGAGTACTTATGCTGCCTGCTGCACTGTGGATAGGAAAGTCTTTTGTGTCTGACTCAGAAGTCTCACTTGTTCTGCAGCATCTGTAAGTGATAATGTGAGCCAGCCCATAGCCGAGTGGTTATGCTAGCTGGATTTCACATGGCCAACTGTGTGGTTCAAGTATCTAGACCTGGTGGCTTGAGAAACACACCAAGTACGTGCATGTGCATGCCCAAAATCCCAAAAGGAGAAATGGAAGACATAGAATATGGCATGACCATTCCCCATGGGGGGGAGGGGGAGGGTTCTCACTTTCCGTCTCTCTTTGTCTCTCTCTCTCATGCCCTTTGGCAAATTAAAAAGCAAAACAAAGTGAAACAAAACAAAACAAAAAAAACTATGGCAGTCTAACTTGTTAGCTTAAAGTAGGGTAAAAATCTCAGACCTTCCAGTTAAAATATCTGGCTATCATAGTTCAATGGAATTGCTCGCTCTTCTAAATTATCATAGCATTTATCTAATACTTCTTACTTGAAGATCAGCATTCTGATTAATTATGTAGGTGCTGTTTCATTTTTTTGTATTAAAATTTTTATGTTCTTTTTAGATTTCATACCATATCTGAAACATTTCCCATCTTCTACATTTGTTAATGAAGCACCTTTTATTTTGTAGCTAATAAGTAAACATTTCTGTTGAATGAGGGAATAAATAAATTGGAAATAGATCATTTAATTTAGGATTTGTGCAGCATGAGTGGTGTTAAAATGCCAAGATTCAACATAGAATATTTAATTTTAAGACCGTATTACAGAACACTTTTAAAACCATGCTCTGATTTGGTTAACATTATACCCTGCCTTTCACTTAAAATCCTGTCACAGTCAAAGATGTGTAAGTCCTGGATAACAAAGTTCCATTTCATCAATAAAATCCTGCTTTGACTCAGTTCTTTTTTGTACAGAAGAAATTAAATAAGCCATTTAAATACTGAGCCAAATGTATATCAGTAGGCTAATTCGAAGCAGCATACATTATGTGTCACAATGAGTAATATCTTATTCACAATATATGGCTCAAAATATATGTAAGAATGTTTCTGCTATGTTGAATAATAATACGTGTATAAAAATAAAATGGGAACCATTCATGTCATCATTTTTCTTATCCCTGATATACTTCATTATTGGTAGATGATAGATGCATATTTGCAGAGTTGAGTTTTATTATAATATTTCAAATGTTCCTAAAATTATAAGCAGAAGGAGCAATGTCCTGAAGATAAATGCAAGATGATATTCACAGTATTGATCTATTTGGCCAAAGAAGTTAATACCATAGAAATACTTTCAATTTGAAAGTAGTTAATTTGAATCTTCATAACACCTAGTGACCATTCTTTAAAAACATTTGAAAACAGGGACCAGCCGTTGGTGTAATGGCTATGTCGCTGGACTCCCATGTAGTCAACCATGGTTCAAGTTCCAAACCCAGCAGCTTAAACCACACCAGGCGCATGTGTGTGCATGCCCAAGATCCCGAGGAGAATGGAGGAGAAGGGATTGTGGCGTGGCCATTCCCCCAGGTGGTGATTCCTCGCTTTCTGTCTCTCTGTCTTTCTCTTTCTTTTTTTTTTGGAGAGGTTTTTGCTATAGGGCGTGTGTGCTCGCCAGACAGACAGAGAGAGACATAGAGACAGAAAGCAGCGAGAAATCACTCCCCAGGGGGTTGGTCACGCCGCAGTCCCTTCTCCTCCATTCTCCTCTCAGTATCTTGGGCACGCACGCACACGCATCCGGCGTGAGTTTTAAGTCACCGGGTCCGGGACGCGAACTGCGGTCGACTACGTGGGAGTCCAGCGACATAGCCATTACGCTAACTGCTGGTTCCCTCTCTGTCTTTCTTGAAAGCACACATGCCTTATAGCAAAAATCTCTCAAAAAAAAAAAATTGAAAACAAACATAGACCAAGAAAACTAAAATGTTTCTGTATGTTCCTTTGTTTCATGTATACTACATGAAATAGTTCATGTAGATTATACATACATCATCTGTATATGTCACAGGGAAGAATACATATTTTAATTTCTTTATGTCTTCCAAATATAAGCATTTTTACCTATTGCATTATTTTTATGCTTTATGTTATCCCTAGGAATATATAGCTATCCATATACTCTATATAGAAATATATATATAGGGACCAGCAGTTAGCGTAATGGCTATGTCGCTGGACTCCCACGTAGTCGACCGCGGTTCGAGTCCCGGACCCGGCGGCTTAAACTCACGCCGGGCGCGTGTGCGTGCGTGCCCAAGATCCCGAGAGGAGAATGGAGGAGAAGGGATTGCGGTGTGGCCATCCCCCCTGGGGGGTGATTTCCTGCTTTCTATCTCTCTGTCTCTCTCTGTCTGTCTGGCGAGCGCACGCGCCCTATAGCAAAAACCTCTCCAAAAAAAAGAAAAAAAAAAAAAAAGAAATATATATATAAAGCATACCCATATATTTCTAAAATAATATAAACATACATACAGAGAAATTACATATTCACAACAACAACAAAATAATGGAATTAAAATATCAGTTAATTCTGGTGCAAAGTCTTTTGGAATTCCTGAATAGGTTTTTCATGATACACAATTTCTGTTCATTTTTGAAGGCCCCTTTTCTTCTTGTATGTGTCATATGATAAGATTTCATCTAAATAAATTTTTAAATGTTTATTTGATTTAATACATCACATGGTATTAAGGAGTCCTCCGGGCACAAGGACCTGTAACGCCATCCCTTAGCACCCTAGGCATCTTGTCAAACATGAAGTCTCTGTACTCCATCTCTCCGAGGTGTACCCTACACTTCCCAGCTCACTGTAGCTGTGCATGGCCCTGTTCCTAAGTTGTACGGAATACAATGTAATATAAGTGTTGTCTGCCAACTTTTCAGGATATTTCTCTGGAAGAGTGGACATGTGCCTATCTATTTTTCTCCCCTTCTGTTATACCTCTTGGCTCTGTTATACACACCTCCCTTTGGGGGCAGGAGAATGAGAGTCATAAACTGGAGGTGGAGGAACCGAGCACCTTTTCCCCCAAAACCGAGCAGAGGTGTTCCATGCACCCGAGGCTAGCTCTTTTTAAATTCACAAGCATAAGAGATAAAAAGTCTGTTTTTGTAAATCCACAGCCATATTGTGTTTTTTGTTAATTATAGCTGAATTTGACCCTAATATAACAACCACTGAGCTGGAACAGCCTATTCTTTATGGGTTTGAATTTAGAAGAGTGTTTAAAAAAATAGGGAGAAATGTGCACATGTTGGAATATTTTGCAAGCTAAATAACGTGATTGAACATATGAAAGAACTTGAAATAAAAAAAATAACTGAAAAAGAAAAGAAATAACCTGAAAAAAAATAATAAAATACAGAAGAGGGAAACATAGGAAAAGAAACCCAGAATAAAAACACAGGAAGATGACGCTCTGCTTATCTAGAGCCTTCATTTGGATGACGGCCTTCTCTGCCACTCTTACCACAAATATTAAAACGAGTGGGGCTTGCTCTTTCATTTTTTCCATTGACGTCAGAAACCACATCTCATGCTCCCTCTGTGTTTCCGTAGCACACAGCAGTGTGCAATGCAAGTGGAAGGGACAAGACTCGTCTACAGACACTCATCTCAACACCTCTCCCTCAAACCAGTCCTTGAGCCATCTATGATTCTTTTTTTTTTTTTTTTTCTTTGAGAGGTTTTCACTATAGGGTGCGTGCGCTTGCCAGACAGACAGAGACAGAGAGATAGAAAGTGAGAAATCAACCCCCCAGGGGGGATGGTCACGCTGCAATCCCTTCTCCTCCATTCTCCTCTTGGGATCTTGGGCACACACACACACACGCCCGGCGTGAGTTTTAAGCCACCAGGTCCAGGACGCGAACCGCGGTCAATTACGTGGGAGTCCAGTGACATAGCCATTACTCCAACTGCTGGTTCCCAGACACCTATGATCTCTTGACTCTCCTGCTTGAATTTCTTCACTGCCTTTACATCACATCCATGATTGGATCAAGGATCCGTCACATGAAATTTACGGCCTTTTTCTTTTTATTATAATTTCTTATTTATTTTTTGAGACTTTTGCTATAGGGCATGAGCACTGGTCAGAGAGAGAGAGAGATAGAGAGACAGAAGCAAAATATCACCCCCCAGATAGCCTTGTCACAATCCTTTCTCCTCTATTCTCCTCTTAGGATTTTTTTATTTATTTATTTTATTTTTATTTTATTATTTTTTTTTTGAAGAGGTTTTTGCTATAGGGCGCGTGCGCTCGCCAGACAGACAGAGAGAGACAGAGAGACAGAAAGCAGGAAATCACCCCCCAAGGGAGATGGCCACGCCGCAATCCCTTCTCCTCCATTCTCCTCTCGGGATCTTGGGCACGCATGCACACGCGCCCGGTGTGAGTTTAAGCCACCGGGTTCAGGACCTGAACCGCGATCGACTACGTGGGAGTCCAGCGACATAGCCATTACGCCAACTGCTGGTCCCTCCTCTTAGGATTTTAGGCATGCATGCATATGTGCTCATTGTGTTTCAAGCTGCCAGATCCAGGACTTGAACCATGATTGACCATTTGAGAGTACAGTGCCTTAACCACTATACCTCCTGATGGTCCCAATATAATTTCTTTTTTTCTTTTTCTTCTTCTTCTTCTTTTTTTTTTTTTATAAAGAGATATTTTAGGGACCAGCAGTTAGTGTAATGGCTAAGTTGCTGGACTCCCATGTAGTTGACCGCAGTTCAAGTCCCAGACCTGGTGGCTTAAACTCACGCCGGGCACATGTGTGTGCGTGCCCAAGATCCTGAGAGGAGAAAGGAGGAGAAGGGATTGTGGCGTGGCCATCCCCCCGGGGGGTGATTTCTCGCTTTCTGTCTCTCCGTCTCTCACTGTCTTTCTGGCAAGCACACGCCTTATAGCAAAAAACTTCTCCACAAAAAAAAAAAAAAGAAGAAAGATATTTTAGCTAGAGGGTGTGTGTAGTTGCTAGAGAGACAGAGAGAGAAAAAGAGACAGAAAGCAAGGAATCTTCATGGGGTGGGGGGGATAGTCACACCACAGTCCTTTGCCCCTCTTCTTCTATTCTCCTCTTGGAAGTTTGGGCATGTATGTACATGTGCCTGGCATGAGTTCCAAGTTGCTGGGTCTCAATTCAAATCACGGTTGGCCACAGGGGAGTCCAGTGCCTTAACCACCACATCACCCGCTGACCCCCAATTTCTTATTGATGTTTAATTGTTGTACATCTTTGTGGGGTACAATATGCCCTTTCAAAGTATATATGTGCTGGGGTCGGGAGGTGGCATGGTAGTTAAGGATGCTGAACTCCCACAAGGCCAACTGTGGTTTGAGTCCTGGACCTGGTAGCTTGCTTTCTCATACACTCTCTCTCTCTCTGGCCGTCTCTGGTAAAATAATAATAAAATCAAATTTAAATAATTCTCTTTTTTTTTCAAAAAAGCATGCAGGTAGTGTATAATAATCAAAATAAGGATATCACCATATTTGCCATTTTCATCAAAGAACATCACATGGCCCTCCAATATGTGGTATCTGTCCCTTCCAATCTCCTTTTCAGTTTCTTCCTGGGAAATCTCATGACCCATTCATACAATCTCACTGTTCCCTGACTACCCCATGCTCTAACTAGCCAGTAAGTACTTGTATATGCTGTCTCTTTTCAATAAAAAGCATAAGATGTACAATTAAATGTAAATAAGAAATTATAAAATAAAATAGATTAGCATAGTCTAGTGGTCAGTGAAGACTCATTTGGATGAAAAATAAAACCAGGTCTGTGTTTGTATAAGTTTGGAGTATCCCATTTTATTAGTCATAAGACTTGGACACTTTTTGTTGTTGTTGTTGAGTTTTTTTTCTATAGGGCATGTGTGCTGGCTAGAGAGACAGAAAGTGAGAAACCACCCCTAGGGGTGATGGCCACACTACAATCTCTTCTCCATTCTCCTCTCCGGATTTTGGGAATACACACACACACACACACATACACCAGGCATAATTTTTAAGCAGTCGTGTCTGGGACTCCGACTATGGTCAGCTACATGGGAGTTCAAAGCCTTAAAAATATCATCTGCTGGCTTCAGACATATTTTTAAATGTGTAATGGGTCTAATAGCCTTCCAAAAGTTCTGTAAGAATTAATAAGAACTATGGCAGTATCAGAAGTATTTGAATGGCTCAGTCAAAATTTACCACAACTTCTGGGAAAATAAGAACTAACATGTGTCTCTTCAGATATTCAGAGTAAGAGCAGATTTCCCTTTATATGAAATATTACATTATATGCATCATTTGCATGTGTCAGCTCTTGAATCTTTGAAATTATTTACCATGAACTGAGCACAAGAAAGGTATTTTAATCATAACTTGGATTTACATTTCTTAAGAAGATGAAAACTGAACATGATTATGAGAGTATCTGCACAATGTCTTGATTATGAGTATTTAACATTTGTAAACTTTAGAAACAGCTAATTGTTTCCTATTCATGGAACGTATACTATATATTTAATTTAAAACATATATCCCTTATAAGATTGTGTGTTTGTTTTTGCTATAGGGTAAGTGAACTCACCAGCAAGTGGAGGGACAAAGAGAGGGGAGTGAGAAATCACCTCTTTGGGGCCTGTCCACATCCCAGTCCCTTCTCCTCCAGTCTCCCCTTGCGATTTTGGACATGCAGGCACACACGCTCAGCATGATTTTCAAGTTGCTTAGTCCAGAATTCAAACCATGCAGTAAGCCATGTGGGACCCTACTGCCTTAACCTCAATACCACCTGCTGGCGTACTCCTGTGTAAGCTTTGAAAAAGTTTCTTGGAAATAAGTATTTTAAAAAGTAACCATATGCATGCACCCAAATTAATGCATACTCAAAAGAAACTCGGTTATGTGTGTGTGATAAACCTAAAACTGAATTGAAAGAAATTAGCTATTCTCCAGATTATATTCTTTACCTTTTCACCTTAAACCAGCCTATCTTTCCTCTACAAAGAATACAATTCCCAACACAGAAGTTGAGAGGACAATACTGTGAACACCACTATATTTATTATATAAATTCAAATTTTTAAAAAAAGAATAGAATTCCCCTCTTTTTGAGTATCTCAGTTTCGTTAATTTATATGAAAAAATAGTGGGTTAATTACAACATAGTATTTAGCATAGTGTTACATATTTTACCAACATTTTATGTTAAATATTGAGGCAAATCCACTTTGAATTTAAAACTATGTTACAAATAACTTTCCTTGGAAAGTATAAATCCATAGGAATCATACATTAAGTTTAACTCTGTGACATTGCACTTCTGAATCTTTTTTTTTTTTTTTTTTTTTTTTTTTTGCTAGAGCTGTATGAGCTTGCCAGAGGAGGGGAAAAGCATCACCCTGTGAAGAACAGTCATTCAGCCATTCATTCTCCATTTCTTCCTCTTTTGGGGATTTTGGGCACACAAGAACAAATGCCAGGTATATTTTTTAAGCTGCGAGGTGCAGGTTTTGAACGATGTGTTTGGCCATGTCGGATTCATGTCTCATGACACCAGGTCATGGGCTGGTGTTCACTTCTAAATTCTAAATTTCAATCAATGAGGGACCAGCAGATGGCGTAATGGTTATTACTGGACTCCCAAGTAGTTGACCGCGATTCTAATCCTAGACCTGGCAGCATAAAACATAAAACATGCCGGGTGCGTGTGCATGCATGCTCAGATTAGAAGAGAAGGGATTGTGGCATGGTCACCCCCTTGGAGGGGGGTGATTTCTCACTTTCTCTCTCTCTCTCTCTCTCTCTCTCTCTCTCTCTCTCTCTCTCTCTCTCTCTCTCTCTCTCTCTCTCCCTGGTGAGCACACATGACTATAGCAAAAATCTCTCTAAGAAAAAGACCCAATTAATGTGCAAGTTTGATAAGATGTTAGAAATGGAAAAAGATACCTTTTGTATTTGCATTCATATGTGGCAGGTCTTCAAAAAGTTTGTTTTGATGCAGACAACTTTTAAAATCCATGTGTAGTTCTTACATAACACATATAAACATTTTACAAACCCCCAGTATATAAAATATTGCTTTCAAATGGTCTCAGGATTCATTGGTCCTCATTTTTCTAATGAGAGTCAACTTCAGTTTCCAACATTACAGTCATACCCTTGCCAATACAGTCCACTGTTTGATCACACTGTAATCCTGTTGTATCTCCTGGACAACACTGCAACCCTAAGACTAAGCCACTGTCTGTCATTCACACAATAAAACAGCCCAGCAGATCTTTCCACTGCTGCCACCACAACTTCACCATCTCCAGCCTTGAGCTGCTCTGAGTATTCTTCTATCCTACTGCATTGACAGAAAATGCCATTTGTATTATGTTGCCAATTAGAACTCATTTGTCAATTTCCATAAGCCATACCGAAGACTTTAAAGCTTACTAAAGACTTATTAAAGTCTTAAGTATGGCTTTTCAAGTCTTAAAATGAAAAATAATGCATTTTATCCTAAGTCTTGCCTCCAGAACTCTTCTAACCCATGTGCTGAATACTTGCAGTATTTGAACACACAATGCTTTCTCATGTGCCATTGCGGATTCTCTTTGCTTGTTTGCTTGTTTCAAAATGTTTCTCACAGCTTAGGCATCTGAAAATGTTATCTTTTAAGTACAATTTTGTTTCCACAAATTCCAATTCCCACCTCGCTGCATGGGTTAGGCACTTCTCAGCACCTTTACCACATTGCAAACATCGTTTCGTTTTGTCATATAAAATTTATCCCATCTTTTCTTTTCTCAAAAGACAAGTCTTTGAGAGCTTATTTGAAGCAGATTTACTAATAGTCAATCCCAAGGGGGATTCCCACTTCATGCAGGATACCAGAGACCATCACTATGTCTACCAGCAGGAACAGGAGTCTGAGCACTCCCACCCGCTGTGCTGTTATCAATTGCCTGAGTCCAGTGAGACAAAACACACTCACATGCAAGAAGTTATGTGAAGTGGATTTATTGCTTACAGACAGGCACCAAAGAATAAAAGAAACATTGAATCCATTTTGAGCTGGTTCCCCTAAAGCCCAGAAAAGCTGCCCAAGGCCCAGAGAGTCTCAGCCACCGGCAACTCTTACACTGCAGTCCAGGGACCCTCGAAAGACTGACTTAGGTTATATATCTCAGGGACAGCCAGACTAACTGGGAAAAACGTTGAAGGATATCCTCCTTCAGAAGAAAAAGGAACAAAGCCCAAACTCTCCCAGACAGTTTTTCCCTAAGTCAAGATGTTGGATTCCTTGAGAAGAACTGAATTCTTTAGGCAGCTCCTCAAAAATCTCAGGGTATATTGCATTTCCAGTAAATTTTACAGTTTATCTGAGAACTATCAATACATTCAAGAGAAGGGTAGAGAATGGGTAGGACGAAGGTGTCTGGGGACCATGCAGCAAACTGTGAAGTTTCTTTAAAGTACAATTTATATACATTGTTGTTTTCCAAATACTTTGAATAGAGTGGGCATATAATTGTCTTTGGAATGAATTTCTGAATCATCTAATAACAAACATGGCTTCAACATAGTAAATATAAACAGCTAAAAAGAATAGCCTCAGTATCCAATACTGAATTGAGGATTGCAATTAAAATGAAAATGTGAGGTACCCGCAGTTGGCATAATGGCTATGTCACTGGACTCCCATGTAGTCTACTGCAGACCGAGTCCCGAGCGGCTTAAACCTACTCTGGGTGCGTGTGCTCATACTCAAGATCCAGAGAGGAGAATGGAGGAGAAGGGATTACGGTGTGGCCATTTGTGGCCATTCCCCCAGAGGATGATTTCTCAATTTCTGTCTCTCTGTCTCGTCTCTATCTTTCTGGTGAGCACCTGTGCCCTATAGCAAAAACCTCTCCAAAAAATAAAATAAAATAAAATTTTGATACACATTGATGATTTGCATTTAATTATGGTAATATGAACCAAAATGTTGTTGAGCCAAACATGGAGTCACATTTGCAGCTTCTCTGTTATGTATTAAATTTTAAAAAATCTTTATCCAAATTCTACTACATGTAAGTTACTATGTTGTTATGCTGTGGTCTTGCAGAATAGAAAGAGGTAAACCATAAATGAAGACAATCACAAAGTAACCATACACTGGTAAGAGGAATAATATATAACCATACACTGGTAAGAGGAATAATATATATATATATATATATATATATATATATATATATGTTATATAGTGTGTGTGTATAAATATATATATGTATATATATGAATAATACACATAACACAAAATTATATATATTAATATAGTGTGTGTATAAACATATATATGTACATATATGAATAATACACATAACACAAAAATTAAACAAATCAGTATACAAATATCTTTAGGTAACAGTATGTACTATGGCAGAAAAGCAAAGCAAAAATACACAGTGTGTTTTAAAGACATATGAATTTAGGGAAGTTCATAATGGAAGTCAGAGACAAGGCTTCCCATCAAGGCCTAATATCTGAAGATACCTGGATCACCAGGAGAAGCCAAATGTGAGCACATGGGGAAACTTGTCTCAAAGCAAAGAGCGAATTCAGAGGCCCCTAGTTTAAGACGAGCTTATTATGAGCAAGGCAAGGAAAGCCACCTGTGCTCTGAGAGGGCTGGGTACTGAGGAATGAGAGAATATTAGGGACAGATTGGAGTCGGGACACCAAAGGCCTTTGAGAAGATCAGATTTTATTTATTATTTACTTTATGGTAAAAGCTACATAATATGAGATCCGCCCACTTGACAACATTTTAAGTGCACAATATATAGTTTGTTCAGGAGAAGATGCTCCAGCAGTTTCACCTGGCATGAATGAAATTCTCTACTAAGTGAGGAGCAGCTACCCATTTCCTCTTTCCCCATTGACAATCCCCATTCAATAAGGCTTAGTCTATCAGATATCTCATGTAAGTGGATTCATGCAGTATTTGTCTTTCTGTGACTAGCTTATGCCACTTATAATGATCTCAAGGTTAATCCATATTTTAGCATATGACATAGCATTTCCTTCTTTTTTTAAGGTTGAAAATATTTCATTGTATGTACAAACTAATAATTTCATATCCATTCATCCCTCATTGAACCCTTAGGGCTATTATGGACAATGTTGTAATGAACTTAAGAGTACAGGTATCCCATCAAGATTCTGATTTTAATTCGTTTGTGTAAATCCAGACATGGGATTATTGGATCACATGCTATTTCTAGTTTTTGTTTTGTTCTTTTTTTTTTTTTTTTTTTTTGAGAAGTTTACGCTATAGGGCGCGTGCGCTTGCCAGACAGAGAGACAGAAAGCGAGAAATCACCCCCCAGGGGCGATGGCCAGGCCGCAATCCCTTCTCCTCCATTCTCCTCTCAGGATCTTGGGCACACACGCACACGCGCCTGGCGTGAGTTTTAAGCCACCGGGTCTGGGACGCGAACCGTGGTCGACTACATGGGAGTCCAGCAACATAGCCATTACACTAACTGCTGGTCCCTAGTTTTAGTTTTTTGAGGAGCCTTCATATTGCTCTTAACAGCAACTGCTTACAGTTTTTCATGCAGCCTAAACTTCGTGCAGCAGCAGGCTTCAGTAGCTCCCTACTGCTGGGCTCCATGAGGGTTTTATCATAAATTCTGTCAAATGCTTATCTGCACCTTTGAGATAACCATGTGTTGTTTTGAATTTCTTTTGTTAATCAGTTAGTATGGTATGTCACATGGATTGATATTTATGTGTTGAACATTATTTCCCATCAGGGATACTTTTAGCCATGTGTATCATCCTTCTTAATATGGTGTTGAGTTCAGTTTGTTAGCGTTTCATTGAGGATTTTTACATCTGTGCTAAGTATGGGAGCATATGCTGGAAGTTTGCTTTCAAATAAGTAGTTTGGTGGCTTCCAACAGTGAGTTTGAAAATATTCCTTTTTCTTCAAATTTTTGGAATAGTCCGAGCTCAATTGGCATTGATACTTTAAATGTTTGATAGACTTTACCAGGGAAGCCATGTTGGGGTTATCTTTGTTCTGAGGTTTTGGTTACAGATTCACTTTCCTAACCAGTTATAAGTCCGTTCAGTTTTTATTTCCTTCATCATTCAGTCTCAGTAATTTCATGATTCTATAAATGTATACATTTCTTCAAGGTTATCCAGGGTTTTTTGTATACAATTTTTAATAGTAGTCTTATCATTTTTTTAAAAATTGTTTCTGTTGACTCAGTTGTAATGTCTTCTCTTTCATTTCTGTTATTGTTTATTTGAATATTATCTCTTTTTTTCTCAGTCTAATTAAAGATTTGTCCATTTGATAATTTAAAAAAAAAACCTTTTAGTTTTTGTTTTGTTGTTTTTTCTGTTTTTCTTTTTCTCTTTTATGTATTTCTGGTATAATTTTATTTTCTTATTTCTTCTGCCAGTGTTAACATTCAACCTAGTTTGCTATTCTACTTCTAGTTCTTTGAGGTATTAAATTAGGTTCTTTATTTGAAATATTTCTTCTTTTTGAAATTAAATTTTCATTGTTATAAAGTTTCTCTTAGTACTGCTTTTGCTGCATCACATATGTTTTGATTGTGTGTGTGTGTGTGTGTGTGTGTATGTGTGTGTGCTGGTTCATCTCAAAATAATTCATATTGCATCCATTTTCTTAGTCCATTCATTTGCTATTGGGGACATATGTTGATTTTATGTCTTAGATATTATGAATAATGATGTTGATTTCATGTCTTAGATATTATGAATAATGCTAAAATAAACATGGTGTGCAAAGTCTCTCAAATACAGTGATTTTCTATCCTGTGGGTGAATACTCAAGAGTGGGATTACTGGCTCATACAGACGTTCTATTTTTAAAGTTTAGAGAGAGTGCCATAATGTTTCACACAATGTTTTTGCTAATTTACATTCTGAAGGTTCCCTTTTTCTACTCTTCTTGTTTGGATATTAAAACAGACCTTGTTTAATGCCCAAACACCCAAATCCACCCTCAAAAGGGGAACATCTACCACAAAAATGCCTTCTATTAGGCCTCACATTTTAAAAGTTCGACCTTGCTAGCTCTTGTTTTTGTATTTTGAACGTGGCCATTCTGACTGGGGCTAGGTGATACCTCACTGTGGCACTTGTATTTCCCTTATTAAAGAAGTTAGCCATTATTTCACATGCTTTTTAGCCATTTGTGTGTCTTCTATTGAGAGCTATTTTTTTTCAGATCAGTTGCTCATTTCAAATTAGATAATTAGTTTATTTGTTGCTGAGATGTTTGAGTTTCTTACATATTCTTATTATAAATCTCTCATCTGAAATACAGTTTAAAAATATTTTCTCCCAGTCTGTGAGTTGTCTCTATTTATTGTTTCCTTTGGTGTCCAGCTTTTTAGATTTATGTAACCCTACTTGTCTATTTTTGATAGTATTACTTACGTTTTAATTATTTTATTTAAGATATTTTTGCCTACTTCAATATCCTAAAGGTTTCCACTGTATTTTCCACAAGTATATAAATGCAAATGTATTTTATAGATACATATGTATTTAAATTCTGATGCTTCAATTTCCTTGTCATTGAACCTTGAGATGAAAGTTATTTAACATCACAAAGTTTCAGGTCCCTTGGTAGCAAATGAACGTAATAACAGCATAAGTTGTAATTAGATTTATATGAGCTGAAAGAAGATAAAGGACGGGGGATGTCTTATGATTAATTATAAGCCCTTAAAAAGTATTAAAAAGTAATATTATTATATATTTTGTTACATAGAAATATAATTTCAGCTTTTGACTTACATTTATTATTATTGCAGGCTATCTTTTTTTCCCATCCACAAAATTTAAAGAAGAAAATTAGTCATGCATTTTCCTTATTATATTTATATTCTACCCTAAAATTAAAAATTAAGTGTGTGCATGATGGCAATCATTGTAAATAATGTTTAGGATAGATGTGATTTATTTTCCCCCATTATCCTTATCTTTCCACTGGCTTAGAAAACTCAAAGTCATGCATATTCAAATATCTTCTAATAGCTATGATGAGATAAGAAGCTTATGGCTTAAAAAAGTCTGATTCTTTTATCCTAGTCCTTGCACACTAGGGTAAACTCTAGGAAAAACTTCCATAGAGGTAAGATTTTCGAAATGGCAAGAAAATTTTCTTGATATGTTTATTTGTGGTAATTGTACTGTAGAGCAATTGTAAAGGAACTTCATCAACTATTTTCTTACAGTCTTTCAAATTTATAAAAGGATCATTAACCCTGTTATTTTCAAGATGTTGTTGCATTTTGAGATTTTAACATAATAACCCACATTAAATATCTAATTTTCTGAGAGAACTCAGAGAGTAGAAGTTTTCACTTTTACCATCTGAAAATTCATTCCATTTTATTTGCAACTTAGTGTAAAAATTTCCAGTTATTGCATTATCCCGTTTATGTCACTTTATAGCTTTTAGCAACTAGGGATTAAAGTAGGTAATATGTTGTAAAATATACATTTAAAAGACTGAATGTAAGGAACAATCTCTTGGCCATAAAAAGTCCCTGCACTCTTCACTTAACTCTTATTGACTATGAGGTTATAACTTTGATAAATCTTGTCAGAAACACACACACAAACACACCACCAACAACAAAAAAAACTGTATAATGTTCTCCTGAATATTATTAGAGATAACTTCCAGATATGTTTACATGCAAAATTTGCCATATTATTAAAATAATAGCTGCCCCATGGTCCTATAAAAATAAAGGCTTTTTAGCTGACATATCCTTGTTGTGAATCTTTGGAAGGCTTTTCTATCTATTTATTAAAAGAATTAAAAAGCATATTCTCCAGGTCTAGATTTTTATCCTAAAAACATTTATTACTTTATCATATTATAAAACTTTTACTTATTCATTTAAATAAATAAATAAATGAAAAGAATAAAATTACATATAAAAGGAAAAGCAAAAAAAGTGTTTTACCTTGACTCTATTTTTTACTATCTATAAATAAAAATTAAGATGCATTTGTACATCTTACTTATCTACAGATAAATAAAATAATACCTATATCAACAAACAGGACAAAATAAGAAAGCTAAATTGATCTTTTTTTTGCACTAAGTCTTATTAAAATTTCATCACTTTTACCACAAAATAAATGCATGTATTTTATATTATCTAAATAAATATTTAAATACTTAAATCCATATTATCATCTACTATTTTTAACTACTACATATCATATCATTTAAAATATATAATGGAAATACTTAATATTTTACTGATGAACATATATAAACCAGCTCCTTAATGAGTAACTCTTTTTTTTTTTTTTTTTGAGAGGTTTTTGCTATAGCACGCATGCATTTGTCAAAAAGACAGAAAGAGAGAAGAGGATAGAGAAAGATAGCAAGAGAACAATAGAGAGGCAGGACGTTAGTGAGAAACAGATATGGCTTATTAACTGTAGATAATGACATGTATAGTATTCTCAACTGGATTGGTCTGAGAAGTATTTCATGATGGGCAAAGTCTTTTTTCAAGCAAAATGAGAAATAGTGATTGACTGTTTTTAAAAAAAAATAATTAGAATAATAATAATAATGATTGGGGAAAACATAGAAAAGATATTAAATGTTGAAGCGGGAAGATTAATGTCTCTGTATTGACTGACATGCAGGGCATTACCTTTTGAAAAAGCAATGTAATACACTGTAAAGTTATATGTAATCCAATGTAATATAAAGAAGATTATGATGATAATAAAAAAAAATAAAAATAAAAATAAAAATAAAAATAAATAAATAAATAAATAAAAGACAGAAAGAGACATAGGGACAGAAAGCAAGAAATCACCACCTGGGGGGATGGCCACACCTCAATCCCTTCTCCTCCATTCTCCTCTTGGGATCTTGGGCATGCACGCACACGCGCCCAGCATGAGTTTACCACGGTCGACTTCATGGGAGTCTAGCAACATAGTCATTAGACCAACTGCTGTTACCAAGAGTAACTCTTTTAAATCAGCAGACAATAATCTCTTTTGTTCCAAAGATTGATTTGAAATCTGCACATTAAAACCTAAGGGAAAGTTAGCATTTTAACTTATTAACTGATGGACTAGAGGTATTCCGAGTTACATGATTTCCATAGGCACTCTGATTGTACCTGTTTCTGTTAACATGGTTTTGTACACACCATAGCTAAGCTCTTTTAAGATGTGGTCAAACAAGAAAACGAATGATTGTTTACACCATTCTCCACTTATTAACTTTGTAAATTACCAGATTAAAGAGCAAATCCTTCATTAGCTACTTATTTTTTTTCCTGTAAAAACTGGCTATATCAGCCTCATGGTAGATTTACCAAGTAGCAAGGGCTCTGGAGTCAGACTGATTTAAGGCTGCTGCATCTTGATTCTGTCACTCATGAATAGTAGACTGGGGCTTTTTAACCACGCTGACTTTCATATGCTCTGAATTCTCATGCTTGAAAAGAGTAGAAATACTGCTCAGAATAAATGACATGATGATTACATGAGATATAATATCTCTAAGCTAGCCTGTATCCATTTCTGAAGTATAATTAGTAATGGTATCATTATTATCACCAAAACAAACACATTATTCTTTCCTTTAGGGAGGGCAATTAAACATTTGTAAAGCATGTGCCTAGAAGGCTGGACCATGAGGCTTTACACGTGTGCACATACGTCCAAGTAGGAAAGCCACAAGCGCTTAAAGATCTACTACTCCACCTTCACTCTAATAGCTATACTAAAAATCTTAGTAAATATCTTTTATTTCCCATTATCTGCCTTAGATTTCAACCTCTGCATATTCATCAGAAGATAGTATAAGTCATTATATATCACAATATTGCTGTTTTGGTAGTGAATTACAAAGCTTACACGTAGTCTCCTATTTTCCATGGAAATTTACTAAATTGCCATGTTTACATCTGCAGAAACTCATACCCTGCCCACCCACCAGCCCATAGCTGGTGAGAAAAAAAGTGAGAATTTGATAGTAGTCTCTGTAAAGCCATTTGGGTAAAACAGAAAATATGTATTCTTTGAGAATAATCGATGGCAACCAGTGGCCTTCAATACTCTATGGTTCAGCTTATCAATATATTTAACCTAAATCTAGTAAGAAATTGGATATGTGCATCAGTATTCTTCTCAGATTTCACTGAATTTTATTGAAAATGAATGAGTACAGTACTGGGGGTGGGGTGGGGTATGAACTTGCCAATGCATTTTCACGAAAAGCTGTCAGAAACATATGTACTGATCTGCTTGGGGTGTCATAACAAAACGTTATCTATTGGATGGCTAAAATAGCAGAAATGTATTTTTTTCAGAGTTCTGAAAACGAAATGTTTGTTATCAAGGTTCCACTTATTGGTTACAGGTGAAGTCTCACTTCCTCGATTACAGAAAGTCACATTTTCTCAATGTTCCATATGATTTCTTCTCCTTTTGGAGTTCTAGGGAGAGAAAGACAGAGAGACAGAGAGAGCAAGATCTGTGGTGTTTCTTTTTATAAGGACACTAATCTTATTGGAGGAGGGTCCAACTTATGACTTTATTTAACCTTGACTACTTCTTTAAAGGCCCTATTTCAAAATGCAGCTACATAGGGGTTCAACATATTTTTTTTTTCAGAGTTTTTTGCTATAGGGTGCATGTGCTCACCAGAAAGACAGAGAAAGACAGAGAGACAGAAAGCAAGAAATCACCCCCTAGGGGGGTGGCCACACTGCAGTCCCTTCTCCTCCATTCTCCTTTTGGGATCTTGGGTATGCACACACACATGCCTGGTGTGAGTTTAAGCCACTGCATCTGGGACTCAAACCGCGGTCAGCTACATGGGAGTCCAGCGACATAGTCTCTGAACATACTATTTTTTTAGAAAAAAAAAATCAATCCATAAAACATGTATCCCTAGAATCTAAATTTTATGTAAGGGTTCCCCAAACAAAAGGAATGAACCAAAGTAGTTTAATTATACTATGTAGAAGAGAATGGGAGTAAGAAGGCATTTGAAGAGATCTCAGAAGCAGGTAGAATCATTAGTTCTGAATCTCAGAGGAAAAAAAAAAAAGCACTCTGAACATGAGAATGCATGCTCAGGTATAAAACTTTGTCTGTGATGGGAACTTGGGTGGAGGAAACAGGCATCTGGTTGGCAGCAAGCCCTTCTGGATCCTGGATAATTTAGCAGAGGTGCCAAGATGGCACGCAGAATCACACAAACACAGCAACAGATTTAATGAAAGTGATTTGTCTTGGGCAAGAAAGAGCCTTAACTTGTATAAACCAACTAATCCAGACAACTGTAGGGGTAGCCCCATAAACATATGAGGGTGAAATGTAGGAGAAACCTTTTTTCAATAAACCCATTAAAGTTAGGAAAATAAAAGATTGTTGAAAATCAACTGATAAACCCTAAAAATGTCTACATGGCAGTAACAGGATATGCAAAATTAGAAAAGGTGCTCAATAATCCCATGCCTCCAAACGGGGCTGGGTCCACGAACAAACCACTCACAGAAAAGAGGACATGAAAGACTTTTAAATGCATTAAGTATACTGTGGACCTCACTCATAAAAAGAGATGTGAAAATCAAAACTATTTTGAGATCTGATTTCTGACCTAATAGATTTAAAAACCCTAATGCTTAATAACTGAGTTAGCAAGATTATGAGCGAGGGGTAAACTCTTCGAGTTTAAAATGATGTCAAATAGGCCAATTTCTCTGAGGGAAATTTGTCCATTTATTTCAAAATTATAAACTGTTAATTAGTAAATTCTACTTGTAATAATTTGACCCAATGGTTAAGCTGTATCATTTACCATTGAAATAAAATAAATAAATAAAAGGTGGTCAGCATATTCTTTTCATGTCATATAAAGAATTTTTAAAAAATATTTAATCACATATGTGGGAAATGATCAGTTATGCTTTGAAAGTGTTGCCCCATAATTTATGCATTGGAATTTGGTGGTATTATACAGGCATTAAGAAGAGATTTAATCTGACTACCATGTGGACAGGTGGATCCTTTGAGAAGTGATTAAACCTCAGTATGGAAATTCTACAACTGAGTCCTCTGGTGGGTTTATGGGAAGAGGGAATGAGACAGACAGAAACACCACTCGGACCCAGGCACTCTCTGTTCTGCTCAAGTTCCTGCTCTCCATGCAAAATGTCCTTCGCCAGAGGTAGGACCTGGACTTTTCAATCTTGGATCTACAGATTGTGAGCTGAATAAATGCTTTTCTTTGTTTGTTTGTTTGTTTTTTTTGAGAGGTTTTGCTATAGGGTGTGTGCACTCGCCAGAAAGATAGAGAGAGATAAAAAGCAAGAAATCACCCCCCCGGAAGGATGGCCACACTGCAATCCCTTTTCCTCCATTCTCCTCTGAGGATCTTGGACACACATGCACATGCACCCAGCATGAGTTTGAGCCACCCGGTACGGAACTTGAACCACATTTGACTACATGAGAGTACAGCAGAGACATAGCCATTATGCCAAGTGTTGGTCCCATGAATAAATGCTTTGTTTTTATAAGTCACTCAGTTTCACATATTTTCTATTATTAGCAACAGAAGGAACTAGAACCTGACCTACATAAAAATGTATATATTAGTTAACATTACATTAAATGAAAATGTTTCAGTATAGCAGTTTACCTGTTAACATTTACCTGTTAACGTCTACCTACAGATGACTAGTTAGAAGGATTAAGTCAGGTTCATGCCTTGGGATACTTGCAGCTCTTATGTAATGGATATGGAATGATCTCTAAGACACATTCTTTTCATGTTAGGATCAACAACACGTGCAAGGAACAGAAGCAACCTCAGCAAGGCCTCATCACTCCTCTGTCCCCTATGCCCAGCTTCCCAGTTTCCCAGGACCTTGGACCCTGGTCCACATGCCTGGCATACGTGATTCCAGCACTGCCGTTCAGCACAACATGGATGGCACTATCCAGGCCGGCCCAATATAGTCTTCAAAAATATCTAAAAAATTTAAGAGTATATATAGTGCATTACTATTTTTAAGTGGGATAATAAACACATTTATATTTACTTTTATGAACAAACGTTTGTGAAAGTACACACAATAAAAGTACCTGGAAACCAGGTGGAGTGGACTGGACAGAAAGGAGCTTTCTATTGCAAACATTGTATTTGAAAGTTTTTACTTATTTTAGGCAACATGTCATCATGTCATCTATTAAAAATAAACAAAATTTGAAATCAAAAGACTAGCACCTCCCTACCCTTCTGCTCACTGAGCCATGTGTGTAAATAATTCGGAACAAATGACAGAAAGAGAGCATCTGGTACTGGAGGTAGTATGCACTTCCCAGCTGTGCTTGGTCCTCAAAATGCAAGATATTTTCCAATAGTAATGATTTAATAATTACTGTCCTTTATAGTTACAACAGATAAGACTGCGAGTTGATTTAATGTCACTAAAACAAGTAAGAGCTTATCAACTATGATACAGATTAAGAAATTACTATATTTAGGATGCTGAGATGGACAAAAGAAAAATACCTCTTTCAAGCTGATTATTTATCATACCTTCAAGGTAGTTTTAGGCAAAGGGAAGAATTTAATGGATAATGGCAGACTGGAAATGATTATTTTCTTTATTGGTAGGAATTGCAGTTCTTTAGTTAAAGCCAAGGGAATGCTGACAGCAAGCTTTTTCAAATAATTGTCTGAAGTTCTACTTTGTTTCAATAAGCATGCTAAATGAAATCATGACATTTCACGGTAGAAGATGTAATAAAAATTAAGCTGAGTCGGTGTGCATGCTTTCGAACTGTGCTACTTAAATTGGATTCTATAGCCCATCTTTCTACACCCCCAGTGTAAATTCCTAAGAACCCACTTTATATCTCATAAATCTCCATAGATTGGGCCAAGTATCTGTTTTACCAAGTTCTACAGCTGATTATAGTGCTCGTCAATATTTATAAGGTGCTCCTCCACAATAGTATAAAACTGAGAGGGCAGTGTCTCCTACCTATGAGGTTGAAGGTCATGAGCCATCTTCTACCAAGAAAATTTATCAAGACTTGGCACATGTACAAATTTGCATTGTTTCTAGAACATCCTCCTATTGCTAGAAACCCCTGAACTGTCTTCTCAACACTCAAAGTTGAGAAGACAAATGCAAATGTTACTAGAAAAACACTGTTGTGGGCTGACTTGGGTCCCCCCAAAATTCATAGGCCAAAGTTCAAATCCCCAGTATCTTAAAATGTGAAGGTATTTTGGAGAAAAACTCTTTAAAGATGTGATTTAGTTAAAATGTGACTATTAGGGTGGTCCCTAATTCAGTTTGACTTGTGTACGTATTAGACGAGGAAATTTGTGATGAAGAGTCACCAAGAGGGCGGACACTGCAGAGAGAGGCCTTGGGAAAAAATAACTTCATTGGAAGCTTGATCTTGGACTTCCAGTCTGCAGAACTGTGAGAAAATAAGCTTTCATTGTTTAAGCCTTCTAGACTGTGGTATTCTGTTATGGCAGACCTAGCACACTAATTGTACAATCACCAATTCAATCTTTTTATTCTGAAAGTAGTACAACATATCAGTTTTAGATTATAAATTAAAGCAATTATCTATCACTAATTCCAACTGAAAAACACAAGTAAAATTTAAAATTTAAGCCATGTGGTTTAAGTTTACCTTTTGGCTATTTTATGCGTTATGTGACCATAGGTTGGAACATTAAGTTCATTGAGTCTTCGCTTCTTCAGTATAAAATGAAGATATAGCTGACATAGAGTGGATGTTATAAGAATTTTTTAAAAAATGGCTTTAGGGGCCAGAAGATGGCATAGCAGTTACATCTCTGGATTCCCACATGGCCGACCATGATTCAAGTCTTGGACCAGTGACTTGAAAATCATGCCGGGCACATATGTGTCCATGGCCAAGATCCCAGCAGGAGAATAGAGAACAGATTGCAGCATGGCCATACCTCTTGGGGGGTGATTTCTCACATTCCCTCTTGCTGTCTCTGTCTCTCTCTCTTTCTCTCTCTTGTCAGGATTGCACATGCCCTAAGGCAAATAAATAAATAAGGCTTTAAAGCATATGGCATGATGTTTGGGACATAAAAATGCTCAAATATAGGGACCAGCAGATGGCATAATGGTTACATTGCTGGACTCCCACAGATTTGACCACAGTTCGAGTCCCAGATATGATGACTTAAAACCCATGCTGGGCATGTTTGTATGTGCCCAAGATCCTGAGTGGAGAGTGGAGGAGAAGGGATTGAGGAGTGACCATCCCTCCTTGGGGGTGATTTCTTGCCTTTGGTCTCTTTCTCTCTGTATCTCTGGTGAGCAAACATAGCAAAAGTCTCTCTAAAGAAAAAAATAAATAAATAAAAAATACTATATATATATATATATATCTGTGTGTGTGTTTGTGTGTGTATACTTACCTGGTAGAATATTAATGATAAATATATATTAGACTAATAGTGATCAATATTTTAAATATTTCTACATTGAAAATTATGACTTTAAATGAAGATCAATGTATAAGCTAAATATCTGACCACCTTTACTAAAGTACCAGAAATAGAAGCCTTGCTTGTAAGTTAATGTCTTAAACTATCTAAGAATGTCTCTTAAGCAATCTTTAGGAATTTAGATTCAGTGCCATATATCATAGCATAGATAGATCGTGGAAGTAAAAATTATGTATGAAAGTATTTTCTCAGTTAAAGAAACTGAATTTCAAGTCTGAGATCATCTTTTTAAGTTTTGAATTATTTTTGATACAGTGGACATGTACAAACACTTAAAATCTCTCTAATATTAAGTGCTGTGACATTGATAATGGTGTCATGTGATATTTTTGTTGTTGTGAGACAGAGTTCAAAATCTGAAGCAACACTTTTTTGTATTATTCTTCATGGCCTTTTATTTCTGATGCATAATATATTCACGCAAATGCAAAGTACTCACAAACATAGTTAAAACTTGTCATAAATTCTTTTAAGGACCTTTATGATAAATTAAGTAATAGTAAATAAAGTGGTCACTGAATGGAGCCAATGTCACTACAGATCACTGTGTATAACAATCTCAGAGAATTTCATTTTTTGGGGGGGAGAGAGGTTTTTGTTATAGGACGTGTGCACTCACCAGAAAGACAGAGAGAGACAGAGAGATAGAAAAAGAGAAATCATACCCTGAGGGGATGGCCATGCCACAATCCCTTCACCTCCATTCTCCTCTCGGCATTTTGGACACACATGCACATGCACCCTGTGCAAGTTTTAAGCCCCTGGGTCCAGGGCTTGAGCCACAATCGACTACGTGGGAATTTAGCGACATAACAATTATGTATCTGCTGGCCCCTAGCTAATAAATCTTCATGAAAACTTAAACCACATTTCATTTGAAGTCAAGACTATATCACATAAATGTGTGGGTGGAGATAGCTAAAATAATAATGAAAAACATTATTTCATCATTTTAAAAAGAAAGTATACTGTCCTTCATACTATTATGAAATCTTTCCAGAGAAAACCCAGGTTTTCAGTGGTAGATGGCCTCCGTGCTTTGTGCGCTTGTTTAGATACTTGTAAATAGTTGTAATTGCTTCCCATTGGGTGGAGATTCTTGGCACACATTTACTATCAGACCTTAACATCTCTTTTGGCATCATCCAGGTGGCACAGGAGGCGAGAATGCTCATAATCTGGATCTCTGAGGGAAGAGTGTCAGGGTTAGGAGTAGAATAGGCAAAGATCTGAGCAATGTGTGTAGGAGCAGGGAGTAGCTGGAGGAGAAAAGCAAGACAGAGAAGGAAAGGAGATGGCTCCAATAATTTTGAGCCAAACGATGGGGAAAATTGGGTTCTCCTTTAGTAAACCATGGAAAATTTCTAAGAATGCAGGGTTTTTGATGGTCTGTGGGAGGATATAGTAGGTCAGTTTTCTACATATAAAAGTTGTACGTACTGGGTTGTCAAAAAAGTCATGATGCATTTTTTACATAGAAAAACAGAAAAAAAAAATCATGACTTTTCTGACAACCCAGTATTTTAGAGGCTATTGTGAATGGCAAATGGGCAGAACAATTCAAACCAAGTTCAGAAAGAGTTCTGGGCTGGAGATGCACATTCGAGACTTATCTGAAGGAAGATGACATTTGAATCTGAAGCTGGATGACACCATCAATGGAAAAGTGCAGGTGGAAAATGGGGGAAACCCTGGGAGGTAAATTGAACACAAAGAATACAGTGGCTTAAATGTACAGTGGAGGGTCAGCAGGTGGTGTAGTAGTGGTTAAGACACTGGATTCCTACATGGCTGAATGCAGTTTGAGTCCCAGAACTGGTGGCTTGAAAATCATGCAGGTGCATGTGCATGCTTGCCCCAAATCCCAGGAGGATAATGGAGGAGAGGGGGCTGTAGTGTGGCCATCTCCACCGGAGGATAACTTCTCTTTTTCCTTCTCACTGTTTCTGTCTTTTCAGGGAAGCACACCTGCCCTATGCAAAAACCTTAAAGGTAAAAAATACAGTGGAGACAAATCCCCATGGATTAGAGCAGTCATTATTCTGAATTTCAATATTAACCTGATAATTAGAATTTATTTAAAATGCAACAGATAAACTACAGGGGCATTGATCTACTTTTATTAATTAATTAATTAATTAATTTATTTATTTATTTATTTGCCAGAGAGCTCAAACATTTGTCAGGGAAAGAGAAATAGAGAAAAACAGAGAGAGGGAACTGGAGAAAGCCCCTTTCAGTGAAGCATGGTCAGACCACAAGCCCTCCTCCTCCCTGTCCCCTTCCTATTGGAATTTTGGGCATGTGCACCCGCTGACCTGGTGTGTTTTTCAAGCTGGCAGGGCCTGGGGTTCAGATGTGAAAAGTCAAATGGGATCCTGCTCTCAACCTCTAGGCCACAGCACCAGACCATTAGCTTATGTTCTGATTTAATACGGTATTCCTTTACAATGTTTTAAGTATCTATTTAAATACCTATTTACTTATGTACATTTAGGTACATAAGTCTTTTGTACTATAATCTCAAACACACTCCTTTATGCCCATAAAAATAAACTCTGTAATAATTATTTCTTCCCTTTCAGTCCCTCGGAAGCTGTATACGTGTCAAATGGAGGAGAGGTCTTCTATTAGTACATAAACATGACCCCAAAACCATAGAGTAGACTCCCTCTCCAGCGGCAGAAGTCTAGTGGTACTTTTTACTGAAGGTCACTTGCAATGTCAGAGGATACTGTTGTAATGGTAGCTGACTCACATTCACAGGCTCTTGGGAGAGCATGCTTTAGTATTGCAGGCAAAATGGCGTAAGCAGAACAAAACCCCAGGATTAGACTGAACTGGACAACAATAAGCCCTGCTACCTCACACAGGTGACTTTCTTTTTTTTTTTTTTTTTTTTTTTTTTTTCTGCAGAGGTTTTATGCTATAGGGCGCATGTGCTAGCCAGAAAGATAGAGAGAGACAAAGACAGAAAATGAGAAATCTCCCCCCCCCCAAGAGGGGATGGCCATGCCGCAATCCCTTCTCCTTTATTCTCTTCTTGGGACCTTGGGCATGCACACACACACGCCTGGTGTGAGTTTAACCCACCAGGTCCGGGACTCAAACCGTGTTTGACTACATGGGAATCCAGCGACATAGCCATTATGCTAACTGCTGGTCCCATCACACAGGTGACTTTTAGCAAGAAAGTACAACTTATTTGTATTAAGGTTTTCTGAATGTAGGATTTGCTATGGACCTAGTATCTAAAAACAAGGAGAAAAATTGGAGTGCAGCACCACTGAGTGTTTTAAAATGAATGCAGAGTTTTGTTTTGTCAGGTATTCTGAGGCAAACAGATCAGGAGGAAATGACAATTGAAAGGACTATTTATTATTCACAGTGCCCAGGTGGAGGGGTGCACCACTCCTCACAGGGCTATTTGGGTTGGTCACAGGCACAGAGTGGGCAAAGGAAATTCAGAAAGCTCTTACAGTGGTTTCCCTGAGAAAATATGAGAGAAACAGAGTGGGCAGGCCAAGAAAATTTAAGGCTGGCCACTAACTCAGTGGGCTCCAGGGTACAGAGGCAGTCCCTACTTATCTGATCTTTGACCCTGGAGTGATTAGGGCATGGGACTAGTGTCCCCCACTCAAAGAGCAAGATAGAGCACAGAGGATGAGTTGTCACAACGACCAGCTCCACGTGACACCTTTCAGCTGGCTTTTCTCCCCCCTGAGTCATCCTTCCCCCGCCCACATGTGTTCTCTAAGAGACTGCTGTGATTTCCATAATGGGTCATGTCATGGAATTTGGTCCCCAGTGGGATGGTATTGGGAGGTGGTGAGACTAGGAACAGCTGAGGCACAGTGGGAAGTGTTCGGGTCATGGAGACTTCACTCTCACGAATGAATTAGCACTGCCTTGACAGATAAGAGGAGTTGTAGCTCTATTGAAAAGAGGTTAGTTCCCACGAGAGTGGGTGATACAGAAGGAAGATGGCTCTTCCCAGGTCTGACCCTTGAACATGCCGGCCATCCTCTCAGCTTCTACAGGTGAGGCAGCACCGGAGGCTAGCCTGAAGATAGCCAAATGCTTTTGTGCTTTCCAGGCACCAAAATCATAAACAAAATACATCTCTATTCTTCATAATTTTCCCAGTCTCAGCTAACATAATAAATCTGTTAGCAACTCAATAGAAGACTAAGACAGATCATTTGTTTGCATGCCAACCTTTGAATAAAGCCACACTTTTGGTGGAAACTCCAATTAGGACTCTAAATATAGAAATGCTATGGAAGGATCAATGAGGAAATACATGTAAAATACCAAGCATAGGGCCTGACGAATTGCAGCAACCTTTCGTTCATGATCCTTCTTTTATTTTTCAGTTTGTAAAGCTGCTGGATACACATTCTACAGCTCCGTGCACAGAAAATACCATTTATGTTACTTAAAAAAAAAAAAAAAGTTCATTTCAAGTCAAATACTAAATTTAGCCAAATGCTGCTAAATTTTACCCATGCAAATTTGTCATTACAGTATTTCACCCTTCACACATGACAGGTGGGGGCAGTGAAGGGGTACTGAGTGTAATCCAACCTCAAAGACATCATTCCCAGGAGAGGCAACTGTGGGAGGCTGCGCAACAGCGAGTCTGCCGAGGTTTCTCAGAGAGCAAACAATTGCCATGATTGGTCACTAGAAATCCCTCAGATTTGCATATCTGGCACCTCATGATTGGTCCAAAAGCAACCAATCGTAACCCACCATTTACAACCAATCACGGCCCACCGTTTACAACCAATCACGGCCCACCATTTGCAACCAATCATAACCCACCTTTGCGATCCACCAATGTGTATATAAGCACCATGCCTGGCCTACAATAGCCAGACAACCGGGAAGACAGCGAAGACGACACAGAAGACCAGGAAGACGACGACCCTGGAGAGCCTGCAGAGCTGAAACACTGCACGGTCTCCAGACGACCCTGAAGAGTTGTAACACTACATCGTCTCCAGAGGAGCCTGAAGAGCTGTGACACCACGTCGTCTCCGTGCTGCTCACAACAGACGACGCGACCCTGAAGAGTTGTAACACTGCGTCGTCTCCGTGCTGTACCGTGCTGCCCACAATAAACAGACGACACTGTGCCGCTTGTTCCGGCTCTCACTCCTTCCCTCAGGAAACCTGTTTGACTGTTCCCCCCGGGTCGGGACACGTGGTGCCCGAACCAGGTCGGGACAGGCAACTATCCCTGCTTGTTCCCACTGAGACTCTCATACCCCCGCTTGGTCTCTCGACCTGTCTTTTTGGAGATCCAGCAGTGTCCTCCATGTCACCTGGCAACTCTGGTGACATCCCTGGCCGTTTCAGGGGTAGGGAAGTTTAGCTGATCTCTGTCAGCTTCTCAGGGGCTGAAGGAGACTTGAGGGTGGGGGAGTCTGACACTACCTGTCTTAGCTTTTTTCCTTCTTTCTTTTTATTTTGAGAGGTTTTTGCTATAGGGTACATGTGCTCACTGGAGACACAGAAAGAGACAGAGAGAGAGAAGTGAGAAATAGCCCTCCACACCTCCAGGAAGGGTGACCACACCACAATCTCTTCTACTCTATTCTTCTATCAGGATTTTGGGCACACCTGCACATGTGCCCAGTCTGAGTTTCAAGCCACCAGGTCTGGGACTTGAACTACAGCTGACCACGTGGGAGTCAGCATTTTAACCATTATGTGTCCTGCTGCTTGCCTCCTTTCCGGCTTTTTATGCCATACTGCCATTTATTTATTTTACTTTTTAAATTTTTTTATGTAACTATTTATTGATTTATTTTAAGTTGGCCAGGGCTTGGTGGGGGGCGGGGGAAGAGAGCGAGAGAATGTGAGAAACTAAGCCACAGGTCTGGGACTCGAACCGCAGTTGACCATGTGTGAGTCCAGTGCCCTTAACCACCACACCATTTGCCGGCCCCCAATACTGCCTTTTATAGTCTCCTACTAGGGCCTTACCAGCACTTCATGGACAGAATCTGTCGCTTCCTAGGCTCCAACTAGAAAACAGATCCACTTCTCGCTGCTTTTGATACATCAAACATTTTTCTCCTCTTCCTTGTACCTCTTCCCATTCAGAGTAACCGGGACCAGGGCCATTTTTCCAAGACCTCACTCCTTTCTAACTCCATCCATCCCCTTCTGTTCTTTCCCTTTCTTCAGCTAACGACATCTTTATCGAATCTGAGTATGTAGAAAAGTAAATCAAAAATCTTCTCATTGTTTAAGGCATAAACTTGTGGATTAAAGGTCTCTGGTATTGCTTTTGAAAACAGAAACCAAGTCTCTCAGAACCCATAAAGCATTTTCTCTCTACAAAACTATGCCTTGAGGCGTTTCTATAATAAAACTCCGAGAGCAATCAGCCTGGAATAGGAATTGTGCATGAAGAACACATAATCAGTATAATCAAATTATTATCCTGTCAAGAAGGAAATGTGTCCTTACAAAACACAGCATCTAGGAAAACCCAGCAGGCTTTTAGTGACTGTTCAACTCAGCCTCAGCGCAGAGGAAAGGCAGTCGGTCTTACGCCCAAGGGCACAAGAAGGAGAGAATCAACTAAAAGATTATGAAGAAGGAGGTTATGTCAGGAAAGAAGGAAAGGAGGTGCAAGACAAGATGTTTAGAGCACAATGTGTGGGCCGCCGACCTGATACCAAGCAAGCAGGGCAGCAATTAAAGAGCCAGGGAAGGTGCGGGGAGTAACCCACGAGGGTTGGAGCAGGGTTTCTCAGTGGGGCGACCACAACTTCACTTGCCTGAACCGTCCCATCTCTGACACCCTAAAGTCATGATTACTATCCCCCCTTTCCCTTATCAACATAACTTAGTTATGGTACCCAATGGGCAGTCCAGCATGCCCAGTCTCTGCATAACGACATTTTGGTTCAAAGTGGGTCATATAGGACGTCGCCCCCATGAGGTGTGCATGGGCTATCCCACCTATGCAGCGTCCCCAGTAGGCTGTACCCTCTGGGTATGTGTTAGCACTCTCGTTGATGCTCACACAGTGAAAGGATTGCCTAACGATGCATTTCTCAGAATGTACCCACATCAGTAAATGACTCACGATTGCACGGAAGGCATAAAACAGTGTATGCTTAGCTAACACCCACTCATCCCCTCAAAGCAACATTTCTGTAACATAATTTGACACTTAATAATTCTAAAAGTATGTAGAAATTGATATCATGAAAAATAATCAGATTTTTATTTCCTACCACTTACTTGGCAGGAATAATTTATTTATTAAAATATAAAACATGGCAATGCTAGGAGGAACTAAGTAATATTACCTTTATAATCTAACATTGCCAGGAATATGCTGGTCCGTCAAAAGTTAGTGGAAAATGAAAATAAAGTATTAGCTTATTTTGGTGCAATTTTTTTCTAGTCTATGCATAGTTTCTTGATAACCTGCATTTTCCAAGAATGCTTTAAAGACCCCTTGTAGTCTGATGCAAAGTTTATTTTGAATTGAAGGAATCTAGATATATAGATTTAAAATAAATAGAAAGTAAAGAAACACACAATGAAGTGGGAAGAAAATATTTTATATCTATAACCTATTTCTTCTTTCTTTTTTAAATATCTATTATAAGTTTTATAGAATAAGTCTCATTTACTATTTTTTTAAAGATTTTTGCTATAGGACACATATGCTCACTGGAGAGACAGAGAGAGAGAAGGTGATAAATCATCCCCCCAGGGGGATAGCCATACATCAGTTCCTTCTCTTCCATTCCCCTCTTGGGATTTTGGGCACCTAACACACATTCCCGGTATGAATTTCTAGCTTCTACATCTGGGACTTGAACCACAGTCAATCACATGGGAGTCCAACGCTGTAACCACTACACCACCTGCTGACCCCAGTCTCATTTGCTTTGTACATCAAAGACTTTGTGTAAGCTAAAATTGGGATACAGGCTATTCAATAATAACTTGCTGATTTTATGAACAGAATATTGTTCAACAGATGTGCTTTAATTAGAAAGGGTGTTTCTGAGAATATTGGACACTAAGTGTGGTATACATAAGTGAGATATAATGACAGCCCAAACCTATTTACTAGTTGTTAAATTGATTGAATAATCAATTTAAGGACATTTCTATGCATATATATATATATATATATATATATATATATATACACACACACATACATAAAGCTGTATACACTTAGAGTTGGACCATATTATTAGAAGTCTCAATATAAATTATTGCATTGTTTCTCTGTCTCTCTGATGAGCACACATGCCCTATAGCAAAAATACCTCCCTAAAATAAATAAATCAGTCATAGTGTGATGTCAGACTGAAGCCCATCCCCTCATGTAAACCATATGTGTCATATGAATAAAGACCAATGCATCCTCAAGCCCTCTCATGGAAAGAGGATCAACAAAACAAAATTAAGAATGAGCCCCAGCATAAATGTGGGCCCATCTCCAACAAAGGAGTGCTATCTCTGTGGCCATTCCTCCTCAGTATCCAGACCTGGAGTGCATGGAGTCCAGGAAAAAATGGGCAAGTGACTCCACCACTACCCTGTCAGTCAAGCAGTGAAGGTCCCAGCTCACACTGCACTACAGGCATGGAGAATGTAGATGAAAAAGAAAAGGATAAACAGGAGGAGCAAAGGAGAGGTAAACACCAAAACAGATTTTCTTCCATTTTGAGTTTGATCTTTTAGAGTAGACTTGAAAAAATTGTGCAAGTGAAAGTGGCCAGAAAATGATAAAGTATCAATACATCATTGAGAGACAAGAAAGAAGTGCCAGAGCCATTGTAAAGGTAGTGTAAGGAGAAAATAAAAGCATTTTGTTCAGTTTATTGTACTATGCTCTATGAGCATTGACATACCTCCTTACTTTTTAAAAATGTAGATCAGAATGATTAAGATTAAAAAAAAAATACATGATAAGTGCTGGCAGGGGTGTGGTGAAAGGGGAACTCTCTTACACTGCTGGTGGGAATATAAATTGGTTCAGCCACTGTGGATAACAATTTGGAGATTCCTCAAATATCTACAAATAGAATTACCATATGATCCAGTAATCCCACTCCTTGGTATCTACCCAAAGGACAGAAGAATTCTTAATCAGAAAAGTACTTGCACATTCATATTTATTGTGGCATTATTCACAATTGCTAAGACATGGAACCAACCCAAATGCCCACAAACAGAAGAATAGGCTGAAAAACTGTGGCACATATACTCTATGAAATACTACTCAGCCATAAAAAAAAAAGACCCTGGCTTTTGACAGAAAGTGGATGAATGTGGAAGAGTTACTGTTGAGTGAAGCAAGCCAGGCTATGAAGGAGAGACATTTTATGTCTCCACTTAATATATACTGAGTGTCCACACTCTATAACTGAAACTGAATGGCTAAAGGATATAGAAACACAGTAAATGGTTGTGAATATCAGATACAGTGTGGGAAGAGAGTAGGTGAAGGAGTAGAGTCTGAGGAAGGACATTAAGGAGAAAAATAGAAAGGCATAGCATTAATGGGACCAAGAAATGAGGTATTATCTGTTGAAAGTTACTTTATAGTATTATCAATTGGACTGGGGAGATAAGTACACATGTTGAAATATTCACTTTGCAAACTAAATAGCATGATTGAAAGTATAAAAACACTTGAAATTAAATTAAAAAAATTAAAAATAAAAATAAAAATTACAAGAAATTAAGTAATTAATTAAGAACATGCGTTAAACTCAGCAGGGTTCCCCTCTGTTTAAAAAGTGATTAAACACATTAATCATAAAATCAGTGTTCAAAAAATAATCTGAGTTGTTTAAATGATAAGATGTATCTTGGGTCTTTTTTCCTTTTGTTATGACTTTACCCTATACAGACTTGGTAGCAGTATCCATGACACCTTATTGGCAATTTCACTCCACATGACTGGATAATGACTAATTATGAGCATTTTATAATTTTACCTGTGAGGATGATCCACCCAAATAAACATAATAGGCAGCTTTTGAATATAAGCACAATGTACAATGAGCTGGTTTTTATTTTCCCTATCAGGGAAAATAATGTTAATTGGTAGCATATGCTCTTGTATGAATTTTAATAACAATAGCTCTATCCTAAACTGCCACAATAAAACTTCCTACATTATCTTATGATCTGCTGCCCTTAGAAGGGCCCGTGAGAATGAGAAATAATCTGTTTCTTAAACCACAATGGAAACTGATACATATATTGTGTAGCGTTAGCAATGTCATTCAATCTGTTATTAACCATGCTGTATGTACATTCTGGAATAAGGTGATCAGGTTGCTAGTGATTGGTTCTGCAACTGGATAAAAATTATAGATTTGCGGGACCAGCAGGTGGCGTGGTGGTTAAGGCACTGGACATTCCCACATAGCCGACCAGGGTTCAAGTCCTGAATCTGGTGGCTTGCTTTCTCACCTCCTCTCTCTCTCACTCTCACCCTCTGTCTGTCTCTGATCAAACTAAAAAAATAAATGAATGAATGAATAAATAAAATAAATAATTAAAAAAAATTATAGATTTGCAATTTTATAAACCAAATAAACATAGAACTTCTAAGAACCCAAAAATATATCTTAACCATATGGTAAAATCTTAAGTAGGTAAGAGGGCTGAGTTAATTCATAGCTTTTTCTGATGACCAATATACTCCATATCCTAACTTTGAGTTGATTTAGTAACTCTGTGATGAATACAAATATTATTTATCCCTTTAGAGAAAATAGTTTGTAGTTTCCATCAAAAAAGCCAGTGGGTTTTCATTGTTACTTGTTATGGCTGGCAAGATATATTTTGCTACTATAAACTGGTTTATTTTGTGCAACCCCAATACAACTCGAAGAGAAAAGAGAATTTTTTCTAGATACTTCAAAATCTGACTTTGATTTTGTTTTGTACCATACCGCAGTATTGTTTTATGAGTGGCCTTAACATCTCCTTTTACAGTACATGATTTTTGGTCATGATAAATTTTGATATGTATATGATATTCTCACAACTCAGTTATGGAATATTCAGTGTCGTAAGATTGCAAGACTTCCCTGAAGACTTATTTATATAGGATAAAAAGACCTCTTCAACTCCAGATATTTCTTCCCTAGGCAAGTTTATGTTTTATTGTGCTAGGCACTGTTAAAAAGCCATTAACTGGTCTACTTGGAGGATCATGGCTCAAATTACTTATAGGTCCAAGTAGATATAGTAAATAAGAGGAAAAAAAGAAGCAGTAGCGGCAATGTGAATGCAGACAGTGAAAGCCACATATGGGAGGGCCACTGTTATTCTGTGTCCATGTGGACGTAATCTTACTTCCACAATGTACCTCTATGGGTCAGATACGCAGCTGCGTGGCCTACCAGTTTGAACCTACACTATGCATTTCAGTCATGTTTCCTTTATGTGTCTATCCATAGCATGAATTTGAGATTTTGAGTTTATTATTTATTATCATTGTCATTATCTTTAGCTACTATGTATAGATCACTATATCCTATGCAGGTCACCGAACACTTGACCTATATTATGTCCTATTAGACAACTACAAATCTTTTACCAAAGGATTTGGAAAGGTTAAATAGCTTACCAAAAATTGAAAAATGGTAAAATTTGTGAGTAAAAGAGTTGTCATTCTCTCCCAGGATCATCTAACTCCAAAATCCAATCCAAATTCCTAAGCTTTTTTTTTTTTTTTTTTTCCATTGAGGCTATCAACACTGGTACCTTTTACTTATTGGTTTGTCTTTTCCACACTTAATTGCACATCTTCATACCATCTACTATAGTTTTTCAAAAACATGTATCATGTTGTAAACAATTCAAGAATTTTACCATATACATGTTTTTCCAACGGAGAACTATACATTCTTACGTCAAATTTCTCTCCCCCCTAAGCTCTTAAGCTTTTTTTTTTTTTTTTATGGTAATACAACATTGTTGAGAACAATAACATCTTTGTATTCTCAGCTCTTGAGGCAATGCATAGCATAGAAAGATTTCTAAGTAAATATTAAAATAATAAATAAAGACCTGATCCTGTGACTATTTTACTTTTTACAATTCTATAACTGAATTTCATATACTTTTCTAAAGTTTAATTTTTATACTTTCATAAAGTTATCATGTCACAATCATTTATGTTCATAAACCTCTATTCTTGATCTCCTAAGGCTAGCTTTTGATTATAAGTACAATATACAGTGAGTTTGTTCTTATTTTTACTACCAGGAAAATGATCATCTTCATTAGCAACATATGCACTTGTATTAATTTTAGTAACAATAACTCTATCCTGAAAAGCCACGATTCATGGATATGAATAGATGCAATGATCAGGCATCTGTTACTGGGAACTATGGGCTGATGATACAGACCTACAAAGAAATCCCAAAAGCATTGAATGGGTCAAAATATGGACTTACCATTTAAAGTATGGATGAGTGTCTACACTGAGTGATCATAAATAAATATTTTTTCACCATAAATACAGTATAGCACAGTAAAAGGAAATAGAGGGTAGGGCTTGAATGTAGACTCCGGAGATAAGAAATATAAATTCCAAATGCCTCTATAGGACACAGTAAATTCCTAAACAATCCCGTTTTGTTCACTTCTAATGTCTCCTAATATAAGAAGTTACTGTATTGGATTTTTTTTTTTCTTTTTTTTGGAGAGATTTTCGCTATAAGGCGCATGCGCTCGCCAGACAGACAGAGAGAGACATAGAGACAGAAAGCGAGAAATCACCCCCCAGGGGGGATGGTCACGCCACAATCCCTTCTCCTCCATTCTCCTCTCGGGATCTTGGGCACGCACGCACACGCGCCCGGCGTGAGTTTTAAGCCACCGGGTCCGGGACACGAACCGCGGTCGACTATGTGGGAGTCCAGCGACATAGCCATTACGCTAACTGCTGGTTCCCTGTATTGGATTTTTGTAAAAATAAAATGAAATGGGTATGTGTAGCTTTTAATAAGAGGCCTAGTAAGAATCAATGCATGTTAAGTGTTATTCGTGTTAAGAACACCATCCAGGGACCAGCAGTTAGCGTAATGGCTATGTCGCTGGACTCCCACGTAGTCGATCGTGGTTCGAGTCCTGGACCCGGCGGCTTAAACTCACGCCGGGCGCGTGTGCGTGCGTACCCAAGATCCCGAGAGGAGAATGGAGGAGAAGGGATTGCGGCGTGGCCATCCCCCCTGGGAGGTGATTTCCTGCTTTCTATCTCTCTGTCTCTCTCTGTCTGTCTGGCGAGCGCACGCGCCCTATAGCAAAAACCTCTCCAAAAAAAGAAAAAAAAAAAAAAAAAAAGAACACCATCCATTATATATTTATCAACACAATATCATGTGACGGTTTTCCCTGTCATTCTGCTGTTTCTTTTGGGGTTCTGTTTGTTTTCAACTTGGTGTTAGAGAAGACTTGCATCCCATGTCAAATTGGCAGGTCAAATTCTTTCAGTATATGAAAATTTTGTTTCACGTATTTTTTTAAGAGTTTGTTTGAAGCTATTCTTTAATTCTAACCTGATACCTAATGGGTTTACAGCCTGCTACAGAGATTATATTGGCAGGTAAAGTCAGTCATCACAAAGAAAACCCCTACCAGTTCTGCAGGGAGAACAAAATGTATTCTATCAAAAAACTGAGTGAACTGGCAGCACATTCTTCCCCAGTCCAACCACCAGATGATACCGCAGTGGACTGGCAATGTGATGTCAGTCCCCTGCAGACTCAGTTAAACCACACCTGACTCCTGGCATACCAAATCTGAGAGACAATCATGGGACCCAAGGGCCTAAAAGTCTCACTTGCTCCCTTTCTTTGTGTTCCAAGAAATAAATAATAAACTTTTCTTTTCTAGAGGTTTTTGCTATAGGGCGCGTGCACTCGCCAGAAAGACAGAAAGAGACAGAGAAACAGAAAATGAGAAATCACCCCCCAAGGGGGATGGCCACACCACAATACCTTCTCCTTCATTCTCCCCTCAGGATCTTGGGCACACATGCATACGCACTTGGCATGAGTTTAAGCCACCTGGTCCAGGACTGGAACCGTAGTCGACTACATGGGAGTCCAACGACATAGCCATTATGATAACTGCTGATCCCTTTTATTATTTTTTAAAGCCTACTCTAGGCCTCTAAACATGATAGCTCATCAAGGATGGCCATTGCATGTGGAATTAAGTCCCTGTTGTAATACAGTCCATGGCGACAGATCCCTTTGGGAAAACTAAAAACTTTAACACAGCTCTAAGGGACACAGACATCAGGTGTTGCCACTTCCTTCACACCCAAAGAATGAGATGCTAATGCTCCAGCCAATGGAGCCCCCAGATGCAAGATCAGGCATCTGTTATTGGCGAATAGGGGCTGATGCTACAGACCTACAAAGAAATCTCAAAAGCATTATATATGTGAAAATATGGACTTTTTGTTTAAAGTATGGATGAAGTCTCTACCCTTAGTGATCAAATATAATTGTAAAGAATTATTTTATTTTATTTTACTTTATTTATTTATTTTAATTTGATGAGAGGGGGGAGAGAAAGAGAGAGAGAGAGACAGAGCGAGAGAGAGAGAAATATGGGAGGGAGGGAGAGAGAAGGAAAATGAGAAAGAAGTCACAAGGTCTGGGACTTGAACTGCAGTTGGCCATGTGGGAGTCCAACGGCTTAACCACCACAACACCTGCTGGCCCCAATTATTAATATATATGTATTCCCCAATTTGAGGACAAAGGAATGCTAGAATTCACTGTAATATATAATATTATATAATAAAATCAAAATAAACTGCTGAAGAAAGATGTATAGGGAAGAAAAGAAATTGAAAAAAGAAAGAGCATATAAAATAAATTTCTTAATAGCCTATATATTTCATAGTAGTTGACCAATAACTTAACAATCGAAAAAGACTTGAAGTCTTTGAGCACTCAATGTGGATGCATTATTATTTTTGTATTTCATAGTCTCAAAATATAAATGTTATTTTTCATGATACCCAAGGCAGAAGTAATTTTCTATTGAGTTTGCATAAAGAACATGATGTAACACAGACGTTTTATAAGGACTGGTGGCCTAGGGCATGCTCTCACTCAGAAGTATACCATTTCCCAAGAAAATGTGGAAAATATAAATTACTTTAAATGCTAAAGCATTTGGAGATTTTACCTAAAAGCTCATATTTCTATGTTCTCTTGAAAAATGTGTAGATCTGCTAAAATCTTGCCCGTATTCTCCTTGGTAATGGGCTCCCTGAGCTGAGAAGTACATGCTCACGTTGAAAAGACCTGGTCCTCTGTCACCACAGTTAGTGTCTCTTCCCATTTCGCTCCACCCAGTTCTGGTTGCTTATTTAATAATCTGTCAATTCCTTTAGGCAGTTGAATTGGGGACTCCTTAAATGTCTTTAATAATATCTTCCACAACATCTTTATGAAAATAGAGCAAAGCCTCGTGCGTTTCTATAGTAGCAATCCCAACATAACTCATCCTGCCTTCTTTCTCATCTGAGCTATAAGAAAGATAAGAGTGAATTTAATTCTCAGTCACATAATCAGCGTTTACCATCACAGTTAACAGACTGGCTTTCACTCACCTTGACCTTTACTTTTGATTTACTACTAATTAACTGTTTACAGAGATTTAGTAGACCATGTCTTTATTTAGGGGCAAAAGACAGATTTAATAAACATGAAAGGAATAAAAACATTCTTGTAGAGGTGCCAGCAGGGGGCTGGTGTTTAAGGCATTGGACTCCCACCTCTGCCAACCTTGGTTCCAGCCCTGGGTGTGGTGGCTTAAAAGTCATACTGGGCATGAGTGTGTACCCAAAATCCTAAGAGGAGAATGGAGAGGAAGGGACTGTAGAGTGACCATCTCTCCCCAGGGGCGTGATTTCTTACTTTCCCTGCCTCTGTTTCTCCAGGGAACATATGCACCCTATAGCAAAAACCTAAAACATAAACAAAAACAAAATTCTTTTTGAACTGAATTTTACCTTGTCATTTAATTTTTAGGCATCTGCTTAACAAATACTTGCAAGATCTTCAGTGCGATGATTTACTTACAGGAGTTAGTTTTTTAAATATGTGTAAGACATAACGTAGGTGAGTAGAACAGGTATGGCGGCTCAGCTGTTGTGCATTTCTTTGTTTAGTTCTGAGGGAGCCCTGTGTGAGCATGTGTGGGAAAGGAGAGAGACAGCGCTTCCACAGGATCTGACCACACCAGGACCCCTTTCCGCAGCCCCTAGCCTGCTGGATCTTGAGCTCTCACACGCATGCCCCGTGTGTTCCAGGCTGACCTGGCTGAGGGTTCCATGATTCTTACGCATTCTGAGTTCACTGCTGTCCAGTGGGGTCACAGGTGAGAGCTGACCCCACATGGACCACAACAACTGAAAGGTATGTTTGAAAATGGTTTTGAGTACAATGAAAACACACACACGCACACACACACAAAGGAAACTCCCTAGGACATGTGTGTTGGTTGATGACAAGGTCTGCATCATCAATCAGATTAAAACTTGTACTTCCACCCTCAACTGCTATGTTCCAGAACACCTCAAGGCAGCCCGCGTGAATCTGGGAGAGGAAGGGGTCTGGAGGCAAGATGTAAGAAAATAAAAGAGGGCTTAGACAAAAGTCTAGGTGATAACCTGGGGTTGGTTCACTGTCATTCAGAGCTGGCCAAAACCAAGCCCAGGAGAAGCCTGCCTGTGTTTAAGGCTATCTTGCTGACATGAAGCAAGGATGTCAGACTCCAGTGTTCTGACACCGAGACACGAATGAACTGTTGATGCTTAGGCTTGCACACACCGTGAGTGGGTTATGACAGAGAGCCCCAGGGCACATGCTAGTCCCCGGTGTCTACTCCAGATGTGGCTCAGGAAGGAAGAGAGAAGGCAATAACAGCTGTGGGGTGAAGTTACACACCTTACACAGAACTCTGTAATTGAACGGATTTCCTCTCATTTGCCAGAATCAGTGTCCCATCTCCAGGAATATGTAACTGTCCATGTGGATTTGTCTCCTGGGCTCCTTTTTTTCCAGGAGGATGCTTTGGCTGTGGTTATCCTACCCCAGCTTTGCCCCTGATTTTGGGTGCATGGATGGGGAGGACGGGGTTGCCTTTTATATACTGACCGTTTGGAGAAGACGATCACCTAGAGACGTTGGACTTTTACAGGGAGGAAGCGTGATTGTTTCCCTTGAGCTGAAAGAATACATTTTTTTGTGGAATATATAGATTGAGACAGTCATTTGGTGACCAAAAGGGAACACTCTGATAAGAATGAGCTCTTGACTTCTTCAATCTATGTTCCAGTGACCCTGGGAGCACAGCCCGACTCACTTCCTAGCCTTCCTTGACGTTGAAGGTGATCACATGACTCAATTTGGGCCAACGGAATTCAGATGGAAATGATTAGGTCATGTCCAGGCATGGCCCATAAAATCCTCTGTTGTAATCAATCCTTCATTTGTTCTACATATCTAGTGGATGAACACAGAAAAAAATCTGGAGGCCTTAGAGGAAGGCGAAGCGGTAGATAGAAGGAGCTAATTCTTCAATGACTAGGGGAGCAGAGGCCCCTGCTGGTCCCAGTAGACTTCAAGTAAGTGAGAAGTAATGTCACCTCTAAACCAGTGGGATTTGGAGGTTTCTCTCTTACAGGTTTATTGCTACCTACAGTAGTGAGTATTATTCTATCACAAACCAAGCATGCTATAATTTTCATAGGATTTTGTCTCCCACTCAGCAACTTAAACAGAGGACAAACATATAAAATAACAACACAAAATATTATTATTATTATTATTATTATTATTATTATGGAAAGATTTTTGCTATAGGGTGCTTGCACTTGCCAAAGACACAGAGACAGAGAGGCAGAAAGCAAGAAATGACCCCTGAGTGGGTATGGCCACACTACAATCTCTTTTCCATTCTCTTGAGATTTTAGACACACATGCACACATGCTCGGTGCGTTTCACACCACTGGGTCTGGGACTCAAACCATGGTTGATCATGTCGGAGTACTATACCTTAACTGCTATGCCACCTGCTGGTCACAACATCAAATATTATTAAAAGTGGGAACAATAATTACTCTTATTCACTCTTAAGAAAGCAGTACTATAAAAATCTGTGTAGGCAACAGTTCCATACAGTAGCCTCAGAATATTAAACAGGTCTATACTTCCATGGAACAACTATAATTCGGGTAATTTGTCCTAAGGGGGAAAAATTGAACAGTTATGCAACAATGTAAACACAAGAATGCTCCTAACAGTGGGGAGCATAAAGACCTAAGGTGTTAAATCAAAATGGGCTAGCCAAATACTCCCTAGCTTGTGCACACAAAGGAATACAATGTAGCTATTCAGAGTTTTATCCAAAGCTGGCTCTGTCTCAGACACTTAAGACTGAAACAAAACAGATATTGTGTCTTTCCTCTGAGAACATTAAAGTTTGGAAGTGGGAACTAAAGCAAGCAAACAGAACTATGCTAGTTATCCCAACTCGGAATTTTAGTGCCATTGGAGGGTCCTGATGCCTGGGATTAGGAGCATATTCTTTGACCTTAAGAAACAGATGTCGGGCTCTGCTGCCTTTCACTTAAAATCTAATACAATATGCTTGGCTGGGAATTAAAATAATAAATCCAAAGTAATTCTGAACGACATAGCACAACAGGATGAAGTGTTTTCATATGATATCTGACATAACTTAGGCACTCAAAGACTACATTGCTATTACGGTGATTAATTACCACATTGACATGGAAAACACGATGAAAATAACAAAACTGAAGAGCCCCTTTTGTTCAACATGGAGCCAAACCCATTAGGGAAACTGAACTTGGGCGTGTAGAAGGTCGGTGGCCTTCGATGTGCACTCCACACACCTCCCCTTGACACCAGACTTCCAAGATAAGGCAGCAGGGAAGCTGGATATGCTGTCGGAAAGTTCTATTAGACACCGTCATTCTTCCCTTTTAATTTGCTATAGGGCATGCTCATTTGTCAGAAGGAGAGAGAGAGAGAAACTGAGAAAACATCTCCCAAGGGAGAGCCACACCACAATTCTCTCTCCTCCATTCTCTTTTCGGGATTTTGGGCATGCATGCACACACACGGCATGTTCTTCAAGCCATCAGGTCAGGGACTCAAATAGTACAGTTAGCCATGTGGGATCCGGCCACCTTAACCACGAGGTCACCTGCCAGCCCCCAACTTGTTCTTTATAGTTTTGATTGTTTTAATTTTCTACAGTTGCAAGTATCATTGGAGAGGCAAAGACAGGGCTAGAGAGCTATTGTGATTAGAATGTTGAGACCAGCAGTTGGCATAACGGGTACGTCGTTGGACTCCCATGTAGTCGACCACGGTTCAAGTCTGGACTCAGTGGCTTAAACTCACGCGGGGCACATGTGCGTGCATGCCCAAGATCCCAAGAGGGGAATGAAGGAGAAGGGATTGTGATGTGGCCATCCCCCCCCTCCCCCCGGAGGGGGGGTGATTTCTCACTTTCTGTCTTACTGTCTCTGTCTTTCTTGTGAGCGCACATGCCCTATAGCAAAAACCTCTTAAAAAAAAGAAAGAAAGAAAGAAAAAGAATGCTAACATTTTATGAAATTCACATGCTTAAAACACCCGAAAGGACAGTGTTTCAGCCATAACTCTAAAATGTAGTAAGCAGGGTCTTGGTATAATAAGCTTAGATTATGCTTTCTTAAAAATCTCACAGCATGCAGAATTATTTCTAAGAACTTAGGCAACATAACTTTTCATACTGCCTTGTACAATAATTTTCTTTACAGAAGGAAAGGTGATGAGCGCTGTCAGGCCCTTTGAGTTATTTCTGTAGCAGAAGGGAAGCAGGAATTTAATTGATCTAATACGTACTGAGCTCCTTCTATGTGGTGGGCTGTGGTAGACAATTTGCATCCTTTGCCTCGTGGAAGCTTTGCAGTTGTTCAGAGGGGGAGGTACAGGGGACAGGCTGTGATGTGACAATAGTGCGGATGTGCTGTGTGGATGACCCACAGGGTAGGGGTTCCCGGTTAGAACCAGTTCCAGAGACCTTCCTGAGCACAGCCGCTGCTCACATTCCTGGGATCTGCCGCTAGCTGAAGCCTGGGTGGGGAGCAAGGCAACCCTGCTAAGATCCCTTTCTTTCTCTCTTTCTCTCTTACTTATAAAGGAAAGAATATAGAGGGACCAGCAGTTAGCGTAATGGCTATGTCGCTGGACTCCCATGTAGTCGACCGCGGTTCGTGTCCCAGACCCGGTGGCTTAAAACTCACGCTAGGCACATGTATGTGTGTGCCCAAGATCCCGAGAGGAGAACGGAGGAGAAGGGATTGCGGCGTGGCCATCCCCCCTGGGGGGTGATTTCTCGCTTTCTGTCTCTCTGTCTCTGTCTGTCTGGCGAGTGCACGTGCCCTACAGCAAAAGCCTCTCGAAAAAAAGGAAAAATAAAAGAAATTAAAATATAAAAATTAAACACATCTTAAAAATAAAAAGGGAAGTATGTAAAAATAAACTGACTGAACCCATTTTTAAAAAGGCTTAAAAACCATTAAGCAGCTTAACTACGATTATATAAGGTATATGTGGCACTTTAAATATAATAAGTACATGTGGAAGGGTTTAAGAGAAATGTACTCATGTCTGAAAAAAATTTGATGAAAACCTTTTCTTGTGGCACAAGGTGAGGATTTAGGTTCCAGTCTTTTAAAATCTAATTCATCGTGACAAGTAGTTTTTGAATTTTCTATGCAGTAAGTACTATGCAGAGAGAGACTACTGAAAAAAATCGTGTCTCCAGCTGATGACTGAACTTTTCATTCATTCATGTATTCAAAAGCCCACCACTATGAGTATTCCCATTTGATAAACTAAAAAAGAAATTTGCATAGGATATTAAATTCTCTTTTTGGTCCAATGAATAATATTCTAATCTAAGCTTCTTTGAACTAAAATTAGCCTAACTTTGCTCATTATATTTAGTGTTTTAATCTAAGCAGAATAAACTGAAAAAAATTCAAGTGTAATGTTTTAAAAAGAGATTTTCATAGAGTAGTCTGAAAACCCTAAGTGTATTTAAATATTTGTTAATTTCTAAAATACATAACCAGACTTGTAAATCTTTACTACTATTTTTGCCAGGTAACAATTATATCCCTTAACTCTAGTGTCAGGGAGTAAGAACTGATAACATCAAATGTTGACATCAAATGCTGACTATACATTAATTCTTGTATTGGTGAAGGAAATGATAAACTGGAAAGAAACATGGGCTAGTAAGCACCAGGTGAATTTAAAGCACTGTTTGGATTTCAGTTTTATTCCTGTGTGATGTTGGATACATTTCTTCAGTTATCTGTTTCACTGTTTCCCTCTATGTGTAACAAGTATAAATCTGATGGGGGGGGGGGGGGGGGGGGGGACTGTTGTGAGCATACCTAAAACAGTAGATACAAAGTATTCACTATAACTACTGGACCAGTGTTGTGACTATGGCAAACATTTGATCAATGCTAAAGGATTAAGAATGGTCACATAGCCTACTGCTAAAGGGAGAAAGATCCCATATGGACATCCATGGTTCAAATCCCAGCCCCAGTGGCTTAAAAAAACATGTTGGGTTCATAGAAGAGAAGGGATTGCAGCAGGGCCAGGCCCATTGAAGTGTAGTTACCCCCTATCTCTGTCTCTAGAGAGAACATATACTCTCTAATAATTAAAAAAATACCAAATTATTGAATAAATATCAAATATTTATAGAGAGAAGGGACTGTGTATGCATTAGAGAGAGATGATACAAGGGGATTTCAAAAATGCAAAGAAAAATGGAATTAAAGTACGAGTTTATTTTGGTGCAAAAGTATGAAATGCAGGCATAGTATTTTTCATAATATGCATACTTCATGGAATTTTTTAAAGATTTCTCATAGCGATTTATTTAATACATGTGATTTGTTTGATGAGTTGTTTCTTTTAAAGACGTAGTTAGAGTCTCCTTCTTTGGGCCTAACACCTTAGAATTATTTCATCATGGCCTCTTCCAGTATTTCATTGAACTTCATACCTTTTTATATCTTAAATAAATACTATTTACAGTTTTTAAAGGAGCATCAAGTGAGTTATTCTAACACGTCATGATTTGGGATTGAAGGAAACCAACATATATTTCTCCCTAAAATGCTGAGGGCTTTTCGTTTTTTCTGCCTGCCTGAGTACAGGACATAAACATCTCCCCTACTGGAAACAGCTTACTTCTCAGCTCAGGACAGCACCAGCAGACCCAAAGGAGTGTGGGAATACAATTTGATTACCTTCCTATGGCTTTCTTGCCATGAGAGTCTGGGACTGTCTGGTCCTTTGTTCTATCAGTTCTAAATTTATTGTGCTAGTTAGATTTGCTACATGAGTTGGGACCCCAAGCGACTGCTTTGCAAGGGACATTTAAGTGATGTTCCTTACTGTGTAATGTGGGCACAGCACGTGCTAACGCGAGCTATTGCTGGTTTGGTCTTGTTGCTCTCACTTATTTGCAGGAGGGCATCAATTAAGAATTTGTGAGGATTGAGAAGAGAAACTCATTTTCTTTTCCCCCTTCAGGAACATTAAGTGGTCAGGACCATATTTTCATATATTTGGCATGGAAGAAATGATATTATCCCAAAGTGTAGCATAAACCATATTCCTACTTTAGGAAAATGATAAAACAGATGATCTTGTTCGGTTTAATCCCAATGTGTATTTCTGTCTTTTTTCTTTTCTTCTCTACACCACAAACCACGTAGGATAGACTGAGGCTTAATAAATGAGGTAGAACGGTTTTATTTAGGCCAAAAATTAGGACAATCACTTAGACGCACAGAATCAAAGTAACCCTGGACTCTGCACATTAGTGGGCAGAAATCTTACAGTTACCAGGGTGATTTTAAAGGCAAAAGTTAGAGGGCCAGCAGTTGGTGTAGCAGTTACGACACTGGACTTCCACAAGTCCCAGGCCTGGTGGTTTGAAACTCATGCTCGGTGCATGTGCCTGCCCAAGGTCCAGGGATGAGAATGGAGGTGAAAGGATTGTAGCATGGCCATGTGCCCTGGGGGGGGGGGGGGGGAGTGATTCTCACTCTCCGTCTCACTGCTTCTGTGTCTGTCTCTCCAGCAAGCACACCCACCCTAAGGTAAAAACCTCTAAAAAAAAAGGCGAAAGTTGGGCCAGCAAATGAAGTAGAAGTTACGGTTACTGGGTCCTACAGGCAGACTGCGTAGTTTGAGTCCCAGACCACGCAACTTGGAAACTCACTGGGTGTGTGTGATTGCATGCCCCAAATCCTGAGAGGAGGAGACTGAGGTATAGACACCCCAGGGGGATGATTTCTCTTTCGTTCTCTCTCCTTTCTGTCTTTCTCTAGAGAGTAAACATTCCCTATAGCAAACTAAAAATTTAAAATAAAATAAAGGCAAAAGTCATGAATGAAGTACTGGGAAAAATGTGCTCAATATTCAGACAAAGGTGAATAAATCATTTTCCTGGGGAGCCGGATGGGCTTGGAGGAAGGGCAATAGCTCCCGACCCACTCTGGCCAGGTGTGGTGACATTCCTCCATCTTCCTTCCTGGGATACTGGGCTTAGTTAATGGAGCTTCCTCCTTCCACATGACCAGTCTGCAGGGCAATGCTGTACCAAGGGAGCCAAGTCCTCTGGCTGCTGTGGAAGAGCAGAGGGGTGGCAGTGATGGAGAGCCTGGGCAGGTGCACACTCCCAGTCAGTCACTCACCTTCTTTCCTTTCCTCAGCTGCTTCCTGGGCTCATTCTGGAACAACTGGGCTCTTTAATTAATTTTTTTTGTTTGTTTTAATTTCTTGACACACACTTAAACTCCATTAAGTGCAAACAAGAGTTAAAATAATTCAGTAGTTTCAACAACAGCAAAATTCATAATACCAGGAGTAAAGCCTTAAGTCTATCAGAGGCTTAAGTATATTTAGATTAAATTAGATTTTATTTAAATTAGACTTCCAAACAACAAATAGCAGCCACATATACTGAGGAGCATGCAAATTGAGTCATTTTAAACACGAAGAAGCATTTTTAGACGCCCTCAGATGAAGAGTAATTATACTCACTTAGATAACCATTAAATCTATAGGATTTAACTTTCAAGTGAATTAAGCATTGAAGAAGGATAGATGTATCTGACAGTTAGCTGAAGAGCTCCCCCGAATTGCAATATTTTTGGTTGCTGTGCCTGTGTACAAGAACAACTACTCTGAAACTGAAGTGCTGTGAAAAATGTCAAGAGATCAATTTGGTGTAATCATCGCCGTGGACGAACGCACTGTGGAGTGAACTACAGTAAATTATTGAAGTGTCTCATTTTGAAGGGCATATTAAATAGCATTTAATTATATCTGTTCAAAACATGAAGGAATTTTTAATGCAACACCCAAAATATCTAAACTTAGATTGAAAAATCTGTTGGAAACATTTGTATGCTACAGAGAAACAACCACCACAAAAAAAACTCAGAAACTTTCCAAATAATGATGCCATTAGCCCAAAAGGAATCCTTCCTATTTAGTGATTTATCTACTGCTCATCTTACCACCAAGTTCTTCAATTCAGATTCTGCCAGCTTTAATTGTTGACATCGCAAACAATTTCTATTTACTTTTACCTAGCATGAGGCCTCCAGCCCTGCAGGGAGCCCCTGCGAATTCACACACTTAATTACTTCCTTCTCTCCAGGGAAGTGTTATTCTGGCAAAAGGAGAGGGGAAAAGGGTTTATTAAACAGTGCCAGAAACCAGTCCTATTACAGAAGGGAAGGGTATGAAAGAGAGGACAGAGAAAATATTGTTAAGGAAAGTGACCTAAAACGTTCAAATAAGGCACATCTTTTCAAAGACTGATTTTAATAGGGACTAAAAATTACCTAACTATCTAGACAAATATCTCTCAGTCTTACATCCTTTTTATCATTGATGAAGGCCATACATTGTTAAGGTATATTCCTTGTTAGTTCTTTGTCAGGAAAAATGCAAGTGGTTCTGCCTTGTGTCAGAGAGAACACGGAAAGTCCTGGTCGTTGTATTACTCTGAAGTACATCAATTTTATATCTAACCAAATATCGAGTTGTCAGAAAAGTCAGGACGTATTTAATATGTCCTGACTTTTCTGACAGGCCCAATCCTACTAGCTCAATATGTCTTCAAATGCTGATAAATACCCAACTGTCCAAGCGCTCATTAAGTCACTTCCTCTTTCCTGTAAGTTTTTTAACTGATGAATTTAATCAGATTTTGCACACGCCCATTCTATACTCTGTGGTAGCCTGGCAATTAGAAGGGGACAACTGATTTTTGAATCCTTTATAAACTATCCACGATGTGCCTTTACTAATTTATAACACATTTTTAATGTCTCTGTTTAGATGATGTCATATCCTAAAATATGTATTAAAATTCCTTTTTTCTTTCTAATTTTTCTTGAGGGTGTGTATGCTCTTTGGAGAGAGAGGGAAGAAAAGAAAGTGAGAATGCACCCCACATGTGGAGAGTTCACACCACAATCTCTTCTCCATGTCTGCCTTCTTTCCTCCTGCATGCACACACAGTTGTTTGGTGTGTTTTTCAAGCCATGAGGTCTGGACATCGAATCATGCAGAGTGCCCTATGGGATCCAGCCAGCTTAACCACCAGACCAGGAGTTTGCCTTAAGATTATTGTTTTATTTTAAGAATTATTAATTAAATTTTTATTGCTGTTTTTTTTTTTTTTTTTTTTTTTTTTTTAAATCTGCTATAAGATAGAGAAAGAGAGAGAGAGAGAGAAAATGAGAAAGCAAGCCTCCAGGTCAGGACTCAAACCATGATTAGCCATGTGGTAGTCCAGCACCTTTACCACCATGCCACCTGCTAGTTCCTGGCTGTTAAAATTCTTAACAACATATTATCATTGTGGGTTATTTCCATGTTTGATTCTCTTTCATTAATGAGAAGTTGGGTAATCAAAAGTCATATGTGCACCTCATGCTATATAAGCTTTACAGTATCATTTACTCACTTTTGAGAAAATAGGTGCACGCACAAAGGCATTGCTCAATATTTAACTTCTTTTTTTCTGTTCTTTGAATCTGCGTCTCATTACTTCATCTAGAAAATAGTTTGAGTAATGGACTATTCCATTATTTTCTATCCTCCATTGCACACAACATTGGGATGCATATTCAGTAATAAATGAATGTTTATTATAAAATGTATGCATAAAATATAAACCAACATTTCTGTGACAGTTTTATTTAAAATGATATATCAAAAAACTAATTTTCTTAGGATAATCCAGTAAAATAAATGCTTTATGATAAAGAATTTCACATACAATTTTAAGAATTAAAATACTCGGGACCAGTAGATGACGTAATAGTTACATCACCGGGCTCCCACATGGCCAACCAACAGAAAGAGAAAATTCATTCCATGCTTCATTTTAGTTTATAAAAAGTTTTGTATCTAAACTCTGCAAAGTTTTAATTTCTAAAAGCAGATTATCAGTGTATTCTCATTGTGATATGAATTAAGATACAAAAAGTTGGAAAAACGTCCCAGAAAATTTTTCATTAATATGTAATCATTGCCATCTTAGAATTAATGCCCTAAGATGATATCAAAAGCAAAGATAAATATGTATGATTATAGAGTAGATCTTACTATTAGCCCTCCCTACCACAGGAAAAAAGGGAGAAATGTAAATTTTAACTGCACATTATAAGTCATAAAGATACTGAATACATTTAATCTTTATAAAGCTATACTTATATGCCTAGAGTACTTTAACATTAATATTGAGTGTATTTAACCCTTTATGAGAATATGCATGATTGAGCTTTCAAATAGTTTTATACAAAATACAAGAAATAACCTATTAAATATGCCCTTCTTTCCACACACTTCAGATGGACCAAAATGTAGCTCTCAGGTCTCAACCTGGATTTAGAGAACCTATAGAATGTGAGATAATTCTTATGAAAGTTTGGAATCTAATGTCTGAAAACTAATGTTTAGAATCCTTGGTCAAAGAAAGAGAGAAAAAATTACTTGAAATTCAGATTGAGTTTAAATTGTGGAGACACTGCTACAAGAAGTTAAAGGTCCCAGCCATGGTGGTATAGGTGGTAAGGTGCCACTCTGCAATGCTACAGTCAGAGGGAAGACTGTGGTTCAGATCCTGCATTGACCTGAGTCATGTTGGATGCACTCACGTACCAAGGATCCTGTCTAGCTGGAGAACTGGGTGGGGAGGGGAGTCGGGGAAACTGCCGCATGTCAGGGCTCTGTCCAGACAGCCTGTTTCTCTCTCTCTCACGAAATAAGTAAGTTAACTTAACAAATAATAATAAAATAATATGCATGCTAATACCTTTGACTGAACCATCATACAGTATTCATGAAGAAAAACATATTTGTTATGCTGTAATGATATAAAGTAATGAATGTAAAAAAGGAAAGAAAAAATAATAAAGATAGTGGCCACAACTAATAAAAATAATAAGCAGTTTATGCTCTAAAACCAAGTCATGGGCAAAAGTCCATGCCCAATGGCTATCTATTGATTGTTTACTACACTTTTTTTTTTTCATTAAGCATTTGTCACCTGTGTAACTTGCCAGTATGAGATTTCTATGTAGAAAAATAATTATAATTAGGTTATCCAGTATTATATTTTAAAGATATTGTTTTTTTTTAATAATTAAAGAAATTTAGTAGTTCTTTTATTCAATTTTTACCAGAGGATGCATGTTCTCAACAGCAATGGAGAGAGAAACTGAGAGAGGAAAGTAGAACTGAGAGAAGTAGAACAAGAAAGCACACCCTCATGGGGTGTGGTCATGACACAATCCTGTCTCAGTTTCCCCATCCTTGCAAGATTTGGGGCATGTACATACTAGTACCTGGCATGTTTTCAAGCCACCAGGGCTGGTATTCGAATCACACCATCAACTATGTGCTCCCTTCACCGCTGGATTCTGGGATTGTTCCAGAATTAATGCTTCTGAGAAGCACAGTTCCATGTACACTGAGACGCAAACATCAAGGTTGTCATTTGATTTCAAAATATTTTCAAGTCAGTCGTTTTTGTATATTTCAGATAGCTAAAAGATTATGTTTTATACATCTAATTTCAAATTTTGAATATAAAGATTACATTTTGAATATTAACCAGGGTTTGAAAATGCCTTGTAAGTTGAAATCTACATAAAAATGGTTTTATGTTCTGTTTTTAAGGCTAAATGTGTATTCTAGTTGAGTTTTTAGCTCTACATGCAAAAATAAATCTCCACGTGTAAATATACAAGAAAAGATTAGAGTTTACTGAGCAATGTGCTTATTCTTCATGATATTAAAATAATTCCATTGCTTAGTATTCAGCTATTCCATTATAATATATAACATTAAGCTATTATTTATGTCATCTTTGTTTAAATCTCATCTGACTTTCTGAAATACGACTTAAAGAACACAGTTCGTTCTCTGTGCTTTATAGGCCATAAAGTGTTTATTTCTTTTCAATGCGTGATTATTTTTATGTGCAGTAAAGCAGAGGTTGTCAGTTGAATATGTTGAAATGTATAATCTTTAAACCTTTTATGGAGAATTCTGTGAATAGCACATCTTTTGCCATATATTTTCAATTTGACAGTCAATGGGAAGTTAAAATTATAGCTACAGTTGGAGCCCATGTTGTACTAAGAAGTCTTGAAATAAATTCTGCAGCAAGGTCGCCTGCTTCAGATCATCTCTTGCTACAAAAGACTGTTAACAAAATTGTTTTCATGAGGGCTTTGATAATTCTGGCAGTTGAGCCTCTGAGGTAAACTTAAGACCTATTAATGGAACAGAACAGAAAGTAGAACTGAAGAGTCCTGGAAGAAATGAGAAGGCGGGAAAGTTATTAACTACTGCCTAACACAGCAATATTTTTCTTTGAGGTTGATTCCTATGTTAATGTTTAATTTATCATTTTTCTAACTAGTAGGAATTTCTGTACAAAAATAGAGAAGGGATTGTGGTGATTTCTCACTTTCTCTCCCTGTCTCTGTCTCTGTCTCTCTCTCTGTCTCTCTCTCGGTGTATCCTCTCTGGAAAAAAAAGTAAATCGTCTTTGTCTGTGTAAGTGAGCTTCTATGCTGTTTTATCGTTATATTGACAATTAGAAGGAGAGAATTATTTGCACAAACTTGTGGTAAGGAACTTAAAACCTTAAAAAATTGTTTTAACAATCTTTCTCTTTGTCTCTAATCATGAATTTTTCTACCACAATAGTTTAATACAGCAGCCCCCACTTGTCTGTTGCTTTCCACATTTTGATTTCCGTGGTCAGCCGTGATCTGAAAGTGTGTGAATACACTACAGTAGCGTCTTTTGAGAGAAAGACCACATTCTAGTACCTTTGCTTTCAGCAATTTTTACAAGTTCTGATTCTGTTTAATTAGTAGTTACTGTTATTACTCTTATGCTGTGACTAATTTATAAATTAAACTTTATCACAGTTATATTTAGGCAGAAAAAAGACAGTGTATTAGCATTCAGTTCTAGCCACAGTTTCAGTCATCTGTGGTTCTAGAAACCTATCCCTGTGGATAAGAGAGGTTTAAGCAAATGTACAAGGCCATCAGATATCATTTACAAAAAACTGACCACCGATAGCAAACCAGAGAAATGGTCATTAATTAGTTAAATATAATTAATACTTTGCATCATTTAGATTTTCTGCATTTTTGCTATGTAGTTTTGATATTTTTACATGTTCATCAGTTCAAATAAAATAATAAAATATACATAAAAGCTATACATTCGTACCCCTCTTTTTTTACTCTGCACCTTATTGTATGTGAACAGGAAGATTTCAAAGTGACAACTTTGTGGTTAAGAGAATGAACTCTGTTACCAGAAAAACTGAGTTCAATTTAAACCCCTCACTGCCTCACTAACTGAGCTCAAGTGATTTAGCCTCAAATTATTTCATCTTTACTTATAAAATGTATGTAAAAACAGCATGTACTTTGGAAAGTTATCATGACCATTAAATTATAAGTCACTCAGCTTATTCTTTCTTTTTTAAAAAATTTTAAGGCTTTTCCATGGAATGTGTGCACTCACTGGAGAGACACAGAGAGAAATGAGAGAGAAAGTGAGAAATTACTTCCTAGGGGGAATGACCACACTGCAGTCCCTTCTCCTCCATTTGCCTACTCAGATTTTGGGCAGGCATGCACATGTGCCTGGCGTGACTTCTAAGCCACCAGGTCTGGAACTGGAATCGCCATCAGCCACGCAGGAGTGCAGTGCCTTAACCACCACTATACCTGCTGTTGTTGTTTTTCACTTGCTATATGGCATGTGAGCTTGCTAGAGAGAGACAGAGAGAGGATTGGGGACGTGAGAAAGCAATCATTGGGGGATGGCTTCCATACCTTGTCTGGGAATTTGGGGCACACATGCAATGGTCCTGACTTGTTTCCCAAGCCACAGGGTCTGGGACTCTAACCATGCCCTTGACAATCTGGGATCCAGCTGCCCTAACCATCATGACTCTGGCTGGCCCACCAGGTCGTTCTAAATGCCTTAAGAGTATGGTTATTATTCAGCAATCAGGTTTGCAGGATGCCTAGGAAGAGACAGTAAATCTATATTATGCTTTCACAGGAGCCTAAGAATAACAAGGTAAGTTCTATATTGGAGCACGTGTCAGTTAGGAAAACTCTCTAACATGCATTGTTTACACCTCAATTGCCAGAGATAGTGTACTGTAGCTAAGAGGGAGAGTTCTAGCTTCAGATTCATGTCTAATTCCTCTACTGACTGTTGTAAGCAAGTAACACCATGTTGTCTGCTTCTGCATCTGTAAAATGGAACTTCGCTTGTATGCCTGGGTGAGTTGTTTCACGTAGAACAAATAAAACAAAACCTGAGTTCTAGGAGATGCTGTCATTATTGTTACTATTATTAGCAGTAGTATTGCTAATATTAATAATAAATACTTTCATATTATATCAATCTTCAAATTTATACTTCCCAATAATTTTGTGACAGACCCACTTGGCAGATGAGAAAAATATGGTTCAGAGAGGTGACAACCATAACAGACTCCAGTAACTGGAGTTTGAACTCAGATCTATGTGACCCCAGAGGACCTGTTCCTCCATCATATCAGCAGATTGCAGAGACAAGGACTGAGACTGTTCAGGGACTCTGGAGTGTGCTGAATCAGTCCAGAGGGACTGGGAAATCAAAGCTCGTTTCATAACACTGCTCAGCACCATACGACATTGGGGCCCTTTTCAATTTTTGTTTGTTTGGTTGAGAGAGATAGAGCAGGAGTTCTAACAGTATCTTCAAGCTGCCGCTCACTCCCAGTTTCAGCCAGCCTTGGATGGTGGGCACAGGCATGCCTGATGTGTTCTGGGAGGCCTGCAGATGTGAACCTGGAGCCTCCCCATGTGGATCAATCTGAGAGAATGTTCAGTGATCGCAGTACCCTTGCCTGGTCCCCTCCTTTTTCACTTTCATGCCCCATAGAGTATGTACTGAAGACTTCCAAAGACTAAGGGAGAGGTGTCATCGTTGTCTTCTATTAAGTGAGAGACTGAAGAGACTAGCACAAATGTGAAACAATGCCATCCCATTCCTGAGTGTGTGTGTGTTTTCTTTTCTTTTTTTTTTTTTTTTTTGGAGAGGTTTTTGCTATAAGGGTGCGGGGCATGTGTGCTCACCAGAAAGACAGAGAGACAGACAGAAAGCGAGAAATCACCTCACAGGAGGGATGGCCACACTGCAATCCCTTCTCCTGCATTCTCCTCTCGGGACCTTGGGCATGCAGCCACATGCACCCACCATGAGTTTAAGCCACAGGGTCTGGGATCGAACTGTGGTCGACCACATGGGAGTCTAGCGACATAGCCATTATTCCAACTGCTAGTCCCTCATTACTGTGTTTTTGTTTTTTAAGAAAAAGATAGATTTTTTAAAATAAAGACAGGTGACATACCAACATACAGTGAGTTGTTTTGTTATTTTATGGAATTAAATATGTTAATAATTTACTTTTAATTTCTTTTCTTCTATTTTGTTTTCCAGGGGGCATGTGTACTCATGAGAGAGAAAGAGAGCGAGAAAGACCGAATGAGAAAGAAGCACTCTCTTATAGGTCAGGTAGGTTGCAATCCTTTTTCTTCCACATCTGTATCCCATAGGATTTTGAGACTTTCAGGCATGTGTGCATGGCACATTTTTCAAGCTGCTGGAGACAGGATTGGAACCACAAGTGGCCATGTGGGATCCTGTTCCCTGTACACTGTGCTTAACCACTGTACTACGGGACAGGCTCAGTTTTAATTTCTTATATGGAAGATCTTCACTAATACAATGCACTTAAACAAAATCTCTGTGTGGTTGTTAATAAATTTAAGAACATTTTTAAGATCCTAAAGCTTACAAGCCACTGTATTCTGCCATTTTATTTTAATACCCACACAGGTAGCAAAGTATTTAAATTATTTTTTCCCAACTTCAAGTTTCTTCTTAAAGCCAAACGAAACAACACACACACACACACACAAAATTAATTAATTAATTAATTAATTAATTTAATTAAATAGACCCTCACCTCTGCAAAGCTACTTATTGGAGGCATCTCTCATTATCACACCCCTCAGTCTTCATTACCTGATTGGTCCCAAGGAAGCAACCTGAATCAAGCTGGCTAACGATAATCTTTCCTGTGTATCTAGAATTGAGGCACTAATGGATGAAGTCCATTACATGACTTCTGACACTTTACGTGAAAGTTCAGCTAGTCTATGATCTAGCATTGCTGGCCTAACGAGTCAATCACACACACAAGTTCAAACTATGCAGTAATGAAGATTGCATGAATTAGCAGAGAAAGTTTCTTAGTTGAGTAAAGGAGGTGGCATAGTGGTTAAGATGCTGTACTCACACATGACCGACAATGGTTTGAGTCCCGGACCCAGTGGCTTGAAACTCATGTTGGGTACATGTGAATGAGTGTACCAAATCCCAATACTAGGATGGAGGATAAGGGAATACAGCATGGCCAACCCCCAGGGGAGTGAGTTCTGACTTTCTCTCTCTCCGTGTCCCTGGTGAGAGCCCACACCCTATAGCAAAAATATATCTCTAAGGAAAAAGAAAGTTTGCTGGCAAATCTATCAAAATCATGGAAAGAGAAACAGAAACAAGAGGGGAACATTTTAGTCACCATGTAGAAAGAATCAACTTGGATTTCTGATATCTAGTCCCAGTTACCGGGAGCCAGTTACATTTTATTTCCTGGCTTAGGATGTTCCCAGATAGCCTGTGTTTTTTTTGTTATTGCTCTTTCTCTTCTAGGTATGTGTATTTCTCTTAGAATATATCAGATGTTGTAATACATTTTCACTGACATATACCACATGTAGAGCAGGGCATGTATGTAATGCTAAATATGATGTGTACAAAGTGCAAGCATTTGTGTGGTGACCGTCCAGCTCAGAGTTCCTGGAGGCCTTTCTCATGCTCCCTTCCGGTCATTGGTCCCCTTCAAAGGGAGACTTCATTTAAAGTTTTGTCTTCACAGATCACCTTGGCTAATTAGGAATTTGAAATGATCATATCATATCATATACTACATTTCGTGTAGAGCTTTTTTACTCAACATTATGTGTGTGGGGTTTCATAATAAACAGCAATAGCTTGATATTTTTACTGCTATATATTATTACACTCAATACATGTACCAATGTTTGTTAAGAGATAATGCTATCAATGTAATTTGTTTCTATTTGAGGCTATAGTGAATAATATCACTATAAACATAAATATAGAATGGCTGAAAATATTTCCAAACTGCTTTGTAATGTGGAAGTTTTATGATATGGCTGTCCTTTATCTTACTGTAGGAAGTGTGTGTGTGTGTGTGTGTGTTTGTATATACATATATGTGTGTGTGTGTGTGTATATATATATATATTTTCATTGTTTTATATATATATTTGCATTGTTATTCTCTTTTACATATATATATGGAGAGAGAGAGATTTTCATTGTTATTCAATCTTTCTATATATAATCACATGTTCTGTGTGGTCATATTTTTACTTCTCTTCCTCATATTATTTGATAAATTATTCTTTTTTGTTAGAGAAAGAGATTTTTGCTATAGGGCATGTGTGCTCACTGAAGAGACAGAGACAGATAGAAAGTAAGAAATCACCCTCCAGTGGGGTTGGCCATGCCACAATTCTTTTTCTTCCATTCTCCTCTTGGGATTTTGGGCATATACGCACACACACCTGGTGTGAGTTTTGAGCTGCTGGGTCCAGGACTTGAACCACAGTTGGCTACAAGGGAGTCCAGTGATGTAACCGTTATGCCACCTACTGATCCTCATAATTATCCATTTTAAAGTGGTCCAATTTATTAACATTTTATTAAGTGGTGAGTGACTTCTGTGTCTATTCAAGAAACAAAATTATGATGCTCTCCTCATGTACTTTTCCATAGCTTTTATTGTTTTTAAGAGATATTCTTGCTATAGAATGCATTCACATGCCAGGAGGCAGAGACAAAGAGACAAAAAGCAAGAAATCACCCCTAGGAGGGATGGCCATGTCACAGTCCCTTCTCATCCAGTCTCTCTCAGGGTTTTGGGCATGTACGCACATGCACCCAGCATGAGTTTTAAAAACACTGAGTCTGGGACTCGATCCATGGTTGACTACGTGGGAGTACAGCAATATAACCATTAACCATCTGCTGGTCCCCACAGCTATTGTTTTAATACTCACCTTTAGATCTATAATCCATTCAGAATTTACCTCGTACATGGTGTGAGATGAGGGCCAAGGTCTAATTTTTTTTTTTAAACTAGATATTCAATAGGTTCAGAACCATTTATTTTTTAAAAACTGCTTAAATGATTGCATGATGTTGCCACCAGGTATGTGCTAAGTCAGCTGGCACTATGTGTGGGTCAGTTCTAGACTCTGTTCGGTTCCATTACTCTGTCGGTTCTTGGTTCTATATCATACAGCTTTATTACATAGACTTGCAACTAGTTTAGCTATTGAACGGTGACACTATTTAATTCTTTCCCTGTTTAAGACTGTCTTTGCCATCCTTGGCCATTTGCACTTTCATATACATTTTATAACCAGCTTGTTAATTTTATAAAAGGAAACAAGGGCACGAACACTGGAGATTCTTTTGAACTTTTTGTGTACATAGCTGTCCCAGTAACATTTTTATATCTCCATTTTTAAATTTTCACACTCGCATTTATTTTCTTTTCCTTGTTTTTAAAAATTATTATTTATGTTTCAAGAGAGATTTTGCTATAGAGTGCATGCACTTGCCAGAGAGACAGAGACAGAGAGTCAGAAAGTGAGAAATAACCCCCTGGGGGGACGGCCACAACTCAATCCCTTCTCTCCTCTGGGATTTTCAGCGCACATATACAAACATGTGCCCAGCATGAGTTCAAGCTGTGGGGTCTGGGACTCAAACTGAGACAGACCACATGGAGTCCCGTAATGTAACTATTATGCCATCTGCTGGTCCCTAATTTTTTTTTTTTTTTTTTTTTTTTTTTTTTTATGAGAGAGAAATATTTCTTGACAGGCTCTACTAGGTCATTGGGAAAGTTATAATGTATTTTTATTTATTTATTTTTTTAAAGAGAGTTTTTTTTTTGCTCTAGGGCATGGGTGCTCACTGGAGATATAGACAGAGAGACAGACAGAAATCTAGAAATCACCCCTCAGGAAGGATGGCGATGACATAATCCCTTCTCTTCCACTCTCCTCTCAGGATCTTGGACATGCACGCACATGTACCCAGTGTGAGTTTTAAAGCCCTGGGTCCAGGACACAAACCTCCTTCAAGTACGCGGGAGTCCAGCGATGAAACCAATACGCCATCTGCTGGTTCCCCACGTATCTCTATGCAGAAAGGCATCATGACTGTCCCGAAGACCTATAAGCCATGATCTTCCTGCTGCAGCCTCCTCGGTAGCTAGGACTAGAGTCATTCTTCCACACTGGCACATTTCGGTTGGTTGGAAATTAAACCTGTGCTCCCATGTGGCCTCAGCCTCTGAGTACCAGAATCTCAGTAACATGTGCCAGTTGGGGGGGTGGGGGGAGCCTCACCTTGAATTTTCTTCGCATCAGCAGGAATCTCTTGTACAATTTTAAATAGAAATACAGATAACAGGTATTCTTGCCCTGTTCTTGATTTCTAGAGGAATGTTTTTATCATTTTACCAATAAATATATTTGCTTTAAATATCTTTTATGTGGTAAAGGGTAGCTTATGTATCTAGTTTGCTAAAAATTGTATTATAAACCTATGTACTTTTATCTATTGAGAAAAACAGGCATTTTTTTCCCTTTCTATTCTATAAAAGTTTTAACAATTATTGGGTTTTGAACTTAAACAACTATATATTACTGAAATTAACTGCAGTTTGCTATTTGTTTCTGTTCCTTAACTCATTGTCCCAATACTTTTAAGATTTTGAGCTTATATGTAGAGGATAAATTAACTTACGTTCTCCTTTTGTTGTAATATCATTAGTTACCCCCCTCAATTGATTTTATTTTATTTTTCTATTCTCTAGAACAATTTATTGAACATGCTATTATTTTGATTTTTAAATTACTGGAAAAATTCACAGCTGAGGGACCAGCAGTTAGTGTAATGGCTATGTCGCTGGACTCCCATGTAGTCGACCGTGGTTTTAGGCCCAGACCCGGCAGCTTAAACTCACGCTGGGTGCGCGTGGTGCGTGCTCAAGATCCTGGGAGGAGAATGGAGTAGAAGGGATTGCGTGTGGAATCCCCCCAGGGGGTGATTTCTCACTTTCTGTCTCTCTGTCTGTCTGGCCAGTGCATGCGCCCTATACCAAAAACCTCTCAAAAACAAAACAAAAAATAATTCACAGCTGATAACAGTCCTGAAGTTTTCTCTAGGGGAATCTCTTAATAGTATCTGACTTTTATAATCAAAGGGTCTTCTAGATAGAATAAAGACAGCTAGAAACTTACACTGATCTTTAAAATGTCTTAACATAGTATGTGGCTGCAACCAAAATTTACTGTGATTTAAAAATTCACACATAAAGAGCAATATGTAAAAACAAAGAATGTGGTATGTCAGCTTGCACCCAAAATGCTGTGTTTATTTCAGAAAAAAAAGGTTATAATTGATATCAGATTTACATGTAGACAGGTAAGAAGAAAAATACTTGCAAAGCAAGATGAAACTGTTAACAAGAAAAAGTCAATTGCTCCCATCTAGGTCTTCAAAGGATGAAATACTGTATTTGTTTTCAATTTCACTTGTTACGTTGCCACAAACTCAGTGGATTGCTACAATACAAATTTCTTATCTTGTAGTTCTTGAGTTCAGAAGTCTGAAATCAATCTCATAGGCTAAGATCAATGGGGTGGCCAAGCTGTGTTCTTTCTGGAAGCTCTGGGAGAACCCTTTTCTTGCTATTTGCAAGACACAATCTATGTTTATTAGCTCGTGGTCCTTCCTGCATCTCAAGGCTCCTTGCTCTAACTTGTGGTTCTACTGTCACACCTCATGGCTCGGGCCCTCCTGCTTCCCCCCTACAGGAACTCTTGGGATTACATTCGGCCTACCTGGATAATGCACATTTTCACATTTTTATTTTCACCTTTCAAAATCCTTAATCACATCTGTAAAGCTCTCTTCCTTTGTAAGGTTAATATTTACATTTTGGAGATTGGGATGTGGAAATCTTTGAGAAAGTATCATTCAGCCCTCTGCAGCGGCCTTATGGCTGAGTTCAGTCTATAGCTGGCCAATATGCTGAGAAATAAAATGCTGATGTCATAGAGAATCTGTGGCCATCCTGCGTGAGTTAAATGGAAGATGTTTGCCTGGAACACCGGCCCACACATGTTAAATATTATATAGCCTGCAATACTTCTATTCAGAACATTTCTTATGAATGCACCTACGAAGGAGAGGAATTTAAAAGTCAATGTTTCTGAGTGAGTGTGAAATCAGGACAAGATTGAATGATGTAAGAGAACACTCTACTGGGAATGGATGAACCGTCAATTTCTGTAATAGTGGATAACATCTGTATTCAGCATACAATACTCAGTATTTATTATGCAAGACTCTTTCTTCCTCATGAAATTCTAGCATAGACATTGGCAGACTTTGAGATCTGTTTTGTTTTGTTTTGTTTTGCTATAGGGCATGTGTACTTGAGAGAGAGAGAGAGAGAGAGAGAGAGAGAGATAAAGTGAGAAAACAGCCCCTTGCGAGAATGGCCACACCACAATCCCTTCTTCTTAGTTTTGCTCCTGGGATTTTGGGCATGCACATACATGTGCCCTGGCTGGTGGGTCTGGGACTCAGACCTTGGTCAGGCATGTGGGAGCCCAGCACTTTAACCACTATGCCACCTGCTGGCCCTTAGTTTTGCTTTCTACAGGCAGTATAATTTAATTTATTACAGCATTCTGGTCTGGGGAGGCTGAGAAATGGGGTGGGGCAAGTGAAAACCTCTTCTTGAGTCTGATGTTTATGACTTAGAGCCTGATCCTAAGGGCTTAGGAAAAGCCATAAAACCTGGGATAGTGTTGGCTTAGAGATGTTTGGTGCACATAAATGAAAGATGATTACACACAAGAACACTTATACATTTTTGATTCAGTGTAAGCAAAATTTCACACAAAATAATATTAGCCACAAATTGATCAAGCTTTGTTAAGGAGATAATGACTTCTTTCTTGAAAGCAAATGCACTTAAACATTAACTGAACTATATCTGGCAGGACAGTGGAGGAGATTGTAGCAACCTGTTGGTGTGAAGTCTGTACAACCTGTGACTGGATCCTAAGCTCGTGACACTGTTGTTGAACAGAAATATCAGCTCTGGAAAGAACACGATGTTCTAGCCTGGATAGTTCTAATTCCCCTGTTACATTCAGCTTGCTTTCTAATTGATTCATACAAATCACAAACAAACGGAATATAATTATGTGTTCCTATTTTCTTTGTATTATTATTGTTTTTTTTTTTTTTTTTTTTTTTTTTTTTTTTTTATAGAGAGAGTTTTGCTATAGGGTGCACTTGACATATGCAGACAGAGAGACAGAAAGAGAGAAGTCACCCCCCTGGTAAGATGATCAGACTGCAATCCCTTCTCCTCCAGTCTCCTCTCGGGATTTTGGGCGTGCACACACACATGCCTGGTATGAGTTTTAAGCTGCTGGGTTAAGGACTTGAACCATTGTAGACTGTGTGGGAGTCCAGCGATGTAACCATTATGCCATCTACTGGTCTTATTATAATTTTTTTTATTTTTGCAAGGATCTTATTATGGTGCTAGTCAACCTAGCATGTCTCAGGCTCCGCATGCATGCCACCACACCTAGCTTTCAGGAGGGACCGGGAATCAAACCCTGGCTCCCCATGTGGTCCCACCCTCTGCAGCAGCAGTGTCTTACCCATGTGTGCCACATGGCTGGGTTATGTATTTCTTTTTTTGTAGAAATTACAGAGTGTGGCTTCCTGGAACATTTCCACCTGGAGTGCCTTGAACTGTTCACTCTGGCATAAGCCAATGAATGATACACGTAAATATGCAAATCATGTTATTACGCACACTGAAATTAGTACCATGGTGGGAAAATTTTTGCTTGAATAGCCTGTGTATATCCACATTATTTGCTGGCACTGTTAATTACCAAATCCCACAGGAGAATTAGAAAAAGAAAGGGCCAATCTATACACTTAGAGCCACACAAACTGATTTGCAGATGACATGATTGTGTACATAGAAGACCCAATGATTTCCATGAAAAAATTTCTGGAAGTAATACATGAATACAGTAGAGTTGCAGGATACAAAATTAATATACAGAAATCTATAGCATTTCTATATGTGCACAATAGGCAGACTGAGATAGTACTGAAAAAAGTTGTTCCATTTACCATAGCCACAAAAAGTATAAGATATTTAGTGATAAATCTAACCAAAGAAGTTAAAGACCTCCACAAGGAAAACTACGAGAAGATAAAAAAAGAAATTGAAAATGACACAAAAAAAGTGGAAGGATATCCCATGTTCCTGGATTGGAAGAATTAATATAATCAAAATAGCAATTCTACCCAAATTAATCTACATATTTAATGCAATGCCAATCAAAGTACCAGACACATTCTTCACAGATCTAGGAAAGACAATCATAAAATTTGTCTGGAATCATAAAAGACCCCGTATTGCCAAAGCGATCCTGCACAAGAAAAGTGGAGTGGGCAGCATCTCACTCCCTGACCCAAAAATATACTACAAAGCTGTAGTAATCAAAACAGCATGTTACTGGCACAGAAACAGACAGGTGGACCAATGGCACAGAATAGAGTCCCCAGAAATAAATTCCAAAACATACAGTCAACTGATTTTTGACAAGGGGTAACAGTCAATCCAGTGGGAAAAGGAAAACCTCTTCAGCAAATGGTGCTGACAAAACTGGATTTCCACTTGCAGAAAGATGAATCTGAACCTCTACCTCTCACCTCTGACAAAAATCAAATCAAGGTGGATCAAAGACCTAAATCCAAGACCCCCAACTATAAAACTGCTTCTGGAAACACTGGGGAAACTAGGAGACATTGGGGAAGAAAAGACTTCTTAAATAAAACCCCCAATGCACAGTCAATAATCCCCAAAATAGACAAGTGGGATTACATCAGACTAAGAAGTTTCTCCATGGCAAAAGACACATTAATTAGTGTGAATAAACATCCCTCAGAATGGGAAAATATTTTTGCAAACTATGCATCAGATAAGGGACTGATAACCAGAATTCACAAGGAACTCAAGCAGCTGTTCCAAAAAAAGACAATCAATCCTATTTAAAGATGGGAGAATGAGTTGAAAAAATCACTCTCTAAAGATGACATAGAAATAGCTAAAAGGCATATGAAAAAATGCTCAACATCCCTCATTGTAAAGGAAATGCAGATCAAAACAACAATGAGATACCACCTAACCCTAGTCAGAATGACTAATATTAAAAAAAACAAAAAACAATAAGTGCTGACAGGGATATGGTGAAAGGGGAACTGAACTCTCTTACACTGCTGGTGGGAATGTAAATTGGTCCAGCCACTGTGGAGAACAATTTGGAGATTCCTCAAAAATCTACAAATAGAACTACCATGTGATCCAGCAATCCAACTCCTTGGTATCTACCCAAAGGACAGAAGAATACTTAATTGGAAAAAGTGCTTGCACATCGATGTTTTTTGAGGCACTATTCATAATTGCTAAGTCATGGAAACAACCCAAATGCCCACAAACAGATGAATGGATAGAAAAACTGTGGCAAATATACTCAATGGAATAATATTTAGCCATAAAAAGCAACAAAACCCTGGCTTTTGACAGGAAGTGGATGAATATGGAAGACTTACTGTTGAGTAAAGAAAGCCAGGCTATGAAGGAGAGGCATTGTATCTCTCCACTTAATATATATTGAGTGTCTGCACTCTATGATTGAAACTAATTGACTAAAAGATATAAAAACACAGTATGTAGATGTAAATACCAGATATAGTGTGTGTGAAAGAGGAGGGTCTGAGGAAGGAGGACATTTAGAAGAAAAATAGGGAGGCAAAACATTAATGGCACAAAGAAATGTGTTCTTATCTGTTGAAGATATTTTGTAGTTTTATCAACTGTACTAGGGAGAAATGTTCACCTGTTGAAATATACATTTCGGAAGACAAATAATAATGTGATTGAATGTATAAAAGAAAATGAAATGAAAAAATAAGTTTAAAAAATGGTAATCATTTGTTGAGGCAGGATCATGGCATAGCAGTAAAACACAAAACTGTGAGTGTCACCCACATGGGAGTTTCCAAGATCACGTTCAGAGACTTCTCTGAGGATACTGGACACAGGCTCAGTATCCAGATATATGTTGAGATTCAGGGATAGCTAAGGCTGGCAGAGGATCACGGTGCTGTAACCCTTCTTGGGAAGCTCTCTTTCTCTCAAAGTTCTTTCTCTTTCTCTTCTCTTTGTCTCTCTTACACATGGAAGAAATAAATAAACTTTGAAAATATTAATGATTTTGAAAGTATTCCTAGTTTCAGGACCAGCAGATGATATAATGGTTACATCCCTTACACCCACGTAGTTGACCATTGTTCAAGTCCCAGATCCGGTGGCGAAACTCACACTGGGCACATGTGCATGTGTGCCCAAGATCCCAAGAGGAGAATGAAGGAGAAGGGATTGCGGCATGGCCATTCCCCTGGGGGGGGGGGGGGGGGCGTGGTGATTTCTTGCTTTCTGTTTCCTCTGTCTTTCTCTGTTTCTCTGGTGAATGCACATGCTCTATAGCAAAAATTTCTCTCTCTTAAGAAAAAATCCCCAGTTTGTAAGCAGGGGTATATTATACGCATATACGTATATATATATATATATATACACTGTTATTTAAGCTTCATATTGCAGCAAGTTCAGGAGAAAAACAAGCAAGTGGATAGCTACAAAAAAACTTCAGTCTTGCTTGTTCTTACTGAATGGTAGAGACTATTTAAAGACGATTTATTGATATTACTGTTTCAACACACAGTGCTTGTTGTTGCTTGGACAAATTCTTTTTCAGAGACTTCTTATTGTTAAAATCTGGTGTAGAATGACTTCCATTAAAAATATAGACTTAGATTCTTTTTATTTAAAATTAATTATCTCATATTGAAAAACATGTACTAAAGGACAGAAGTAAAAACGGTCATGCTTTTGTATTTTACAGCAGTTACTAGAATCATAGACCTATCATTTTTGCTTTGCATAACCATTATCATTTTGCTTTTGTGGCATTAAAATGATTTAATTTAAAATAAACTAATTAGGGCCAGCAAGTGCTATGGTGGTTAAGGGACTAGACTCCACATGGTCAACTGTGATTTGAGTCTTGAAACTGGCATTTGAAAATCATGTTGGGAACCTATGCATGTCCACCAAAATTCCTGAAGGAGTATAGAGGAGAAGGTATTGCAGCATGGCCATCCCCACTGGAGGTTGATCTCTCCCTTTCCCTCTCACTGTCTCTCTGTCTTTCTGTGGTGAGTGTATAAGTCTTATGGCAAAAAACTTAAGGAAAATAAATAAACTAATTTTATTGATCACAGGTTGAGTGGTCATATTATTAGAATTAAGAGTTAGAAATTAGTGGGTCCAGCAGTTGATGTAATGGCTATGTCACTGGACTCCCATGTAGTCTACTGCAGTTCAAGTCCCAGACCTGATGGCTTAAATTCATGTCAGGCACTTGTGCATGCACGCCCAAGATCCCAAGAAGAGAACGGAGGAAAAAGGATTGAGGCATGGCCATCACTGCTGAGGGGTGATTTCTTGTTTTCTGTCACTCTTTTTCTCTCCTTCTGGTGAATGCATGTGCCCTATAGCAAAAATCAAAACAAACAAACAAACAAAAAACAACAAAACACCTCTCTAATAAATAAATAATTAAATAAATAAATAAAAAAGAGTTAGAAATTATTAGTCTTAGAATCAGGAATCACTATCAGAGTTCACTGATAATTTTAAATTGGATCTTTTTTTTAATTAACCTACTTTTTGAAGTGAAATATTGAAATATATAAATGTATGTATATAAATAGTTAATAAATATATAAATGGGATATTAAAGAAATGTAATATTTTCATACAGTGTTTTCTGAAAAACATAGTATACTTTGATACATTAAACACATATTTCAAATGTCTATTTGATATTCTAATGACATATTTAATATGAGACATAGACACATCAAAGAAAAGCATATTGAGAAAATTTCAAGATACTTGCTCACTAGGATTGAGTATATGAACAGATCTATCCAACAAATTAGGAGATTTCAAAATCTGTAATTTTCACTATTACAGGAAAATTAAGCTATGTATCCATTGTGAGTTGGAGAAACATCGAAATTTTTTATATTGTTGTACAATGTCTTTCTAAATGAATTCCCATTTGTCTTCACAATTGTTTGTACAAGCATTTGGGAGCTAGAAAGCCAGTAACATTTGACCTCTGAACATTTCTATCTTCTCTCAGACTCGTCCAATGTTAGTGAACGCCAACGAGTAATTTATCACTATGTCACACATGCCTGAAGAATTTCTTAGGGGCTCAAGAAGAATGATGAGGTTTGTCTTTAAATCCTGAAAATTCCTAAAGGTGAAATTTTCTCTGTGCTGTACACAGATAAGTCTTTCTTTGCTGAAGATTTGCTTATGGATCTTTGTTCTCACTGAAAACCGTTCAGCTTCAGGTGACCTACTGAATATCTTCATTTTAATTTCATGGAATCGAAACACTCACTTAACCATCATTCTGGGCAGCAGATATTTCAGCTTAGCTTAGGCTATCTTCAGGGCTAGAGTAGAGGCATATTAGCTGAACTAGTGGAAAAAGTGGAACAGAATTTGGTATCACTATACTGATGACAAGAAAATAGAACTAACATGCCTCTTGAGAAGGAAGTTGAACTGCAATGTACAGATTTTTGATGGAAGGTCTTGCAAACTGATAAAGTTTCAAAAGAAAGGGGGGGGGGGTCTACTTATAGTGAGCCTAAGTAGAAGCAATTAATTTGGAGTGTGATACTGTGTGAGCCAATAACTTTTGTGAGAAAAGGAGTTTTAGTAAAACACTGGACACATTTGAATGTATCTTTACTCTAAATCCCTGAGTCATAAAGAACAAAGATCCTTGGAGAAACAAAACCTTATGCTCACACAAATACCTGTACACAAATGTCGACAGTAAGGTCATTTGTCATAGCTTAGACCTGAAAATAACTCCAATGTCCTGCAGGTGAATACTTAAGTCATGGTACATTCATTCTATGGACAACTACACAGCAATAAGATGGACAAAGAGCTAGAACGGATTTATTAGGAACTACACTGAGTGAAAACAGTCAAGCCCCAAATATTGCATACTGTATAATCCCACTTACAGGGCATTACTAAAGTGGCAAAAATGCAGAGAGAGAACAAAATAGTAGCTGCCAGAATTTACAGAGAAGCGTGAGGATGGGTGAGATGGAGGTGAGTGTGAGGCAACAAGAATTCATACAGTACAGGAACTAATCTGCAGCTTTTCTGTGGTGCGGAGACATAAAACCTCCATGTGGTATACTGATAAATGCCCCCCCTCCATTTCTGTATACCATTCCTTACAATCTATAAATGTTGCATTATTTAGAAAACTGGTCTTTACGACGATGGTTAAGTTAAAGTGTTTAAATGAAAAGATTACTGGGCCTGGTGCTTACGGTGCTGGATCCCATATAGCTGACTCCTTTTGAGTCCTGGACCTGGTATCTTGAAAACACATGCCAGGCCCTGATGTGCATGTGTGCCCAAAATCCCATGAAGAGGATGGAGAAGAGATTGTAGAGCGGCCATTCCCCTGGAGGTGATTTCTCACCCACCCACCACCCATCCCCTGCAAGTGCATGGACCTGATGACCAAAACCTTAAAAACACAAAAACAAAACCTCAGACAAACAAACAAAAAACCTTGTGAAAGAGTACTTCACATAGATCAAGCAAGGTGATCATGAAGCAAAGATTGGTGTAATCTAACCACAAGTCAGATGGGTACCATATATTTCAGCTTAGCCTAGGCTATCTTTAGGGCTAGAGTAGAGACATATTAGCTGAACTCATGGAAGAAATAGAACAGAAATTTTTACCATTATACTGATGACAAGAAAATAGAACTCAAATTCTTCTTGAGAAGGAATTTGAACTGCAATGTATATATTTTGGATGGAAGGTGATGGATATCAGAATGATGTCAGCAACTAGAACAGGAAGATCCAAAGGACAGTGTCCCCTAGGGCCTCCAGAAGGAGTATGGCCCTGAAAATGCCTAGATTTGGGCACACTGAAAGTGATTTTGAACTTCTGACCTTCAGAACTCTGCAAATACATTTCTGTTGTTTTACACCTCTGAGTTTAGAGCCATGGGCCACTAACACACTATTATGCCTTGACAACACACACAGAACTAAAAGAATACACATACACATTCACAAATGAGTAACTGGAAAACATGGAATTCTGAATAAGATAGGTGGATTATATCGTTATCAATTTTCTGGTTTTGATATTGCACTATAATTTTATAAGATGTCACTAGTAGGAAAAGCAGGTTAAAGTGTATGTGGATTCTCTCTGTATTATCCATACTTACTCAAAATTGAACTTAATTCTCTAAAAAGTGACAGTCGTTTCAGTAAGAACTATCAGAAAAAAAATCAGAACATCTTCATGGATGCAGTATGTATGAAGATATCTTTTTTTTTAGTTTTTTTGTTTGTTTGTTTGTTATAGGGTGTGTACACTCACTGGAGAGAGACAGAGAAATAGAGAGAGGGAATGTGGGAAATCACTCTCCATGGTGTATGGCCACACAACAATCCCATCTCCTCCACTCTCCTTTGGGGATTAAGTGAAAACTTAATCTCTTCATAGTGTCCAGGGTGTGGCCTAGAGTTTTGCACCATGGAGGTAACAGTGTCATGAACAGAATAATGTCTTTTCAAGGCTCAGTGAGTTCTACCTTTCAGGGAAGGGGTTAGACCTTACAAGACCTAGTTGTTAAAAAGGAGAGATGAGTCAGTACTGCTTTCTCTCTGCACATGCCTGCCATCTCTATGGCTCCATTGGCTAAGGTGTTGGCCTAAGACTTGGACTTTTCCACCACCACAAGCATGAGGGTAAATAAATATCTTCTTTATAAAATCACCCAGGTTTAGGTATTTCTAATACCTAATACCATTGAGCAATGCAAAAATGAACTAAGACATACACAAAAAATTGAAAGAGGAATCTAAAAGAGATAGCAGTACTCCTATATTCATTGTAGCGCTATTTATGATAGCCAGTATGGTGTGGAAATAACCTAAAGGATCACTGATGAGTAAATCAATTAAAAAATACAGCATATATACACACATATGTATACATCGATATGTATACACATGTATTTATAAAATTAAATAGTATTCAGCCTTAAGAAAGAAAACTGAGGGACCAGTAGTTTTTCTGGAATCCCATGTAGTCAATTGCAGCTCAAGTACCAGACCCAGCGGATGTACGTGCATGCCCAAGTTCCCTAGAGGGGAGTGGAGGAGAAGGGATTGAGGCTTAGCCATCTCCCCTGGGGGGAGAGTTCTCGCTTTCTGTCTCTCTGTCTCTCTCTGTCTTTCTGGCGAGCGCATACGCCCTATGACAAAAATCTCTCCAAAAAAAAAAAGAAAGAAAGAAAAACTGCCATCTACAGCACCATGGCTGAACTTTGAGGTTTGAAGTCATTATGGTAAGTGAATTAAGCCAATCGCAGAAGAACAACTATTGCTTGATTCACTTATACGAAGCATCTAACGTAGTCTAATTCAGAGAAAGAGTGAGTAGAATGGTGATTATCAGGAGACAGAGGTGGTTACCAGAGGGCAGAGCAGGATGGAAGAGGAAGTTGCTATTTAATGAGTATAAAGATTCTTTTATGCAGATGAATAAGTTTTAAAGATCTGCTGTACAGCACCGTCTGTAGTTAACAATACCATATTGTGCACTTAAAATTCTACTATCGGGGCCAGGGGTGTTGCATTGGTGGCACGGCTGCACCTGCAGGGGAGAGGTCCTGACTTTATCCCGGATATCCCTGGGTCCCATGGGCATCCCTGTGTGCCCACGATCTGGGCTAGCTGGGACTGGGAACAGAGCATGGGGTGGGGACTCTGCTGGGGATACCGCTCTCTATCACATGAAAGAAATAAATAAGTGAACTTGAAAGAAATAAATGTGATAAGAGTAGATCTTGTGTTAAGTGTCCATAATTCACACAGACATGAAGAATAAACAAGTTCTCAAAAAAGAGAATGTTACACAGAATGAGTTTAGTTAAATATACCTAATTTAAAAATACATATATTTTATATATATATATATATATGTATATATATATAGAGATATATAGATAGATAGATAGATGCATACTAATTTTTAACAATTTTAATATATTGTGCTTTGATTTATTTGCTTGTGCTTTATTTCTTTTACTTATCTGTTCTGTTTAAAAATAAGCTTTAGTACTAAGGTTTCACAAGCTATAATATTCTCAGTGGAAATCTTTTCTTCTCTTAGAGAATAATACGCAAACGTTAACAAAATATCAATAAATCCTTGGTATAAGAGGAGTCTTCCAAAGCACCATATGAGCAAGTGGGAAAGCCAATAGCAGACTTTGGAAGGAGAGGCAGAGGAGATTCGAACCCTGACTTGGCTCTTATGGCCTTGTGCATTGGGAAATCTACTTAATTTCTCTAGGATTTCATTACTAATTCTGCAAAATTTGGAATATGAATAATCACATAGGATTTGGGGATGATATTTTTGTCTTGCCTTGAATAAATTGTAGTTAATATTATTACTATTTTCATTATTAACATGGTATAGTGAAGAAACTTTAGGGACTCAGTTTTTCTTTCCCTTTTTTTAAATTTTTTTTGGGGGAGAGGTTTTTGCTATTGGGCTCATGCACTCAACAGAAAGATGGAGAGAGACAGAGAGATAGAAAGCGAGAAATTACCACCCAGGAGGGATGGCCATGCCACAATCCCTTCTCCTCCATTCTCCTCTTGGGATCTTGGGCATGCACGCACACGCGCCCTGCGTGAGTTTAAGCCATCAGGTCCGGGACTCAAACCGTGGTCAACTACATGGGAGTCCAGCAACATAGTCATTATGCCAACTGCTGGAGGGACTCAGATTTTTATACACAGATATCTACCTTCTCTAAATACAAATCAATACATTATACTGTTGAAACATTGATATTTAACTTCACTCGTAGTATTATGCTTTAAATGCTGTGGACCTTTCCAAAAACAGAAGACACTTTTAATAATTTTGTAAATATTAATAACATTAACAGAAGAAAATATGAAATTATGCATTTTCAGAAGCATTTTCATTCCTGATACTTTACTATCATTCTTGTTCACTCTTTTCAAGACATCTTTCTTCATCTTAAAATTAATCAAACTAATTATTTTTCAATTTGTGTCTATATTTTACTTCCTTACATTAATTGCATTGGTAACAGAATGAGCTTTTGAGAATAAGTTAATCTTTGATATAGATAGTGTCAGGTTTCAGAAGATCTGCATTTCCCACTGAGTTTAAGATAAATATTTAACAGGTATAATGTGAAATAACTTAGAAACACATTTAGTAATTTTCTAAAACTAAATGTACATATAAACTTAAAAAATGTATGAAATATAGCATTAGAATATACTTTGTATTTAGATTTTGAAATATTAGAAGCAAATACTTTTTAAATAAAATTTTAGATTCAAAATAAAACCCAAAATGGACATTTTCTGCAGTTAATATTTCGGCATTTTGTGAAATAAACAGCAAATGGCCATTATCACTCAGTCACCAGTTAAACTGTTTTTCATAGATGAAACTTAATTTATAAAATAAGTTAGAGATAGAGTCCAGTACTTTATTAAATAAGCAAATAAGTAACATGAAAATAATTTTAATCTAAAGAAATACATAGCTACTCTATCACAGAATAACATGTTATATACTAAATAAATTTATATCACATGTATCATTGTCTTTAAAGGCCTTTTTATTTCTTTACTTTCTAGAGAATTGTTTATTTAATTTTTTAAATTATTCATTCATTTTTATTTTAATTTGACCAGAGAGAGACGGGAGAGAAAGTGAGAAAGGAAACCACCAGGTTTGGGACTCAAACAGTGGTCAGCCATATGGGAGTGTCCAGTGCCTTAACCACCACACCATATGCTGGTCCCTAATTTCTTTATTTTTTTAAGAGAGAGATTTTTGCTATAAGGTGTGTGCACTCGCCAGAGAGGCAGAGAAAGATAAAGAGAGGGAAAGTGTGAAATCACTCCCCAGGGGGATGGCCACACCACAATCCCTTCTCCTCCATTCTCCTCTGGGGATTTTGGGCATGCACACACATGTGCCTGGCGTGAGTTTTAAGCCACTGGGTCCAGGACTCAAACCATGATTTACTACATGGGAGTCCAGCAACATAACCATTATGTCATTTGCTGGTCCCCAACTTTTTAATGTCTAAGTTTTCTTGACTCAACCAAAACATATATTAAAACATATATTAAACTATCACTGTTATATACTAAGTGTGATAATATATATTATGTATTAATAATATATATTAATATATATTAAATAATATATATCACACTTTCATTCTTATGAAGATACTAGAATAATACTGATTTCAAATATTTTTTTTTATGTTTGAAAAAATTTTGCCAGAGAGAAACAGTGAGGAAAAGGAAGAAATCACCCCCTTCATGGGACACTGTCACATTACAATCTCTTCTTTCCATTTACTCTGTGGAATTTGGGGTACACACACACACACACACACACACACACACACAGTGTATTTTTCAAGTCACTGGGTCTGGGACTAGAATTGAACAGTTGATGGTATAGAATCTAGTTACCTTAATCACCAGGCTATGGGCTGACTGTCAAAAAAAGGATATGTATTAATCTCCTCCATGAGAGAGGGATATATATATATATATATATATATATATATATAGAGAGAGAGAGAGAGAGAGAGAGAGAGAGAGAGAGACATAGAGAGACACAGAAACATAGCAAGAGAGGAGGACAGCACCCATGATCTTGATGCTGCTATTCGCCCTCAGTTTTCAGCCAACCTGTACCATGGACATGTGTGTACCCGGTGTGCTCAGTGAGGTCTCCAGACTTGAAATGGGAATCCTCTGGTGTGGGATGGCAGAGTGTGTTGTTTAACATTGTAGCACTGCCTGGTCCTTTATACGTGACAAAGTATATATGGAAGCAGTCTGTAAAAGCAGAGTGGGAGTCTTTAAACTATAAGCACACATTTTCTAATCCTCCCTCATCAAGATGGTCGAGATTTATTCCCGGCCTCTTGAGTAGGACTGGATTTAATGGCCTATTTCTAACGAAATAATGCAACGATGTTAATGGCCTTTCACTGCTGCATTGGTTACAGGAAGACTGTGGCTTTCATCTGGGATCTTTCTTCCCTCCTCCCTTCCTGTAGGATCAGTCATTCTCAGTCAATCCAACCGACTCTGTGTGAACTGCCTCACAGAGAAACCCAAGTAGGGAGGAGCCAGAAACCCCAGTCAACAACCAGTGAGGAACAGAAGCCTGAAAACAACCCTGTATGCACACATTCAAGTGGAAACTCCACTCTCCAGGAAGTCTTGAGACGACAGTGGTTTGAATCTTGTGAGAGATTTGAAGCAAGAGCCACATGACTAAGCCATTTCCAGAATCTGAAACCTCAGAATATGTGTGAGATAATCAATGTTGTTTTAAGATTCCAAGTTTTGGGGGCAAGCAGGAAGAACACAGGACTTGGTAATACAACCTTGACTGGATGCCCACCTGACACTGAATGTGCTTCCTCATTCCTGAGAAGCTTAATTCCCCATTTCATCAACCAGATAGTAAAAATATGTATTTTACAGGGTAATTCCACTGTTCAATTTTATCAGGCATACAATACTATTATATTTATTTATTTATTTTTAATTGCAGAGGGCACACATGCTCACCAGAAGGGGACAGATGGAGGGCAGAGATTGAAAAAGTACTCTGCAATGGAGCATGGTCACCCGTCACAATCTTTCTCCACTTCTCAATTCTGTTGGGATTTGGGGCATGCATATGGCCCAGAGGTGTTCTTCCAGCTGGCAGAACTAGGGTTTGAGTCACATGGTCAGCCAGCTCCTTTTACCACCAGGGACCACAGGGCCAGTTCTTAAAGTACTCTTACGTCGTCAGTTCAATTGTGTTCAATTACTTCACTACAGAAGTAATATTACTATAATCTACTTCTTAATATTATTACTTTCTTAAACTTATAAAAATATATCTTTATAGTGTTGGTGTGGGGAGAACGATCCTTCATTCCTTTGAGAGTATGATGACAATTATGGATTTGCTTTGTTCAAAAATGCTGATATCTGAAAATGACTGTAATGTGAACTACAGCCTCAAATACACGTCTGAGAGAAAACTGTAGGATCTTGTAACATGAATAGTTTCTTGCACAGAGATATTTTTCCATACTGATAAAGGACCTCCATTTAGATGATTAAAGTTAGTGCTTCAAAAGGTGGAGTTGGAGAAAGGCCTGGAGAATTCTGCAAACAGAATTGTGGAGAAGAAAGATGAAGTTCAAGCTCCCAATTTCCAAGTTAGAAATTGGAAACAGTTTTCCAGAGAAGCAGCTGTATAAATAATGGCCAAGTTCTGTAATAATGCTGGTACTACATTTTAATTACATTTTGATTTAGGTAGAATCTTGCAGATTGGCTCTTTATCCTACCCACGTTCATCATATAGGTTATGTAGAAAAATATATTCCAATTTTTAACAGTGGTTTACAAATGAGCCTGTAGAGCACAACCTGTGTGCGATCTGGAAATGGCTTGTAACTCTTTCTTTTTATGATTTTACTAAAAATATATTGAAGGGGAATGGAGTACTGAATGTGTCTCAATGTATTCAGAACTATCTTAAATTTATAAAGATGTACACCTGATTTCTACGCATATTTAGGATTTGGAGCTTAGTATTATAGTTGCTTTTTGGAAATTATTTTTACCTTCTTTCATCAAAAAGAATTTGTCAACACTAGATAAAATAGAGTAAAAAATATGATGGCTTTTTTATATACTTGTATATACTTGTTTATAACCTTATAAAAATTGTTGAGCAATGAAACTATCTGTTGGGTGTTACTTATATAAAACACTTAGGTCTCGGGCCACAAAACAACCGTATTAAAATCAATAGGAAATGTGAATTATTTAAAATGAAGGTACTGGAAGGGAAGCAGGAGAAAACTGACAAGATACAGCTTGATTTTATGTAACATGTACTGAGATTGGTAAAATTCAAACAGAAAATTTCAAATTGAAAAGAAAAAAACCTCTAGGTGTGAACACCAGGCTAGTCCTCAGTAATACCATCTGTAATTTTAAAACAATTCGATTCTGAAGCTAATACACTTATCTATAAAATATAACAAGCTTTGTTTTCTTCCTTTAACTATTAATTAACTCTTCAACAATGTATGTTTTTGGAGATCAAGCTTAGATTTAATAACTCCCAGAGACAGTGCAAGAAAGAATTCATTCGCTAATATCAGTTAATCATCTGAAAATAGAAAATAGGATGTCAATAATTCCTATGTCTCATGAAAAGAGGTTTAAATATTTATGAAACTTGCCAATTCTATGATGGCAGGAATTTCATCGGAATAGTAAATGTAATCTGCAGTAATTAACTACGTAGCTTTTGTAATTTTTTTAAAAAAATCTTCAAATACACACTTTTTATGCATTGATCTTTCCCATTAAAATTAAGTTTAAATATGCAATATGTATCAAAAGTTTAAAATTTTATGTAAAAATATCTAATGGCAATTTGCAGTTTATTTTACTTTACTTTTATTGGAGAGGTTTTTGCTATAGGGCACATGCACTCACCAGAAAAACAAAGAGATAGAAAGTGAGAAGTCACCCCCCAGGGGGGATGGCCACACTGCAATTCCTTCTCCTCCATTCTTCTCTTGGGCACACACGCACACATCTCAGGCGTGAGTTTAAGCCACTGGGTCTGGGACTCCAACTGCGGTCAGCTACATGGGAGTTCAGCGACATAGCCATGACGCTAACTGCTGGTCCATGAAATTTATAGTTTATCAAATTGAATATATCAATACCACTGATCTATGTAAATATATAAAATAGCAGTTTACATATAAAAGATCTTCTCATTAACCTGATAGGACATTACAGTGAGGCATTCTGTACTATACCTTAAAAACATACTCATGACAATCCATTTTCCTAGGCTTTTTTCCCCTTCAGGCACATGTGCTTGTTGAAGGGAGACAGATAGAGAGAGAAATTATTAAATTATCCCTCAAGGAAGATGGCCATATGCAGTCCCTTCTCCATATTTTTTCTGGGATTTTGGGCACACACACACACACATAGTCACCATTATTGACAAGTTCCAGGTCCAGTTCTCAAATTACACAATCAGTTATGTGGGATCCAGCCTCCTAAACCTCCACACCAACTGCTGGTCCCTCTGGGTAGCCTCTTACTGCACTTACTAGCATCAGAGTATCCATGTTTCCTAGCCTTTGCTTGAGATACTTTAATTTGCTACTCAATTTGTGTAATTCTGAAAAATATATTGCTAAAACTAGCCCGATCTACCCATTCAAAATAGCCTGGGCACTACGTAATCAGAAATGATAGTCAACATTGTATCATTCTCAGAGCAGTTACTAAATACTAAAGGATAACTTTTTGAGAATTTAAATATATCCATGATTAAACCATGATAAAACAAATACATTAACCCCCAAAAGTAATCAAAATAGATCAATCATCCGCCCCAAATTGTTTGTCCTTCAGTATGTTTCTCTAAGCTATCACATAATCCAGTTGTTAGAAAATGGTCCCCCCGGGGGGTGATTTCTCACTTTCTGTCTGTCTGGAGGGAGCACGCGCCCTATAGCAAAAAAAAAAAAAAAAAAAGAAATCTCTTTAAAAAAGAAAATGGTAACTAAATGTAGTGAATAACACTTGATAGTGTTAAAGAAAAGAAGGGAAATTTCCAGTGCTTAGTATTAATGAGAAAGTACTAGTGGTTGTTTATAATAACATGAGTAAAATTCAAAGAGAACACCATGATGACCAGCCTAGGAGAACAGTGGTAATGCGATGCACCATGAGCTGAAGTCACATGGGTTCATGGGTTCACGTCCTGAGGTCTCCCTGTAAGTGCCAGGTGCAGGTGCCCAAGATCCTGGCTGGTTGCAGTTAGGAGTGGATCATGGCATGAAGATCTCCTTGAGAGTGTCTCTGTTCCTCTCTCTCCTTCTCTCTCTCTTTCTGTCTCCTCACATGAAACAAATCAGTAAACAAACTTTTTCTAAAATTTTATTTAACATTTATTTATTTATTGTTAATTTGACCAGAGAGGAAGAGAGAGTTTAAGAGAGAGAGAGAGAAAGTAAGCGGCCAGGTCTGAGACTTGAACAACAATCGGCCGTGTGGGAGTCCAGCACCCTTAACCACCACACCACCTGCCAGCCCCATCAGTAAACAAACTTTAAACAAATACAGAGAAAGTGAAAGTGCTGGATAATTGCTGAAAAATGTCAACTACTTCAAAAATAAGATGCTCGTTTTCTGTTTGTCTTTCTGGAAACTCTTCTCTCAATAAGGCCCTAAAAATATCAATAACAAGGGCTGGCAGGTGGCATGGTGATTAAGGATGTTGGACTTCCACATAACTGACTGCAGTTTGAGTACTGGACCTGGTGGCTTGCTTACTCACTTTTTTTCACTTTCTCTCTCTCTTTCACTCTGTCCCTCTCTGGTCAAATTAAAATAAACAAATAAATAAACACACAAAGTGCAATAAAATAATTATTATTATTTTTTAATTTATTGAACGTTATTTCTTTTTATTTTAATTTGACCAGAGAGGAATAGAGAGAGAAAGTGAGAAAGTAAGCCGCCAGCTCTGGTACTTGAACAACAGTCAGCCATGTGGGAGTCTAACACCTATGACCACCACACCACCTGCCAGCCACAATAAAATAATTCTTTCAAAAACATCAACAATGCAAGATATCTCCTTTACAAAAATTCTATAGTTATGCATGTTTGAAAGATGCTGTTCACTAAAGCCACTTCTGTACATTGACAAACAACATGCTTTGTACTGTGGTTAGCATTCCTAGTGTTATAAAAATTTAAATAACTTTAGAAAGCTATAAAAACCATGATGATAAATATATTTTTACTGACTTTTCTCTTCTACAATTTCCAATAATTTTCTTTGCTTTTTAACCACAGCCCATTAATCTGAAAAAATTAGGAAAGACATATTTATGAGATGTACTGCTGTAAAACATTATAATAGCTTTTTAAGTTGCCTTCATTTACTTAGAGAATTTACTAAGTTCAAAGATTAATCTGTTTCCTGGAACATTACAAATAGAATTTTTGTATGAACACTCATTCAATATTTAGAAGCAAAATTTTCAACTTTTGACTAGAAATACACTAACATCTTGTACTTCCTACCTGCCATATATCCTTGAATGTCTTTAAGGATAAGGAAGAATTAATCAGAATTTTTTGACTAATATTAATCTGCCTTTCTTATGTATCAATGATTTCTCCTAGCAACATTGTAAAGCTGGTTTTCTATTTTCTTTCTACTCTTTTTGACAAGAAAATAAAAATTGTATTTCAGAAGGATTATTTACTACCATTATAAACACTGTCAGAAATATCTGATCACTCATTTAACTTGTTTTGATGGAAAATAAGCCAATGGAACTATAAATGTTCACTAGAAAGTGAAATTCATGTACTCGTACATGTCAAAACAAGATTATTTTGATGTGTTCTAATATTTTCAATAATGTTACTTATTTAGACAGTGACACCAAAACTTTCATCTCATTAAATTAGAAATATGCTCATGATATAAACCATAATCTTAAATTTCTGTATGTACTGTGTGGAATTAGAAAGCAATAATACACACACACACACACACACACACATAAACACACACACATGCATACATGTATGCATACATGTATTTATTATATTTATATTTGTATTTGTATTATATATAAATGGAGACAAACTTTCATTTAAAATTGCTATAAAGAATATTACTATTTTCCTTGGTAAAACTTTATTCTAAAAAGAATTTGTATAGTTTTACAAACTTTGCTTTCTGGCAGTTGGAGGATATTAAAATGTAAAACAGAAGTTCTAGAATTTATTCATACTCAAGGAGGTTCTGACAGCTCTTCTATATGCAATGCACCATCTATGCATACCAAAGACACTGCCAACCAGTGGTCAGTCATTTGGCCTATTTTCTTCAGAACTGAGATTTTTTATTTCTTCTACCTAAGCAGTGGTAAAAGAATGATCATTTACAGAGGTAAATTTAATATTTTATCAGGCCTAACTGCTAACACAAAATCTAATATTGAAATCTGTTACAGTGTAGGTTTCCCAAATCCAAAACGGAATAAAAATATTAACGTCTGGTTATTAGGTTGAACGCTACCACGAAGGCAGATCAGTGCAGTGGACTAGAACGAGGCCTTTGGAGGCGGCTGGTCAGACTTGGGGCCATCACCTGGCTCAGCCACCTATTACTCCATGTTGCTCAGGTATTTGGGGCACATCTGTCCTCAGACAGTCAGCTTTATTGAATACAATGAGAACAGTAATAATGCAAGCCCAGCCACGGAGGCACAGATTGTTGCATGCCATTTTGCAATGCTGGAGCCACATAGAAGACCAGGGGTTGAATCCTGGGTCAACGTAAAATATTCTGGGCATGTATCCATGGTGCTGGCTGGCAGGAAAACTAGGTGGGCCGGGCATAGGCCATGGAGTGACAGGACCTTCTCACGGATATCTGTTTCTCCCTCTTTCCCATGAAAGAAATAATGTTTTGAAAGAATTGTAATTGTACAGAGGGAAAAAAATGGTGTTTTCTATACTTATTGAGGAAATATAATACACTATGACATTTCCCCTAAATGCCAGATCCCAAATTAGACAGGAATTCCATAACCTTTAAAAAAAAAAACAATGAATCGGCCTTCTAAATAAAGGAACCAGTTCTGTAGAGTGTTGAGAAAGTAAATGAAACAATGTACATAAAATAGTTTCCTCTATTTTAGGTTATGGAAAACTTGTGAATATTATTTTTCAAAAATTATTATAGTATTAAAAATCTGACACCAAAGATACCCAGTAGAGGAAATGGAAAACACACACACACACACACACACACACACACATACACACACCTCAAACAAAAAATGCATAACTGGTATTTGTCTACAATTTTTATTTTTATTTTAGACTATCATTTACTTCATATTCACAGGAAATAAAACTAACAGAAAAGAAGTCAGGCTGGTTCTGCAGCCCAGTAGTTAAAGGAGGAGGTCCCCACATGGCTGACTGAAGTTTGAAAACTGGCTCTAGAGGCTTGAGAAACAAGATGGGCGTGGGTGCAGATGTGCCCAATCCCTACAGACTGGAGGAACAGAATAGAAGGACCTCATCGAGGGGTCCTTTCTCCCTCTCACTCTGTCTTTTTCTGGCAAGTGCATGCACTCTCAGGTAGTTACAAGAGTTTGTTTTTAAAAAGAAAAAGCATAAATTTGGTGCATGTTTGGATTTGGTTTCACTTAAACTGTCATTGTGATAGGGAAAAAAAAAAAGGCATCATTATCGACTTTACCTCTCTGTACAACTTCCGGCAGATACAAGTCTCCCTTGCCCCAATATGTTAAGTGACAGTAAATAAATAATGGATTTACTAAACCAAATGCAATAAGTATGGTGTGATGTCCCCTCTTCTGTTTTTCTTTTGGGGATAATAGCTACTCTTTGAGACTCAAAATATGTGTGTTGAACTCAATGTCATTATCCTCTCTTAAACACATGAACATAGGCTTTAGTTCCACCTGTGAGCTCATTCCCTCTGTGGCCAACACCCTCTAGGGGTCTACTAAATAGAGTTTCTCTTCTGTTAATGCATCAGTTAACCTTCAAAATGCAGATGATTTTATTTCCTTTTCAGAAAATAAATCAGCCCCAGTGTTGCACAAAAACTGTGGCCAAAACAGGATGTAATAAGGGGGAAATGTAAGAAGAGCCACTTGCAAATTGGTGTTATTCATATTTATTGAGGAAATACAATGACCTGTGAAATATATTCTCATGAACTGGAACCCAAATTAGTCAGAAACCCCACAATCATTCTTTTAAATTGTCTTGGCTACGTAAATAAAAACAGCCCCACACAGGTTTAGATGACCCCACAGTGCAAACGAGCACATTTTCCTTAAGGACACAAGCAACAGCAGTGTGCGCTCCATTAAGCTCAGTATTACGAACTGATGCTGTGGGAATTCATTTGCTTTTCCTCTCTTCAGAGTCTGACAATTCAGTTGCTCCCTTGTTTTGAAGTTCACTTGCGTGCGTTCACAAATGGACAGGGCCAGAGATATTTCTAGGCAATCAATCAATATTGCTTCACTTATATGAATAATTAATATACTGTATAGGCACTATGAAAAAAAGGAACTGTGAAACAAAATGAGAACCTTAGAATGCATTATTATACTATACATAAGTGAAGTCAAAAATACAAATGCATCTGAAGATAGTACATGAATAATCATCTTTTCGTAAGTATTTTGTGTGTCTTGGGTATTAGAAATGAAAGATGTGTACTTAGAGAAGAGACCCGCTCTTTTGGATCTTACAATCTAAGAGGTGGGGGAGATGGCTAAAAAAAAGAAAAAGAAAAGAAAAAACAATGAGCACTTACACGATTTTCATCATAACAGACTGAATTCTAGGAAAGAAGTACATAGTGAAGTCATAAAAGGAGAATGTATTCTGGCATTGGAAGGTATCCCTCTTAGAATGACCTCTGACTGGTGTGTGAAAGGTGAGAAACTCCTGCTAAACAAACAGACTGGAGCAGGAAGATTTCCAGGAGAGGGTGGAGTATCTTGGAATGACTGGAGAACTGAGAGAAGGATTGTGGCTGCCACTGGAAGAGCAGCGGGAGGGGAGAATAATGAGCTCTAGGAGCTCGGGCCCTAGCAGGCTCAAGGCCATGTCTTAGATTGTGTTATTATCTAAAGAATAAAAAAATGAGAAGGCATGGAAAGCTAAGTAGTACCTGGGTGTGGTGATTCCATTTCCCTTCTTACTAAAAATCTCTTCTTTCTCTGTGACAAGGGATAGGTGTGGGGGTGGTAATTAGTCCAGACAAAATAGGATGGGGGAGTTAACAAAGGTGTTGATGGTGGAGACAGAAGCCAGTCCAGAGATCATTAGGAGAGAACACCTGCTAAAGATTGGATTTTCTCTCTCCCCCACCAATTCATATATTGAACGCTTGGCCCCCAATTGGATAAAATGAAAGGTCTTTAGAATGTTAGTGAAAAATGCATGTTATGAAAAATAAAAAACACTGTAATGTTCAAAAAAATGTTTTTCTCACCCAAATAAACTTGTACTTTAATCCTAGTATTGCATGAATGGTTTAAAATACTGTGTAATTGGAGGTGAGCTCTTGGGAGGAAATTAGGCAGAGAGGAGGTCCTGAGGGTGGGGCCCCTATAATCTCATCGGTTCCCTTTTAAGAAGCAGAAAGATGCCAGACCTCTTTCTCCCTGCCAAGTAAGACACAGAGAGAAGCCGCTGTCCACAAGCCAGGAAGACTGCTCTGACTGGAAACTAAGTGTGCCGGTCTTCATCTTAGACTCACAGCCTCTACAATAGTAAGAATGAACTGCTGTGTAAGCCACCCAGCATACAGTGTTTTGGTACGTAGCTCAAGCTGACTAACAATATCCACAGACGAGGTGAACTGAATCTAAGAGTAGGGAGTTAGTTGCCAAGAGCAACTAACTTAGTTAGTTTTTAGAAATTTGGTTGAGCAATGGCTGCCATTGAGAAAGGGAGCCATGGACAGGCTTGTCTTTGGGTTGGTAGGTGGTGGTGGTCCGCACACTCAGAGATAGTCAAGTAGAACTGGAGTTGCTTTTGAGACTTTTAAGTACTGGTGTCAGTAAAGCAGCTAGATTTACAGCTCTGGAAATCAGAGGCGGCAGCATCTGTGTGAGAGTTACTCTTTGGGTGTCATCGATTCAAGATAATGATAAGAGGCGGGTGTTAGAGTGCTCAGGAAGAGAACATAGAGGAAGAAAAAGGGAGAGTCAAAAATTATCTAGCTATTAACGACCAGCCACACTTAAAAGCTCTGTGAAAGCAAAGCCAATTGAAACAGACCAGCCTTGGAAGGCACAAAGCAGTGTGTTTCATCGACGTCACATGAAGTTCTGGTAAAGAAGGCAGGGATGTTCGAGGATGTGAGGCTCTGAGAGATGAAAACTGTAGAATTCACAAGGAGTGAGTGACCCAGAGAACATGGTCATTTGAAGTAGAATCATTACATTGCAGCAATAAAGCCAGGTACCAGATTGGAGTGGAAAAATCTTGTCCAACTAAGCAACTTTCTAACCAGCACCAGGTTTACAAATCATCAGACAGTTTCCCTATTTGAGTGCCCCACATCACCCCATAAATGTTATTTCACTTACAAGTGAGAAGAGGAAAATTGAATTATTTGTTCATAACCTAATTCATGTTAGGAATTCATAGGCCATAAATGCTATATAGAAGATAATGTGTGCATGGAAAAATTCTGAAAAACCTCATAAAGGCAAAACACTTATGAACCTAGCCTGAACAATGACAGCCATCACTAAAATAAGGGTGTAAGAAGAAAAGATAAAAAGCTCTTCATGCCAAGAGTTACAATGCAAGGGAGAACAGAAGGTTATAATGATGAGAAGACGTGGGTTATGCATGGACTAAAAGCAAAGACTGGGCACACTAAGTTTGGAAGAAAATCAGGGTCCAGATAATTCTTGAGGCTCTTGAATGCCAGCCAAAAGAATTAGGGATTTCTTAGAGACTGTGAGGAGCCTTTGAGGTATTTGGTCAAGAAAGTGGTAGGAAGGATATGAGTATTTTAGTGAAAATCAATCCCTTTTACCCATCACTGTGAAGAGAAAGAAGGAATCAAGAAAAATGATAGGAAAAATGTACTTATTTTTTTTGCAAAGCAATGAGTATGTGCAAAAGACACTTTTATATTTGTAATTAGAAATGAATCCAGTCTTCATTATTAATCATTATTAACGAGCATGTCTAAAGTATAAATAATTTATGCAAAATGATAAGATTAAAAAATGCAGTGCTTGTCACATTCCTTTCCTTGGAACATCTCTGGTTCTAGAAAGAGAAACAGAAAAATAAAGTGCATCTATTTAAGTAATGGATCTTCTAGTGTTTTTGAAAAGGAATTGAATGAGTGAGTGAGAAAAGAGAAAGATACTAACTTTCAACAAGAAAGAGTTAGAAATTTTTATTACAAATGCTAATGAATTATCAATAGTCTGAATCTATAGTGAGCTTGACTTTGCCTGGACTCGTTGGTAAACAACAACAAAAGTAAACCAATGACAACAGATAAAGCTAAACATTTTTTTATTATAGTTTAAACTTGGGTCTGAAATTAGAGAGCTGTATGTATCAGTGCTGGCACAAGAAGATACCAGGAGATTCGGAGCCTGTGCCTAAGGATAGGAAATGATTCTTCAATGCTATCTGTCCATGTATAAATTACACATGACATTCATCTAAAAAAGGAATTAGAGCCGAGCTACGTTGGAAGACCAACCATAGGCCAGAAATCAAAACTCTAGAGAAGCATCTGAAATATTAAAATTATTCCTTCTCAATTCAAGGAAATTTATGCCATCATTTTGAACTCTCTCTTATTCCTCAGTTAAATTAGAAGTTTGTATTAACAGAGACCAGCAGATGGCATAATGATTATGTTGCTGGACTCCCAAGTGGTGGACCAAGGTATGAGTCCTTGTGGCCATCTCCCTGGGGGGTGATTTCTTACTTTCTGTCCTTCTGTTTCTCTGGCAAGTGCACTATAACAAAAAACTCTTAAAAGAGAAAGAAAAAGTTTGTATTAATAAATTTAGAAGATGGGAAAGAAATTGAGAGCATTACAGGGATAGGAAAAGAAAAAAAAAACTACCTTAATGAATTAATATGATGAAAACCGATTTGGGGACAAGTTGATGCCCTTTGCTTCCATCAGCTATAATTCCTAAAATATTGAGGATACCACTACCATACATAATCATCCTTCAGTACCCATGGGATACTAATCCCAGTGTGCCCTGTAGATCCTAAAGTCTCTTACTTAAAATGGTACAGTATGGAGCCAGCAAATGGCATAATGGTTACATTGCTGGACTCCAACAGAGTCGACCTCAGTTCAAGTCCTGGACCTACCCAGCACCTAGAACCTCATGCTAGACACATGTGTGTGCATGCCAAAAATCCTGAGAAGAGAATGGAGGCAAAGGGATTGTGGCATGGCCATCCCCCCTGAGGGGTGATTTCTCTCTTTCTGTCTCTCTGTCTCTGTCTTTCTGGTGAGCACACATGCTCTGTAGCAAAAATCTCTCTCTAAAAATAGAAAACGGTGTAGTATTTGTAATTAACTTGTGTACATCCTTCTGCATCCTTGTAATTATCTTTAGATTACTTATAATACTTACTAAAGTGCCTATACATCACACTACTGTGTGGATTGAGTGTCCCATGTGGTGTGCAAAAAAATTCAAGTTCAGTTTTTTGCAACTTTGTTGAACATTTTTCAATCCACATTTTGAATCTATAGATATAGAGTATAAGGAGATGAAGACTGAATGTTGTAACTAGTTAACATGTGGCAAAAGTTAATGATGAAACAAAATATATGCCTAAATTGATTCAAAGTAGATGCAAGATAACATGCAATTATACAGTCAACTGGGGGAATAAAAATTTCACTATACATTTGCTTTATTAGGTACACATCTGCTAACAACCTACATACAGGAAGAAAAAAAAAGAAAAAGAAAAAACATAAATTTCAGTATGCTTTACACAGGAAAAAAGTAAATCATCCTATTCTGTGTGTTTTACAGTAATGTAAAATGTGTGGCCCCAAATCAAATGTATGAAGTTATGTACTTTCCCCAGAGTTACATATACCACACTCTGCTCCCAGTAAAAATATATGAAATTAGCACAGTGTTAGTAGGACAGGTTATCAAATATGTGCTCATTTGGATCTAGCTATCCACATACATATAATTTTATGTGTACATACATGAACACTCTTAAGTTTTTATACACATACACCATGAGTGTATATGATGTGTGTATACATGATATTTAGTTTGTAGTTTATACTACACACATGTATGCATGTGTGTGTACGTATGTACAACTACACAGAAACTACTAAGCCTTTGGTTTTTTTTTTTTTTTTTTTTTCTTTTTTTGGAGAGGTTTTTGCTATAGGGCGCGTGCGCTCGCCAGACAGGCAGAGAGAGACAGAGAGATAGAAAGCAGGAAATCACCCCCCAGGGGGGATGGCCACGCCGCAATCCCTTCTCCTCCATTCTCCTCTCGGGATCTTGGGCACGCACGCACACGCGCCCGGCGTGAGTTTAAGCCGCCGGGTCCGGGACTCGAACCGCGGTCGACTACGTGGGAGTCCAGCGACATAGCCATTACGCTAACTGCTGGTCCCAGCCTTTGGATTTTTGTTAGGTGCAATTATTGTTGGAAAAGGTAGCTAAAGATATAAATGTCTAGTAAAAAGAGAATGCCAGAGATCCTCAAAACATTTTGAATTTGATATATTTGAATTACTTTTTGCCAAAATAAACAAAACAGGATATCAAATTCTTAGTTTCATAAAAGCTAGAGACACACAATCATATTTTCTTCCCAAAATGAGTCATACAAAGGACAAAATGGTCACCTAGCTTTTTTTTTTTTTTTTAATAATGATATTGTTGAAATATTTTTTCTACTTACTAATCTTAATTGCTTTCTTTCTACCTGAAAAAAGAATAAAATTCACTTTCCATAAGGGCAGGAGCATTTGTGCTCAGCAGAAGTACAGTAAACATCCTCTCAAAAATAAGTGGTGTGGGGACCAGGAGTTAGCGTAATAGCTATGTCACTGAACTCCCATGTAGTCGACCGTGGTTCGCGTCCCGGACCCGGTGGCTTAAAACATGCCGGGCGCGTGTGCGTGCGTGCCCAAGATCCCTAGAGGAGAAGGGATTGCGGCGTGACCATCCCCCCTGGGGGTGTTTTCTGGCTTTCTGTCTTTCTGTCTCTCTCTGACTGGTGAGCGCACGCAACCTATAGCAATAAAACCTCTCCAAAAAAAGAAGAAGAAAAAAAAAAAAAGTGGTGTGAGGGAGCGTGGACTTGGCACTAAGTCATAATGCTTTCTTTTCAAGGAATATATAAAAATTGCATTTTGCCAAAGTTGCCTTTGATTTCCTACTTCCTTTAGAGACCCCTCTAGTAATTTTCTTCTGTAAAACGTTGTCTCTACCTACTGGTCTTTCCCAGTTCATTTCCACAGTGTCTTTCTTTTAGCTAGCTTCTCTCATTAGCATTTAAAAGATTTTTGTTTTTTCTTTTGGCCTGCAAAGTTTGAGACTCCTGCTTTGCTTTTGAATTATAATATGATTGCCACATAATTGTTATACATCTTTGTGGGGTATCTGAACTTACATCATGGCTAAATTTCTAGTTCTTTTACTAGTTCCAAAGTAGCATATTTTTGTAAATGAGTTCCATTTCTGACAACTGTTTTATGATGACTTCTAAAAATTATTGTTTCCTTTTTTCTTCAAAGTTCACAAATAAATTGTGGATTTAGAAAAAATAAACTTTGATATTTAGTAATTAGAATCCATTATATCAACATACTCCAAAAATGGGAAGATATTTTATGTCAAATATTATCAAATATTATTCTGTTTTTTTTTTCTCATTCTCCTGCAACTCTCTTGCTTTCTTTTTTATTTTTATTATTTTTCCTGGCACTAAATATTTTAAAATCATTAATCATTTTAGTATCCTGGTCTTGAAGACTGAAACTACTTTAAGCATCTATAGGTCTCAGCTCCAAACCGAAACATAGTCTAGAAGAGATTATAGAAAAGGCTTTAAGAGTGAACATGCATGGTTTTGAATTCTTACATCCCCACTTAAGATCCCCAAGTTTTGAGATATATTGTTTCTTGTTTCTGAGGTAAAACTTCCTCACCTGTACAAAGGCAGCAGGCAATATCTGTTTACTTTACCTCTCACGGGTAAACATGAGCTAATGGATGTGCATTAACACACAGCATATTAAGGGAAAGCCTTATTGTTGCAAGCTCTCTGAAGGAAGAATGGATGTTATTTATTGTGACATTTCCTCAGTATCAGAAGGATGTTGTACAAGTTGATACTCTCAAAATGTGTTTTGAATGTGATTACATTATGTAATGTCAACAAAAATTCTGTTTTGATTGTTTCGCTCTATAATGTAACTTGACAGACTTGAACTAAGTCTCCATGATAGGAAGTACCACTAAAGACCTGGATAGTTAGAGAAGAGAATGGAAATGGGAGAGAAGGCATGAACTTCTGTCTAAAGGAACTCATAATTCTAAAAATGAAAAAAGACACTATTATAATACTCGGAAATGATGTGTTTCGATATTCTAACATCATCTTTCATGCAAAGTGAATTTATGTATTGATGAATGAAAGTTTATATGTGTAAAATGGCACAATTGTATTCTGTCAAATTATGGCAACATCAACCTTAATCTCTGGCTTTAAAAGGGACTTCTGAAACTGAATAACTTCCAATATGAAAACTATTAGACTGTTGCAAGTTAATATACTCCAACATAACGCAAATTCGCATTATCTTTAAATATAGGTTAGCATTTACTAATTAGATTTTATTATACTCTAATCAGTGTTAATTCTTTTTTAATTATCATACTGAGAAATAAGACTTCAGGAGCCAGGAGGTGGCATGGTGGTTAGGGTACTGGACTCCCACATAGCCTTACTCAGTTCAAGTCCTACTCCTGGCGGCTTGCTTTCTCACTTTCTCTCTCTCTCTCTGATGAGCACACATGCCACAGAGCAAATTAAAACTAATAATAGTAAGAAATAAAATTAAGTAATTATATTTAAAATTTTCAAAAAGAAAGAATTCAAAACTCCAGTATCATACATAGAATCTTCAGAAAAATTCAAGAAACATACAGCATGCTACAAAAATGTCCTTATAAGTTAGTAAATATAATCTAACATGACATCATGACATTTGTTAAGATCAAACCCTAATGTTTCATGACTCTTAGACACAGATTAATGCAGAGATGACATTTGCTCAGTAGCACATTAACAGCTGTGTTGTCTATGTCCTCCAACAAAAATGAATTCCAAAAGTTTCCAGTAGAGAATGAATACTTAAAATTAAATGACAGAGGTTTTAATATTTTTTTTTAGAACTAGTATAAAAGGATTCAGAAGCACCAAGTAAGTAAAGCTAAAGTAAGGCAGGATATTGTGATACAAGATTTATTTAATCCTCAGCTCTGGTTCCTCACACAGAACTTCTTTACTATTTAAAGAATTATTTATTTTATTTCATATTATTAATATTTTTTAATTGCTACAGGGCATGTGCACTTTCAGAGAAAGAGAGAGAGAGAGAAAAAAAAAAAAAAAGAAAATGAGAAAGTAAATTGCCAGGTCTGAGATTCCAACCACAGTTGGGTATGTGAGTCCGGGGCCCCCAACCACCATACTGGTTTGATAGCAGTTACATACAAGTAACTCCTTGTAATATTTTTTTTTTTTTTTTGAGAGGTTTTTGCTATAGGACACGTGCGCTCACCAGACAGACAGAGAGAGACAGAGAGATAGAAAGCGAGAAATCACCCCCCCCAGGGGGGATGGCCATGCTGCAATCCCTTCTCCTCCATTCTCCTCTCGGGATCTTGGGCATGCATGCACACGTGTCTGGCGTGAGTTTAAGCCACCTGGTCCAGGACGCGAACCGCGGTCGACTACGTGGGAGTCCAGCGACATAGCCATTACACTAACTGCTGGTCCCACTCCTTGTAATTTTTGAAGATGATACACCAATATGGAAAACCATCATGACTATTGTTTCTGAATATGTCTGCAGTCATCCAAAGATTATTTATTAAATTGTACAAAAACGTTAAAGTGGCCAGATTTTACAAATCAAAAAATAAAAATAAAAATAAAAATAAAATAACAAAGTAAAATTGATGACAGCATGGAGAAATATTGCAATTTATTTTAGGGAAATACTATTACTTGACACATAGAATTCCTGTAAAAATACAAAAAAAACATCAAAACTTAATATGATAATATACAAAGAATATAAAAATGTCAGCACAAATAAAATGCAAAATTTTATGAAGACATACGCAACCTCAGTCATAACTAGAAAAATGCAAAGTTAACACCTAATAAAATTTCATTTCAACTATGTTAATAATAAAGTGTGAAAAGACAAATTGTTATAAAAATTCCTCAGTTTTAGCTTCTAATACGATAGATATCAGAAGGTATAACCCATATAAACCAAGGCTCTTAAGAGCCCACTGTGATTTTTAAAAGCATAAAATAGTCTTAAATTCAAAATGTTTGTAAATTTGTGGGCTAGAGTGAGGAATAAATTTCTCTAGGGTTTTAGTTGTAGAGAAAGAAAATACCAACATCAGGCCATTTCTAAGGATTTGAAGGTGGAAAATGGAGAGTAATGCTGAATTAACATAGTTTCATGGATGAGCTATTTTTGTCTAAGAGAATTGTAAGAACGAATCTCAGTTTGCAAGAAGAGTAAATTATTCTTTCAAAGCAATTAATCCATCCCTTAATCTAAAATAAAATGCCAATGGAAATAATTGAATAGAGAAATATAAACAATACTCTTCTTGTTCCATTCATGTTTCACATGAAGGTCAACTGAAGCAGTATTAATATTTCTCTCCATCAGTCTGTGTTATGGTTAAATGAGCTTGAAATTACTTCAAAATAGTGCTTTTATAATATGATCGAAATGTTCACAAATGCTAAATATAGAAGCATGAAACGTTTATTGGTGAAATAATTTTGTGGATATTACAGGAGATCAAGACTGTCATATATGCATCGAATGTTATCATGAAGTTTAATATTATATCTTTGATCCTGTCGGATCTATGTTTTTGACATGAAAATCAACCCAAACCTCCTCTCTGTCTGTTAACAAGATTTTTGTCGGCTTGTGACAGAAAAATGTAAAATTACTGAGATGATAGCTATGTACTTTGGTCAATTTACTTTTAATCTTTCTTCTCTACCTGGAAATTGTTCTTTCATCCCTGGAAATTTGTTTAAACTCTGTGCTTAATTTTATTAAACTTTGAACCATTTATTTTGCTGTTATTATCCTAGAGAATATATGAATAATCATTAAAGACTCAAGGCATTGAAAAGAAAAAGTCATACACCTTATTCTTGGTAGCATACCCAAGATATTCCTGTGTTCTGTGATACTTTTGAAGAAAGGGACACAGCAGAAAATAGACTTACTTCTGAATGAACTGTAGTTGTTGTATCTTATGTCATTAATAAGTTAATTCTTTTCCATTTTTATAAAAAATAATGATATATGGCAATTCAAATATGCATTCTGTGTCCATCTTCAAATACTAAAGTGGTATCTCTGTGTCCACTACTTGAATCAGGTCAGACATGTGATTGTTTGAGTAATAGGGTACAGTGGAAGTGACATTGTGACTTACAAGACTAGGACATAGAAAACTATGTAACTTTCTATGCAACTTTGCTTTTAGCTCTAAGCCACCATATACATCCTGGGGCAGCCATGTTGTAAGGAAGCCCAAGTCACATCAACAGTCCATGGATAGGCATTTCAATGGGCAGGTACAACTGAGCCCAACTTGAAGTTATATCAACCCAGTCATAAATATGTGAGATAAGAAACTTCCAGACAATTTCAGCAGCCAAACAATTAGATAACCTGTAATCTTTCAAGTCTTCGCTTTTGAGGTTCTAGAAAACATGAGGTACATTATTCCATCTATGACCTGTCTGCTCTCCTTATCCACACAGACACTAGGAGCATAACAAAAAAAGGATTCTGCTTTATAGCAGTAAGTATGGAGTGCTTTGCTGCACATCGATAAACACCTGGAAGAAATAATTTCCCTTAAGTATCTTTGTCATATCTTTGTCATGCGTGAGTTGAATTTGCATTCCCTTTCTTAGTGTCCCTCCATACTCACTACATGTAGCAGAAAATGCAAGCTGTGATTCTAGATTCTGAAATCTAATGAAAATATAAGAATCTACTCTAATGGAGTAGTTATAGAAAAGCTGGATGGACTCTCTTCCTTAGATTTTTTATCACACCCCCTCTAACTCAGGCCAAAGAACTAAGCTGGATAATATTAAGTTGTCAGAAAAGTCTTGATGTATTTTTCAGTTTTTCTATGTAAAAATGTATCATGACTTTCCTGACAACCCAATATATAAACGGAGCATGCAGTTATTTGTAAAGCACTAAGTATCACGCTTGAAGCTGTTTTTTTTTTTTTTTTTTTTTTTTTTTCCTTTTTTAAAAATAGGCAGCCATACTTAAAGGATTTTCTATTATATCACAATGTACTTTTCTCAAAAGGCTGGCTTGTGAAAGATTGATATTTAGACCGCAGAAATCCTGACAATTGCCTAAAGCTGTTGTTCACTTCATGTGGAAAAGTCTGCAGATCAAGTGCCATGCTGTGCCCCAGTAAGATGTGGAGGACACAGAAGCACCATGTCCTGAGCAGGCAGGAAGAGCATTGTGTTTATAACAAAACGATGGCCATCGCTTTCTTGGGGGCACTGCCATCATCAGTTTACATTTTATCCTATGGAACATTCTATGTAATAAAACATTCAGACAATAAGCAAAACTGTACTGTAATGGCTTTCAACCATGCATTTATCATGAACACATATAAACAGTGAGAAAAAACAACTACATATTCAATTGAGGAGAGAAGCAACCACAAGAGAGGTAAGCTTTGAGAAACATATTTCTTTGACACGGAAATCTTTTTCTTAAATGAACAAGCCTCTTCTCTCCTCTTCTACTCGATTATATGCTCTAGTTTTCTTTCCTATATCTCCTTGTATTATTTTCTACTCTTCCCCCCTTATTTTTTCCCATTCTTATAAAAGAATAGGACTTTAAACGTTTGACAAAAAAGATCTTAGAAAGCGTTTCATATGAGTCACTTTTTACAAAGCAGATGGGTAAGATGAGTGACAGCATCTAGCCAAACATATAAACACACAGAATGGGGGGGGGGTGACTGAAAAGAGCCCGTGAAGCGTCTAAGAGCCTGCAGATTCCATGACTCCTCAAGGAGAATACATCTTGAACTTTTCCCATATACTCCACATTTGGCATAGTGGCTTCTAAAATATATTCTGTGGAAACTTGGAGGAAATTTAGAAGTTCAATAAATGTTTCCTTTTAATGCTATTTGTTACACACACACACACACACACACACACACACACATACCTCTCTTTTTTTAAGTTAAATTTCTTCCATGAGAGAAACACAGGTACTGGGTTCAGCAGGTGGTGTAGTAGTTAAGGCACTAGACTCTCACATGGTTAATCTCTGTTCGAGTCCTGGACGCAGCAGCTTGAAACTCACATTGGATATGTGTGTGTGCATGCCCTAAATTCCAAAAGGAGAATGGAGGAGAAGGCACTGTGGTGTGGCCATCCTCCCTGGGTGGGGGGGAGTGATTTTTCACTTTCTCTCTTTGTCTCGGTCTCTCTGGTGAGTACATGTACCCTATAGCAAAACTCTCCCCCACCAAAGAAAAAAAGAAGAAAGATGGCTACTTCCAACAGTGACTTCATGCCGTCATGAACACATGCACACATATAGGGAAACTTTGGGATGTGAACCCTCAATCTTCCCACATGTCCTCAGCCTCATGGAACACTGTATTACTACTGTGCCATTATGCCTGTTCTGCAATTTTTATTTTTTACTTTATGTATTTCTTTTAAAAATTATATTTAATCATTGCACATCTTTATAGCTTGCAATATTACAACATAGCTTTTCCAGCATACATGAAATGCAAGTCAATCAAGTCAAAGATTTTTACCATATATGCCATTATCAACAGATTTTCCATTCTTTTCTACCCTAATAAAAATGAAGTGTCAACTTAAGTATTTCATACGATGTTTTAACACAAGGGCAAATATTCATTCACTGCATTGTCCAGTTAACTCACATTTTCACAGATATCAGAATAAAAGCTAATCCTGATATCTCTATTTAACTGAAGATTATTATTAGTTTTTATACCAGAAGATATCATAGAAGTTAAGGCAACTGGATCCCATATGATTGGCTGTGTGTTTTGAGTCCTGGACCAGTGGCTTCAAAAGCATACAATGAGTGTGTATGTGTGTGTCCAAAATTCTGAATGGAGATTGGAAGAGAAGGGCTTGTGGCATGGCCATCCCCACTGAGGGGTGCTATCTCCTCTGTGGGTGCCTTCTCGCCTTCCCTCTCTCTCCTTTCTTTCTCTCTAGCAAGCAACCCACCTCCACAATAACAAAACAAAATAAAAACGGAGAGACAGAGAGAGAGATAGAGAGAATATTATTAGTTTTCTAAGGGAGCTCTTAAAGCATCGACATATTTCATTATCTTTGGTAATCATGATTTAATCAGTTTTACTAAAGGAAAATAAAATGAGGAGACAAGTTAATATAAGACTAACATTTTAAATCATGAGTCTTAGTATTCAATTTTTTATCAGTCAAATCAGCTTTCTGTTTATAATTGAATTATTTTATACAAGTTATAGACAGGAAAATCAACTTTCAAGTATGATTTCATTGCTTTGATCTATTTTCTATGTAGAGAGTCTTCAAATAGTTTGGTTATGTATGATATTTTATTGTTGCTAAATGAAATTCAGTGGTCTAATTTTCAATTTTAATATTTTTAGAGAAGTTATGGGATTTCAGAACTTCATACCTAGGAATCAAATTTATTAAATAAAGAGTATGTAAATCAGTATAGAAAATATTTGCAAAAGGCCATGTTTAAGTGAAGGATAAAATAGCTAAACCCTATCTGAGTAATCTAACCATTCCATTATTCACAAAAGAGAATAAAGAATACAGATATTAAATGGATTTATATAGGATTGTTTTAGTCAGTAGGCATATTATTGATCTTAACAATGTTAGGAATTTTACAGTCTTTTTTGTAGTATGACTAACTTTGATTATATAAGAATAAAAACAACTGATGATTATTGAGTGTGTATCATGTGGTTGGTTAATAACCATGAAGGGTCTGAGATTTTACAAGTTCATAAGCCAAGGTAGCTTGCTTTACAAGGATTTGCAAATGGTGGCATGAGAAGTTAAGATTCCTCTCACAGGCAAGGGACATCATTACTCAGGACGTTATGGGCAGTGTGAGCTTCTTAAATATATGAGTGACAGTATAATTCCTTTCATTCTTACAATACTCTCTCGGGTAGTTTTGAGCCCTGTACTCACTTAATAGATGAACTACGTAATTTGCCAGAGTCCAAAGACCATAACATGGTGGTTTGGAGGTGAACTCAAGAAGTCCCCAACTCCAGATACTGACTCTTAACTACTACATCCCATATTTACTAGGGGGAGTGTGCACTCACCAGAGAAAGGAAGGGAGAGAAAAGAGAATGCAGGCACAATGAGAAAGCATTCCCCACGGGGCATGGTCAAGACACATCCCTTCTCCCTCATTTCTCGCTCCTTTCAGGATTTTGGGCATGCATATACATGTAACTGGTGTGTTTTTCGAGGTTCTGGGTCCAGGAACCAACAACATAGTCAGCTCTGTGGGATCCAGTGGCCTTAATCACGTCAGTACTGGCTGGCCTCCACCGGCTCTTTAAATATATAAATGTAGCCAGAACCTTGGTAATGATAATCATGGCATAAAATATTTACTTTAACTAAAAGTACATGATTCTGAAATACGGTAGGAGGGCACACATTTAAGAATAATGATTATGATACTTAGTATTTTAGTAAAATAATATTTTGATGGATGCCACTATAGGTCTGTTATCTTCTAATGCAGAAATGCAATTTCTTTTCAAGACTACATAAAATAGCCTTACATCTTAGAGAAAAAGTAATCCGAATCTAATGTAAGTCAGGAAAAGCCAAGACATTAGGTTTCATTTGATCCTTAGAATAGTGCACAATGTATAATGCTGCACACATGTATTTATTGAGCTTATAAATAAATTGCAAACTCTGTTTGACTCTGACCTGGGAGATGGTCTGCCTTTTTTAAATTCAGCTTTGTGTGATTACAATTCTTTAAACAGGAAATTTGGTCACTAAGCCTAGAAGAGATTGCATGTCTATTAAATCCATTCTATTTTGCTGTGTTTATTTGAGGCAAATCTATTTATTTACAAAACTTGTTCTTTGATCATGCAGAGCTCCCCAAAACACAGCATGCCAAGGTCCTGTTCTCCGTGATTCATGGCCATGGGGAAGTGCTAGCAATAACCGAACACTGTGAGGCGCACAAAGGATTCCTGAGATTACCTGCGAAGACTCCCCCTGGCTTTAACAGCTGCAGACAGAAGACACTTAAATTGCAACCAAATATTTAAGACAAATATTACTGAAAAGGGATTCTACTAAATGTACTATTTACCAACACATCATTTGTCTTTTAGCACTAGGAACCAATGATTTACATGAATTAATGTTTGCAAACACTCAGGAACAAGACTTAGCAACAAAAAGCATTATATGAAAACTATATAAGATTTTATTAAACACAATATAAGATGACTCCTACACATGGTTAAGGCAACTGACTTCTGTATTTGATTTAAAAATCAACAAACATATATAAATTTCACTTCGGAAAAAATGACTATTGTCCTAAAAGCCCTGCCAGAGAATAGAATGTCATGTGAGTGGATACACAGAACTCATGTGTGAGTTTTGGAACATGTTTAAGGAGAGAAGTGAACAATGGTTAAGAGTAAGAAAAGGGATCTGAGCACTGGGAAGAGACATCGCAATAAGCTGGGAAAATGAAAGCCTCCAGCGGCTGTTGCAGTGATTCACCAGCTGAACTTAAACCTCCAATTTCAGGAGCTAGCAGTTGGTGCAGTGGTTAAGGTGAGGACTCCAACATGGCCAACCACTGATTGAGTACCAGACCTGGCAGCTTCAAACTCATGCTGGGTGCACGCACGTCCCTGTGTGCCCAAAATCTCAAGAGGAGGATGAAGGAGAAGTGATTGAGGCATGGCCACCCCCTCTTGGGGGTGATTTCTCACTTTCTCTTGGTCTCACCAGTGAGCACATGGCACCCTACATCAAAAATATCTCTCTAGGGAACCAGCAGTTAGCATAATGACTATGTCGCTGGACTCCCACGTAGTCGATCGCAGACTCCCACGTAGTCGACTGCAGTTTGCATCCAGGACCCAGTGGCTTAAAACTCACGCTGGGCGCATGTGCGTGTGTGCCCAAGATCCCGAGAGGAGAATGGAGAAGAAGAGATTGCGGCATGACCGTCCCCCCTGGGGCGTGATTTCTCACTTTCTATCTCTCTCTGTCTGTCTGGTGAGCGCACGCGCCCTATAGCGAAAAACCTCTCCAAAAAAAAAAAAAAAAAAAAAAAAAAAAAAAAAAAAAAAAAATCTCTCTAAATAAAAAAATAAAAACCCTGAACTTCAGGGACTATTAATATATCTATAGGCACTTACTGAGTGTGAGCATGGCTACTCTCTTACACACATTATTTTGATTAATTCTCACCAGCTCCTGGTCAGTGGGGACAATTACTACCCCATCTCACACCAAAGAAATGTAGAGGCAATCAAGGAAACTGGATGGGAAAAGACCTAAGCATTTCTGTTTCATTGTTTCTCAAACTTAAGCCACACATGAAAGGGGTTTCCATCTTTGATTTCCTAAAGGAAGCGAGCTTCTATAAAATGCCTTGTGTGTTCATTCAAAATGGTAAAGGAAAAATATGTTTTCTGACTTTTCATAAGCAATGAGAGTCTCCAGACCTGCAAAGCGAGACCCAGCAGGTCTTTCATGTCTCCAGGTTCGGAACTCAAACCACTCATCCAGCCATGTGGGATCCAGGTACATTAATCACCACATCACCTGGCTGGTCCAGTCTTAAATGAACTTTAAGACTCACATTCTATAAGTGTCACCCCCCAGCATACAGATACAGGAAATGCAGCACAAAAGTTACATGACTTACATACACCCACCCTTTATACAGTAGCGAGTAATGGAATTCCAACTCAAGAGAACTAGGTGCCAAAGTGTACATTCTTTATTACTACCAAATACTGCCCCTAGGAGGTGTGAAAAACTTAATGAAGAGCATGAAAAGATACATACATATACACTGATGAAGGGAGTTAAAACAGGAAGAAGGAAAAGATGAAAAGATAAGGAAAATAAATTGGGCATGGCACATATCCATGATTAAAGTAAAAATCCCCTCATCCTATAGAAAAGCAAAATTATTAGAGAAAGCCTTTCTATGTTCTCTGCAGCAGCATTTCTTGCTGAACAATTATATCAATCAAGGAAGAAATATTGATCAGGTGGTTTGCCATCTGAGAGGCCCCACAAAGCCCAGGAGACTCTTGTGCATGAGAAGAGAAATCAAGGTAAGACAGTGAGTCTGAGGTCACAGCAGCTCCGTAACAAGAGGTTCCTGGACTGCCAAAGGAACCAGTGCCTGAAACATGTCCTGAGTGCAGTCTCTAAGCAGAAAAAACAGCCCTCATTGTATTATATAACATCCATAAGATATTCAAGGAAGATCATGAGTGCTATTATTTCAAAGTAAAAGACATAAAAAGTCAAATAGTCAAACAGAACTACCATATCCTTAAGATATTTCTGTAGTTTAATAACAAAAGCCCAGTTCAAACTACATCATAAAGAGTACTGTTTCCTTACAAATCCAAGAACAAGTGTACACTTTGGCAAATAGACTTTAGACACATGTTATATTCATGGGTTAGTTCACAGGGTACTCAAATCCTGAAATACTCAAGTAGACAAAAAGCATTAGTCAAACAATGCCAGTGAATTCATTTGAAGTACAACATTTAAATAAATTGCATCACTAATTTTGTTACGTTTATGGATTATTTAAGTGTGTCATAATCTATCACATATTGGATTAATAATGTTATTCATCTGAGTTCTCGTACAAGATTGTTCAATAGTAGTTTTACATTTTCCTAGTCTAATCTCACATGTCTATCAAAATAATATCAATTTAGTAAAATGTTATCATATATCTACAGCTAAATTCTTTTCTCTCAGTTTTACAATTCCTAAATGAAATAAAAAGTCATTTCTGATTTCAATAATAAAAATTTTGTTTCACCCCTGAAATGAACATTTGTTCCAAAAATTGAAATAGATATTTTTTTCAGAAAATATCCAAGATCTAGATATCAGGGCTATTGCTGTTACTATTGAATGGCGATTTTTATGCTTTAAAAACAGGCACAGTGTTTAAAGTAGAAAGTCTAAAATTAGGTACTGGTGTTCTAACTACAGATCACATACAAAAGCTGTTGTATTAATATTTTTTATGTGGCAATTGCTTCAGATGTGAAAAAGCATTTCATGTCTAGAAATGGGAAAGTGTCACTTGACTAACACTTTTTTTAAACACAAGACTGAAGAAGGAGGATTTTTTTGAATCTCTTTCTTTCAGCCCTTTATATATTTCTGTTTTATATTAACTCTTGTATCTATTTCTTTGCTTGTGTCCTCTTCAACTGACTTTCCAAGTGTTTCTCTCTGCAAAGAAAACTATATCTCTCCATCTCACTTTTAAGTTTCTTTTATCCTTTTTCTTCTCATTCTACCCTGTATACTATACCATCTCCCATCATCTCTAAACAAATTATTCCAATTTATTTATTTAGTCTTATTTGACCAGTCTTTTATTCTAGTCATTTACTATGTTTTATTGGATTTGAATTTATAAAGTTTAGGGACTAAAAACAGATGTAATATAACACTTCTCAAAGCAACAAGAACATATTGTGCATTCTGCATGCGGGACTCCCAGTTCTGAGTTGGCACTTAGGGGATGAGACAGCAGTAAACAAAGAAGCCCAGAAAACAGTCAAAAATACTGACATAGGAAGAGCTCTGTTTTATACTCACACAGACATATTTTACAGGAAATCTGTACTTATTAAAGTATGCATGCTATTTAGTTTTTCTTTTTTCCCCTTAATTTTGGCTTACATGTTGTCTATAACAATTCAATCATAATTTTACAGATACCCCTCCCGATACACTAAGTTTCTTATGTTCTTTTCTTTTTCTTCTTCACTGACATTGATCTGTACCTTATTTCAGCCCCTCCCTACAATGAAACAATGGTTATCTACTAAATCTTTTCTTTATGAATACACCCTTCCCCCACACTTCCAATTTGTAAGCATCTCTTCTCCCCCACTATGTTTGATCTTTGAAGTTCATTCACTTCTTTATATTAATTTTAATAAATCTATCTCTGTCTCAGCACAATTTATAATCTTGTGATAATCCCATGATCCTTCCCTCTCTCCCACCCTCCCACCCTCCCTCTCTCCTTCCTTCCTTCTTTCCTTCCTTCCTTCCTTCCTTCCTTCCTTCCTTCTTTCCTTCCTCCCATTTCTCTCTCTCTCTCTCTCTCTCTCTCTCTCTCTCTCTCTATCCTCATTGCCACAGGGTGTGTTTACTTACCTAAGAGAGACAGAGAGGCAGAAAGAGAGAGTTTTGTCATATCTCAATCTCTCCTCCATTCCATCAGGACCCTTAACATGTACGTGCATGCACCCTGCATGTCCCTCAAACCACTGGGGCCAGAACTTGAACATAGTCATCCATGTGGGATCTGGCTCTCTTAGCCACTAGACTATGGACCAGCCTATACCATTTTTTTGTAGTAACTTACGTCCATCAAGTCCTTACTTTCCTCTTTAGCCCACTTCCATTATTAAAATATTCTCTTGCATATATGCTCAAGCCATCTGTTTAATTCTCTCTTCTTCAATACTTAAATGCAACATTAGACTAAATTTTTTTTTTTTTTTTGCAGAGGTTTTTGCTATAAGGCGCGTGCGCTCGCCAGACAGACAGAGACAGAGAGATAGAAAGCGAGAAATCACCCCCCAGGGGGGATGGCCACGCCGCAATCCCTTCTCCTCCATTCTCCTCCGGGGATCTTGGGCATGCACGCACACGCGCCTGGCGTGAGTTTAAGCCACCGGGTCCGGGACTCGAACCGCGGTCGACTACGTGGGAGTCCAGCAACATAGCCATTACGCTAACTGCTGGTCCCTAGACTAAATTTTAACACTAGTAAAATGTTACTCTTTGATTCTTCCATGTTTGTGTCCCTGGAACTGAAACTTACTGAAAAAGAATGCACATAGCAGTTCTTACTGGTTTCTCGTTACATATCTTATCATTACCCTAAAATGGGTTTCTATGGGAAAAAGAGCTGAACAAAAAACTCTCTAAAGAAGACATATGAACAGTCATAAAACATATGAAAAAATGGTCAACATCCCTCATCATAAGGGAGATCCAAATTAAAACTACATGAAATACTACATAACCCCTGTCAGAATGGTGAAGACTAAAAATACAAAAATGGTGTTGGTGGGGATGTGGTGAAAGGGAAACTTTCCTACACTGTTGATGGGAGTGCAAACCAGTTCAGCCACTGTGGAAAATAATATAGAGGTTATTCAAAGTCCTACAGATAGGGCTACTATATGATTCAGCATTTCTACCCCTAGGTATCTACCTGAAGGACAGGAAAATAGTCAGAAAAGTGCTTGCACATCTATGTTTACTGTGGCATTATTTACGATTGCTTAGATATAGAACCAATCCAAATGTCCATGAACAGATGAATGGATTGAAAAAGTGTGGCACATGTATTCCATAGAATACTATTCAGCCATTAAAAAACAACAAGACTGTCATTTGATAGGGAGGAAATATGGAAGGTTTATTGCTGAATGAAGAAAGTCAGGCTATGAAAGAGAGACATTGTATGTCCCCACTTAACATATACTGTCTTCACCCTATGGTACAGACTAAAAGATTAAAAGCCATAAAAGTACTGAAAATATTTATGGACACTGGAGATAGTGTAGATGAAGGATGGAAGAGGGGGAGAGGGTAGGGAAGGAAATTAGGGAGAAAAATAGAGAAGTAAGTAATTTGTGGGACACAGAAATGGTTTATTAACTGTTGATGATAATGTGTAGAGTATTCTCAACTGAACTGGTCTGAGGTGTATTTCATGTTGAGTAAATTATCTTTACAAGCTAAATGATGTATAGTGATTGAATGTATAAAATAATAATAATAATAAATGGGCTCCTAATACTGTAGAAACTATCATCCTGCTTTCTCAATATTCCTCTTTACTATCTGGCCCTTTCCTACTTCCCTCTGTCTTACATGCCCACCATTTCTTCTCCATTATTGCACTCAGGTGATGATCATATTTTCTACCAAATCAAGATAAGAAGAAATAAGCAGAAGAGAAATTTTATCAGCTCTAGCCATATTAAACCTACTTACATCTCTTCTGGTATTATTTATCTTCTCCTTTTTTATTATTAATAAATATATCTGAGTTCCAGTAAAATTTTATCTAATGTACTGTACTTGTGCATTAGACTGCCATTTGCTTACATTTTCAGGAAAAAATAATTATTCTCCTTGCTGTTCTATTTTATTATTTTTCTTTCTTAGCACATTTCTATCCAATATATGGGTATATCTGATACTGACCACAATTTCCTCTTCAGCTACTGTCCCATCTCACTACTCCCTTAAAATCAAAATTTTGAAAAGAATTATCAGGGCTGGCAAGTCACATGGTGGTTAAGAGCACTGGACTCAGGGAACCAGCAGTTAGCGTAATGGCTATGTAGCTGGACTCCCATGTAGCCAACCACGGTTCATGTCCCGGAACCCGGTGGCTTAAAACTCACGCCGGGCGCGTGTGCGTGCATGCCCAAGATCCCGAGAGGAGAATGGAGGAGAAGGGATTGCAGCGTGACCATCACCCCTGGGGGGTGATTTCTCGCTTTCTGTCTCTATGTCTCTCTCTGTCTGTCTGGTGAGCGCACGCGCCCTATAGCGAAAACCTCTCCAAAAAAAAAAAAAAAAAAAGCACTGGACTCCCACATTGCTGACCCAGGTTCAAGTCCTGGACCTGGCAGTTTGTTTTCTTACTTTTCTCTTTCTCTCTGTCCCTCTTTGGCCAAATTAAAATAAATAAATATAAAGTTCAATAAAATAATTCTTTAAAAGAAAGAATTATCTACACCTACTGTCTCAGTTTTGCCACTTTTTTCCTCTTTCATCCAATGAAAGTTGGCATTTTGCCATCAAAACTCTATGCATAGTGCTCTTGGCAATATTAGTATACTCCGTGTTGTTAAATCCAATAGAAAGCTCTTAGCCTCGTCCTTCTTGACCAAATATGTGCATTTAAATAGTTGGTCACTCTTTCTTTTTTCAAATTTCTCCTTTTTTCCTTCCAAGATATTAGAGTCTCCTAAATTTTAACCTTACAGGCACATCTTCTTAGTCTCCTTGACCAAACCTCTCCTAATCCTTCAAATTGTAAAGAGTACCCATTTTAGTCCCCTCTCCTTCTTTTATTATCTAAGATTGGGTTCCTATGTTGTATCATAATTTTAAATAACAAATATACATATATTGTCTTCTCAATTTATTCCACTCATACACATCTAACAACCTGAACTAGAATAAAATGTTTGACTTTCAACATATGACATTTACTTGGGTATGTAATAGCATCTTAATTTTTTATATTCCTCAAATTACTTCCTAAATTTGCTTATCTTGCCTTCTTCCTCATCAAACTAAGTAGTAAGTTTTAAACATCTAATCCCAGTAGATATAAATCCATGAGAGCATGGACTAATCTACCCACTAGTAAATCCTAGTACATAAGAAAATAATTGCTACAGATGGATTCTTAATGAATGCGATGATTGACAGAAAAGATGTCTGAATAAGGGAATGAATAAATGAATCATTTCGATTTGGAAAATAATTAATATGTTGGACTGAGGAATGAGGTAAATTTGAGTTCATACATAATACTCTGTGGCACTTCAGATTTCTAGACTTTCATATCCCTCTTTTAGGGATTATGAAAATCCAGGGAGCCCTCATTCTACCTTCAAAAATGGTTTTGATGTAATTATGCACAACCTTCACTTCCTAACAGGTATTTAAAGGCCATTCATAGACAGATGGCTCTCTGAAGAGTTCTTACTAACACTGAGGCCTGAGGCATGCCAGAGGAAATTTTTAAATAGCCATTTTTAGTTCTATGTCATAATAACAAAAAGAAAAGAAAAGAAAAGAAAAACCTTTGCAGGCATAGAGAAAATGTACTGTAAAGTCTTATATTAGAGGAAATGTGGCTTTGATGTGAAGATACTGGGGAATCTTAGATCCATCCACAATGCTATGTGGCCAAGCACAGGATTGTTTTTATTTATGTAGACTTCATACATTTACAAATGTTTAAACCAGGGTTTTCATTTTATTGTTATATTTTTAGCTTTGCACACAATATTAAGGGTTAGGTCAAAATGTTCTATGTATATCAAAGTGGGTTAGTTAAGGTTTTTGTTATATTAATCATAAAACCTAGGATGCTCTGTTAAAATAACCCCAGATCAGGGCCAGAGATTGGTGCAGCAGCAAAATGTGATGCTCTATGAGGCAATACCACATGGGAAGGTTCCAGGTTCAAGTCCACAGAACTACTTGAGTACTCAGGATATGTGTTTACCCATGAACTGAGATTGGCTGCAGTCTGGAGGTGGCTCATGGCACCAAGACCCTACTGAGGTTGCTGTCTGTTTCTCTCTCTCTCTCTCTCTCTCTCTCTCTCTATCTCTATCTCTATATATATATATATATATATATAATTTTATTCATAGAAGAAATAGAAAACCTTTTAAACATAATATAAATACCAGATTTTAAAAATGGAGAAAATAATACCACAAATTTATTTAGCATATTTTCTCATGCATAAAGAAATTTCAAAGGTAATTTATCTTTTTGGCCTATCATCATGCTCCTTTCTTTAAGCGACCTTTCTAGTTTGTATGTGTAAAAATAGAAATAAGTTATTATTCCAGAGAGAGTTATTTTATTGTATGCATAACCTTTAATCTGTACTATCAAAAGAGAATTTCCTTCCAAAAAAACTATAAGGATTTTTATATTCATTAGCAACACCCATGTCAATGACTGGCTTGTTATATCATATACATATAGTATGTAATATATATTTTATATAATATATAATGATATATAATATATAACATAATATATCATGATATACATATAATAAGTTATATATTATATCATTATATATTGAGATATAATACATATTGTGTTTATATATATATATATATATATATAATTTTAACATTTTCACACTCATTAGCAACATCTCTGTCAAAGACTAACTTATTACATCTCAAAGCCATAATATATAATATATAATATATATTATATACTATATGTGTGAGAAAAAGAAGGGAACAGATAAATTTTTTGGCATTTTCTAAAGTTTTATTTTACCTATTTTTTCCATGAGCAATAGAAACAGAAAGAAACAGAGAGCAAATACTCCAAACAGGACATTAATACTGCGATCCACTGTTAGTGCTCATATCTACCCAGGGAGGTAATGGAGGCAACTGGACAGGAAGCAGGAGCCATCCCATCTGGATCAGCCTTACAGAGCATTCCTTGTTCCCCTGTGCCAGCCACCTGTCCCTGAGGTCAGTAATCTTACAGGGCCCCATGCTGTCGAGGTCCTCCAGCCCCATCCTCCAGTTTGCTGGGCCCACATTGTACGTCACAGTGCATGGGCGTTTAGGCTGGTCTGGGAGCCACTCTGGGCCTCTGAGCTGCTCCTGTCCTGCTGCCTGTGCCCACACAGCTCCACTTGAACTAGTTCAGGGCAGTCAGATCGCTCGCTCTCATTTTCTCACTCTGTTTCTCTAGATACCTTCTCAATTTTGCTTTCTAACTAATGATTTGTTTTTCTCCTTAATCGTTTGGTCATACCTGTTAACACTGTTTCTCTAAATAGGATGACTGGAGAGGGTGTTATTTTCAAGTTTCTGTAGATTATGTGTTAAAAAATCTGCATAATTATCTAACAGAAACTCCTGTTTAGACAATCCACATATATTTGGTATGACACAACACAGCATTCTAGCACTGTGAGACTTTCAAATCTAATAATGCTGAGATTTTGAATGCCCCTAAGAATTGCTTTTGCTCTCCATGTCAGGCACTTGATTAAATATAGTTTTAAATGTATTATTCGAATCATTTATTTAGCTTGCTAGTCAAAAAAAAAAACAAAAAAAAAAAAAAAAAAAACTCCTCTTAGATAAAAAAGAGCAACAGACTCTGTTTCAGTTTTGTTTTTCAATGAGAATAACTATGCAAGTGGAAGTTAGAGGGCATTTTTCTAAATTTTTATAATAATGAATTATAAATGAGGCTTGTTTCTCTGGCCAAAGATTTGTATAACATGTTGAAGAAGACAATGAGATGTTTATACAGAGGATCCTTTAACCTGAATACCTTGAATGTTATGTTTTTAAATATTAACATACCTTGTATTTAAAAGTTTCAAAATAATACACTGATTATAGACAATCTGTTCTACATGTCCGCAAAAAGAGCTGTTGCAGAGATACTTTAATGCATTCATTATACTTACTAGATACTGCAAATATACCACAATTTTGTCATTTTTATATCACGCTTTTTAAGAAAAAAACATTAGAACTTGAGACTTTGGAATAGTATAAGTTTTCCCTTTCTGTAAAATTGTCAAATTCTGAATATATTCTTTGATGCTTTAGATAAAATTGCCCTACTTTAATAACTTCTGTTGAAATCCCTACAAATGTATAGTTAATTTTTTTTAGTTGGCATATGAATACAACATTTCTTTCATGTTAAAAAATTTAACATCATATATAGAAACAGTCAAATAAGTCAGATAACATGTCATTAATAATTTATATAAAATAATAATTATATATAGATATTGTAATTATTATGATTTCCAATTTCAAAATTACCTTTGTTGAGTAAATGTATTAGTGTATTTATAAATATGGCTATATATACTTTATAAAGTCATGTTGAATATTGATATATTACAGTAAATGAGTTATTAAAGCAATTCTTTAAAAAATAACATCAGAAAATTTAATTACCTACTTCATTAGTTTAAAATGTTATAGAAGTATAGAAAATGATTATGCTTATGAAAGTTCTAAATTTTCTTTTTAATGATATTCATTTTAATTTCTAATTATATAGTTATACATACTTGTGGGGTAAAGTGCAGTTTTTCAAAACACAAATGCAGTGTTTACTGATCAAATCAGGGCAAAATCGCATCTGTGGTTAGACTGTTGAGAGGCAGAAATTTAAGGACTGAAGTGGGAAGTCTATTGTAACCATGTAATTATGATCGCAGAAAAGGGCCAGTTCTGAATATATATCATTCATTGATTTGTTTAGACAGTCCTTCATTCTGCATAATGATCTCTCTTGAGCACTTGCTATGTAATATAAACTGGTATTATTCTCAACAAGAAATTAACATGGATGTGTTGTAGCGGGGCAGAGCAGATAAGATTTACTTGAAGGCCTGAGCTGTATGGAGCACAGAAGTTGAATAGGGTTAATCCAAATACTAATATTGGAAACTGAGATTTGAATAATATCTGTAGAAAATAAACAAACATTATTACCATTCTGCTTTTGAATTATTTTGGGTTGAATCCATATTTTTCATAGCAAGTCAATATTTGCAAGCTTATAACCCTACATATGTCATACAGTGACATACACATATCTGTAGCTGGTTGGAACTAGCCTAAATAAGAAAACCTAGTACTAACTGTTGTTTTGTTACATTTCCTTGAGAGGCCCAGGTGCTGGGTATGCTGAGTGATCAAAAGTTGACTGCCACCTGCAGGGAGGGAGTAAAATGCTGGCTGTGACTGAGTAACCAATCAGAATAATACCTTTTTCAATAATGGACCAATGGGACTGTTGCTCTAATTAACCAATCACAGCTGCACAAGTTCTTTTGTTTTTTATTTTTTTTGAATTATTGTATTTATCCTCATGTGTTATTATTATTATTACTATTATTATTTGTTATTAATTTGACCAGAGAGAGACAGAGAGAGAGAGGAAAAGCAAGCAAGCAAATCACTAGGTCCAGGATGAGAACCACAGTCAGCCATGTGGAGTCCAGCACCCTTAACCACCATGCTACCCATCAGCTCCAGAGAACTACACAAGTTCTAATCCTTAATTTGTATACACAGACCTGGTTAAAAACTTGGGCAGGAATTATTCTTCTATGAAAGCTCATCCTGGAATACAGAACGTGTTCATGGAGAGAGTCTTTAAAGAGAAGCTAGCTCTCTGTCTCCTGCTTGGTATCACAATGGTTTTCTCCTCAACAAAACTTGTATTACACACATTGACTTCTCTGGTGGTAAGCGGGTGACTCCTAACCTATACCAAGCTAGGGTCAATAACACATTTAGAAGTACACAATGTATGACTTCAAAGACAGTGAAACCACATAGTACTTATCCTCACTATTTCAAGTACCCATCGCTATTCTATTTTTTTCATTTTATTCTATTTTTTTGAGAAAGGAGGTGGAAGGGATGAGACTGTGAATTAGAAATACTATAACCTTGAAGAACATGAAAATACTAGCAGATTTTACAATTTAAATAATGACACATAGATATTCCTTTTGTGAGTCACTGTTTAAAAACAATTCAAAGAGCATACACCATGAAGCAGTGGAGTCATTAAAATATAATGGCCATCTTTCTAGGTAAGGTTAAGCATCCCAAGATCATATAAAAAGAAGAGAGAAATTTGAGGGATTAGATTCAAATGATGCTGGATTATGGAAAACTAAGTCTGTTGCCATGGTTTACTGTTGCTCATATCCTTTTGATTGTGGCCTTTGTGATTGAAATATCATGTTTATTCATTAAAAAATTTATTATCGTTGTTGTTATAATTGTAAAATTACATATTCCAAATTGAGCAATTACTAAAGAATGGTAACTTTCAGCAATTAGATACATTCTCAGATAATGTGCTTCATATTTCAGTGAGATTCATAACTTTATTTTATTTTATTTAAAGTATGTTTATTTTTTTCCCTCGGTGATAGAGACAGAGAGGGACAGAGATACTACTGTGCTTCCATCTGGCCTTCTCTAATTGCACACATACAAAAGATAAGTAATAGCATTAAAATAAATCACATGGTTCACTAGGAATTTCATGAGTTTCTATTTATAATATTTACAAGGCGTCTTCAAAAATTTCATAGAAAATGGAATTAAAGTGTTTTGGTGCAAAAACACCATGTTGAATTCTAGTTATAATTGTTTCATGACATGCATTTCTATGAACTTTTAGAAGTCCTCTTGTCAGGACCAGTTGATGGTGCAACGGTTACATCACTGGATACCCTCGTAGTCAATTGCAGATCGAGTCCCAGACCCGCTGACTTGAACCTCATGTTGGGCATGTATGCATGCATGACTAAAATCTCAAGAGGAAAACAAAAGAGACAGGATTACAGTGTGGCTATCCCCTCCATGGGGAGATTTCTCACTTTCTGTCTCTCAGTCTCTCTGATAAGCACACTTGACCTATAGCAAAATATCTCTTTAAAAAAAAAAAAAAAAAAAGAAGTCCTCTTGTACTTTCTAGTCACCATATTTAATGTATTAAGTGATCGACTTTTTAGAATAATTAATTTTTATTTATCATTATTAATATTTTTTAACTTGCTATAGGGCACATGCACTCGCTAGTGTGAGAAAAAAAAGAGAGAGAAGAGGGAAAGTGAGAAAGCAAGCCACCAGGTTCAGGATTAGAACCACGGTTGGCCATGTGGGAGTTCAGTGTTATAACCGCCATGCTACCTGCTGGCCCCTTACATAACTTGCTTGAATTATCTCACTTTGTTTTTGAAATAATTCTCAGGGAATAAAGTGTATATCCAGGTATTTTTAGATGTTGACCTAAATGTTTAGAAAAATAAACATCCTTGCCTAATATATGCCTTATAAAATTACATAGATTTTTGGGACCAGCAGATGGCATAATGGTTAAGTCACTAGACTCCCACATATTAGACCACATTTTGAGTCCTAGACCCAGTAGCTTAAAACTCATGCCGGACACATGTGTGTGTGACCAAAATTCTGGGAGGAGAATGTCAGAGAAGGGATTGTGGCATGACCATACCCCAGAGGGTGATTTCTCGCTTTCTTTCTCTGTCTCTCTGGCAAGCACATGCACTATATATATATATATAAAATATATAAATATATATATAATATAAACACACACATACATATTTATATACATGCACACACACATATATATATATATATATATAGCATAGTTACTCTATATAAAAACATGTTCTCATTTTAAATGTTCACCAGTGGTTCAATAGTTATAAAAGATTAATTAAATTTTTAATGTACTACATTTTGAGAATATCTTCTTTATACATATTTTTAAAGTTAAAAGTAGGAGTAAGGTAGAATGGCTTCTTCTTATAGATCAAGAAAAGCACTAATCAATTTTTAAAGACTAGAAATAATAATTTCAGGGACAGCCAGTAGCATGGTGTTAAGGCAGCTGGATTCAGTATGGCTGACTATGTAGTTTGAGATTTCTCACTTTCTCTCTCTCTCTCTCTCTTTCCCCCTCTGTGAACACATGTGACAAAAAATAAGAAAACAAATAAAACTGAATGAAAAATAATTTTAGATATAAACAAGTTTACCTGACCTTATGTAATTTTTTAAAAAATCATTTTTTCAAAGAGAATCAAAAAATTTACTAGAGAAATTTATTTGCAATGAACTTTCAGCAACAGTTCAGTAATTAACTTTCTTCTTCCCTATTTTAGTTCTAGGAGTAGTGTACAACAAGGTTTTTTTTTTTTGGATGTAAATGTCTCTGCCATTTATAAAATTTAATATAACATGTTTCCTTTCTTAATAATACAATCAACCAATAAAGCCATTGTGAAACTTCATTATATTTTAGTAACATAATTTACATAAATGTTTATTTTCTGAGATCATAACCCAGATTTATTTAGCTTTAGAACTTATCCTATTACTTTATAACTGATAAAAAAAGTGTCTAACTTTTAAATTGTCATTAAGTATATTGAAAGTGAGGAAAATTTTTCATACAAATTTCTGTCCTAATTATATTTGCAACTATGTGTGAACCAATTATAAATTAAACTGTACTGCTAGAAAAGTACTTTTTCTCTCTCTCTCTTTTTTAGAGAGATTTTTGCTATAAGGAGAGTGCACTCACCAGAAAGACAGAGAGAGAGAGAAAGAGATAGAAAGTGAGAAATCACCCCCCAGGGGAGATGGCCACGTTGCAATCCCTTCTCGTCCATTCTCTTCTCGGGATCTTGGGCATGCACTCAAATGCACCTGGTGTGAGTTTAAGACATTGGTCCTGGACTCAAACTGCGGTCGACTACATGAGAGTCCAGTGACATAGCCATTACGCTAACTGCTGGTCCCAGTACTTTTTCTCTTAAGAGTGATTAAGCTTAACATTTTTTCTACCCCTAGAATGACATTCAAATTTATATATTAAAAAGCAAGCTTTTCATTTCAAGTTATGCAATCATGTGTTATTGGTGGTCAATTTTATTTGTTAAACTGAAGACTCTGGCAAAAAGAAACTCATAATACCATAAAATTTTCATTTGGTTGTGGACTGGAAAAAATCCTATCCAAATAAAGAGGACTTTTGCTTAATTTAAATTCCTTATATTGAATTTTTATGAGATAGTAAAGTGGACTTTTGCTTAATTTAAATTCCTTATATTGATTTTTTATGAGATAGTAAATAGAAGTCAATATGTTTATTAAATCTAGGAAGGTTATTAAATTTAGTGATTCTTTTTTTCTTCTCTATCATTTACTCCAATTGTACAGGCTAAAGAACATGTTTATTTTTAACAAGTTTTGGACAATTGTGCAAGAAATACAGAATGTTTCCAACAATACCAACCTGATTCTCTTTTTATTTATACAGATAGTGGCTATTACTTTTGTTTTAACTTGATGTTTAAAGTAAAAAAAAAAAATCTTATAGCATTTTGAAATTAAAATCTACTGTACATATGATAACAAATCAACATGAAACATAAAGTAAATGTGTGTAGCAATAATAATATGTAAGTGTGTTATTCATCAAGCCAATAGGTAATAGTGAACATTGTGAAAATTTGGCTCAAATACGTTTTCATCTCTTCTACCGTCCTTGTAGTTTAAATCAGAACATCTACGGCCAGTCACAACAGGGTGGGGTAATGCAATGCTCTGTGAGGCTGAAGCCGTGAGAAAGATCCTAGGTTCACATACTGAGGTCTCCTTACATATGTGAGGAGGTCACATGTGCGTGATCCTGGCTGAATCAGTCTGGGGGCACATCATGGTGTAAAGGCCTTATGGGGGGTTCCTGTTTCTTTCTATCTCATAAAATAAGCTTTTAAAAATTGACAACAACAACAACAAAAGAACAACCAAGCATCTCTGTCCTAAGTCATCTTCAGATATTGCCCTGCACCCCACTATTCATTCATCAACTAGATCACTATTTTAAAAGATGTGAAGCAGATGGAACTACACTTTGAAAAATATCCACCTTCATTATCTGGCTTACGTAACTCTGCATAAACCAATGCCCAAATAAATTTCTAAATCTATCTCATTATTTGTTCCTTACGCATGCAGGGTTCTCTTGTTTGTTTCAGTACCAACAACGGACCATACCTTACTGAACTCTGTACTTACTGGCCTATGTAGCTAGAGCATAATCTCCCTCTATCCTCAGTTTCCATGGCACCCATTAATGGTGTATCTTCAGAGATTCTCTAACTAACTTGCTTAAAACTGGGCCCTTCCCCTAGTATCTTTTCTCCAAGTGCCTATTTATTTCCTTCATATAATTTACCAACAAAAATGTTTTCCATGTTTCATACTGTTCATTTGCTGATTTTTCCCCAAGTAGAAGTCAAAATTCAGACAAACTGGGGTTATATTTTTCTTGTTTACTTCTATAAATCAATGCCTGATGCAATTTCCAATGTATTACTCTCCTACGCAAAAAGGGGGAGGAGGATCATAAACAATTTAGAGCAAGTAAATGCTATAGACTGAATGTTTGTGTTTCTGCCAAAATCTGTTGAAACCTTATCTTCCTTGTGATGTATCTAGAGGTGGGGTCTCTGGGAGGTGACTGTTTCTGAGAGCAAAGCACTCAGAAATGGGATTAATGCCTTTGTAAATGAGACTCCAGAGAGTGCCCTTGCCACTTTTACCATGTGAGGACACAGTGAGAAGTCTAGGACACTGGATAAATGACCTTCGTCACACATCAGACAGCTGACTTTATGGCTTTGAACATAGGCTCCAGAGCTGTGAGAATTAGCTAATGTTTATAAACTCCCAGCCTATGGCATTCTGTTATAGCAGCACACACAGACTGAAGTAGTAAATGCTTTGGTAAAGGTGAGACACCAGGTGTTTGGCTGAGACATGGCTGAGCATAGGTAGTCTGACTTTACTGCCAGTGAGCTTTCTGTAGATGGTCTCCTAATTATGTTTAAGATCTTCCTACCCAGTCTGCCTAACACCTTTGTTCTACAGGGAGGAAACACAGCAAGTCATTGACAGACATATTTGCCCAAGATCATCAATCAATCTTGTTAAAACTGAGACTCACATGAATATTCTGTCTGTCCATTAATGCTCCTTTTACGGTACTGTTCCCCTGCATCCTGACCTCCTGCTGTTTCATGTGATCCTACACAAATTATGTTTAGGTACAAGGCACGAAGACACAATCAGGAAAGTAGATTTCAAATAGGAAATAAGACCTAGAAGGCAGTTAAAATGGCTCAGCATCAAGAGGTATATGAAAGCAAGGATTGAAGATTATTATGGCCCCTGCCAAAGGCAGATGTCCCGTGTCCAATCAGGAATACACTTCTTTTTCAGAAGAATTTGCAGGTCATTTTGAACCATCTTCCCTGCACTGAGGCAGATATGATTTCCCTTTAACAGATTTTTATCCTTTCTGAAAGTACGTTAAATCAGCCTCAAACTGCTTGAAACCTTGGCCCTTGAAAAGAAGTACAATCTACTTCAGCCACTGAATTGGAGACAGATGACTAAAGAATCCTGCCATTGAAGAGTGACGCTCTGGCCCTAAATTCATGTACAAATAAAAGATCTGCCGGGGTTTTATCAGGGGAGTTTTATTTCCATCAAGTATTCTGATTTGCTAAGGAAAATATGTCCACACTAAGGCTCTCTGGAAAGTCACTTTGATCTTTGACTCCTAGTTTTCATCTGCCATTTTACTAATATCTTCCTGAAACAAGTCAAGCCACAGGCTGAGTGCTTCCAAATGGATTCCACAGGCTGGCAAACGTCACTCTGCTTGCACTTTTCACCTGTTTCCTTTGAGGTTTGCTGGAGATAGATGAAAGAATAAGACATTGGTTTGACATCAGTCCAAAAGGCAGAGCCATATTTGAACAGAAAGTGGAAGCCAAGGTAGAAGCCTAAGGCAAACCTCTGGTGCTGAGGCAGGGTGAGGAACTGCCCTGACCCTTGTGGGGAAGCTGTCCAAGAAGCAGCAGGACTGGATTTCTTGTCAATGATAGGGCTGGATTATTAGGACTTGCAGATGGCACTGGGTGACCCCTGTCATGAAGGGTGAGACTGTCTTCTGCCATACTCTCTGCTAGGTGACCCTCAGGCCTCAGGATAGCATGCTATGTCTTTGGGCTTAGTTTTAATCATATGTAGATGACTTTAGAAACAATAATCAAATACCATAATTTCCCAGGTATGTTTATGTCATATCATCTCATCTTCGTTCTCCTAAGAACTATGAGATACAGAGTGAAAATTATTAGGACACTTTTTTTTCATAAGAAAAAGTAGGAATCACAGGAGTTAAAAGGTTTGACAAGCATACACAGTTGCTACATGGTGAAGTTAGAATTCAACTGCAGTCCCTTGAATCCAAATGGCATTTTCATTCCACTATACCATATCAATCTAAGTAATTCAGTTTTCAAAGTGAATAGGGAGGAAACATGAAGCTAACTTTAATATTTCAAGGAGATATAGAATGAATCCAAACATACGAATCCTGAGATAGAGCTCAGATTGTAAATAAGCAATCTTGTCAAAATATGAAAGCCCTTCCAAGCTCTAAACTGAGATGTGATTTAAATGTCATATTTGAATAACAGTCCTCTGATCCATCATCTGCCATAAATTTTAAGATCTAATTTTAGAGAAAATGAAAACAAATAAGTTAACCCTTTTTATACTAACGTATAAAAGCCACATAATGACTCAGGAATCTTTCAGAGAGAATTGAGTCCTAAAGTGTTCCAATGAATGATTTCTAAGATATGTTGATATCCTGACACCTGATCCTTTGGTGCAAACAAATATGTAAACTCTTTCCTTTAAGAAATAATACTCAGTGCTGTGCTACTTATGGAAATCATATAACTTAGTCATTGATAGAAATTAAATTCTATAGGAAAGGAGATACAGGCAGATTTTTTTTCTCCAATAGTTATTTAGGCCAGTAACAAGCAGCAGTTACAAGTATTCATTGTGATTACAAACACTCCAAGTACCAGTATCAGAACAGTCACTGAAACAAAATGACATTAGATTTTAATTTAATGATCTGAATGAGCCAAAAGGGGCAGATGAAAGTACCTGCCTGATCTTTTTGCTTTATTTCTTTTCTATGTATTTCTTATAATTTCCAGTTGATTGGGTTTCACATGACCCTCCCAGTAAGTAGTGGAGTTTTCCACTGACACATTTGCTATCAAGTTTTGTTACAATATTATCTAAAAATCTAACTGTCCTTTAATAAAAATAATGACATTTGACTAGAAATATGAGGGAATTTCAAACAGTTTCTAGAAAAATGAAATCAAAATACAAATTTATTTTGGTTAAAAAAAAAAAAACACATTGAAATCCATGCATAGCTTTTTTTAATGTGTATTTTCCATGAACTTTTTTTTTTTTTGGAGAGTTTTTTTGTTTTGTTTTGTTTTGTTTTGTTTTTTTCTATAGGGCATGTGTGCTCGCCAGAAAGACAGAGAAAGACAGAGAGACAGAAAGCAAGAAATCACCCCCCTCCCCACAGTGTGGATGGCCACTCTACAATCCCTTCTCCTCCATTCTCCTCTCCCGGTGTTTAGTTATTTCAACTGGACCAGAGAGGGACAGAGTGAGTGGGTGAGGATCAATGAGAGGAGCAGGGGGCAGTGAGAAAACAAGCCGCCAGGTCCAGGACTAGAGCTGTGGTCAGTCATGTGGGAATCCCGTGCCCTTAACTACCGCGCCACCTGCCGGCCACTCCATGAACATTTTAAAAATTATTTACTTATTAAATTTTATTTATTATTATTATTTTAAATTTGCTATAGGGCACATGGGCTCAGCAGAGAGTGAAGGGAGAAAGAGAAAGCAAGACACCAGGTTTGAGATTCAATCGTGGTCAGCTACATGGGAGTCCAGCACCTTAACCATCACACCACCTGCTGGCCCCGCCATGAATATTTTGAAGATACATAAAGAAAGGTTAAAGTCCACCTATTTAATTTTCTTTTCCCCAGAGAATTATTTAATCTTATCTATTATTATTATTTTTAAAAATTTGCTATAGGGGACATGCGCTCACCAGAGTGACAAGAGAGAGAGAGAGAAGTGAGAAAGCAAGCTGCCAGGTCCCGGATTTAAACTGTGGCCTGTCACGTGGGAGTCCAACACCCCAACCACCTGCTGGTACCCCACCTATTTAATCTTAATAGAGGGTTCTGGAGAAAGAGAGAACTGTGTACTTTATGGATAAAATATAAAACTCAGGAAGGCCTAAGTTTTTAAGGTGTACATAAAACATATTAAAGTATATGATCAATCACTCCTTACCAGGAAAGGAGTTACGTCATTGCGTTTAATGGTGAATGCTTATTGTGACTCATTGAGAAGACAGAGATATATGAATCTCCAACTCCCTTCTATACTGTGCGTTCCTGGAGAATGTATTGTACTTTAGGAGGATGGTTTCTGTGCATACTGGTCATCTTTCTACTCTCGGCATCTTTCACACAGTCTCTCTGCTAAAAATGACCTACTGTCTTATAACTCTATCAAGCTGGTATGTTTAGTGATCTGTGTGTACACATACTATGTTCATTTCTTCAACATGTATTATATGTGCCCAGAAAAGATGGAGTCAATTCACTTTTTCCTGGTCCTCTGTTCTAATTTCAATCAAACACCCATGAATAACTCAAAAGACAGCTGTCAAAGAACTCTGAGAGCAGAAAAGACAAAGGTTGCCTAGCTGGTGACTCAGGACCCAAGGAACAGTACCCCAGTAAACTGCCTGGGCTTTCTCTGTATTTGCCATTAACTCATAATAAAGTAAATGGTTAAATGTAAATAGAAAAGCCATACCTTTATAGAAAATAAAGCCGTATTGGAAAAACAAAAACAAACAACAAACAACAACAAAAAAAAAAACCCTCCAGGATATGAACATTAGAAAAATGCTTAGACTAATCCCAAAAGCCCAGTCCATAACAGGAAAAATTGGCAAACTTGAGTTCATTGAAGTTAAAATAGACTCTGTCAACTGGCTAAGAAGACGAATTATGAGATAAGATCTGTAAGCCACACATGTGACTAAAATTTTGTGTACAGACTATCTAACCAACCCTCTAGTCTCAACCCTAAACAAACAACAATAACATCCAATTGAAGATGGTAAACAAAATGAGCAGACATTTCACTGAAGACAATACAGGATTAGCACAAAAGCACTTGAAAAGATATTCAATATTGTTGGCAATTAAGGAAATGTAAATGAAAACCACAATGCAATATCGCTAAACACCAATTAGAATAGCTAATGTAAAAGGAAAAGGCTGATAAGGATGTGGAGGATAAGGATGATTCACTCATTATTGCTGGTGCAAATGTTAAATGGTATGGCCACTTCTGAAAATAGCTTGGCAGGTATTCTTAAAGTATAAATATGTGTACTATGCAAAGTAGCAATTTTACTTAGGAGTATTATCCCTGAGAAATAAAAATATTTGTTCCTATAAAAACCTATAAAAAATGATCATAGCAGCTCTATTCATAATAACCACAAAGTAAAAACAAACCAAACATTTATTTCAAATCTATTGAAGAATGGGTGAATTATTAAATAAACTTTGAATTATCCATACTGAACTACTACTCAGCAATCAAAAGTAGTAAAATATTCATGCTTGCAGTGATTTGGATAAGTGCACAGGAATTATATAATATTCTTGAAATAAAGTAATGGTAGAGATGGCAACATATGAGTGGTTGCCCTGTGTAAGAGCTGTTTGGGCAGAGCTAGAAAGACTGGGTTAATGCAACAGTTCTGCATCTTGATATTGTAGTTACATACGGTTACTCATGTGACAGAATTGCATACATGCATACATACATGAACACCCCCCCACACAAATAACTAGATTTATTAGTCAACATTTGAAGAAGTTTTGAGTATTGTATAAATGTGAATATATGATGCACTAATTAATGCAAGATGCTGACTTTGGAGAAAAAGACAAAGTATTAGGGAGTGCCTTGCACTTTTTTCAACATTCTGTGAATCTTTAATTATTTAAACATACAAATGTTGGGGCCAGTAGGTAGTGTAGTGGTTAAGGCACTGGACTCCCACACGACCAACCACAATCTGAGTCCCGAGCTGATGGCTTGAAAATCGAGCTGGAGCAAATACATGAATGCTCAAAATCTTAAGAGAATGGAGGAAAAGGGATTGCAGTGTGGCCATTTCCCCTGGGGAAGGGGGTGATTTCTTACTTTCTCTCTGTCTCTCTTTGGTGAGCATATGTGCCTTATGACAACAATAAAAAAATAAATAAAATTTAAAAAGGACATATATTACATGTATCCATGTGCCTTGAGTTTATTTAAGAACTCAAGCAAGTTGAATAAATAAAGTTCATAGATTATGGAAAATTTAATATTATTAAAATCACCAAAGCTGTTTTCCTCTGTAATACCTATGTCTAAATTACAGGTCAAGTTATGCATACAAATTTTATGCATGACTGAATAGTTAACATATGTCATAATTATTAAAAAAAAGTAATATTTCACAAACTAAAGTAAGCACATTTACACATGTGGAATCAAAGATCACATTACCCAAAGTAACCACACTATATTCTCTTAGGATGTTTCTTCCCTGGACACAAAAGATAAAACACTAAGTCTATACTTAATATCTTCCAGAAGAGTCTACTTCAAATGGGTTTTCCTGGTCCCGTACTTAGATCCGGGCTTTGCACTTAGAAAAAGAAAACACTTTGAAGTATGTGTTTTTTTTTCATTTCAAGGCTTCATAACAGAAATCCATCTAAGGATTTGACAGATTACAGTTCACTGTTTCATCTCTCCTTCTGGACATAATCTTTCACCAAGAAGTACAAATGCATGTTATCCCCCTCTGACTTAAAGAGATTAACAGTTTTTAAGCCAGACCTGTGCCCTCATAGCTCAATCTTGTCCATTCAACAACCATGTGTAAGGCTTGGTTTTAAATCATTTCCTCTCAATTCACTAAAAGAATATGAGCAAGTTAGCTGGTCTATCTTTCTAAAATTTAGTCTAGGGAGAAAATATTTAAAATAAGTCCGTTATTCTTTTCATACTGAATTATTTGCTTAATTTTGCTGGAAAGTAAAATAAGATTAAATGTTGGAGGCTTGGGGCTAGCAGATGATGTGTTGGTTAAGGGCACTGGACTCCCACATGGCCGACCATGGTTCGAGTCCTGGACCTGGAAGCTTACTTTCTCATTCCAATCCTCTCCCCATGTCTCTCTCTCTCTCTCTCCCCCTCTGTCCCTCAGTAGTCAAATCAAATAAGTAAGTAAATAAAGTTAAATAAAATAATTCTAAAAAAATGTTGGGGCTAATGTAGAATTAATAAACTTATCTTAATAGATAAAATATGGTTACAATTTCTTTGGTTAGCTTTAGTCTGCCTGTAGTTACGAAAGAAAAAAAAAAAGGCAGGTTTATAATATTAAAAAAAGCAACCATCAAGATATTCATGTCTCATGATATGTGAAAAATAAAAAGTAAAATTGTAAAAACATCTTGTGAACATTTGTCTCATTATCAATTATTTATGGTAATTACTATCTTGAATTTAAATTACTAGATATAAGTTGATATCAAGAAATAATTCAGAGCATTTAGTCATAAAATTAATAACTGGGCTATAAATAGCTAGTGAAAATAACAAATACTTGATGTTTAATATGTTGTGTTCATTGCATACAGACATTAATACATAGAAAATATTGATTTTGATATAAGGTTTCAAGGTGTTTGCCCAAAGTTTATCAGACTATGGTAAAATTTTTTTTTTGGAGGTTTTTGCTATAGGGCGCATGTGCTCGCCAGACAGACAGAGAGAGACCGAGAGACAGAAAGTGAGAAATCACCCCCCAGGGGGGATGGCCATGCCGCAATCCCTTCTCCTCCATTCTCCTCTCAGAATTTTGGGCAAGCATGTACATGCGCCCGACATGAGTTTAAGCCACCGGGTCCAGAACACGAACCACTGTCGACCACGTGGGAGTCCAGTGACATAGCCATTACGCTAACTGCTGGTCCCGCAAGTTTTTTTATTAAGGTGTTTGCACTTGTCAGAGAGACAGGGAGATAGAAGTAAGAAGAAAAGTGAAAAATCAACCCCCAAGGGTATGGACACACTGCAATCCCTTCTTCTCCTCTCCTCTACTCCTGGAATTTTGGACGCGCACGCACAGATGCCTAGGTTTTTAAGCTGCCAGGTTCAGACTCGAACCACTGTCATCATCGTGGTAGTCCGGAACCATAACCACTATGCAACCTGCTGGAAAAATGTTTTTCAAGAGAGATTTTTGCTATAGGGCGTGTGTGCTCACGAAAGATACAGAGAGACAGAGAGATAGAAAGCAAGAAATCACCCTCGGGGGATGACCACATTGCAATCCCCTTTCTTCCATTCTTTTCTCAGGATTTTGGACATGCAGAAACATGCATCCCACATAAGATTTAAGCCACTGGGTCTGGGACTTGAACCGCAGTCAGCTCTATGGGAGTTCAGCGATGTCACCATTATGCCATTTGCTGGTCTGATCGTACAGCAAATACTTTTAAACTCACACTTCTCTATTAAAATCTTACCATTAACTAAATAAAATGAAGTGGATAATTTTCTCTCGGTTGCAGTAGGTTGTTCATTGCATTGGTTCAGTGTCAATGATTAGCTATTTTAAGAGCCAATCAGTTTAATGTGTGATGTTGTGGGCCAAATACATAGTCTATGTGATTGGATCTGCAGCACATGGGTTTCAGCTTTGGAGCCTGCTCCATTCCATTGGCTGTGGCAGATCTGAGCACAGACTGAAGAAGAAATCCAAAACCTCCTGGAAAATATGACCAATGTCTTACATTTGCATGAAACCTGATGTATCATGGCACATCAGTCAAGCATTTTTCTCTTTGGGGGAAGCATTTAAACTCTGTGAAGAGAAATGAGAAGGGAAGCTCTACCAGTGGTAATAAGAAACTTCATTGTGTAAGTACATTAAACTTAGAACTCAAACAAGTGCAACATCCTTTAAAGGACTGCCTTCCATAAGCTTCTTTCTTGGCATCTTCTCTTGTATTTATTCACTTTGATCTTGTAAAAAAAAAAAACATATAAATTATTCATTGACGCCATCTATTTGAAATGGGACATTTTACTGTGAATATTATTTTCAAAAATTTAAAATGTGTTTGGAAGCAGTCTATCCAGTTAGGAGTTTATTTATATTGTAAAAGAAACCTAGAGTAAAGTGGGGCCCTAATATCATAAAACTGAGTTAATTTGGATACTTTAGTTGATAGTGTATAGAAATCTAGGATTAATACACATAGCTCTTCTGGAAGTTTTAAAATTCTTGCATTTTAAGGAAATCTGGACAATTTGCATAAGAATACACATTTGCATAGTAGGAGAGTCACTGTTTTTCAACTATGTAGGTGGGATTCCAGCTGTTTGTTACCATTATCCTATTTTAGTTTTGTCTTTTTTTCCATTCAGAGGGATCCAGATGGTTATAAATATTTAGAAATCTGAAGGCAATGCAAAGTTATCAAATCTGTTACATTCTAAATATGAAAGCAACTCACTAATTCTCAATTCACATATTTGAAAATCTAGAACCGAAGAAGTGAGAGAGAAAAAGGAAAGTTATCTGAAAGGATTCTTAGTCTTCTGGAAGATCATTCTGCTTATATATTTTCAATGGCAAATTGCAACACATGCAGAACTGTAACTTGACAAGTCTGCCTGGTTAAGGGATCCCTTTCTGTGTCTCCACCATTCTGCTGCCAATCAAAACCAAAGTACTTAATAAGGTACGCAAACTCGCATCACGCCAGGACATTATGCAGCTCTCTTCCTGACACTCTTCATACATTACTAGCATATCCAATCCCTTTGATTGATTTTTGTTTGTTTTAATTTGCCAGAGGGTGTGTATGCAGGCACTTGCAAGAGAGAGAGAAAGAAGAAGAGGGGGAGAAAGGGAGGGGGAGAGAGAGAGAGAGAGAGAAAGAGAGAGAGAGCATCTCTAGAGGAGGGTCACACCACAATCCCTTTTTCCTTCACTTCTCCCTCCTTTCAGGATATTGGTTCACACACATATGTGTCTGGAGTTTTTTCCAAGTCACCGACTCAGGACTTATACCATGTAGTCACCCATGGGAGTTCCAGCCTCCTTGGCCACCACACCACCAGCTGACCATCTTTTGTTTATTTTATAGGATAATAAAAGTATTACTATATTTTTTTAAGAAAAGGATTATATATTTAATTTTATTTATTATTATTTTGTAATTTGACCAGAGAGAGAAAGTAAGAAAGCAAGCCATCAGGTTTGGGACTCAAATGGTGATTGGTCATGTGGGAGTCCAGAGCCTTAATCACCATGCCACCTGTCAGTCCTAGTAGTATTGCTATATTTCAAAATCAAAGTATTTTAGAATACTTTGGTATATCTAGAAGTAGCATATAAAATTGTATTTCATTGGGTTTTAAGCTTTCAGTATTTTTGTAATACATAGGACTGGCCACCACACAGTCAAGCTAGCAATTACATAGCTCAAAATATTCAACGTATGTTCAAATACTATATGAACCTATGTGGGTGGACTTTGGGGAAAATTTTTGATGCAGTGAAATGAAGATATGTCATAATACTGAAATATAATTATAGGTTGTGCCATTTCTTAAAACTAGAGGCTCTGAAACAGAAAATAAATAACTCTATAGAAACTTGACAATCTCGATCGAGTCACATTTATTTTGTCCTTTTTCCTTATCTGACAGGGATATAAGATTAGGAAATACATATTTACTTTCGTTATTAGGAAACACAATTATTTAGGTTATATTTCAAAAGGCTCATCCTCTAAGAAAGCATTTGACATGAGCTGCTTTGCTCAAAACATCTATTACTGGGTTCCAAGGCAAAAAGGCATACAAAATACTTATAGATAACATTGAAAGAACATAAAATTTCAGCTGGATCCTAACTCCTAGAATATTGATGATTAAAAATATAGTCATTCATAGGACTAGGCAGTAACACAATGATAACACAACTGAACTCACATAGGAAAGGCCGTGGGTTCACGCCCCTGGACCTTCCTGAGTGTATCAGGCATTTCACTTGCTCCAGTACCTGTGATCTGGCCCAGACTGGCGAAGGTCATGGTCTCGAGTTCTTATTGGGGATGCTTGGCTCTCTGTCTCTCTGTTTCTCTCTCTCTCTCTCTCAGAAGAAATAAATAAATACATAAACTTGAAGAAAATACATTCACAAATATTTATAAATTATTCAAGAATGAGGGTCTAGTTAATATAACAGAAATAGATGAAGTTTATGCATAGGATCAATACTGAGTATGTTAAGAACAAAAAGCAAATGAGTTTAGTACCCACAAAAAGAAAGATTCATTCATCAATTAGTGAACTGGAGTACTGTTTGTAGTCTCTATTTTGGTTTGCAAGATTCTGCCTGAACGCAGTAGACATTAGCAACGAGTAATCCTTAGATTTTCCTTGGCGTGTTAATTATACTTGTGCATTTTTTATTATATCTTATTGATGGGCATTATTGGTAGGCAAGGTAGTTCCATTCAAATGACAAATAAAATGATTAGAGTTTAGAGTTTAAAAATAATTACAGAAAACACTAACAGAACTAATGAATATCGAACATATTTTTCCTCTGCTAGGAAGATGAATCTACCCTGGTGTTCATCTTTAGCGTTGACACAGTGATAGATAGCTTGTTTCCTGAGGGAGATTTAATGATGTAGATTATTCCGTAGACTGGAAAACAGCACAGGAAATTAGTATCTTGCTTTATGACACCCTGCCACAGCTTTTTGTTTGGCCACCAAAGCAAAATTGAAACACTAGATACTAGTCAAAACAAGGAAGATGTCTGATTGCTTTGAATTTTTGTCTTTGTGTTATGTGTATTTGAGGGAATTCAATGAAACACACACACACACACACACACACACAGACAAAAGAAAAAAAACAAAAACAAAAACAAAAACAAAAAAACATTAATCAAGTTAGCTATCTGAGTTCTGGTTGTTTCTTGAAAAAGGAAAATCTTGGGACCAGCAGTTGGCATAATGGCTACATCACTGGACTCCCATGTAGTTGACTGCGGTTCATGTCCCAAACCCGGTGGCTTAAACTCAAACCGGGCACATGTGCGTGCATGCCCAAGATCTTGAGAAGAGAAAGAAGGGATTGCGGTGTGGCCATCCCCCCTGGCAGGTGATTTCTTGCTTTCTGTCTCTCTCTGTCTTTCCAGCTAGCAAACGTGCCCTATAGCAAAAACCTCTCCCCCCTCCAACCCCCAAAACAAAGAAAAATGATAATCTTAGGGCCAATAGGTGATGTGATAGTTGAGGTGCTGGACTCCCACATGGGCGACTGCAGTTTGAGTCCTGGACCTGGCAGCTTGTTTTCTCACTTTTCCTCTCTCTCTCCATCTATCTCTGGTCCAATTAAAAAGTAGTAATAAATAAGTAAAATTTTAAAAAAGAATTATTTTTTAAAATAAAGAGGAAAATTTTGAAAAATTCCAGCCAGAGTGGCACACAGATTATACCATTGTTGGGGAGGCCACAGTTCACAAGGGGGGCAGAGGGTAAGTTCCCAGGCCAACCTGAACATGCCAGGTGTGGTTATATAACTATACCCTAGCTAACTGAGAGATCGGTACAGAAGGACTGTGACAAAGGAAGACCCTGTCAAAAATAACTATCTCTGTCTCTCTCCCTTTTTCTACACTTTCTTCCTCTTCTCTCTCTCTATCTCACAAAGGGAAAAAAGGACTTGAAGAGGATTAAAAAAAAAAAAAAAAAAACTATAGCTATACAACGTGAAGTAACTTTTTTATGAGACTATAATCGATAATTTTGTAGATCTTGATTCTATCACATCTTTGCATTCATTTTAGCCCTATTACATTATCTGCACCTAATAAATACTCTAAAAATAGCATCTAACTCCAGTTTTTGAATAATTTATGATTACACAGTGTCCTATATGAGCAATATGCCACTTTTCAAGCACCTATGGCCTAGCAGTCACTAATTCCAATGCTGACTTTCGTTAATATTATTAATTTCATTTTAGAAAAAGAAAAGGAGAAAAAGGTATGTAGAGTATTGACTTGGTTAATTATTGCTTAATTTTGTTGATTCACACATTAATGCTGTGAATGAAAGAAAATAAAAGAGAAGCAATAATTAAGATTTGAGTACTGAATATGTAAGCTCAGTGTGGAAATTAAAAGAAAAGCTAGGCAGGTCCATATATTGAACATGAGTACAATCAGACTGATAGATTCAGGACTGTAGATAGGCTGTCGATAAAAGGTTAGTGATTTATACTAAACATGTCCTTAATTCATAAATATGTTGGAACAATGAAAACTACCAGATGTGTCTTGAAGGAAAACACACAGCAGGAAAAAAAAAAAAAAAAACAAAAAACAAGATGATCCATGTGAACAGATGTCAAAAAGGCAAATAGGAAATAGCAAATTTTTATAATTTTGTAAGAGTGTGTGTGCTTTGCAGAGAGAGATGGGGACAGGGAGGAGAAAGTATTCCTAATGGGACATAGTCATATGCCGTACCTACTCCTCTAATGTCTAAATCATTTCGATTTCAGACACACACGTGCAGACACCTGGTCTGTTTTTCAAGCTGCCACCTCCAGACAGCTTGAAAAGTACATTTGTCAGGTGGAATGAGACTCCTTTAACCACAAGGCCACAGGGCCAGCCCCACACATTTTCTCATTTTTTCAGATTTTCTTTTCTTGTACTTTCTTTACCCAAATGTTCATACATAAAGACATTTTAGAATTACATCCATCAAAACCAGAAGCATGTGTTAGAAAGGGTAGTAATTGCAGAAAAAGAAAGGGTTCTTGGGAATTAAAGATAAAACTGCACAACATGGAATGAAACCTAGGGGACAGAGAACTAACATGTTCATCTTTCCCGGAAGTACCAGAAGATGAGAGGGAAGAAATTGGAGTATCATCAAAGACATAAGCGATGCCTATGCTAACAATTAGGATGGTGACGAACGTAAACAAATAATTCATTTCAGGACCAGCAGTAATCGTATAATGGCTATGTCACTGGACTCCCATGTAGCCGACCATGGTTCAAGTCCCAGACCCAGTGACTTAAACTCATGCCAGGTGCATGTGCGTGCATGCCCAAGATCTCGAGAAGAGAATAGAGGAGAAGGGATTGCGGCATGGCCATCCCCCCTGGGGGTTGATTTCTTGCTTTCTGTATCTCTGTCTCTCTCTGTCTTTCTGGTGAGTGCATGTGCCCTATAGCAAAAAAAAAAAAATAATAATAATAATAATTTCAATGTTGTCCTTCAGAACTGTGTGCATGTACTGTAACATGTACTTGGATTGATTTTATCATTTTTTTGGTCACTTCTGTGGCTTAGTGGCGATGGAAACTGAATTCATTGTGATCAAACTTGGTTCAAATTTCTGACCCCAATTGTTTGAGAAACATGGCTGGCACTTGCACATGTATGGCCTAAATTCTGATAGAGTGAAGAAGTGAAGAATGGAGTGTGGTATGACCATGCCCCATTTGGGAGAGGGGTGCTTTCTCCCTCTTCCTCTCTGTGTGCCTCTCTCCTTCTCTGACCAGTATACAGGCTCACTGGCAATAACAAAATAACAAACCAAACAAAAAATCTAATGAGGTTGGTTAAGGAGATAAATTATTTTTCTTCTTCTTCTTTTGTATTTTTTTATTTTTCACTTTATGGTAGAGTGGCTGGCCAATCTTGAAGACAAGGAAGCAGTAACACTGCAAATTTATAGCACCTAAGGGATATTCCCAGTTGCCAAAGAACTTAGTAGAATACATAGACAGCAAAGTAGAAGTTGTTCAAACAACTTCAAACAATCTACTTGATTGAGAGTAGAATGAGAGAAAATTTAAGAAGGAATAGAAAAAATAATAAGATACAGATAGCTACAAGTCTTCCAGGATCCACTATAGGATATAATGTTGAGCAGGAAGATTAATGGTTCATTCATCAAGCAAATAAACTTGCTGGCTAGGATGCTATCCTCACCAAGAAAATATGCCAACTGGAAATACATTTTTTTGTGAAAAATTTTATGATAAGAAACTAAATTTATATATAATGTTTCACATATCCACATAGAGATATATAGTTATATTTCTTCTCAAAATATCAAGACGGCCCTGGGACCAGCAGTTAGCGTAATGGCTATGTCACTGGACTCCCATGTAGTCGACCGTGGTTCGTGTCCCGGACCTGGTGTCTTAAAACTCACTCCGGGCGCATGTGCATGCGTACCCAAGATCCCGAGAGGAGAATGGAGGAGAAGGGATTGTGGTGTGGCCATCCCCCCTGGGAGGTGATTTCTCACTTTCTGTCTCTCTGTATCTTTCTGTCTGTCTGGCGAGCGCACGCGCCCTATAGCAAAAACCTCTAAAAAAAATAATAAATAAATAAAAATAAAGACAGCCCTGAAGGACAGTAGCTAAACGCTGTATTGGGAGTTGGATCCTACATGGTCACTGCTGTTTCAATTATGTTTTCGGTGACTAGAAAGACACCAGGTGTGTGTGCTTGTGTGCCTCAAATCCTGGGTGGTGGGGAAGAGAAATGAAAGAAAAAAGGTGTGGTGTGACCACATCCCATTGAGGGGGATGCTCTTTGGTGAATGTAATAAAAATAAATCAAAATATAGAATTCTGAAAAATTTCACAAGGGACATTTTTATAATTAAAAATTGCACATTTCAGAGCAGCATGTTACTTTCGTAACAATTGGTTGAAACTGATTATGCATTCTTATGTAAATAACTTGGGCAAACTTGTAAGGAAAAATAAAATTTCACAAGCTTAGTTTTATGTAAAGCAAAGGAACAAATGAAAAAACATCATTAGAAATGGAGGTTTTAAATTATGTAATTGAGGACCAGTGGATGGTGTAATGACTTCATGGCTGGACTCCCAGCTAGCCAACTGCAGCTTGAGTCCTGGACTTGGCAGCTTAAACCTCAAGAAGGACATGTGTGCATGCATGTCCAAAAAAATCTCAAGAGAAGAATGGAGGAGAAGGAATTGCAGAATGGCTATCTCTCCTGTGGGGTATCTTCTCACTTTCTATCTCCCTGTGGAGCACACACACCCTATAGCAAAAATGTCTCTTAAAAGAAAAAAACTCTGTAATTGAAAGCTGATATGATAGACAATTTAGACACTAAATTATAAGGAAACTTAGCTAACTCTCTCTACAGTTTCTTTGTAAAAAACCCACATATGTAATGAAACAATTAAATGCTAGGTTTTAACCTTTTTGATTTATTCACTCATGAAATATTAATTTTTTTAGAAGAAACTTATGAAGATAATTCTGATTACATTTTTAGGCTAGAACAGTATATCATATTAATTTAAATAATTAGCAATTAGTGTTATACATTTTTACCCTCCATAAACTTTTCATTTCAAGGTAAGTCCCTCTATAAATTTCTGCATATAATCTTTCATAAATGAGTTCTGTGATATTTTGTGATAAATTATATTCCATAGTGGTTGGCTATAAAATTATAGATACTAAGAAACTAGTTGGTATAAAATTATTCTCTAAGCTTTTTATCAAATTGTCCCTTTAAACATTTTATAGTAGATATGAGAAAAACTAATATTTTTGTAATACGAATTATTATTGCTTACTGGTTAGTATTGAACACATGGTACTATCTATTTTTTTATTTACAGTAGAATATTTGTGTTGTGAAGGAAAATATATGTGTATTTTGTTTCTCTTTCTCTCCTGCATGACCATTGTACTGAAAAATATGTTAATCATCAGTTCTGAACCATCAGTTCACAGTGACTTACTCAAACAAGAGTAAATTATTTACTGGTATGGAGTAAGTTGAGGTAGAGAGAATACGTAGGACAATGCCAGTAAAGTTCTTCAAGGCCACTGTTGCTGGAATCCGAAAGAGTGATAAGCGATCCCACATCACACTGTTTTAGTTTAGGCATTTCTTATACAATAGAGCCTCAGGATATGGTGCAATGCAGAACATCACAAGCCCATGTGTTCCTCTGCATCTTCCCAAACTTAACATAAACTGATTCAGTGTTCTCCAGGATTTAGAGTCGAAAGGATGAGGAACCTAGGATCGTACTAAGATGCTTTTAGTAAAACACGAAGAATATTATATACATCTTTTTCCACTTTGACATACGTTCATTGTATATTTATTCACTTGGTCAGTACTGCCTGGTGCCTATCAAGTTCCCAGCAGGTGCTGAACCCTAAAAGCAGAAAGGCACAGCCCCTGGCCTCAGGAGACTGACTCTCTGTACAGCTTGGAAACCCTCCCATGGCTGGATATAGGACCCCGGGATCTTGTTTCCTGTGTAACAAAAGGCAGCATTGACAAGTCATCGGCGCATTTTTCCATCTATCTGCCGTATTTTGAAGTGAAGCACATTTGTCATTAAATATCATGGAGTTTTATAACCTTAACAAATATGATAAATATTGATGTAGAGTAGAAAATGAGACGCAGCTTTTTATCCTTAGACTATTCATGGGTGTTAATCCTTCTCAGAGATTTTCACACTTCAGCTCTTCTTGTCTTCAGTTGTCATACATAATTCATAGAAGAATCTCAAGAGCAGAAAACTGTGAACTAAGAATACCTTCGTAAAATCCCAAGTAGTTAAGGTAGATATAAATCTATCAAATATACTTACAAAACGCGTGTCTTGTATAGCTATTTATAATTTGTTTGACTACCCCTTTTAAATACGTTTTTTTTTCTGCCCAAATCAGTGTATATGTTATGGCAAAATAAAGTCTGCTCTTCAGTTTTGTATCTTTTGAAGTGTCTTTTTATGTTTCTTATGCTATAGAATTGAGTGTCTCTGGTCTCTTTCTTTGACTATTTTAAGCAAATATTCCCCTAGGGACTCTAACAGAACTGCATTTAACTTGAGCAAGCATGATTGAGAATATCATTGAGAAACATTTAGTAATTTTTGTCATGAATTCAAACCTCTGGAAACTTCTACATATGTTTATGTGTATGCAGACATAATCTATATTATATATAATTGTATATGAATTAAAAGAATATAAATTAATATGCATGTTACATAAAAAGAATATGAATATAATTTACTTGTATATATTTCATGCATATATATGTATATGTGTGATATTTATATACATATGTGTGTGTTTCTGTTAGGTACACCTAAGGGTGAATTTAAAAATATCCACATACTCTTTGCATAATTCTTTTCAAAGTTTTAATTTAAGATGTGCATTGAAGCCAGATATCACCAAAACATTTTTTCTATTCAGATTTATGGAGGTTTTTTTTTTTTTTTTTTTTTTTTTTTTTTTTTTACTGCTTATCACTGGGATGTGAAAGTTTAGCTAGAAATAGAAATCAGTTGTCAACACAACTATAACAAGGGCGCCAGCAGAGCATGGTGATTAAGGTGGCTGAATCCCACATAACTGTCAGTGGGTTCAAGTCCTGGATTCAGTGGCTTGCAAATTACACTGTGTGTTTGTGCACGCATGCCCCCAAATCTTGAGAAGAAAATAGAGGAGAAGAGATTGCAGCATGGTCATCCTCTGCTGGGGAAAGGGGTTGCCTTCTGACTTTCTCACTCTCTCTCTTTATCTCTGGCAAGTACACATACCCTACAGTCAATTAAAAATAAAGTAAAATACTAAAAGGTTGGAACCTTAAAAAATATCTCTAAAATATCATATTTAATTTAGCTAACAACATGTTTGCAATTTAAGAGAGGAACAGAGTGAGAGTGAGAGCAAGGGAGAGAGGGAAAGTCAGAAGGGAAGCCACCAGGTGCGGGATTCGAACTATGGTCGGCCATGCGGGTGTCCAGTGCCCTGCAACCACCATGTCACCTGCCAGCCCCCAAATACTTAACTTTAAAATACTTTCCCTCATTTAAAATTTTAAAGATATTATTAATTATAAAATCTTAAGTGACGTATTCATGTATATTTAGTTATTGAAATTATTAAAATGCAAATAAGGAATACCAACATCCAATTGTTTTTATTCTTACATATATGGTATATTTGTAGTTATACTGTGCTAAAAATGTATTTCAATATTTTCACATTTCCCATTTTCCATATGTTATTCTAACAACACTGATTTTATGATCTATTAATATACTATTCTAACTTTTTCTGATAATCCTGAATATTATTAATCATTTAGAATACTTCAAATAATTAATTACTATATTAAATGTGTAGGTATTTTAGGTATATATTTTCTATATTTAGTAGCATATATTTGGAATAGTTCCAAAAGTGGAAAAATACACATTTTATTGTTCAATATCAGTCCATTTTCTTTTCTCCCAGAGAACATGTGTGCTTACCAGAGGAAAACAGAAAAAAAGAGAGAGAGACATAGAGAAAGAGAAAGAGACAGAGAACAAGAGTGAGTCATTATGTCCAGGACTCAAACCATGTGGATGGACATGTGGGAGCCAGCCATCTTAACCACCACACCACCGGCTGGCCCCAACCTAATCAGTTTTGAAATTATCCTCCAAAAAGTTAGAAAGTGACTTTAGAAAGTCACTGACAATGTAAGAGGGTGACCACACGAAGTCACCAATATCGAATTTTTTGTTTTAAATTCGAAGTTGGAAAAATAAACTGGAATAAATTTAATTCTTTTCATTACATGTAAGGCTAAAATTCATAGTGATTATATTCTTTGTATTGACAATATTTTCCTTGTTGCTGAATTGCATTTTGTGATATTTTTATTTTTAATGTTTTGACATATTTCTTATACAGTAATGCTACTCTATAGTTATGATTACAGCTTATGAAGCTGAGTTTTTATTATTATAATGTAAAAAATTTTTTGGCCCTGCATCTAGATTGCAGCAATCATATCAGTCTTCTGTAATTTTTTTTCATTTTTTAGTTTTAAGCTTATATTTTTGCAAATCAAATCATTTTTTGTAATATATTTTTATTAAAATCTATAAGCTTATGAACCAGCTGGTTAAGTGGTGGTTAAGATGACTGGACTTCATGTGGCCAACTGCATAATTTGAGTCCCAGACCTGGCAGCTTGAAAAATATGCTGGGCACGTATGCATGCATGCCGATACCCCAAAAGGAGGGAAAATGGATGAGAAGGGATTTCGACATGACTGTCCTCAGGGAGTGTTTTCCCACTTTCCCTTTCTCTCTTTCTCTCTCTATCTCTTTCTTGTGAGCATATGCATCCTCTGGAAAAATTACACACACACACACACACACACACACACACCCTATAAGCTCAGGACTGGCCCCGTTGTACAGTGCTTAAGTGCACATTGGAAATCGGAACCTGTAGTTTAAACACTCTGGTCCTGGTGCTTGTAAAACACTCCAGGTGTGTGGGTGTCTGTGTGTGTGTGTTCTGTGTGTGTGTGTGTGTGTGCACGCATGCCCCAAATCCTGATGGAATAGACAATTGGGAGAAAAAAAAAAGTGTTCTAGCAACACCCTACTGAGAGTTGCTTTCTCTCTCTTTCTCTTTTGCCCTGGCAAGGGTATATGCCCTCTGGCAATTAGAATAATAAAAAGATGTAAAATTTGTAAACTTTTATTAACTTTCCCTTCTGTAGGTATAATAAATATTCCATTATAATTTCTTCTGGTTGTCTATTAGTAATATTTACTTTCAATTATTACAATACTTTTGACTTTAATTTTTATAATTGATTCACAGTCTACTACTATTTGTTTTGAAGAGGTAAGATTTTTAACTGATTTCTCAACACTTGCCATACTTTACTATACAATCTCCTTCTTAATCTTTAGTCTCCTTGAGTATATGATAAGCACTTAAATGTAAGATTATTTATTTATGAGACATGCATTTATTTGATTTATCTTTTATTTAGTATTCTAGTGTTAGATTTTAGCCTTTAAAAATGAAGATATATTATTGCAAGTCAGATTTACTATTCACAAACATTTAATAAATTAAGTTAAAGAGAACAAATCCACATAGCCTAATATAAATTTGTAAGTTAATAAAGGTATTTCTGAAAACAAAAGGAACATTTTTTTAAAAGTATTATTTTCTTTTAGATTATTTAACGTACTTGGGTCTGGTATGAAATTATAAGTTACGTATCATTTTTCTATATTTTTCCAGTAAAAACTTAAGGAAATTCTGTGGAATGCTTAAGTCTTAGAGAGTATTATCTAAAATACTCATTATACATATTCCATTTAGAATGATATGACTTCCCATTTAATTCGTCAAGCAGAAAAAAAAGATCACTGAGCTTATTATCCTTTCTGTGACTCACTGATGCTGCATATTGACAAAAGAATTCAGTGTATTTCATTGTATATCAGATATTTTAAATGGCGTTTTCGAAGTTTGTTTTATTCATGGTAGAGAGCATGTGCATGAAAAGGAGAGACCTACAGAGGAAAGCACCCTTGAAGGTCTCCTTGTGCTGTGACTCCATTCCCCTGCCCTGCTCTGTTCCCAGGCAAGCTGGATCTAGGACACTGCGGGGGATCTGAACCGACTACAGCTTTCAGCACTGCAATTCTGTTTTGTAACAACTGTACCGTCAGATGAGTATAAAACATATTCTTTAAAAAAAAAAAAAAAGAAGAATTATTTATTTAATTTTATTTATTATGATATTTTAAACTGACCAGAGAGAGACAGAGAAACAAAGGGAAAGTGAGAAAATAAGTCATCAATTCTGAGACTCCAATGCCTCAGACACCATGCCAACTGCCAGCCCCAAAACAAATTCTTTTGAATCTCTAATTTAAAATTGACCCAGAATTAGTGCCCTCAAGAGGTTTGAAAGGGAAAACAAAACAAAAATAACAATCAGATTTATTTATTTATTTATTTATTTGAGAGGTTTTTGCTACAGGGTGTGTGCATTAGCCAGAAAGACAAAGACAGAGAGACAGAAAGCAAGAAATTACCTCCCAGAGGGATGGCCATGCCGCAATCCCTCTACTCCATTCTCCTCTCGGGATCTTGGGCACACGTGCCTAGCGTGAGTTTAAACCACTGGGTCCAAGACTCGAACCACAGTCAACTACATGGGCGTGTAGCAATAAAGCCACTACACCAACTGCTGGTCCCAAGGATAAAAATTCTTAAGCTGCCCTCATTCCTACCCAACTTTTCACATCAAGGTGTAAAATTATGATGTCACTTGGAAGATGGTAATGATGATGTGAAAGACAAAAATTAAATGTGAAACAATTTTCAAATGTTCATAAACTATCTAGATTAAAAAAACAACTGAAACTAGAACATGATAGAATATCAAAGAGAGAATATATCAGAAATATTTGTCTATGTCTTCTTTATTTTTTTAAGAGAGGTTTTTGCTATGGAGCTTGTGTGCTTGCAGGAGAGATAGAGAGAGAAAGCAAGAAATCACCCCTCTTCCCTTCCCCCGGGGGGGATGGCCACACTGCAATTCCTGTTCCTCCATTCTCCTCTCAGGAGTTTTAGTATGCACGCACATGTACCCGGCATGAGTTTTAAGCCACAAGGTACAGGACTCAAATCATGGTTGACTATGTGGGAATCCAGTGACGTAACAATTATGCCATCTGCTGATCCCTAGTTGTCTATGTTTTACATAATGTAATATGCAAGATTAGTTGACAATAACAACACAGTATTGGTTAAGTATGAGACAACTTGAAGAGAACATGAATAAAAACTTTGGATTTATACTATGGACTTATTACTTGGAACCTTCAAAAAAATTCATGTGTTTTTCAAAGTTCTGTTATGTGAATTAAGCTAAGAAAATAATCAGAAATGCAAGAAATATGAACAAAATGAACATAACAATGTTGGCAGTAGCATGGAAATAAACTCTAGTACCAAATATAATGGTTTAGATAAACATTTTAAAATATCTATTCAATAACTAAAGACATTAAGCAATATGATATTGAAGTATTTAAGACTATTGAAACATTTAATGATGCATTATTTGGTGCAAAATTGTGTTTGAAATCTATATATACATATACAACATGGTAAGATGACTCTATTTGCATGTTCTTAGAGTAATATTCACTGGGGCCAGCAGGTGGCATGGTGGTAAATGTCACTGGACTCCCACATGACTGACAGCAGTTTGAGTCCCAAACCTGGCAGCTGGCTTTCTCACTTTCCCTCTCTCACTCTCTGCCCCTCCCAATCAAATCTAAATAAATAAATAAATTTAAGTAAATAAATAAATAAATTTAAATAAAAATAATTCTTAAAAAAAATAAAAGAACAACATTCACCAAAGTGTTTAACAAGAATAACTTTGAGTGGGGCAATTATAGATGGACTTTATTTAGCACTTCATGCATTTTTATCTTTTAAAAATTGTTTATTTATTTTAATTTATTTATTATTATCATTTTTTTTTTTTACTTTAACCAGAGAGAAACAGAGAGAGAGAGAAAGACAGGTAAAATGGGAAAGCAAACCACCAGGTCTGGGACTCCAGCTGCAATTGGCCATGTGGGAGTCCAGTACCTTAACCACTATGCCATCTGCAAGCCGCCCCACTTCATGCATTTTCTACACTCATATTTTACTCAGTACATCTGTATCACTTAATATTGAATATCATAAAAGTGAACAATACAAGCACAACAATGCTATAAGATATTTTATGGATAAGTAACTTCGAATTCTCTGGAACTTTACAATGAATAATAAGTCGTATATGAATGTAAGTAAGCAAAGGTATCCATAAATGTGGGACTATAATGAGAATCAGCATAATGTATCTTCTCCACAATTCTGGTAAATGAGTAAACCTAAATCTTTACCCTGTAATTTACTCAGTGAGTATTTTCGTTTTTGTTTGTTTGTTTGTTTCGATTTTTGCTGTAGGGTGGATGTACTGGCCAGAGAGAGACAGACAGACAGAAAGAAAGTGAGAAATCACCCCCCTCAGTGGACTATGGGGATGGTCATTACTCAGTCTCTTCTCCTCCACTTTCCACTAGGGAATTTGAGCACATGCACATACACACACACACACACACACACACACACACATGCAGATAAACACGCACACTCGCCCAACATGATTTTCAGACCACTGGATTGGGACTTGGGAGTCCAGTGCCTTAACTGCCATGGAACTTGAGTAGATTTCTAAAACAGCATTATGGATTAGCAAAATACCTACTGAAGTTGAATCAGTGAACCAGATTTGAGAGAGACTTAATAGATGTAATTCACTCTACTAGTTAGTGGGGGGATTATACAAAAGTGCTCAAAATGCCACTAACTTCACTGTCCTATAGGTCATATTTCCCCATAAGCTTAAATTTAAGGAGACAGGGGGATAAAGAAGTATGTAGGAAGAGAAGTGTTAAATTACTTTGGGGAGGAGAGTATTTCTGGACTGAGGACAGAATTACCTAATGGATTGTCACATCACATGAATAAACAGCTATGTCTGCTCTGGAGACTGCGCGATAGAGAAGGTGTGCTTGATACTATGAAACACACATTTTTGTTTTCTTTTTCTACAATGAGAACCTGTAGTAAATACTGAACAGATGGTATGCTGCTTTCATTTAAAAAAAATAAAAAAGGAAGAAGACAAAGAAAAGAAAAGAACATGCTGCTTTCAGGAAAGAAAATAAAATTTGTGAGTTTGAACATTTGAACATCATTACTATACATTCAAATTTGATTTATAGATAATAATTTTCTTAAAGAGTAAAAGAACGGCAATGGAAAGAGGTTATTGATCATTGAAACATATTGTATGCTTATTTCTGGGCAGCTGTTCTGTGAAGATGATTTAATTCAATCATGATGAGTTCATAAATAATACATCCAATAATGCTGTTTTTCAGAAAATAAGTATGCTATAATTGCATGGATATTAGTTAGAGGCCTAATCTTTGATCAATAAAAATATAGAAAACTGAGAGAAGATTAAGAGCTCATATTCTGTGTAAGAAATAAAAAGGTTTGAGTCCTAGACCTGACAGTTTGCTTTTTTCACTTTCCCTTCCTTTGTCTCTCTATGGTCAAATTAAAATAATAATAATAATATTAATAATGAATAAAATAATTCTTTAAAAAATACATATTAGGTAAAATTAAATAAATTCTTATATGATACAAGATCCCCTCTAACTTGTTATCTTACACTTTCAAAATAAAGCTGCTTTATTTTTTTCTTAAAAAGCCTATGCAGTGTTGTGGTTAAAATGATGCTGGTTAAATTGTTGATTCCCACATGGCTGACTGTGAGGTTTGAGATCCAGACCTGGCAGTTTAAAAGTCACAACAGGAGTGTGTACGTATGTGCCCAAAATTCTGAAAGAAAAATGGAGAAGAAGGGATTGGGGGTGTCATAACCCCTGTGGGGAGTGATGTCTCACCTTCTCTGTCTCCCTGGTGAGCACCCACAACTATATCAAAAACCTGGGGGAAAAAAAGGGAAAAAAAAAAAAAAAAAAAGAACAAAGAAAGATCCCAAATGTAAAAGATTAAAACTGAATAAATATTGAAATGCTAAGCTCACTAGGTTCATGAGAATAAGTTCGTAACAATATTTTTAAAAATCTTAGCAAGAAAAATAATTTTATACATTTATTTATACTTTAAAAATAATATTTCAGCTTTGAGATACACAATAGCATGTTAAAAATATCATTTGCTCTGTTATCAAAAAGAATTTTGGGTATTTTAAATAATGACAAAAATAGGTCAAATTACAGTTCAACTGAAAAGTAACATGTTAACCTCTACAGATAATGCAGACAACTTTTTATAATAGATAAGATTATTTCTATTGGAAATGGTGTAATGCTATTTCATAGGGAAAAAATTATTGATTAAAGTTCATGCAATGCAATGATCTCATATTCCTTCTCTAACTGCTTGAGCATCTTTCTTTCTTTTTCTTTTTTTTTTTTTTTTTTTGAAGAGGTTTTTGCCATATGGCGCGTTTGCTCGCCAGACAGACAGAGAGAGACAGAGAAACAGAAAGCGAGAAATCACCCCCCAGCGGGGATGGCTACGCCGCAATCCCTTCTCCTCCATTCTCCCCTCGGGATCTTGGACACACACGCACACGTGCGCGGCGTGAGTTTTAAGCCACCAGGTCCGGGACTTGAACCACTTTCAACTACATGGGAGTCCAGCGACAAAGTCATTACGCTAACTGCTGGTCCCGCATCCATCTTTCTTATTTTTACATTTTATACTGAAGATAATTTCTTTTTAACATGGTGACTTTAAAAATATATATCAAATAAAGCAAACATTGTTTACTCATGGAATATGAGTCCCTCAGATAAAAATAGGTAAAACTTTAAAACCTCAGAATATATGACCCAATCATCCAAAATGCTTATTCACAAGTCAATATCTTAAAAAACATCATGCTTCCAATATAACCAATAAACAAGTATTAGTTAAAAATGATCTACAGCTATTCATTCATTCCAGAGTTGGTATACAGGGCTGAATTGCATACAACACTTATAAAATTAACCAGGGGAAAAGCTAATGATCCCATGAGAGGTTTCATGGGAAGCAAAGTTTAAAATAGCTAAATGATGAGACCAGCAGGTGTTGTAATGGTTCCATTGCTGGACTCTCACGTAGTTGACTGGCTCAAGTCCCAGACCTGGTGATTTGAAACTCATGCCAGGCACATATGCATGCATGCCCAAAATACTGAGAGGAACCAAGAGGTGAAGGAACTTTGGCATGGCCATCTACCTGGGGGGTGATTTCTCACTGTCTCTCTTTCTTTCTCTGTCCTTACAATGAGCACATATGCCCTATAGCAAAAATCTCTCTCTTTAAAAATACACACACACACACACACACACACACACACACACACACCTATATTTAGACGAGTTACATAGGGAAAGCACAGTGCACCTATTTGGCTTCGTCATCATATCCCCACTATGCGAATAAGAATTACAAAAAGGGGCAAAAGTTTAAAGTTTTTTTTTTTTTTTTTTTTTGAGAGGTTTTCACTATAGGGCGCGTGCGCTCGCCAGACAGACAGAGAGAGACATAGAGACAGAAAGCGAGAAATCACCCCCCAGGGGGGATGGTCACGCCGCAGTTCCTTCTCCTCCATTCTCCTCTCGGGATCTTGGGCATGCACGCACACGTGCCTGGCGTGAGTTTTAAGCCGCCGGGTCCAGGACGTGAACCGCGGTCGACTACGTGGGAGTCCAGCGACATACCCATTATGCTAACTGCTGATTCCCAAAGTTTAAAGTTTTCAAAAAAATACTTGCTTCCTGGAGTGTAAAATACCATCTGTTGGTGGTTAATAACCAACTTAGTACTGAGTTAAAAAGGGATAAAACAAGAAAAGGTGATATTCGCCTTTGTCCCGGTGGCAGCATTTTCTATGAATGGCATTTCAAGCCTGATTCACATTTTAAATATGAACAAAATGAATGAGCTTGTTTATTTTTAGCATGGCCTTTGCTTTTTTCCTTTACATATTATCCTCACAAGGTGCAAAGCATAATTTGTTTCTCTAGTGTTTGAAATAAATACACTTAGTGCATTGTATTTATATTAGAGTTAACTGTTCTATTTGCAAAACTATTACAGTAAATCAAGACAATGTTCACTGAATGTCAAAATTACCAAAAAGCTTTTCAGTTTTCAGTCATTGAAGGTCTATATGTAATCTCTAAAAGTACTTTTCAAGTATTTTGGAAAATAAAGAATGCTCATTAACAATAATGCAAAAGTGAGAAATAAAAAAAAAGAAGAATGCGGTTGAAGAACATAAATGTTGATCACATTATTATTTTAATTTCATTTTAGCTCTAAATATTAAAACTTTGGGACTAGCAGATGGCATAATGGTTACATTGCTGGACTCCCATGTCATCGGATGTGATTTGGGTCCCAGACCTGGTGGCTTAAAACTCATGCTGGGTGCTTGTGTGTGCATGCCCAAAATCCAGAGAGAAGAAGAGAAGAATGGAGGAGAAGGGATTGCGGTGTTATCATTTTCACCACCACTCCCATCCCCCGGGAGGTGTGATTTCTCGCTTTTTTGTCTCTCAGTCTCTCTTTCTCTCTCTGGCAAATGCATGCTGCCTATAGCAAAAATCTCTCTCTAAAAAAAATGAAAGCTTTAGTATGGGGAAAAACACAATGAGATATCATACACCTTCCAAGATGACTAAAATTAACAAGACTGTAACAAGAGTAACTTTCATGTAATGATGTGGGAGTATAAATTAGTACAACCACTTTCAAAAAGTATTTGTATCTATAAAAACTGAACACAGGCACACACTACAACACAGAAATTCCACTCTCAATAAATCTCCAATAAAAAGGCACACACATATTCTCCAAAAGTCAAATATAAGAATGTTTATATTTGTATTATTTGTGATAGTTATTAACTGGAGATAGGCAAATGCCTTGCAATGGTAGAATGGATAATTTCTTTTCTCTAGCAACAAAAATGAATATATTACTGATATACTCAACAAAATGGATATTCACAAAAGTTAGTTTGAAAAGCAAACAACAATGAAACAATATTGTATTATTCTGTTAAGATAAAATACAATAGGCAAAAGTAACCCATATTGTTAAAAGTCAGGATAAAGGATTATAGCTAAGGAAGAGGAAAAATGAACTTGTACAAAGGCACAGTCTGGTAGGAAAGTAACATTCTATTTTACACAGGTGGTAGTTACTTAGGTGTGTTGGATTTGCCCTATTTATTTAGCCATACAATTAAAATTTATACATAATTATCTATGGGGGCTATAATACAATCATTATTTTTTAACTTTTGAAAAATCTGAATATTTTTAGCCTATACATAAATTGCCTTATATTTTATTTTCTGGGATATCTTCTGGCTTCCAAGCAATAGCTCAAACTCTGGAGATACGAAGGTGAATGAACTGACCATATTATGGCTCAACTAGGGTTTACGTTGGAGGTGAGAAAGAAACAAATAAATTAATAAACAAAGAGTATTGAAAAGCACAAGAAAATATGCTGGTTTGGAAAAAAACCGCATTAAGGAAGAAGGTTTCACTTTCACTTGGATGGGTAGAGCATGAAGGATAAGGTAGCCATAGGAGACTATGAAAGACATTTCAGACCAAAGGAATACCAAGTACAAATGCCCTGTGGGAGGCTTGGAATGGTTCAGGAGGAGAAAGCAGGAAGTGCAGCTTAATGAGATAAAGATGGGAATCAAGTCCTAGAGAAAGGATAAGTGAGAATATACAGGACTTTTCAAGGCCATGGCAAAATTTAATCTTTTATTATGCACCAATGGAATCCTTTGAAGAGTTTTAAAAGAGAAGAACAACTGTGGAAGGTCGCAAATTAGATCTTGCGCGTGCACACATCTTCGTCCATTTTGTTCCCTTACCCTAACATGGCTGTCTGCTTCTGAAAACCGGCTTGCCCTTGTCATGAGAAAATAGCTTGTGCTAGCCATACAAAAAGCCGCAGTTGGGAAGACATCCGGTACCTGCTACTGTCTTTGCCAAGTATCCCGAAACCCTTTTGTTTAGATGTCCTTTGGCAATGTAACTACCAATCACCAGACCCCCAACCAGAGCCAGGGAGACCATTAAATGAAGGTCTAGAGAGTGCCCTCAGAAATAATTAACTGCTCGATTCAGCCTCTGAAACTGCTTGCATGGAAACCCCACTCTCTTTCCTGACATTTTGGACTTCCTGCACCCCTGGTAACTGATCCCCTATAAAAAGACTGCTCAAAAGTCGATCAGGACAGCAGTTCTGACACTCAGCCCCCCAGCCTCAGGCTGTAGTTGCTGGCCAGCTAATAAAGACTCCCTTTAACCTTAATCTGGCTTTGGTGGTCATTCATTTGGTGCCACTCTATGACACACTATCTACTGATTTTTATTTTTAGGAAGTTTCTGTTAACTGTATATGAATATATAACTGATTTGAGGAGGTCCTTTGCTAATGCAAGCCAGCTAGAGAAAACCACTGTAAAAAAGATCTTGGTGATTTGAACCAGGTAGTAGCAGTGTCGATGAAGGTAATGAACAGACTTTAGATATCTTTTAGAGGCAGAACATACAGGAATTGAAAATGATGTGAGAGAGAAGGACCAGGGGAGTATCCAGGATTTTTCCGTTTTCTTTTACTGATCGTGACATTATTTACTTAGATGGCAGAAGCATGTTAAATTTGAACTGAGTAAATAGATGGTGGAGTCCTAAAGGGTAATTTGATGATGTAGCCACGGAAGTCAGAGAAAGTGTAATGAGAGAACCCTGAGAACAGCACTCAGAGAGCAGCAGAGACCTTCCTTCACAAATCAGACAGAGACTAGAAAATGGAATAAAGAAACTCACTCACACAGATTTGGTGGGAGTGACATGAGATAGTCACTGTCCCATTGAGTCTAGAAAATTTATAATTCTTTATTTCTACTTGACACCGTAGTTCTACAAAGGTGTGGGGTATATGTGGCGATACATACGTATGTATTTGTGTGTGTATCTGTGTGAGTATTTAATTAGGACATAAACATATGAACTATTCCAATATTTATCCTTACTTTGGTTTGTACACATTCAAAATTTAATCTGCCCGCTATTTTGAAATATACATTGAGTGACCAGAAGGTGGCATGGTCGTTGCGATGCTGGACTCTCATATGGCCAGCCATGATTCAAGTCCCAAACCTGGAGGCTTGCTTTCTCACTTTCCCTTTCTCTCTCTCTCTCTCTCTCTCTCTCTGGTAAAATTAAAATAATAATAATAATAGCAAGAAATAAATGAGTAAATATTTCTTAAAAAAAGAAATATATATTGAATTATTAGTGACTATCATTACTCTACATGTTCTAGTCTCCAGAATTTATCTTACTGTACTTATCTATAAGCATTCTTGTATTTATTAAATTTTTCCCATCTTTTTTTTATATCTACTATTTCCTAATCAATCAAGTATTTTAGCTTCCACTAATGTGTGAAGACACACCATATCTGGTGCTAAGTGATTGGTTTATGTCACTAAGCATTATTTCTTCTAGGTGTTTTTAGGATGCCACAAATGACAGGATTTCATTCTCTTTTTCTATGGCTGAATCGTAGTTCATGGTGTATGGAGTTGAAACGTGAGACAAGGTCATCAACCGAGATCCAGGGTGGAGATGTGGATTTTGGGTGTTGGAGAGGCATGACATATGGAAGAGGACAGACTATAGTCCATTCCAAGTCAGCTACTATATACCTGTTTCCCATTGACCCAAGACCCTGAACTTCTATGACCTCACTTTACTATTATGCAAAATGATATTAACAATACCCTGTCAATGTCTCTAAACTAGACTTAATATAGTCTATGTTAAATTTATCTTTCTTGTCCATTGAAACGTGTTTAGCCAAGTGTGCTACTTTCACATTTTATAAAATTGTTAATCTTCATAAAATACAATAAATTTGGGAAGAATGGAATGGGTGAAAAATTACTATTAAGAAAAGTAAACTGGACAATTTTCAGGAGAAACATGTACTGTGATAAGCATCTGAGTGAATGAGTTTTCAGTGAAGGGCAAACCTGGATTGAGCATTTAAATAGAGTGGAAATATCAATAACAATTAAACACAAACTAATTTGAGGCAATTGTCATTTTAAATATTTTATGCTTCTTAGAAAATCAAATTTTTTACAGAGAATGCTTTCTTTGTGGTTGTTAATAAATTAGGAACATAAACATATATTAGCTAAGAATAAATTTTGCATGTAGAGTTTATTGATTAAAACAATCTAGCCTTTCCACTGAATTAATGTGTTTCCTTTTTGTGTTAAATGTTTGGCATTTCCTTCAGTAAAAGAATGGGTGTCATTTTCAGGATGCTGACAGAGTGTCCTAGTTTACTTCTTTCTGAAAGCCATAATTTTCCACTCGGAAGAGTCAGCACTTCTAGGATGCTAATACCAAATTTAAGTGTTAAAAATACCATTTTGCATACACATGAAATCCTCCTTAGCACTGGACTGAAAATGGAGTGAGATGCTTTCCCACAGAAACAAGCCATTCCTAACTGTTATATATTTCAGATACAATCACACGACAGAGCTGCCTTTGAAGTTGGCAAGAACACCTCATCTGAAAGGGTGATTCACGCTTTGGCAATTTCAGCCAGCGATATTCATATACCACTGACTCCTGTAATTTCGTAAGTCTTTTTCTTTTATTACCCTGGTGAGTAAATGGCTCAAAATAAATTTCTCTTAATAAAATTCATAAATTGTTTTAAGAACTCCAAAATACATTGTTTTAAGTTTTGTTTTACATATTTGAAAGGGCCAGAAAAAAAAACAAACAAACAAAAAAAACAGTTTTTAGATATCACAGACAACACAATTTTACAAAATTGGCAATCTACATAGTTACTGAAGGAAGAGTTCAGGGGAAAAAATATCAGAGAGCTATCTCTCTGTTTGTGTATATAGACATAAACACACACTAAATTTTGTTCTCTCTATAGAGTACAGAATGGACAGGGTATTCAAGGACTAGTCATGCCTTTTAAATGGTTTTGAAGAACTGATGATTGCCACCTGCAACATTTCAGGGAAGGACTATGGATTTTGTCTTTACTAGTGAGGGGTTCAGAAGAGCAGGTGGCTCTACAATTCAGGTATTTTTTTTTTTGTTTTTTTAAGACATATGACATGGATAGATTTTGGGAAAAGTTTTAAGGAACACAGAAGGGGATCAAGAAGACTGGGAAAGACTGATAGCATCAAGATTGATAAATAGAAGAAATAGAGTACTGGGACCAGCAGTTAGCGTAATGGCTATGTTGCTGGACTCCCACGTAGTCAACCACGGTTCGAGTCCCGGACCCGGTGGCTTAAACTCATGCTGGCGCGTGTGCGTGTGTGCCCAAGATCCCAAGAGGAGAATGGAGGAGAAAGGATTGTGGCGTGGCCATTCCCCCTGAGAGGTGATTTCTTGCTTTCTGTCTGTCTCTGTCTGTCTGGCGAGCGCACGCGCCCTGTAGCAAAACCCTCTCCAAAAAAAAAAAAAAAAAAAAAAAAAAAGAAGAAATTGAGTACTTAGGGATACAGTAAAGTATAGAGTTGAAAATCGGAAAGCCGAAGAAAGAATGCATATAAATCTGGAAGGATAAGTGTAAGTGTGAAGAGATGCAATATGGCAGATCATAAAGAGAGATAAACAGGACAGAAATGAATTAAGAGACAAACAATAGTCTAGGAAGTGTTATATCAACATATTGTTTTATAGAGATTGCAACAATCTTATATTAAGTAAAGATACACTGTACAGTAATGTGAATAAAATGACTCATGTTCTTTAAAAGTAGAAAAATAGTTGACTATTTATGTATACACAAAGGTGTGTGTGTGTATCACACACACACACACCTAATTTACTATAGTGCCATGTGTACTTTTCAGAGAGAGACAGAGACAAAGAAAGAATGAATGAATGAATGAATGAAAGAAAGAAAGAAAGAAAATGAATGGAAGAAAGAAAGAAAGAAAGAAAGGGAGAAAGCAACTCCTCTGGGAGACAGCTGTGCTGCAATCCCCTCTCCTCCACCCTCCTCCGGGGGCTCCCAGGCAAGCATACACACATGTCTCATGTGCCTCTCAAGCTGGGTCCAGGACTTGAACCACACAGCTGACCATGTGAGACCCAGCTCTCCCAACTACGGCACCATCTAGCAGGCCCTAAATATATCTATATCTATATCCATATCCATATCTATATCTATATCTATATCTATATCTATATCTATATCTATATCTATATATATCTATATCTATATCTATGTATCTATCTATATATCTATATATATTTTTATATATATACACACACACACACACACATATATGTATACACACACACATATATACACATGTACGTATATAATGAAAGTATAGCTCTATAAACAAATGGTCAATCTGTGGATATTTCAACCAAGTAGAGATTGAAGAAAGGGAAATGAAGATAATTAACACCTCTCATCGTCTGAGTACCTATCACTTAAGAAACTGATAGAATAAAAACAATAAATCAGAAAGGAAACATTTAAGAGAAAGATAAAAGGATGCTTTCTTGCGTGGCAGAGATGGATGCATGATTGGGAGCTGGCTCTGCCTCTGGGTAACCAGCCAGGGCCTTTGGAAAGAGGACAGAAATCAACCACTTTCTTTGGTCCTCATTTTTTCCTAGGAGAACTGGGAAGAACTGTGCCAGTTAACAAGCCGTTAATCTCAATGCCTCGGGCTACTTTTCCGTGGCTGTGAGATACTCTCTACACCCTGACTGTGGCACAGCAGCGAGATGACCTGTCCATCTCAGATACTCTTTTCTGCAGATTCTGAGCCTTTTTGAAGCACCTACTTGTACTGTTAGCCAATTACTAACTAAAAATTTCCTAAACCTCCCTGTACCCTGTTATCCCCTGTTCCATCACTTTGGGCCTGGGCAAAATAAAAACCCCATGTGTTGATTTAGTCTTGCTTGCATGTCCTTCCCTCAGAGCTGAATAAAATCCGCTGTGTCTTAGCCCTCCAGAACACTTCCTCAGGGCTACCAGAGATGGCATTCAGGGGCCATGGTCACTCATCAGTTTGCTATGAATACATCTTTTAAAGTATTTTTAGAGAGTTTGGTTATTTCTGGTGACAGGAAGCAAATTAGATACTGATGCAATTTCAGCAAGCTGGTGCGTCCACAGGCTGTGCACCTAGCTAAAGCTCCCCCACAATCCTGGGCTCGTTTGCATGCTTTTTATTGCCTAGAGTTCAAGTCTTTGAAGGGTGTGCTCTGATAAAGAATATGGGAACTCACATGGATAATGTGGTCCGGTGCTTCCAAGGTCACTAAGAAGCCAGATTCCAGAAGACTGACGGATGTTACTACGTTTGCATTCTCCAACACAGCCAGGACTGGCCTGCATGCAGGTGGGCAGGTCACATTGCCACTGTTGGAATCACATGCTATGAAGTGCTTTTGAGATCAGGTATGAATGAGTAATGTCCCAGGGACATTGTAAAGACAGAAATAAAATCGTTAGCCAAGCGTTATTAAATGATAGAGCTTACACCATTTTTTTTTTTTTTTGAGAGGTTTTTCGCTATAGGGCGCGTGCGCTCGCCAGACAGACAGAGAGAGACATAGAGACAGAAAGTGAGAAATCACCCCCCAGGGGGGATGGTCACGCCGCAATCCCCCCTCCTCCACTCTCCTCTCGGGATCTTGGGCACGCACGCACACGCGCCCGGCGTGAGTTGTAAGCCACCGGGTCCGAGACGCGAACCACGGTCGACTACGTGGGAGTCCAGCGACATAGCCATTACGCTAACTGCTGGTTCCCGCTTACACCATTTTTTAAAAATACTTTTGAAATTTGCTTGACATTTCTGTATGGACATTTTTATAAATGTTATATTTTAAACATGAGAAAAAGCGGGAACCAGCAGTTAGCGTAATGGCTATGTCGCTGGACTCCCACGTAGTCGACCGCAGTTCACGTCCCGGACCCGGTGGCTTAAAACTCACGCCGGGCACGTGTGCGTGCGTGCCCAAGATCCCGAGAGGAGAATGGAGGAGAAGGGATTGCAGCGTGACCATTCCCCCTGGGGGGTGATTTCTCGCTTTCTGTCTCTCTCTGGCGAGCACACGTGCCCTATAGTGAAAAACCTCTCTGAAAAAAAAAGAAAATAAAAAGCTAAACTGGGTGGATACGTAACTTTTTCTCTATTTAACACTTTTGAGATGGTTAAGCAACATCCAATCATTTATTTAAAAAGTGGTTAGGTGAGTAAAAATGCACAAATTTCTGTATTCTCATGATAAATTCATCTTTTGCTAATCAAATTAGGTTATACCTTTATACTCTCTAAGCTACAGAATATTCTACCATAATTTATTTTTCTAATGGCATTACTCAAAAGTTGAGTAAATCTGTCTTACACTACAGGAGTAAAAAAAGAGGGGGTGAGGGAGAAACTTATTTTGCTACATATTCTGTGTTTTATTTTATTTGTTCATTGTTTGCATAGTTACATAAATGCATAATTTACTTAAAGGAGCTAGGATGTGCAAAATAATTCAATACTTTTTAAACCACATTTGGATACAGGAATCAGAAGTCCAATAAACTCATATAATAGCAATACAATATAATTACTAGGGACAAGAAAGTATGCTATGCATTAGCTAGGGTAAATTATTTTCTTTTATTAGGGCTAATGGAAGTTGATCTTTTCTTTGAAGAAATTAACATCCTTCAGGAAACTAAAATCCTTCAGGTTTAATATAATAATTTTTATCAATTTCATCGTGAGTAACATAACAATTTCAGATCAATGGTATAATTATTACAGATTCTACAATATCCTGTATGCTTCTTGGATAGTTTACATGACATATCATTTATCAAAATGCAAAAGCATAATACTCTCAATATGTTAGTTGTATTAGTTTCTTACTGCTGCCATAAAATGCACCACTAACTTTGTGCCTTAAGACAACACAAGGTTAATATCTCACAGTTTCATAGAGCAGCAGTCTGACCCATACCTCAAATTATCTGAAATCAAAGTGTGAGCATCACTGATTTCCATTCTGAAGGGTCTAGGGAAGATCCCAATCCCAGCGTTTTCCAGTTTTGGAGACTGCCCAGATCGTTTGGTGCTTGGTCCTCTCCCCATACCCCAAACCGGCAATATCACACTGAGTCCTTCTCGAAGAGCATGACTCTGTCTTCCTCTTTATCTCCCTCTTCCTCCATTTCTAAACACCTTCGTAATTACATGGGGCGACTTGATTAATTCAAGGTCACCTGCCTGTTTTAGGTTCTCTGATTAGCAACCTTAATTCTGTCCATAACCTTGCTTCTCCTTGGTCCTACAAACGTGTAATCATGGATTCTAGAAATTAGGGAGTGGACATTTTCTTGAGGCCATTAGTGTGCCCACTACACTATCCTTCAATGTAGACACATATTGCATTTGCACATTATTTTTCAATAGCTTAAAGTATTGTTGTAACGTCTCTCATGAAACAGTCTCAGAAACTACATCATGTAATTTATCTTAGATCATAAACATTCTGAGTGAAGCTTGGTTGATAAAAGCTAATCAAGCTGATGACTGTTCAGACTAAGAAACAGACTGTGATTATTAAATTTGAAGAGGCCGGTGGCTGTTGTAGGTGGTGTATGTGTGTGTTTCTTGGGATAGTCATATGATAGAATGATTCAACTGGTGTTAGCATCACTTGCAATATTGTAATTTTAATATTTGCTTAAATATCAGTTTTAGGATTTAAAAGATACCTCATTCTTGCTGTTAAACCTATAGATTTGTATCTAAGTTCTTAATCATTTCTCCTGCACTTCAAAGTCTGAGCATAAATCACTAGTAGGATGACAAAGGAAAAACATACAGTCTCTTAATTGGAATATTGGCTGGAGGAACTTTTCATATCTGGTCTACTTTTTATAATTATAATGAATTTATAATAATGTTGGGTTGACAGGAAGCAAAATTTTCAAGGAATTATTACTAAACGAGATATATTTTATGTTGCAAATGAGTGACATCTGAAAACCAATAATTATAACATCAATCTTTAGGTAAAGCCAATAAATTTATTAGAAGACAAGAATATAATGAATAAAATCCATAGACGATTAAACCAATAACTTTGTGACATTTATTTTTTATGACATTAAAAAAAACTTTTCAGTTGTTTCTAATCTCAGGCTCATGTTGAATTTAAAATATAACCATAAATAGGAAAATCAGAACAAAAGAAACATTTATAATAAATAAAGTCCTTTAACATGAATATTTTTAAAAATAAAGAAAATGAATTATTTATACATAAAATGAATATATATATATATGCACATATATAATGTGCATATAAATGTTGACTATAGATTCATATAGATTGGGGAGTTTTTATTTCAATAATTTAAAATGCTTTTAAAGATGGTCTCTTCCTTGAAATTCTTGTGCCCTAGGTTTTCAAGATACTTCACTCCCTGAGGTCTCCTCCCTGCCTCTACTATTCTTCCCTCAGTTTATAGATGTCTGTTTGCTCCAGATCGTCGCCCTCATGTCTTTCGTTTATTCTCTCGCGTTCAGTCTCTTCACTTTCAACAAAATCTATTAGTTAGGACTCTTGACGTCATACCTCCAGCACATAGCTCTCTCTTAAAACCATACTTGTATATTCCACTGACTCCATCGCATTCCCACTTGGAAAATTCGATTTAAAAATGTACAAAACTCAGTTATTTATATCTACTGTATGCGCTTCTGCTACTGCCAACAATTGTTTCATTGTTTAGGATTCAACAATCCAAATTTCTCCTTGATCCCCCTATATCTAATACAACATTAAATCTGATCACTCTTATTTTCAAACTAAATATAAAATCCAACCTCTTCCCTCCATCTCTAATGCTGTCTCTCTGGGGCAAGTCACTACCACCTCTCCAAATTCTTGGGATAGACTGATAACTAGGCTATCTCTGTCCTTCCTTCAATACTTTTAGTTTAACTGCAACAAGGTGACATGAATTTCTGGTGGAAATATAGATTAAATAATGTCACTTCTGTGCTCAGAAACATCTAATGCCACCCCAACTCTTATAGGAAAAATCCCAGTCCTTACACTGATCTGCAGAATGCACACTGTCTGGCTTCTATTATCTCTTAGTGGTGTCTTCTTCAGGGGTCCACTTCTGTACCTTCCCTCCAGCCCTGCTGTCCTTCCTGCTATGATGCAAACAGGCCAGATTCACTCCTCCCCTAGGACGTTTGGCTCCTGTTTTTCACTCCCCTGTAATGTGGTCAAGGATATCAACATTGTTCATATCCACACATCCCTCTCAGTAAGGGCTTCCTAGTCATAGAAGCTAAACTATCAAACCACCATCTATCTCTTCAACACTTTTGCTTCTCCTATCTCTTTTATTTTTACTTTTATCTCCTTAACAATTATAATTTTCTATACATACTGGAATATATTAATTATGCTGTCATCCTCTCTCTCTCTCTCTGCTACCTCCATGAATTAATGAATACAAAATTATTATTTAAAATATAACACAGTAAAATATAATTTAATTGGACTTTGGTTTTAAATACATGATGTTTCTAAAACTGAAATTGCAATTACCAAAATAAACCATCTTAGTGAATCATCTTTAGAAACCACTAACTTTACAGGCTCATTGGTGAAAGGTTTTCTCATCTACTGCTTAGTTAAACTTAACCAATCAACCAGTACATGCGGTCTCCGTGAAAGCAGCAAGAGTACCCAAACCCAAATATTTTTTATGTATACCATAATAGCTTACTCAAGTCATATCAGATATTACAGCTAGAAACTATTTTTAAGCTTTTTGTCATATGGCATGTGCACTCACCAGTAGGAGGGAGAGAGAGAGAGTGAGAAAAAGAGAGAGAGGAAGTGAGAAATTACTCTACCCGCCCCAGACATGCCACACCATGATCCTTAGATTTTTCTTAAAATCCTTTTTTTGGGACCAGCAGTTAGCGTAATGGCTGTCGCTGGACTCCCATGTAGTCGACCGCGGTTCGAGTCCCGGACCCGGCGGCTTAAACTCACGCCGGGCGCGTGTGCGTGCGTGCCCAAGATCCCGAGAGGAGAATGGAGGAGAAGGGATTGCGGCGTGGCCATCCTCCCTGGGGGGTGATTTCCTGCTTTCTATCTCTCTGTCTCTCTCTGTCTGTCTGGTGAGTGCACGTGCCCTATAGCAAAAACCTCTCCAAAAAAAAAAAAAAAAAATCCTATTTTTTAAGTTTATTTATTTATTTATTTATTTTTATTTTTTTGGAGAGGTTTTTGCCATAGGGCATGCGCATTCGCCAGACAGACAGAGAGAGACAGAGAGACAGAAAGCGAGAAATCACCCCCCAGGGGGGATAGCTACGCCATAATCTCTTCTCCTCCATTCTCCTCTCGGGATCTTGGGCACGCACGCACACGCACCAAGCGTGAGTTTTAAGCCACCGGGTCCGGGACTCGAACCGCGGTCGACTACGTGGGAGTCCAGCGACATAGCCATTACACTAACTGCTGGTCCCTATTTATTATTTTTGGAATAGAGAGAAAAAGACAGATACCCCCAACACAACAGGGTCTTCATGCCCCAATCCACTCCCAGTCTAGCCTAGTCCTGAAACTTGCACCCATACTTGACATGTCAGAGAGGGCCTTAGACACTAACCCAGCACATTTTCCATGGTGATCCAGTTGCATAACTGCTGAGCCACCACCTGGCCCCTTGAAACCCTTTCTTAAAATCACATCAAATAAAATTTTTTATTGGTTAACATGTATACAATTTACATAAACTTATTATTTTGTATATTTATTGAAATTTTTTTTACCATCTCAAGGGTTTTTAAAAGTATATCTTTAGAAGATGGCAGGTGGAGTGGCAGTTAAGGGCATTGGACTCCACACAGCTGACCATGGTTTGAGTCCTGGACCTGGCGGCTTGCTTTCTTACTTTCTCTCTCTCTCTTTCTCTGCCCTTCTTTTGTCAAATTAATATGAAATAAATGAATAAATAAAGTTAAATAAAATAATTCTTTATAAAAATACATATTTAGGTTATTCCCTAATGATTTATTCATATATGTGGAATAAAGAATCCTACCCTTTCTTGTGTCTGGCAATGGAGTCTAAATTTTTTTTTCAAAATCAGTGTATTAATTTTCATTTCCACTGGCAAAACTTTAAAAAACATTTGATCACATCTGTGCCAACACTGATTAAAAAAGAATTGTTTTCAATTTGTGCCATAAGGTTTATAGACTCACCAGAGAGAGACAGAGAGAAGAAAAGTTAGAAAGCACCCCTCCATGGAGCATGGTCATGCCTGAATCCCCGTTCTTCCATTTCTCTTTCCTTTCTAGACTTTTGTCATGCACTCACACATACCCAAGGCATTACTCAAGCTGCTAGTCCGAGGATCCAAACCACACAGTTAGCCATGTGGGATCCACCACGCCACATGCCACCTCCACAAATTCTTAATAATATGATTATTCTATAAGTTAAAATGACATCCTTTCTCATTTATTATGCATTGAAAACTGCTTATTTGCCTAGTGGTTAAGGGAGCAGAATCCCACATGACCAGCTACACAGTTCAAATCTCAGATCTGGGAGTTTGAAAAATACTCTAAGTATGCTCTAGTGCATGTCCCAAATCGCGATGGGATGGAGAAGAAGGGATTAGAGTGTAACCATACCACACTGCGGGTATTCTCTCTTCTCTCTCTCTCTCTCTCTCTCTCTCTCTCTCTCTCTCTCTCTCTCCAGGTCTCCTTTTCTCTCTGGTAAGAACACTTGCCCTCTGGCAAATTAAAAAGTAAAAGAAAAAATCATATGTCTAATCTAGGTAGAGTTTTATTTAAATTACTCGATATTCCATAAATAAAAAACAATTAGGTCAAGTGAAATTCTCAATCATATCTAATTGTACATAGTTACATATATCGTGTAAGTTATATATAAATATATTAACCTTAAAAACTTCAATATATGAGTGATACCTATCTGAAGATCTTTGTAAGTATCTAAAAATATAGTAAAATGGAAATGATACTTGAATTCTTTTTCAGTGGAGACATCTGAAAAACTATAATTTCACCAGCAATTCATCTATTATACCCCATGTACTGAGAATAAAATCTTGAATAAGACATAGTCCTGGAATTGAAGAGTTCGGATAAGTGAAATATTTTACTCAAATGTATTCCTAGATCAAACATTATTAATTTTGTTTTTAGACTACTGCAGAAATTTCTTTAAATAATGTAGCCTAGCAATATAACATTCCACTCTTGGGAGTTTCTTGGTATCTATGAAAGTAATTTTCAGGCATGTTAGGGTAGTCTAGAGCAATGTTCTTATACAAGCTCTTACAGTTCCTCTCGGTTTATTTTCTTGGAACCATCTTCCTGAAACACATACTTAAAAACACACTTAAAAGTCAAAGGACTATCAGCAGTGGTAGAAATACTAAATTATTTAATATATTCTGGCTTCTCTTTACTGTTCATTAAAAAAAAAAAAAAACGTTTAATAGGGCATTTGTGGAGTAAATGATAGTACATCTATTCAATCATATGCAATAATCGAAATGTACAATATTCAATATGCCTGGGCATCCAACAACCCAAAAGTAGCCTTTTCTTGTAAGCAGGAAAGCTGTAAAGACATGTGTATCCCTAACATTGAACTAAAATTAAATAACAGGATTGTGCATAAAGACATACTGGTATCTTCTAAAAAATGATAATAAATTCTCTATATACTCACATGAATTCTCTATATACTCTATATACAAACATGCTATAAAATTAGTTGCATATTGGACTGGCAGGTGGTATGGTGGTTAAGGGCACTGGACTCCCACATGGCTGACCATGGTTTGAGTCCCAGACCTGGCAACTTTCTCTCTCTCTCTCTCTCTCTCTCTCTCCTTCTTTGGTCATTAAAATAAATAAATAAATAAATAAATAAATAAATAAATAAATAAATAAATAAAATAAAGTTAAAAAATTATTTAAATAAATACATAAGTAGTTGCATATAAAATCATCAAATTGTTTATTTGGAGCTGGCCCCACAGCCCAGTGGTTATGGGAGCTGGATTTTATATGGTCGTCCATGTCTTGAAAACCATGCCAGGCACATGTGAGTGTGTGTGCCAAATCCTGCCAAGAGGGAGAAATGGAGGAGACAGGAGGACAACAAGACCATCCCCTCCTCAGGAGGTACTTTCTCCCTTTCTTTCTGTCTGTCTATCTGTTTCTGGTGAGTGTATGTGCCCTTTGGTAATTAAAATTTGTGTGTATGGGTAGCCAGGTAGCATGGTGGTTAAGGTAGCTGGATCCCACATGGCCAACTGTGTGGTTTGGGTCCTGGACCTGGTGACTTGAAAAACATCAGGGGTGTGTGTGTGTGTACATGTCCTAAATTTCAAGAGAAGTACGTAGAAGAAAGGATTATGGGGTGGTCACCCCCCTAGGGTATTTCCTTACTTTTTCTCTCTTTGTTGAACACATATGTCCTGTAGGAAATAAAACAAAAAACAAAAAGCAAAAAAAAAAAAAAAAACCTGGTATTTATTTTATCCAAGTATATATTTGTGTGCACGTGTATGAGAATGTATGTGCTTCTAATTTTATCACTATATAGTTTACTTTAAATTTATATTGAATTTCATAACTGTATAGAGATAGCCATATTATCTATTCATAGAAAAATTCATTTAAAAATATGCACCAAACTTGCAATAAGAATAAATATCAAGTCACAATTTACTGTATGTTTCACATTTCTGTACTTTTATAACAATTTATAATTGTTGGTGGTGATATGAGTAAGGATGAAAATATGAAAAAAACTGAGGTCTATGTATAATTTTAAACTACATATTGCAAATTGAAGGCGATCTCTTTCTGGGACTGCAGTGTGGTCATCTTCCCAGTGGGTGACTTATGACTTTTCTCTCACTGTTTCTCTCTTTTTTGGGGAGCACATATGCTCTATGGGGAAAAAAAAAAGGAAGGAATGAAAGAAAGAAAGGAGAGAGAGAGAGGGAGGGAGGAAGAGAGAGGAAGGAAGGAAGAAAGGAGAGAGAGAGAGAGACAGAGAGAGAGAGAGAGAAACACAGTGGTGACATGAATATGCATATCCCAAATCCTGATGGTTGGGAGAATGGAGGACAAAGGATTGTGGCTTGACCATTTCCCATTGGAGAATGATGTTTCAATCTCTTCTCCATTCTCCTCTGGAAATTTTGGGCATGCATACACATGTGCCTGACATGTTTTTCAAGCCTCCCAGTCTGAGACTCAAACTGCTCCGTTAGTCATGTGGAATCCAGATGCCCTAACCTCCATGCCATCAGCTAGCCCTAAAATAGTTATTTTTTAGCAATAGAGGATACTGATCTTTCTTGTAGGTAATATTTAATCACCCTAGAATAGCTGGAAGATCTAATATGTTGAATCAATTCTCATTAAAAAAAAAAAAAAACACCAAAGACATTAATACTATGATTATTTACCAACATTGATATAGATTTTACAAATTGCAACCCATTGTAACAAATTATATGCTTTTTTTTTCATCTATTATTGTCTCCTTTAGCAGATGAGGAAACTGCCTACAGACAAGTTGAGTGTGACGTAGTATCCATTCCATGTTTTCAGATAATTAAACTCAGTACTTTATTTTATCCATTGTGCTATACATCATTCTCAGGTAAGAACTACTACTTCTGGAAGCTTTGGACACTATAAAATACTCCAAGCAAATAGACTTATTAGAGTGAAGACTCCTTCTCAACAACCTACACATATAAACACACACACACAAACACACACACACACAATAATAATAATAATAATAATAATAATAATAATAAGGGAAAACAATGATAGAATCAATATCTTTCATTTATTTATTGTTTATATGTAAAGCCCATCAAAAAAACAAATTGAAGTGTAATGTCTTCAACCTCAACATCTACATTATTCTTTTTTTAGTTCTTATTTCTTCTTGTCTACTAAAATGTTAGTATATGTTAATACAGAACTAATTTCTCAGCTAACAGAAAAAAATCAAAAGGATACTGGCAAGCTCTTCACAGAATTGTGTTAGAAATCTAATGAAACTTAAGTTGTAATTCATTCATTTTCAAAGCAAGAGGAGGGGGTATTGTGTTGAGAGCCCAGAGCCAAAGGTGGGCCATTACCTATTCAAACAGCATGTGTGTGATCTGTCTCTATACACACCCTTTGATTTTGCTTAGGGTAGTTCTTCTCAACAGAGAAAGTCACCAGTGGGTGACTTATGACTTTTCTCTCACTGTTTCTCTCTCCTTTCTCTGGGGAGCACATATGCTCTATGGCAAAAAGAAAAATGAAAAAGGAAGGAATGAAAGAAAGGAAAGAGAGAAAGAAGAGAGAGAGGGACAGAGAGGGAGGAAGGAGGGAAGGAAGAAGAGAGAGAGAGAGAGAGAGAGAGGGAGAGAGAAGGAGGGAGGGAGGGAGGGAGGGAGGGAAGGAAGGAGAGAGAGAGAGAGAGAGAGAGAGAGAGAGAGAGAGAGAGAGAGAGGACTTGCATATGCCTATCCAAAATCCTGACAGTTGGAAGAATGGAGGATACTTTTGCCCCTCCCCACCTCAGGCAATTGTCAAAATGTGTGGAGTAATTTTGGTTGTTACAAGTCAGGGTGATGTTATTGGCATCTAGGGAGCAGAGAGCAGAGATACTGCTTGGTCATCTATAATGCACTGGACGGTCCCCCAGGAGAATGAATGTATAGTCCAAACTATCAATAGCATTTTGATTAAGAAGGTTTCTTCGGGACCAGCAGTTAGCGTAATGGCTATGTCGCTGGACTCCCACGTAGTCGACCGCGGTTCGAGTCCCGGACCCGGGTGCTTAAACTCACGCCGGGCGCGTGTGCGTGTGTGCCCAAGATCCCAAGAGGAGAATGGAGGAGAAGGGATTGCAGCGTGGCCATCCCCCCCGGGGGGGTGATTTCCTGCTTTCTATCTCTCTGTCTCTCTCTGTCTGTCTGGCGAGCGCACGCGCCCTATAGCAAAAACCTCTCCAAAAAAAGAAAAAAAAAAAAAAAAAAAAAAAAGAAGGTTTCTTCTAGGCGACAGCAGGTGGTCTGGTGTTTGAGGCAGCTAGATCTCACATCTCACATGGTCGACTATGCAGTTTAAGTCCTGGACCTAGAGACTTGAAAATGTAGTTCTATAGACATACATATGTTTTTATAGACTACATTGAAGGCATATAATTAATTAAAGTTTGAAATCTATTTTTTAAGAGAGTTTTTTCTTTTCTTTCTTATTTTATTTTATTTTATTTTATTTTATTTTATTTTATTTTATTTTATTTTTTTTTTTCCTGCTATATGGCACATGCATTTGCCAGAGGGACAGAGAGAAAGAAAGTGATAAATCAACCCCTGGCGGTATGGCCATGCCACAATCCCTTCTCAACCATTTTTCTCTCAGGATCTCGGGCATGCACAAACCCATGCCTAGCATGAGTTTCAAGCTTCCTGGTCCAGCACTCAAACTATGGTCGGCCCTGTGGGAGTCCAGTGCCTTAACCAGTCCACCGTCTGCTGGCTCCTGAAATTTTATTCTGATAAAAATACAAGGAGATACGTTTTCAGAGCACCTCGTAAACTCTCCATCGTTAACCTCTCAATCTCTGTCACCGTTCCTTAGGCTATAATGCATCTGAGGTGTGGGCTGAAGATAAGTAGGGTTTTTTAAATATTCTCGTCATTTTCTCCTGACCAATCAGTTCAATGTTTTATCTTATATCTGTTGAAAGTACATATTTGTTTAAATTCTAAAGAACAATTGAATCAGATTGTAAAAGCATAAGATATACTTCTACCTCTTAATAATCAGTACGCCAAATAAAGGAAAAGGGGGACACAAAAACTTGTAAACATGTGGTTTGTCTTCCTCAGGCCACGAAAATCAATACCAAGCATAATAATGCTATTTATACCAGCCAATAGAGCAAAAAGTACTTTATATTTACTATATATAGCGCTTTTCCTCTAAAGAATTTATAGAGTTGGACTAAGTGACTCTTTCATCCTCATGATTCCACTATATCCATTTGAAATAGGTCATGAGAGAAATAAGCATTTCCAATATGTACAACCTATACTTTATTCTGGAACTGGCTGCCGTTGCCACGCTTGTGACTGCCATGACTAATTAGGTTCAGTATCTACTGGATACAGTTACAGCTGGAGTTTCCTGCCACTTACTGTCCTTCTACTGTTCTAGTCTCCTCTGTAACTGGCTTGTCTATGAGGCGTTTCTGTTGCATCGAAAACAGCAAATCCCTGTTTTCTACCTCCGGTTGTTGTAAAGTAGGTGATCCATCCTGACTACTGGTATTATTTTCTGTTTGTTTTCTTAAGTTAGCTATTTTTGGGAAACAAAGCTTTAGAACTATGGTTTATGAAGTACTTACCCACCAAAGCCCATTAAGCAGCTGCCTATGGAGTGGACACATGGGTTGACTTACACTAGGTTAATGCATTACCTGGAAATCTAGCATGCCATACCTAACAGGAGGCTTGAAGAAAACTGCAGTGATGATTGGTGCTTGGACCGGTTTCGCGTGAGACAACGGGACTGACTCCCTACTAGTCCTCCTCCTCCACCAAACCAGGCAAACACCAGGTCTAGTCTGGACCTCAAACTCTTGCTTTAGAATGAAATATTTTTTCTAAGACTAGTACACTGAAATAGAGAAGAACAATTACGGCAGAAGGAAAGCCCCCTGCCTTGGAAAATCCGTGGGTGATTCCAGAGTGGAAAACACAGGTTGGAAAACACAGTCAGAGCCTGTAGTTAGTTTTTTGGCTGCATCACAAAATCTTTCCCTGATCTGTCTCTCGGCAGTGATATGCCATCACCTGAGCAAACTGAAGACCATCATCATTTTAGCTGAGATTTTTATTTATTTCTTTCTTCCCGATTTCTAACGGGGATAAAGCAAAGAACATTTATATGCCTGACTGCAACATTATGAACCACATGCATTGACATAAAAATATTTGAATAACCCCCGGCTAATAAAATTCCATTATTTTTCACCTGTTACATATGAGAGATTTGCCTAGTTCCACATCTGCCCATACAACATACACACGTACACACACGTACACAAACATAATTTTACCTCGTTTTAAAGACATGCAAATTAAGATGAAATAATAGGTGCATCCACACTCAAACAGATCAGGTTCAAGAAGTTAAGAAAGGGAAATGAGTTAGAGTTAACAAACATCAGGGCATTTACTAAATAAAGTGTGTAGCTGATCACAGGAGCCTACCTAATTCCCTTTCATGCATCATTTATAGTGCCCTTTAAAAGAAGTGAAAGTTTCATCTTAAGCCTTAATAAGCATTTATGGGTGCAATTCATGGGAAGGAGAAAAAAAGAAGAAAAAAAGAAGAGCAAAAATGTCGCTTGCCCTGCTGCAGTTCCAGTGCTCAAATATCATGTAATTTTAGAGGATACTGGTAAGGCAATAATTAAAAGGCACTATTGAAAATGCAGCTTCAATGCCCCGTTTCTATCCTGACCGTGCTTTCCCTCACTTTTACAGCTAGATAAAATGACAGCTTCCACTGCTGCCAGCGCTATTCAAATGTGCCTTGCAGAGTAGTACCCTTCCAACTTCAGGGGTAGGGCAGACAGCAGGCACAGCCAGAGATAAACATAAACAGAGACCCAGCCGGATTCTGAGGCTCACATTCCATAGGCACGAATGGCAACATTCCTGCGTAAGAAATACAAAATTATGCTCGCTGTCAGGCTGCCGGCACGAGCTGCAACTTTCCCACGAACGCCAAATTCCGTGAAACCCATCCGAGTGGAAGATTTCACCAAATCCTGTTTGGACTCAGAACTGAGTAAGCAGTCCCATCGTACCAACGCATTCATGTCACTACAGAGTAAAGTGTCATTGATTGAAGCCTTACCTTGGTTGACTTGCCCTAACTGGTGGAAAGGAACTTAATTTACGAGAAGCAAAGGGGACTTATCCAGAGCTCTGGGCACAGCTGCTCGCGGTCCTCTGAGAGCCCGACTCGGGCTCCGCGCACCTCCAGCCCTGGGCTCCGAGGCTCGGGCTCTGCAGCTCCCGAGCGCGCCTCTGATTGGCTGGCGGCGCCTGTCTGCCTGCTGCTCTGCTGCCAGTCTCTCCTCCTTCCTCTCCTCTCCGGCTCTCCCCTCCGCTCCCTTCCCTTTCTGCCTCCCTTTCCCGCCCCCCACTCCCCCTCGTCCTACGTACTTCAGGGGCCGCACAAATTCTGCCGCACACAGAACCGACACTCGGCAGCCCCCTCAGCAAGGTCATGTCGAAAGCAATGCAGTTAGTAATAATAAATAAATAAAGATCCGGATCCAACGGCATCGTCTTGAGCGCCAGAGCTCTTGAAAAATGACGGCCCGGACTCCGTGACAATTTAGACCATCAGTTCTCTGCGGGGAAGGGGAGGATGGGGGGCGAGACGAGGTTGGACTGTCAGATGGAGTGGGAGTAGGCATCAGGAGGGGACGAGCATAAGCAGGCTGGGCAGGCGCTGATGTGGCAAGCTGGTAATAAATTTCCCCATTTCCGTGCAAAGTCGTCACAGCCTGCTAAACATTCAACCGCTGGCTCATTCATCAGTGATCCCGAGTCCGGTGGTAGCCGTGAGATTTAGCTCGCGCGCTGCCCTTTAATGCCTCACCCCAAAGTACTCAAGGCGTGGAGGGTTTATAGGAGATAGAGTTTCCCCTTGGAGGTCAGCATTTTATTGGTGAAGATGAACAGGGACTGTGATACCTTTCCAGGCCCCCTGGGCTTGTGCCAGGAAAACTAACACACACGAACTTCTCACCTCCTATTACTCCAGAATAAATTAAATCGATTTGTAACGTACATCGCATTTGATAGCAGGGATTTCAGGCCTGATTGGCTGTATTCGAAACTGATGCGAACAGCTGAAACAACTTCAGTACTTTCTCCCAGCACGAAGTCACCAAGGCTCAGGCATTACCATCAAGCATCCCCCTTTAAAGCAGTGTAGTAAACAAGCGTGGGAGTTTATCTAAATTAAATGGCTATTGCAAGGGTCCCTTGGCAGACATATTAAGAAGTATACAAGACCCTCAATCATTGCAAACACGAAGAGAACATTATGTTTTCTGCTTACTTGCTAAAACTACAACTGCCCAGGTTCAGAGATTTACAAGAACCAAAAGATATGAGCCTGGAAAAAAAAAAAAAAAATGTGTGATAGAGGGTATAGGCTCTTTAAAGGCTGAAAGACAAAGATTCAAATTCTGATCTTGCTTCCTTTTCTGCCTAAATCTTTGCCAGCTTTTTAGCTTTTCTGAGCCTCAGAAAGCTTCTCTTTAAAACCTAAAAGGTAATACTCTCTTCAGAGGATCTGTGCAAAGATGCTGTGAAAATTTGTCATTGCTCCTAATCTAAGGGAAACTTTTAATAAAGGTGATTTAACTTTAAAAAAATATTTTAGAGAGATTTTTGCTATAGGGCATGTTTGCTCACTTGTGAGAGAGAGACAGAAAGCAAGAAATCACCTCCCTCTCCTTCAGGGAGATGGTTGCACTGCAATTCCCTCTCCTCCATTCTCCCCTTAGGATTTTGTTCATGCATACACATGTGCCAGGTGTGAGTTTTAAGCCACCAGGTCTGGGACTGGAACCATGGTCGACTACATGGGAGTCCAGCGATGTAACCCTTACGCCATCTGCTGGTCCCATGGTTACTTAACTTTTAATCATCCCTTTCTTTTTTCCTGCCCTGAGAAATGTTAAAAAAAGGTTGAGGAGGTAAAGTTAGTGGTATTTTGTGGTGTGCTGTTTAAGGTGCTGAACTTCCACATGGCCCAACACAGCTGAGTCCTGGACCTAGCAACTTGCTTTCTCAACTTCTCTCTCTGTCTCTCCCCTGTCAAAAAATTTTTTTTCTTTTTTTTCTTTTTTTTTTTTTTTTTTTTTTTTTTTTTTTTTTGTAGAGGTTTTTGCCATAGGGCATGTGTGCTCACCAGACAGAAAAACAGACAAAAAGCAAGAAATCACCCCCTGGGGGGATGGCCACGCCACAATCCCTTCTCCTCCATTCTCCTCTTGGGATCTTGGGCACGCGCACACATGTGCCCGGCGTGAGTTTTAAGCCACCGGGTCTGGGATGCGAACTGCAGTTGACTACATGGGAGTCCAGCGACATAGCCATTACAATGTTAACTGCTAGTCCCTCCCCTGTCAAATTTTAAAAAAGTAATAATAACAATAATAGTAAATAAAATTATACAATTCTTTAAAAATAAGTACATCTTAAAAAAAAAAGGTTAAAGGTCTAAGAGGAGAAACCAGCAGGTGGCATGGTTGTCAAGGGTTTGGACTCCCACATGGCTGACCACTGGTCATTGTCCGGACCAGGACCTAGTGACTTGCTTTCTCACTTTCTCTCTCCCTCTCTGATAAATCAAAAAATAATAATAATAGGGGACCAGAAGTTAGCATAATGGTTATGTCGCTGGGCTCCCATGTAGTCGACCGCAGTTAGAGTCCCAGACCTGGTGGCTTAAAACCCACGCCGGGCATGTGTGCATGCATGCCTAAGATCCTGAGAGGAGAATGGAGGAGAAGGGATTGCAGCATGGCCATGCCCCTCCCCCCCAGGGGGTGATTTCTCGCTTTCTGTCTCTCTGTCTCTCTCTGTCTGTCAGGAGAGCACATGTGCCCTATAGTGAAAACCTCTCCAAAATAATAATAATAATAATAAATAAAACTAAATAATTCTTTTTAAAAATGTCTAGGAGGCAATATTTTAAATCAACTAAGATTGTATGTCTTTATTTTGTTGAGCAATGTGACTTGTTGGAGATTTAATTTGGCTTGGGGTTTCGGTAAGATTAAACAAACCGACAGAGACAATGAAGGAAGTACTTGAAACAGATTATTTCTAATTGTGAAGGAATTGCATACTTAAGTGCTTAGTTGCTCCTAAGGAAGATGTTAAAAGTCAATTAGAATTTGGAAATCTCTGAAATCTAAACTCTTAGAGAAAAATGGAACAGAAACAATAGCAGCAGAATAACGAGTCAGTATTATATCATGTTTAGTGAATTCTTATTCTCTTTCTTGCAGCTTCTGAAATCAAACAAGGGATTTTTCTTGCTAGCCGTCCAAACAAAATTCTTATTCATTCTTGATATTAAAGGAGGCATTAAATAATACATTTAACATATTTCTATATTGTCCAGGTCTTGAGCCCACAGGAAAAGTGAGGGGGATATAATGAGGAAATTGGGGTCAGAAAGCAATCATGTGGCTTAATTTTTAAATTTCACATTATGGCATTCTCTAGAGAAGTTGAACTCTGTTTATTTGACTGCTTGCAGATGAGTGAAATAAAATGTTTGGTCACTAGCTTGCTAGTGAAGCTTTGGCTGACAGATCAGTGATGAACATCCCAGGGAGGCCCTCAAAAATGAAATGTGTGTTTGCTTACCTTAACTGGGTAGGGTCCCCTGGATAAGACCAAAATAAGTGCACAGTGGACAGTCATAATGGAAGTCAATGGGCACTTGCTCCTGGGTGAGAAGGATGACATGCAGAGGGAATTGTCATCAAAGCTACCACAAAATACCATTTGTAGAGAAAGAATTCATTCATCAAGGGAGGATTCGCATCTATGAGACGCACTCCGCACTCCGGTTAAGGGCTCTAGATTCTACAAAGCCAATGATTCAAAGTACGTGGGATTTAAATGGCTTCTGAAGTTTGATATTCTGACACAGTGCCAGTTTCCCTAGCCATAGAAAATGAGCCTGTCAGCCACTTAGTGCATCTCTTGTATTTCCAGGGTGAAAAGAAGAAAGCAAGCGAACCAATGTGAGACATGCTGCATGAGAAAAGCCAGGTGGTAGACAGGTGCTTATTTTCTCCTTATGTCAAAGATTACTTCTAAAAAGTAGACATTGTATCAGTCAGCAGAATTTATTACAGAGCTAATCTCTGCAACTGAAGGCAGAGACATTTCTGATGCCGAGCCCCCCCTTGTGTTACCTTGAGAGAGTTATAAGAATCATTTTAGCTTGTGACAGAGAATTATCCAGCCCACGATTGATGCTGGTCAGACCATAGAAACTGGAAAGATAAAATTGTCATGCTAAACTGTGATCGTTTCATGAGAGAAAGAGACAGGAAATTGTCTCTTTAGATGTCATCTCATGCTCAATTTTACCCTGGGAATTTAGAGGCTATGTTACATTTTCAAACATGATAGTGAAGGAATGCAGAAGAAATATAGATTTACCCCATGTTATCTTTCAACTTTTAGAGCAGTCAACTATTCCAACATGGTGGCATAGGCTGATTTTTTAACAAGGTTATTGAGATATTGACATAAAAATTGCCTATATTTAAGGTGTGTGACTTGATGTTTTGATTTAAATATACATTGTGAAATTGTTACTGTATCTCATCAAAACGACAATATCGCCTCTCCATAGTGACCAATTTTGTTTATAACATTAATATAAGTGATCTGATTTCTTAAAAGATCTTATTTTATTTATTATCATTATTATGACATTTTCATTTGGCCAAATTGAGAAGGGAGGGTGAGAAAGCAAGCTGCCACATCCAGGACTCAAGCCCTGGTTGGCCATGTGGGGTTCCTGTATCTCGACTACCACACCACCTGCTGGCTCCATGTGATCTGACTTTTATGTAAAGAAAAACAGCTGGAGAAAATAAGCAATATGTAACTTTCTTTGAAACTATTTGCTTTATGTGTTTCAGTAACAATATCTGCAGTTTGTATGTTTTTAGTAAAGGAATAAAAGAAAAAATTTTATTAATGAAAATATGACTTTTAATTGTATTATCAAACAAAACAAAACAAAAACTAATAAATTTAATCTTTACTTATTTGGCTATACATGGTAGATTAAAAATTACTAAGTACCAGGAAAATATTGATGCAGGAAAATGAATGACAGGCATCTATTCAAAATGTTTCAAAGAGCTACCAAACATTTTATTTTACTCAGCTAGAGGCAGTCAAATAAACAGCATTAACTTCTCAGGAGAATGCCTTAATGGGGCATTTTTAAAATTTATCTATGTTAGTTTTTATCAACTAAACATTCTGTGTATACCTCCTTTGTTTTTCATTGCTATTCCTTCCCTTGTGTGCCCAGAGCTTCATCAACATAAAAAGATTTAAATTGCATTCTTTACGGGCCAGCAGGTGGCATGAAGGCTGAGGAACTGGATCCTACAAACCTGACTATGCAGTTCGAGTCCTGGACCTGGTGACTTGAAAAATCACACTGGTCATGTGTGTGTGCGTGCCCAAAAGCCAGAGGGAGACTAGAGGAGAAAGGATTGCGGAATGGTCATCACACCTAAGGGGGGATTTCTCATGTTCCCTCTTCCTCTCTCTCTCGCTGGTGAGTGCACCTGCCCAATAAAAGAACTTAGAAAAATCAAAATATCTCCTTCAATAGGTAATAGATATGTGTCAACCAAAAATTAATGTAATTAAGTCTAAAAATTAGTGTGTGCTCTACTGATAATACCAATTAGGTCAATTAATGTTTTTATTAAAAAAAATTTTCTTGGGACTTAGCGTAATGGCTATGTCGCTGGACTCCCACGTAGTCGACCAGTCCCGGACCCGGCGGCTTAAACTCATGCCGGGCGCGTGTGCGTGCGTGCCCAAGATCCCGAGAGGAGAATGGAGGAGAAGGGATTGCGGCGTGGCCATTTGATTTCCTGCTTTCTGTCTCTCTGTCTCTCTCTGTCTGTCTGGCGAGCGCACGCGCCCTATAGCAAAAACCTCTCCAAAAAAAGAAAAAAAAAAAATTTTTCTTGGGTTTTGCCATAAGGCATGTATATTCCCTAGAGAAAGGCAAAGAGAGGGAAAGTGAGAAGTCATTCCCTAGGGAAAATGGCCACACTTTAATCCCATTTCTTCCAATCTTCCTGGGATTTGGGGCACGCCACACACATACTGATGTGATTTTCAAGCCACCAGGTTCAGGATCGATTCATGGTTGGCCATGTGGGAGTTCAGCACCTTTACTGCCATACCACCTGCTGACCCCAAAGAATGAAAATTTTCAAGTTCTTTTCAATGTATGCAAAATATCAAAGGGCCAATAAGCTTGTGAAGCTCTCATGAGATAGTATTGATAATTGGGAAAGCAGAAAACTTTTTAGCTTCTGCTGTACATATGCTATATTTCTGTAACATAGGTAATTGTTTCACTATACATAATAGGATGAGAACACTGGTTTCCAAGGTAAAGGAAAATATAGTAAATGATGGGTCCTATTTTTTGGTTTTCATGTGCTTGCTGGAGAGAGACAGAGACAGAGAGACAGAAAGTGAGAAATCAGTCCCTGGGGGGATGGCCACACCACAGTCCCTTTTCCTCCATTCTCCTCTCAGGATCTTGGGCATGCATACACATGTGCCTGGCATGAGTTTCAAGCTGCCAGGTCCAGGATTCAAACCACAATCGATTACATGGGAATTCAGTGATATAACCATTATACTGTCTGCTGGTCCCATGGATCCTATGTAAACAACTAGAAATTCTAGCTGGATCCCAATGTATGAATGTATGAAATATATGGTGGTAGTGGAGACTAGTTCTAGAATCAAAACTTGAGAATAAGATTTTAAATTTTCTTTTATTTATTTATTTATTTATTTATTTATTTATTTATTTATTAATTATTGCCACAGGGAGCACACACTCACTAGAAAGAGAAAGAGGGAAAGAGAGACCACTCCTCATGTGGGTAGGCTCATTCCATAATCTTTTTTATCCATTTTTTTCATCCCATCAGGATATTGGGCATTAGGGCTTTGTACTACTAATAATTTCAGTGTAAGTCAATTATGTAGTATGACCATAAAAATGTAAATGTAAGCCTACGCATTCTTAATGAAAACAAAACATCACAATAAATGTGATCTTTCTAGCTCTAAAATTTTGAGTTATTTATAACACTGCATTTGAAAAAGTTTATAGCAAATTCTGATCCTTTTCCTTTAATTTGTATTTTTGTTAGCCCCATCAGGTTGCCTTCATTCTGTTCAGAAAGCTCATACCATTCCTAACCCCTCTATTTCCTTCACTTCTGGTATGATCACTGGTCCTTACACTGCCTGAAGTTACTCCTGCCTTATCTTTCTTTCTAGGGTCAGAAATAAAGGGCACCTCTTCAGAGGAAGCACCTCAGTCCAACATGTTTGAAATATCTGAATAGCGTCTACCATTTTAAGGTCCTAAAATCTTCTGAAAGTCTGCTAATATGTCACTTAGCAAATTGTGTTTAAAATAGAGGAAATATAGCATAGTAGTTAAGAACATGATATGTGGAACCAAACAAATGTTAAGAAATTATTTAACTGTAAGTAGCTTTTTCTTCAGTAAAATGGCCATAACAATATGAATTATTGTGTCACTCAGAGTTCTACAGTGAATCGGAACCAATGAAATATTTATAGATATCTAGAAAAGGATGTATGAGTGAATGGCTCATGCAATTATGAATGCTGAATTCCATAATTTGTATCTGTAAGCTGGAGACCCATGAAAGCTTGTGGTATGCTCACGATCCAATCCTATAGGCCTGAGAATCAGCGAAGCCAATGGTATAAATCCCAGTTCAAGGTACAAGTTCTGAGAACCATGAGCTCTAGTGTACAAGGATCAGAGAAGATGGATGCCTCACCTCAAGAAGAGAGTAAATTTGCCCTTCCTCCAATTTTTTGTTACATTCAGGATATAGATGGATGGAATGGTATACATCCACATTGGAGGGTGACTTTCTTTATCCAGTCGACCTATTTGAGTGCTAAACTCTTCTGAAAATACTCTCAGACACAGAAATAATGTTTTACCAGCTATCTAGGCATCACTTAGCACAGTCAAGTTGACACATGAATCACTACATCTACCTCTTAAGTTTGTTAGGAGGATTACATATGATTTGAAAGCTGTTAGGTGTATAGTAAATTTTATATAGCTTGGCTATTTATCATATCTGTATATATTTGTCTTCTATTTAAATGCAAAGTGCTAATGTGCATGTAATATTTGGTATGTTTTAAGGCAGCTCAGTGCAGTATAGATAACTCTAGGCTGGAGTTGCAAAATGTAGGGTAAAGCCATAAATATAATACTCACATTAAATACAGAATTGTTTAACTAGGTTGTGTTGCTAGTTATGCTACCTCCTTTGTAGATTGGAACACTACACTCACCTGACAGAACTGTTGCAAGCCTTAAAGAATTTTATATATACAGTGGGATTAGCAGAGCTCATAGCATATGAAAGACTCAGATAAAGGTTAGTTGACTCCCAATGTAAATTCTCAGTATGGCATACCTTGCTTTATTGTGTTTCACTTTATTGTGCTTTTCATGTGTTGTGCTTTTTACAAATTGAAGGTTTGTAGCAACCCCACACCAAGCACTATTTTTTCAACAGCATGTGCTCATTTTATGTCTTTGTGTTATATTCAGTAGTTCCCACAATATTTAAAATTATTCCTCATTTTTATATCTGGTATAATAATCTGTCATTGGTGATCTTTGATTTTACTACTGTAATTGTTGTAGGGTACTACAAACCACACTCATACAAGAGAGCAAATTTAACTGATAAATGTTGTGTTTTGATTATACTAGTGATCAAGCATCCCTTTGTTTCTCTCTGTCTCTTCAGATTTTCATATTTCCTGAGACACAATAATATGGAAATTAGGTCAATTAACCACCCTACAATGGTTTCTAAGTGAAAAGGAGAGTGACACATCTCTTACTTTAAATCAAAAGCTAGAAAACATTAAGCTTAATGCGGCATAGGGGAAAAGCTAAGGAAGGCTAAAAGGTAGGCCTCTTGAACTAAACAGCCAAGACGTGAATGTGAAGGAGATTTTCAAGGAAATTAAAAGTGCCACTCCATTTAACACATGAATGATAAGAACAGGAAACAGCCTTACTGCTGAAACAGAGTTTTAGAGTTCTGGATAGATCAAACCAAAGCCTAATACACAGCAAGGCCTTAACTCTCTCCAATTACATGAAGGCTGAGAGAGGTGAGGAAGCTGCAGAACAAATGTTTGATGCTAGCAGAAGTTGGTTCAAGAGATTTAAAGAAAGAAGCCTTTTTTCTATCATAAAGTGCAAGGTGAAGTGGCAAGTGCTGATATGGAAGTTGCAGCAAGTCATCTAAAAGATGTAGCTACAGCATTTGGTGGCTACACTAAACAACGTATTTTCAGCATAGACGAAATAGCCTTCTACTGGAAGAAGAAGCCGTCCAGGATTTCATTGCTAGAGATGAGAAGTCAATACCTGACTTCAGAGTTTGACAGGACAGGCCAACTCTCTTTCTAGGGCCTAATGTAGCTAGTGACTTTCAGTTGAAGCTAATGCTCATTTGCTAACCCTACAGCCCTTAAGAATTATGCTACATTAAGCCCAGCAGGTGGAGTGGTGTTTGGAGCACTGAATTCCCACATTGTCGACCATGGTTTGAGTCAGGGACCTGGAGACTTTCTCTCTCTCTATCTCTCTCTCTCTTTTCTGGTGGGTGACTGTATCAAATTTAAAACAATAATAATAGTGATAAATAAAATTAAATAAATAATTCTTTAAAAAAGAAAGAATTACACTAAATCTTCTCAGCCTGTGCTCTATAAACAAAACAACAAAGATTAGATGAGAACATGTTTGTTCGCAGCATGGTTTGCTGAATACTTTAAGTTCACTATTAAAATGTATCACTCATATAAAAAAGGTTATATTCAAAATATTACCCATTATCCATACACGTTGTCTCCCAAGAGTTCTGAAGGAAATGTACAGAGAAAGCTATATTATATCATTTACATGACTTACTAGAACATCTTTTTTTTCTTTTTCATTTACTTATTTTTTTTAAGACAGACACAGACGGACAGATAGGCATGGTGACAGGCAGACACCCCTAACATGGTCTTCTTGCTAAGATCTGTCCCCAGTTTCAGCTGGACTGGCTTACGGACATGTACAGCCTGCCTGCTATGCTGAAGGAGGCCTGGGGATCTGAATTCAGGATCTATTTTCTCATATGAGTGCAGTGTTTCACTACTGTGCCACTATCTGACCCCAAACACAAGATTAATTTTGTAACCTAAGAATCATGGAGTAATTTAGAATTTCAAGTCTTAATATTTAAAAATATATTTTGTATGGCTATAGAGACTGTAGATACTGATTCCTCGGATAGATCTGGGAAACATAAATTAAAAACCATCTTAAAAGGATTCACCATTTTAGATGCCCTTAACAACATTCATGATCCATGGGAGAAGGTCAAAATATCAGCATTACCAGGGAATTGGAAGAAGTTGTTTCTAACCTTCATCAATGACTTTGAGAAGTTCAGGATTTCATCAGAGAAAGTAACTTCTGATATGGTAGAAATTGAAAGAGGATTAGGTTAGATGTGGAGCCTGGAGATGTAACTAAATTACTGCAATCTTATAACAAAACTTTAGTGAATGAGGAGATACTTCGTTGGGATGAGTAAAGAAAGTGATTCCTTGAGACAGAATCTATTCCTGATGAAGATTCTGGAGCATCATTGAAGTGACAACAAAGAATTTAGGGTATTACGTCTACTGAATTGATAAAGCACTGTCAAGATTTGAGAGAATTGGGAACCAGCAGATAGCGTAATGGCTATGTCGCTGGACTCCCACGTAATCTCACGCCGGGCGTGTGTGCGTGCGTGTCAAAGATCCTGAGAGGAGAATGGAGGAGAAGGGATTGCGGCGTGACAATCCCTCCTGGGGGTGATTTCTCTCTTTCTGTCTATATGTCTCTCTCTGTCTGGCGAGTGCACGTGCCCTATAGCAAAACCTCACAAAAAGAAAAAAAAAAAGATTTGAGAGAATTGACACCAATTTAAAGAAATTCTACTGCAGATAAAATGATGTGAAATAGCATGATGAAGAACAGAGCAATTTCCCATGAAGAGAAAAGTCAACTAATGCAATTTATTGTCCTCTTATTTTAAAACATTTATATTTACCACTTTGGCTTTCAGCAACCATCACCCTAATCAGTCAGGAGCCGTTAGCATGGGGCAAAATGATTACAGCCTGCTGAAGGCTCAGATGACTGTTAGCAGTTTTTGGCAATAAAGTATTGCTCACTAAGGTATATATTATATTTTTTTTTAGACATAATACTCTTGCACACTTAATAGGCTACAATATAGTGTAAAACTAACTTTTAAATGTGCCAGGAAACCAAAAAATTAGAGTAATTATTTTATTACAGTATTCATTTTATTGTGCTGGCCAGAAACTGAACATACAATATCTCTGAGGTGTAACTGTATGTGTTTACTACTATTATAATAAGTCATATTTGTTGTCTATGCTCCATTTGTAGCAGAAAGAAGTAGAACACATATAAACAAACTTATGTGGAAGCTTTTTAGTAAAAGAGAAACCATAGCTACCATGGAATATATCTCAGGGACAGCATTCACTTAGTTCAGCCTCCCATATCTGAATTTACCTTTTTTGTGCAATATAGTGATAACTGATATTTTGGTGACCCAGAGGCATTGTAATATTCTTAACCAACCCCCCAAAATTGTATTATACTTGGGATACAATATTGATCATAGCAGAAAAGAGGCAAATATTCAAAATAACTTTTGATAACCTCAATTTCCAAAAGTAAGAGTTATTTCATTTACACTCACTTAACTAGAACTTCCATTTGACCACATCTCTGGTCTTTTTATAACTAAATTTAATTTGATAATGCACATTTGTGACCATTTTGATAGTAAAGTAGTAAACAATACTCTCAAACCTAGAACATCTTATGAAACCTGAAAAATTATGCATGTATCTTGACTTTTAAATGATCATATATTAAAGTATCACATTTTAATCATAAATTATCAGATTTTATCAATTAAAGTGTCAGATATTTGGGAGCCAGCGGGTGGCATGGTGGTCAAAGAATAGGATCCCACGTGGCCAGCTCCACCGTTTGAGTCCTGGTCCCGGTGGCCTAAAAAGCATGGCGGGCACATGTGTGAGCAAAATCCCAAGAGGAGAATGGACAAGAAGGGATTGTGGTGTTGCCATCCTCCCTGGGGCTGATTTCTCACTTTTCCCCTCTCTGTGTTTCTCTTTCTCTCTCTCTGTGGCAAGCACAAGTGTCCTATGGCAAAAACAAAACAAAACAAGAAACTCAAAAAATTAAAAAGTATCAGATATTCTTTGTCATTTAAAGTTCTTTTCCAACATTTTAAATAAATTACTAGCATTCCGTCCTATACGGTGTATGTGTGTATAATATACTTTATTTAATCCTCTCCCTACCATTACACTTCAATATTTCTGCCAAGTTTTTGATATTGTAAACAATACTTTTGTGAACATCTCTGTTTGTAAATCTTTACCTGGGTTTCTGGCTATTACACTTGAATACAAAACTGAAATTGGAACTAAGTAAAATATATGTCTTTAAATATGTCTTTAAATTCACAATTACAATATAACTTCTCAATACCAGCAGAGAAATGATAAATGCTTCCTGACTAGCCATTAACAATAGCAGCTTTTCACTTTGATTCAACAGCTGAAAATTAACATCTCATTATTTTCATTTTTATTAACGGATTATTAGAAGGGTTTTTGACCATTTTCTTGTTTTCCTCTCATAATTAGTCCATATCCATTTTGAAATCAGGTCATTAATTGAAATGTATAATTAACTTAAATTGCCTTAATGTTTCATCAGAAAACATGTAAGAAAAAATTTTCAACAGAAGTATCTGTACTTCTCATGTTTAACCAAAAACATGTGTGAGTATGTGAGCACATGATTATGTGATTAGATTTACTCAAATAATACAGAGGAAAACCTATAGCAATAGTATATATTATTAATAATAACATAGCATAGAGAAGTAAGGCAGATTCTTTGACATTAAGGTAAAAATCTTAAGCTTTTAGGCTAAGAAATGACAAAAATTCAATAGAACACCATAAATTCTATCAGTTGTATATAGACAATGTCTGGTATGTATTTTAAAAATTGATAAATTACTTTCAATGAGCTGATAAAACACTCCTGAGAGTGGTAGAATTTGAAGTAGGTTTAAATAATATCAAGGCTTAAAATAGAAATTGATAAATGAGAAAACATTTTAAATAAAAAATATGTCTCTAGAGGCCTATCACATTAGACGCTCTGAAGACTGAAACCCTGATATTTGAATTTTGAAATAGCTACACAAAATGTTCTGGACAAGCTCTGTTATAGATTAAATAATGTTTAGTATAGTTTGTTTTATGTTTATATTCCCTCCAAGATCTTGACGTAGACATACTGCAGGACCTTTGGCATTCCTGAGAAGATGAATGAAATCAATAGAATGTTTCGGGGATACTGTTTTCTTCTCTGGGCCAGTGTTAATCACTTCTGTGTCTAGGTTTCAACACAGCTTTGTACCTGCATTGAGGCACTTATCATAGTGTCACATCATGTATTCATTACCATATCCTTAAGCAGAGATAAAATAAAATCTTAAGTCTTTGAGAACCAATGGAAAGTATACTTAAAATTTTTCTGTTCCATTTTTTAATTCACTTTGGTGCAATTCAAGGTAAGTGCAAGGCTAACAAATGCAACAGTAAGTAAGATATGACCCAAACTTTAAGATTACAAGAGTGGAAGATACATCAACATCAACATTTCAAACATCAATATGATAATGTTCTACAATAGCAGAGACATACGCAGGGTGTTGTGAAATCTACAAAGGTTTTTAGTTTATCCTAAGTACTTAGGGAGAGTGTCCTGAAGAAAACGAGTTGATGATGAGGAGAAATTATCCTGAAATGACAGGAAGGGTGCAGAGAGTGGAGGAAGAGCTACAAGATGTTCATCAATTCAGTGTGTCTCAAGAAAGTCAGGCAGAAGCAGAATGTACAGATGGAATGGAAAGGCGGGACAAGGTAATCATGTAAAACTTACATTCCTGTTAAGGGCTTTGGGTATGGAACAGTAATATTTGATCTGACAACCATGCTGACACCAAAGTGGTCAGACTCAAGGGAGATGAACTAAATACGTGGAGACCAGTTTGAAAGTTACTGGGGGGAAAATTGGGAATATTAGAGTCAGTTCATTACCACATTAACTATATTAGGGAAAAAGTTTGAGGGTGGAGTAAAGAAATTCAGGGCTACACAGGGGTACAACTGCAATGCAATGTGCTGCTAGGCTGACCTACCTGGGGAGGTTCTGGGGTTACATCTGAAGATCTCTATGAACATGCTGGGGCTGTGTGTGCTCATAACCTGGGACTTGCTGAAGCTAGGGATGGATCTTGGTAGAGACCTTTGGGAGGCATGCTCTCTCTCTGTGTCTTTCTCTTCCTCTCTCATGGGAGAAATACATAAACCGAAAATATGTTTTAAGATTAAAAAAAGAAAATCCTCAAATAGAATGACTTTATAATAGGATGGATGTGATGAGTAAGGGAAAATTTAGGGTGATTCTGGCCAGAGTGTTTACACAGTCAGGAAATTCACTGCCAGGGAAGAGCCAGTCTGAGGATAATAGATAATAAATTGATCTGAGGTCACATTGACTTTGAGAAGCCCATTAGATATAAACAAATGATTGTCCAATTGGTTATTAACTTCATTCTCAGAGAACAAGTTAACATTAGAAATAAAATCTGTTGAGGCAATGATATATAATCATTATCTAAAAATCTCCTCTTTTATTTTTATTTTTTTCTTTTATTTTTATGAATTTGTTCAAAGATAGCAAGAAGGAAAGCTTTCTAAATAACACTGGTGTTACAGTGTGTATCAAGGGGAAGAATCCCTTGAAGTGGATATAAAAGAAACAGCCATAGATGTAAGAAGAAAACCAAAAGAGTTTAGGGTCACAAAACTGATGAGATAGATAAGGTCACTAAGCTCAGAGAAATGAACCATGTACTTTTTTTTTTTTTTTTTTTTTTTTAATATATAGCACAAGAAGTGAACTGCCATGTTATATTTGACAGTTTTGAGGTCATTTGTAACAGGATTTTGCAGAATCAAGGAACTATTGGGGAAAGTCAATAGTTCCTGATGGTAAATTTAAAAAAACACACAATAAGGTAGAGTGATTTTTCCATAAATGGGAAAGAGTCAGAAAATAGCAATGAGTCGTCATGGACTTCAAGATAGCATTTTTAAAGTTACTATTGTCATTGTTTTTGAGTAGAAGAGAATTGAACTAGTTTAAAGAAAGGAAGGTAACTATAAAATATAATATTTTAAAGTACTAGAAAAAAGAGAAAAGGTAATATGTAGAATGAAGTCACAGAAAACAGAGGAGACTCAACAAGACTTCAAATCTGCTTCTCTTTTATGGGTTCTTACATCCCTGAAGGGACCATCTTTCATAGTTTCATATGCATATACCTACACACACACACACACACACACACACACACACACACACACACACACACACACAAACATACCAGCTTTATAATTGCCCACACAAAATTCTGGGCATTGGCTTTATTGTTTTTCTTTTCCTCATCACCAGGACTGACAACAAAATTGGGAGATTAGTTCAAAAGAAAATGTGTTAAAAAGTATTAGAATTTCAAGATGTCAACAACAGCACTGAACCAAGCACAAAGCATTTCTGTATGGGAGGCCTTGTGGGACTGCACAGGTCATAATTCTACAAAGCAGCTCTCCTCATCACTCTCACCAATCCAACAAGTCAAGCGTCATTTAGCTTGCTTGATTGTTAACATAGTCCACTGAGCTTCACCTTAAGTTCTTTCAGATTCTTTATCCCACCATTATCAACCATCATCTTTCGCTGGAATATTTGCTAATTAGGCAGAATGGATGACTATTATATAACATGAGTGCGTAATGTTCATTCCATTACAGCGCTACCCAACTATATGACAAAAAATATAATGAACAATGTGAGCAGCTTTTGTACCTTATGTAGGAATATGTAGGGTCATAGAAACTAGAATAGAAGCCCAAGGTAACATAGAGTTGGCCTGGGGGGAACACTGTCCATATTTTCCAAGATTTTTAACTGCTAAGTCTAATATGTGGGCTGACTATATGATATTTGATTATCACTATGCATACTGTATTACTGAATACATGGTGTTTGATGATTACTCTGTATGCTGTATTACAGGTAAAAAGCTGTAGCAAATGTATAGGTACATTATATATATAGAAATATTTAATTAATGGCTTTAACTTGTTATAAAATTGAAAAAGGAAAGGTATACAAATTACAGATGGTTAAAGAAAAAAATTAAACATAACATAGAAAGGCTAAGAAAAATTAGAAATTTTCTAGCTTGGTCTTATATAAGAAAAGTGGCACTGTCATTAGTAGAAAAGAGAAGAAAACTGTAACATCTGGTTAGAAAATATAATAGCTCTGGATTGGAATAAAATGATGTTGTGCTAGTTTGATATTTTGAGTGAATATCTAAGTTGACAATATGAGAGTGCAGTTTGAGAAATAGCTTTTAGTGAGATACAGAATTCCATAAGTCATTCATGCACAGTAATAATAATAATGACATGTGCTCTTAAACCCCCAAGTGGAGGATTAATGTTAGAACCATCTCTAGATGAGAGAAAGAGAGACAGAAAGAGAGAGAGGGGGACTTACTGGTAGTTTTCTGTTGTTAATAACAGAATACCATGGACTGGGTAATTTATAAAGAATAAAGGTTTATTTAGCTCAAGGTTCTGGAGGGCCAAGGTAGAGGGGCCAGTCTGGTAAGGGCTTTTCTGCTCATGGGAACATCCTGCAGAGTAATGAGGCAGTGTAGGAGATCTTATGGTAAGAAGGCTGGAGCATGTATAAACTGTGGTCTCTCTCCCTCTAACTAAAAATCTACCATTATTCAATCATGAGGTCCACCCTTGTGATTTTATCTAATATTAATTATCTTGCAAATGTCCCACCTCTTAATACCATAGTCAGATTAAGTATTCATCCTCTTTTTTATTTTTTTTAAGGTTTTTGCCATAAGGCCTGTATGCTCCTGGTGGGGGGGGTGTCGTAAGACAAATTAACCCCTAGTGGGGATGGCCATGACACAGTCCATTCTCCTCCATCCTCCTGGGATTTGGGACTTGCATGCACATGTGCCTCGTGTGATTTTCAAGTCACCAGGTCCGGGACTTGAACCACGGTTAGCCATATGGGAATTCATATGCTTAATCACCATGCCACTTGCTGGCCCAAAGTATTCATCTTTTTTTTTTTTTTTTTTTTTTTTTTTTTGGAGAGGTTTTTGCCATAGAGCACTTGCGCTCGCCAGACAGAGAGAAACAGAGAGATAGAATGCGAGAAATCACCCCCCCTGGGGGGATGGCCACATCGTAATCCCTTCTTCTCCTCTCAGGATCTTGGGCATGAATGCATACGCGACCACTCAAACCGTGGTCACCAACGTGGGAGTCCAGCGACATAGTCATTATGCTAACTGCTGGTCCCAGTAGTCATCTTCTTAATACTGTCAAAAAAGCAACCAAATTTAAAGACTTGAATTTTGCTGGGACATACTCAAACCACAGCAGAGAGAGAAGAGTGAAGAGAAGGAAAGACAGAGAAGGAGACGAAATGGTAGTTGAGGTGGGGAGTGGGAGAAGAGAGAAGAGATATACTACTTCAAAGGAGAAGTCAGAAAAGATGTTCTGAAAACATTATTAAATTTTAAGTTGATTAGATTTTTAAAAGCCATTTTAGTAATTTAAAATCCTATATTACTGGTTGTTAAACAGAACTCTTCTTATATTTGCAAAGGCTGGCAAAGTAAGATGTGGAAACTCCACAATACGGTTTGGTCATTGTGGAAAAAAAAATGTAGAACTAAAAATAAATCAAGTGAACTCTTAGTAGAGATTTGCATGTTCTACAGTATGCAAAATTGTCAAATAAAATATAATTTCTTTTTATTTTAATGCATGAGAAGCTTGATCTTCATTTGAAAATATGTGATTAGCTATGCCTTTACCATTTCCTTCTTATTCAGAGTTACTTTATAAAAGAATTGCCAAGTAGAAAGTATGTGTAATTATCCACAGAGGAAATTAAAGATGGTACTCAAAGTAAGAAATTAAAATATACACTCTACTACCTTCCCTAAATGAATATATAGGTAAAGACACAATAGAAAGAGTAATTCCTATATATTGAAGGTTATTTATATTACTCCCTTAAAAGAACACTTGGGTCATGGCACAAAGTCTGATTATTTTTAACACAGAGAAAAATTTGTAGAGGTCATCAATCCTGGTAAGAACAGATTGCACTAAAATGAAAACAGTATCTCTGAAGCATTGTGTAGAACATGTATCCAAAATAAATTCCATATTGACAGTGGTGATTTGGGACTGTAGAAAAAACTCTTTTGATCCAAAGCGATTTTTATCTACTTATATCTCAGGATGCCTTCTGTCATTATTCTTTTCATTTTTTAATGGAATTTCAGTTGCACTTGATGAACAGAAATCAGTTCTTTGTAGAGCTCCTGTATTCTATGACTACTTCTTTTGGTCACCATAGGCTGTGAGGAATACACAACAGACTCAAGAGAGCAGTGAAAATTCAGTCTTTAAAATCATTGCCGTGTTCAGTGTTAGACCCTCCGAGTGGCAACATGAAATTATAGGTGAGGTTAGGTTATTCTCAGAATGCTGCAGTCATGCTCAAATATATATTGATATATCAAGTCATTGCCAAAGTGAAAGTGTCATTGTCCTTCTCTATCTAAAGATTCTCCAGTTGCCAATATTTTATACTAGAGTAGGCAGTTTTACACATAGTTTCCCTAACCATATGTTCTGTCTATTATTTCTGACTAGTCATTAATGACAGTGATGGTTTTCCCACTACATTCTTCAAGCCAGAATCTCTCCTTTATAAAACCCCCTAAAACTTTTAGCACATTTCTGAAATGCTTTGCATATTATTCTACATATAATAGATGTTCCATTGACATAGTTTTTGAGGCAGCACCGATCCCATTCAATTAACAATTTCTGAATTACTCCTAGAGCATTACTAAATATATTGCAGACCCTAGCTATTTATGCTATAGTTCTTATTTTTGTTTATATTTTTTTAATTACCAGAGGGTGCATGCACTTACCAAGCAAAGATAAACACACACACATGCAAAGTATCCCTTGATGATAGGTGGGCATGCCACAATACCCTGTCTTCCAATTGTCTATGCTATTTGGCATGTGCACACATGCACCTGGCGTATTTTTTTTTCTTTCTTTTTTTTTTTTTTTTTAAGAGAGGTTTTTGCTATAGAGTGCATGCACACGTCAGAAAAACAGAGAGACAGAGAGATAGAAAGCGAGAAATCACCCCCTAGGGGGGATAGGCACACCACAATCCCTTCTCCTCTCAGGATCTTGGGCACGCATGCACACACGCCTGGTGTGTTTAAGTCACCGGGTCCAGGACTTGAACTGTGGTTGACTACATGAAAGTCCAGTGACATAGCCATTACACCAACTGCTGGTCTGGAACCTGGCATATTTTTCAAGTCACCAGGACCAAGTTTCCAGCCACAGTTGACCATGTGGTATACAGTTTTTCAACCCCCAGGCTAGGAGGCCACCCTTTTTTTTTTTTTTTTTTTTTTTTTTTTTTCTTAATTGCAAGAGGGTTTGTTCACTTACCCAAGAGAGAAAAAGAAAGAAAGCACTCCCCAAGGGGGCATGCTTATGATGCATTCCCTTTTCTTCTGTTTCCCCATCCCATGAGGAGTTTGGCCATGTACCTACCCATGCCCAGCCAGGGCTGGAACTCAAACCTGAGTCAGCCACATGGGTTCTGGCTTTACCACTGCACTATGGGGCTGGCCTGCCATAACTTTTTGTTTATTTGTTTTTAATGTTTTTTTTTTAATTGATGCGTAATATGTACATATTTGTGGGGTACAGTATGTTATTTCAATACCTGAATACATAATGATCAAATCAGGATCATTAGCATATCCATCGCCTCAAACATTTATCATTTTATTTTATTAAAAAATGTACAAAATTCTCTCTTCGAGCTTTTTTTAAAATACACAATAAATTGCTGCTTTTTAAATGGAAATAGAAAAAAAAAAAAACCGCCAAGATTCTGTCTAGAAATCTACTTAGCTCAAAATATTTGGTGTGTTGCCTTTGCTCCTTGGTTCTCAGTTGGCTCACTTGAAAATAGCACATTTTTGGAAGAGAAGTTGTAGTGACCCCAAGTACTGAAGGAGAGGGTAAGTTATATAAGCATCTATTACAGTACCCGGTAGACAGTACATACTTGGGAAATAACTATAATATTGATAGATACAACCTCTCATTAGTATTATAGTTTTACCAAAGTACGTGCATATAAATAGCATCCTCCTAAATGAAACTCTATTATGAGTGTATTAAAGAAGAGAATGAATCACGAAATAGAGATTGTATGATTTATGGTGAAGCAATATCGTTTATTCGTTGGCCTCTTGTGCTATTGAGATTACCTACTCCTCGGAAAAGTGAAAGGCAGAGCTAAAGGAAAAAAATCTTCTGCCATTTACAATCTGTTAGAGAAGATATAGATTTTTCTCTATTTCAGTGTTCCAGAGGACAAAAATCAGAGTCCAGAGATAAAGAGGATTGGTTTGCCAATCACAGAACCTGTAGAGCACGACAGTGAATGGGTGAAATAGAGAAAAGTCCGGGTAACAAGCCAAAAAGAAGGAAATTCTCTTGTTGAGTTTATTAGCATTTCCTGCCCAGCCAGTGCTATTTACACGTACATTAATTATTATTCAGTTATTTTAGAATATTATCAGTGTTGATTCTACCAATTTTAACAGATTTTGTCTTAAGTCAGTTAGAACAGATATATATTAGGATGTAGAAAAAAAGATGAGTGTATATTAAACCTTTTTCTAGGATTCTAACAATGCAATTTTTCATGTTTATGAACTGATAAAGGCACAATAAGACCACAAAAGTTATGCTAATCTGCAAAATTTATTATTATTAAAACATCTATAGATCAGTACATGTTTCTGTGTGTGCGTGTGTGCATGTGCGTGTGTGTGTGTGTGTGTGTTGAAGGAATGTGCATAGATTAAAATAAATATTTCCTATTAAAGTTTTAACTTGCTGGAGAAATATCACACTACTCTATGTATTATTTTATTTTCATTTTTTTTAGGTGTCTGCCATAGGGCATATGTGCTCACCAGAGAGAGAGAGAGAGAGAAAGAGAGAGAGTGTGTTAGTGAGAGGGAAAGGGAGAAATCACTCCCCAGGAGGGGTGACCACACAGCAATCCTTTCTCCTCCATTCTCCTCCTGGGCACACATGCACACGCACCATTCATGATTTTCAAGCCACCAGGTCCAGGACTCAAACCACAGTTGGCCATGTGGGAATCCAGTGCCGTAACCACCATGCTACCTGCTAGCCCCTCTGTCTTCAAATTCTCTTATACAAACTGTATCCATCTTTATTAAACATAGTTTTTTTTTTTTTTTTTTTTTTTTTTTTTGAGAGGTTTTTACTATAGGGCATGTGTGCTCGCCAGACAGACAGAGACATAGAGACAGAAAGCGAGAAATCACCCCCCCCCCCCAGGGGGGATGGTCACACCTCAATCCCTTCTCCTCCATTCTCCCCTCGGTATCTTGGGCACGCACGCACACGCGCCTGGCATGAGTTTTAAGCCACCGGGTCCAGGACGCAAACCGCTGTTGAGTACGTGGGAGTCCAGCGACACAGCCATTACGCTAACTGCTGGTTCCCTAAACATACTTTTTATAAACAATCATGGAATTTCAGGCAGGTCATAGGCAGACAATCATTAACAGTATACAATAACTTTCAAACTCCTGTCCTCAATGGACTACCGAAGTCAGAAAGCCACTATACTAACCAATGAAATCTTCATTTGATGCCCTGAACAGTGAAAGTTTAGAGTGAGGGTTGACATTTCACAACTTTTCATGAGCCAACCCTGACTTTCAGGAAATTAAAATGGCAGATTTATCAACCTGAAGGTCCAACAATATATAAAAAGAACTGCTGCTCTTTTGAAGGATGCCATCTTAATATCCTTAGAAAGTCCATATTGCCTGATATACTGCCAACCAATTTTTTTGTGGTCAGGTCCCAATGGGTCTCTGGTTTAAGGGAGGTAAGTCTATGGTGAAGGTAAAGACCAAGAAGACATAAAAACAGATTTTAAGTTTTTCATACCACAAGGCATCTGTGCCAAGGTGGCTATGTCTATATTCAGATTTTAAACACAGACCCCAAATTGACCCCAAATTGACACATGGCTCTTCTGAGTAATTGTTAATTATTTCCTAACTATTTTCAAAACATTTTTTAAGATAACAATTCTCAACTCTTTTTGTCTCTTCTCTGTCCTATTACATTGCCCGTCACTATCATGGTTAATTTCTAATTTTATTTATAAAATATAAATAGTCACAGAAATCTACTATCTCCTTGTCTGGAATTTAGCACACTTCTTGCTATATTATACTCTTAATTTAGTCTTTCCTCCTGTTACAACTCTTATCCAACATCAACCTCCCTTTTGCTGTTAATCCAGCCTGCTAGGGATAGTCTTTGATAACTCCATTGTCATCTTCTAATCTGGGATTAGCAAATCCAGGATCTGGTCTGAATATGACTGGATTGCCTTGAGTTATCTTCACTGGTCTCAGCCACCATCCATTTGTACCCTAAGATTTCAGCAACAAGTGCCTAAGGTTATTTCTTGTTTTCTCCAAGGCAAGCAGATTGACTATTATCAAAGTGAAATCCTCTTTATTTTAGTAATTGGGCACATCCCTGACCTGTCTTGTTTTCTTCACTTGAAAACAAAAGGGAGGTCTAAATATCCGACTCTTTTCACTTAGAGAGTTCCTTTAATCAGTTCTCCCTCCAAAGTGAAGGAAAGATTGGAGAGAACACTTTACTCAATTGTACAGTAATCTAATGTTTTATATACTCATTAATTGATCTCATTTTTCCTTTTTTTTTTTTTTTTTTTTTTTTTTTTTTTGCAGAGGTTTTCACTATAGGGTGTGTGCACTCACCAGAAAGACAGAGAGACATAGAGATAGAAAGCGAGAAATCACTCCCCAGGGGGAATGGCGATGCTGCAATCTTTCTCCTCCATTCTCCTCTCAGGATCTTGGGCATGCACGCACACGTGCCTGGCGTGAGTTTAAGCCACCAGGTCCAGGACTTGAACAGCGGTCGACTACATGGGAGTCCAGCGACATAGCCATTACGCTAACTGCTGGTCCCTCATTTTTCATTTTTATATAAATATAAATAGATGACCTAGGATCAGAAAACATTTGAAGAAAACGGTTTTGTGGTTTTGTCAACTGTGTTGGGGAGAGATGTTCACCCGTTGAAATATCCATTTTGTAAGACAAATAATAATGTGATTGTATAAAAGAAAATGAAATGAAAAATAAATTAATAAAAAAAGGAAAAAAAGAAAAATAATCAGAAACGAGGCAATCTAAGATGGAACTAGTTCATAAATGAATAGGTAAAACTCTAGGATAGGATACATTAATAAATTTAAAAAGCAGCACACATTTAAAAATGGATGAACTGGATAACAGAAAGTTAAAACTACAGAATACATTGCTGATCCAGAAAAAAAAGCCTGACAAATGTATTACAGTGAAGTGATGACTACAAAGAACGAGAGCATATGAATGCAAAGAGGAACAGGTGGTGTAACAATTTCCACTCTCTATCCAGAACCAGTTCCAAAAAACCAGAGAATTAAAATATAAACTTGAAAAGTGAATATAAAATGGATTAATTTTCCCTGTGATTAAGGGACAACACAAATCTTTAGGTAGAAATAGCCCACATATTCTAAAAGAAAAGAAAGAAAAATGTACATATAAGAATTTCTCTAGAAATTTTTGAATGCCCAGAGTGAACAAAAAATTCTAAAGAATTCCACATGGGATAAAAAAAAAAGTAGACTGTCAACCAAGAAGTGAAAATCTTGAGAGATTAATTTTTTCACTAGTAGAATTAAGTACTTGAGGACACAGAGTCCCATCTAAACAGATGCTTGAATCTAGCATTCCATAGCTTGCTGTGTTTCAAAGACGATGGTAAGATAAGTATAATATATTTGGACATGAGAAATTGAAGAATTCCATACCTGTTATGTGTGTCTCTCTCTCCTTCTCTCTTACACACACACAAACACATACACACACACACACGTGTGTGTGTATAGAAAAATGGAATCAAAATATGAATTTATTTTGTTGCAAAACATTTTTAAACCATGTACAGCTTTTTCATAATATGCATTTTTATTTGAAATTTTTGAAAACTCTCAATCTATGTATCTATATATTAAGTCATTTGAGTTTGCTTTATAAACAAATGAAAAAGAGAAAATGAAGAATGATACAACAAATACTGATAACGAACAGATCCAGAAAAATAAAGCACTAGGTTGATGTTGTCTGATTATAAAGCTAACCTTGGACTTTTCTAGACCAATTAGATTCAATTCAGATTCCTCAATACGAATGTTGAGGAATTGAAATGTCTAACAACTTTAATGAATTCTTAGAATTAAACAAGTTAGAAAAATGACCATTTGAACTTGACATTTGATTCTTTTTGAGTCAAAATTTCGAAGAAATAGGATTCCATAAGTAGACTGAAAGAATTTATTTATCGTTTATATTGATAAAATGGAAAAGCAATTAGAAGTTCAAATCAATATAAAATAATAGGACTAAAAAATTCAGAGAAGCAAAACGGAATGTGGATAAGTATAGAGGTTTTACTATTTTTATGACAGGATAACACAAATAGATTTGAAAATCATATAAGTTACAAGTTCTTTTTCAGCTATAAAGGTATTGGCTAGAAGAACTAAAGGTTGCAAGTGGAAGGAATCAGGATGAAATATTATAGATGGTTTAAGTATATTAAAATGGACTATTTTATTGGTAAGACATTAATGGGTAAATAATTTTTTAAGTTATGAGAATAAGAAACATATTTACAATTTCATTGTCTACTAGAAATTAAAAATAGAATTTCCTCTAAGGAGTGAACCTTGGAATAGAACCTTTTTTTGTTTCTTTGACTACTTTTAACTATTGGAATTTCTAATCAGAATATTAGATATCATTTCTAAAGTAATGATAACCAAGATGTCCATTAAAAATTAAGATTGGAAACAAATAAGTATTTTTTAAGAATCATTTTATTTGACTTTAATTAATTTATTTATTTTAATTTTACTAGAGAGGGACAGAATAAGAGAGAAAGAGAGAGGGAAAGTGAGAAAGCAAGTCAACAGGTCTGGGACTCAAATGTCGTCAGCAATGTAGAAGTCCCTTAACCACTATACCACCTGTTGTCCCCAGAAACAAATAAGTGTTAATGCTTAAATTGCTGAAATATGAATTTATTTCTAATTTTCTTTTCTCATATTTCTCTTTGTTTATATATACAAAGACATTTCAAAAAGTTCATTGAAATATGGAATACAGTGCAAGTTTATTTGGTGCAAAATAAATTATAATCCACACAGTTTTTTAATGCATATTTTCTATGAACTTGTTGAAGCCTGTTTGTATTCCTCAATTAGCACCCAGTATTCATAATTAAAAAACTAAAATGTTGTAATGAATTGAATATTAATCATTACCTTGACTTTAAAGATAAAGTGTTAGTTTAGAGATATTTCTTTTTCTTTGCCTTTTTTTTAGATAGATTTTTGCTATAGGGCATGTGAGCTCACCAGAGAGAGACAGAGAGAGGCAGAGAGACAGAAAGCTAGAACTCACTTACCACCCAATAGGGGGTATGGCCATGCCACAAGCCATTCTCCTCTATTTGCCTCCTGGGATTTTGCGCATGTATATACATGCACCCCGTGTGAGATTCAACCCACTGGGTCTGAGATTGGAACCACAGTCGACTATGTGGGAGTCCCTGCCTTAACCACTATACTACCTACTGGCCTCAGTTTATACATACTTCATGAGACACAGTATTAGCATGATCAATCTATGGTATCAGTTAATAATATTATGAAAGATGGTAAATCACTTATAAAATAAAAAACAAAACATTTATTTTTAAAACTCATACTATGTAGTAACAACATAATATCCAGTAACTTAAAATTGATTTAGAAGGTAACGTGCTGTATTTTATTAAAAAAAATGAGATTCTTAAAAGGAACTATAAAATAAGTATGTCTTATTTTAGAAAAGGAAATTAAGCATGCTAATTCTCAGTTAATATTAAAAGAACTTGACATAGTCACAAATTTTGAACAGAATTTTTTTAACGTGGCTGATGATATCAATTTTAAGATTGATCCACTGAAGTATCAAGATAAATTTTATTTTTTGAGAGGTTTTCGCTATAGGGCGCGTGCGCTCGCCAGACAGACAGAGAGAGACATAGAGACAGAAAGCGAGAAATCACCCCCCAGGGGGGATGGTCACGCCGCAATCCCTTCTCCTCCATTCTCCTCTCGGGATCTTGGGCACGCACGCACACGCGCCCGGCATGAGTTTTAAGCCACCAGGTCCGGGGCATGAACTGCGGTCGACTACATGGGAGTCCAGCGACATAGCCATTACGCTAACTGCTGGTTCCCAAGATAATTTTGATTAAGAGAAATCATATTAAATTTATCACTCAGCAAAAGATATATTTGGAATATAGTTTTTAAAATATAGCTTATGTTTAAGTAAAGAAATGGTTCAACTAACAGCAATTCAGAAATGGATAACAGAAGCTGTAAAGATTTAGCATATGGCAAAGTGCCATGTTGAATTTACAAAGAGTGAATTATTTAATTAATTGTTGAGGGTCAACTGGGTAACTACTTCAAATAAAAATAAAGCCGGATTTTTATCTGACATATAAATCCAACAACAAAATAATTCTAGAAGTATATATATTAACGATAGAGCATTTATTTATACATCTTTTCATAGGAATAATGTACTGAGCTAATTCATCCAAGGAAAAATTTTTGAGCAAATAAATTAATGATTTTAAGGAAAAATAAACAGTAAAAATGCTGGGGGGAAATACAGTTAAATATTACACAGTTACATTTTTGAATGTGAAAGGGATTTTTAAGCATGGCTCAAAGACAGAAATAATAAACTATTAATGTAAGAGAAAAACAATATCAGCATGAACAGAAAAGAATGAACAAGACAGAAATAGCAGTTGGTATCAGAAATGTTTATTGAATAGTTTCGAATGTGGTACCATAGTGGAAAGTGTTGTGTGTGTGTGTGTGTGTGTGTGTGTGTGTGTGTGTATGTGTGTGTGTGTCTGTGTGTGTGTATACTTCTAGACAGGGTCTCACTGCATCTCAATCCTCCTGCCTCAGCCTCCTGCGCAGCAGGCACGCTCCTCCCTGCCCAGCCTTGTTTTAGGATGGGCCAGGAGTCAAAACCAAGCATCCTATGCGACTTCAGCCTGCCATGTGACAGCGTCCAGCTTGTTCTTATAAAAATGGCTGGGCTGTTTTTCCCTTTTTAAAATTGTTAAGAAAAGTCAAAAGAAGACCGTTTAGTGAAATGTGATGAGTATATGAAATTCAAATTTGTGTCCATAAATAAAGATTTATTGGAACACAGTCATGCCCATTGGATGATCATATGTGGCTGCTTCTTGCTACAATAGTAGAGTTGAGTAGTTTTGACAGAGACCATATGGCTGCAAAGCAGAAAACATTTACTATTTGACTCTTTACAGAAAACCTTGGCTGACCCCTGTGCAGACATATCTTTGTGAGTCTCCCAGTACATATCATATCCCATCTATTTTCTGGGCCAACCCTGACCATTTGTAATATGTAAATGTTATTCTAAACTTTATATGGATTTGGGATATGCATCAGTTGCTTTCATTTTGTTTTCTTTCTTTCTTTCTGGCGATGAGAATGCACAGCTTGCTTTGGGAATTGTACAATATATGAATGTAATTATATTTGGGTATTAGAAAAATATATAGATGTAGAAAATCACTAGAACATTCTTTTGAGATACATAATCAGTCATGTTGCTATTTTTTAGGCTGCGCTAAATTTCTGAGAACAATCCTTTATTTTCCATTTTAATTAAACTAAACATTTAATTACATTTCCACTATTCTGTCAGCAGAAACAAATCTATAAATGTAGAGTGAAAAATTATGAGAGCTGGTCTTTAATATCCCATCACAAACGGAGCATGTTATGGACAATCTGTTCTTTGAGGGTACATAACAGCTGTGTTTCATATGAATGTTAATTCTGCTAAAGCATTGAACTATAGTACAGAACTTTTTCATCTTAGCTAGCTATCTGTTAAAAACCAAGATGTTGAAAATACATGCCATATTTACAGTAATATCCTGGTCCCTCAGGGTTTTGATATCTAGCACAAGAGAATTCAGTAAATGAGTGGATAGTGCATTGCAAATCCAACTTCCCTGCCAAGCAAGTTATGCCCTGCCTATGCTCAAATTCACATCGATAAAACTATACAAACACTTAGAATTTTTATTTTATTTTCAGTGGCCAATATGTCTAGAGCAATTTGCCAGGTGCTATGGAAAATAAATGGTATGTACCCACAAAGTGATTGTCATAATACATGAGAAGTAACCCTATAAATGTGAAAATGGAAAGATGAAAGACCTCATATCCAACAATGGATGGTACGGAAGAGGGATACGCACACACACACACACACACACACACACGTATATATATTATCAAATTATAAGACAAATGTTATCTATCTATATCTATATCTATCTATCTACCTATCTATCTACATATATATATATATATAATGTGATTATTTTCTTCTTTCAGCTTTCCTGAAAGGCTTTATCTGGAATTTGTCCTCAGGTCTATATAGTTAGAAATTTGATTGTTATCAACTAAGAATTAGTCTGTTTCTCCAGACCTAACTGATGCTAACCATGGTAACAAGGTAGATGTATAAAGTCAGTATGATAGTGGGTTAATCTACATAGCAAACTATCACTGCTAACGCAACCAAAATAGCACATTTTCACACAAGTGTATTCTCTCTGTCGACAAGCTAAATAAGAAGTGATATCGAATGATAGCTTTGTAAGAACAGAAGAAAAGCAAAATAAGTTAATAATATCATTCAAATATTTTGAGGCATCAGGCTAAGATAACATTATTTAACTTTCTTCAAAATATGATAACACCTTCCCAGTGCAACATCTCATGAATGAATAATAGTAATATTTGCTTCACGTTCCTCTTTCTACGGCTATCCTGCCATGTTCTGAAACAAAATTCTTAATTTTAAAACTATAACAATTGTATTCTGTTTGCAGTTATATGTTACTAAGTTGAGGATAATTTTATGTCTTTGTGTTTGGTTCGCTTATCTCAATTTTGATCAATCGCATTGATATTGAACTTTACCCATTGGAGTGTAATCTTCTTTAGTTCTTTTCTTCTTGAGAGATGGCACCAGCGTCTCCAAGTATTCACAAAAATAAATAACGGGACAGTTATATCTTCCCCCTTACTGTACATTTCAGGAACTCAGGGATCACTGTTTTATTTCAACCTCATCTCACTCCACTTCACATACATCTATAGATCTATAGCTTTATTTTCTCCCTCCTTCCCTCCCTCCTTTTATCTCTTTCCTTTCCTTTCCTTTCCTTTCCTTTCCTTTCCTTTCCTTTCCTTTCCTTTCCCTTCCCTTCCCTTCCCTTCCCTTCCCTTCCCTCCCTCCCTCCCTTCTCTCTCTCTCTCTCTCTCTCTCTCTCCCTCCCTCCCTCCCTCCTCTCCCTTCTTTCTTTCTTTCTTTCTTTCTTTCTTTCTTTCTTTCTTTCTTTCTTTCTTTCTTTCTTTCTTTCTTTCTTTCTTTCTTTCTTTCTTTCTTTCTTTCTTTCTTTCTTTCTTTCTTTCTTTCTTTCTTTCTTTCTTTCTTTCTTTCTTTCTTCTTTTTAAGTGTTTTGTTTGCACTTGCTCAGAGAGAGATGGAGGTGGTGGAGGAATGTGAGAAATCATTCCCTAGTGGGGAATGGCTGTGCCACAATCCCTTCTCCTCAATTCCCTTCTGGGATTTTAGGCATACAGGTACATTCACCTGGAATGTTCTTCAAGCTGCTAGGTCTGGAACTTGAACTATGCTGTCAGCTATGTTGCATCAAGCCATCCTTTTTTTGTTCTTTTCAGTAAAAACATTTCTTATTTATTTTATTATCTTAGGTAGTAAAAATGTAGGATTATTTATCATAACTTGTTTATTAATATTAGAAATTTGCAATAGCATTTAAAGGCCATAGTAGGATACCAGGTAGTACCTATGGAATATTGTAAGAGCTAATTGTCCAAAATGAATTGCTTCTCATATTGTTCTTCAGTGTCCATTTTTGGTTCATTGCAGGTTTGTATCCTGTGTCATATTAACCTTCACACTACTTGGTGGTCCCACTTTTCTTTCTCTTTTTAAAGTTTAGATACTTCTTGAGAGCAAAAGACACAGAGAAAAATGAGACACTGAATGAAAAACACACATCAGGATGTCTCACTGTGATACTCCCCCACCCCCAGTCAACCACCAGCGTTCTCGGATAGGCAGAATTATGTGTGTGCGTGTACCTGGCACATGCAGGTCAGCTGGGGAGGAGATCCCACAGCCTTCCATATGGATCCAATCTTGCTGAGCTGTATGTTACTGCTGATCCAGTGAGTCAGCCACAAACACCTTTTCATTCCATTCGCCACCTTCTATTTCAACTGACACCTTTCTTGTCCTGTCTACCATTATGCCTTCCCTAAATTCCAACAATCCTTTTTTACCTGGTGTCTTCACATTAACTGGTATCTCTGTCCAAACTGTTCCACTCACTAGATAGGAGTGATTTTTAAATTTTGTTTTGTTTTTAGAGAGATTTTTGCTATGGGGTGCGTGTGCTTGCCAGAGAGACAGAGAGACCAAAAGTGATATATCTTCCCCCCATGGAGGATGTCCATGCCACAGTCTCTTTTTTCCCACTCTCCTCTTGGGATTTGGGGCATGCATGCACACATGCCTGGCAGGTTTTAAACCACCTGGTCCAGAACTCTAACAGTGGTCAAGTACGTGGGAGTCCAGTGATGTAACATTACACCGTCTGCTGGTCCTGATAGGAGTGATTTTTAAATATAAACCAGCCAGCTGGTCACTTTCTTAACATCTTTTAATTGGGTTAACTGCTTTTAGAATAGAGAAGTTCTTGCTTTGATACTCACAGCCAAGCATATTATTTTATTGTTAAGAATTTAAACTGTCCAGAGAGTGAGAGGTAAAAAAAAAAAAATAGTTATAACTATTCAATGAACATTAAAATCAGTCTGGGGACCAGCAGTTGGCATAATGGCTATGTTGCTGGGCTCCCATGTAGTCGGCCATGGCTCCAGTCCCGGATCCGGCGGCTTAAACTCATACCAGGCATGTGGGCATGCACGCCCAAGATTCCAAGAGGAGAATGGAGGAGAAGGAATTGCAGTGGGGCTATCTCCCCTGGGGGTGATTTCTCGCTTTCTGTCTCTCTGTCTCTCTCTGTCTTTCCGGTGAGTGCATGTGCCCTATAACAAAAAACTCTCTCAAAAAAAAAAAAAAAAAAAAAAAAAAATCTGGCTGAATGATATGTACTCTCTGAAATAAAAAAATCTGTGTAGCTACACAAAAGTGTTTAAATCTAAATAATAGAATTCAAGATGAGTTCAGATACAATTTGTATAGAAAGAATAAGGAGAACTTGATCATGGAAAGAGCTGGAAGAAGACATGGTAGTCTAAGAAGGGGCAACATGAGTGAAAGTACAGTTAGCATTGGAAAATCTTTGGTCTGAGCTATGAAGGATCAAAATTGGTACTCACATCAGGAGAGTCACTTTTGTAGGGTTCTTACCTCACCATTTTCTTGCTTGTCACCAAAGTACTCTCCCTGAAGCAAATTCTTTTTGCAGCTTTGTAATGATTTAACAAAAGTCCTCTATAGTCATCAGATTATAAAAATGGGCAAAATAAAAAGAAACTATAGCTTTCTCTTACTTGGCGGAGATATCAGGAAGCTTTTCAGGAAGAAAATCAATGTGAAGCTCCCAATACACACATTCTAACCTAAGAAATTTTATACTAGCCCTTATATTTCTCATTTAACAAAAATAGTTCTATATATACCTCAATAAAACAATGTCAGATTATAACTAAACATCATTTGTAATTCTAAGAAATGGCCTATAGTTTAAAAATAGGAGTATTGCATAAGTATGCTCTTTATTTCTTACTTATATCAATGAAATAATATCCAAAGAGAAAAATATTGTGACCTCTGTGGTTTAAGGATATGTTTGAAATACCATATATATATATATTTATATATATATATATATATATATATATTTATATATATATATATATACACACACACACACATACCATATATATATATATATATATATAAATGTCACTGTTTGAGGCACCATCCATATTGGGGAGGGGGGAAATGACTTAAAAAGAATTCTCTTTAAGTTCAGAATTTATTTAAATTCTGCTTGTTTTTCTTAGAAATTAAAGTTTCATTGACTTGACTAAGAGGATACAATGAAGACTGGAACTGGTTTTGATTTATAGTTTGAAGATAATGAAATTTAGAATAAAGCCATTTGATCTAAATACTAACTTATGGAACACCTCTCTCTGTCTTTCCGGTGAGTGCATGTGCCCTATAACAAAAAACTCTCTCAAAAAAAAAAAAAAAAATCTCGCTGAATGATATGTACTCTCTGAAATAAAAAAATCTGTGTAATACTGAGCTGCTCCTTATCCATTTTTTTTTTCTTTTTTGGGGGAAGTGCTTTACAAGGAAATGAATGTATTATTTTGGGGTAACAGGACATAGTGAAGAATCATCATAGATTACCCTTACTAATTGGTTGAAATGTTCACATATTGAAATGTTCACTTTGTAAGCTAAATAATATGATTGAATGTATATAAAAAATTGAAATAAAAAAATAATGTGTCTGGTAAAGAAAAAAAAACTCATAGTATATTTTTCTATGCAAAAATGCATCATGACTTCTTTGATGACTCAATATTTCAAACCATTTCTACATAAAGTTAGTTATTTTCTTTCTTATTCTCCAAAATAACCCCTAATCTTCAATGTCCTTCATATTTTTCCCATAACTATACTTTATAAGTTGAGTCTATTTTTCATAATCAAAACGCTAATCATTTGGAACTACTTATTTAGTATTAAGAGTTTTTCACATTCTTTATCTGAATAATAGATCTGCAGATGACTATCAGCCCTTGGAAAAGTTGTTATAGACTTCACATTCTGAAATGATGCTAAACCTTTATTAATATTTGCTATTGATAAATGTACTTAAAAATAAAAATTCCTTGGGACCAGTAGGTGGCATGGTGATTAAAGTGCTGGATTTCCAAAGGGTCAACCATGGGTGAGTCCTGAACCTGGTGGCTTGCTTTTATACTTTCCCTTTCTCTTTCTGGCTCCATCTGGTCAAATTAATAATAATAATAAATAAATAAATAAATAAATAAATAAATAATACTTTTAAAATTTTAAATAAATAAAAAACCTTAACATTTTTCCAAGTTTTAGATATTAATTTTTACTTATAAGTATACGTGTACATTTATACATATACATATGTATATATATAAACTTATTGAAGTTTGTGAAGTTGTAATCTTGTTTCTATTGTAAAGGCAGTCTACAAGGGGAGTGGGAAACACGATAGTTCGAATACAGTGCGATATTGTCAGTAGGGTCTCTGGATCACTGTAGAAGTGTTCTCATTAGACCTCCATTGCACTGGGTCTTCCTCTCACATCTCTTGATTGGACCACTCTGTAATGCTATGGACATTTTTTACTGATGGACTGAAATTTATGACCCTGATACATTTGCCATTGGAACACAAATGGGTCTTAACTTATTAGATTGATGATTAACCCACTTAGAATGTCTTCAAAACTTTTTTTTTTTCTTCTAGGACATTAAGACACAAAGATTATTTTCAGTGTCTTTTAGTACTTGATTCCATTTCTTTATATATTTAAATCGATTGACAACTGCCATGATGAATTTTATTTATAGGTACCACCAATCTCAAAAATAGTGAAGGCTTCGATGTCATCATTTTCTCAATTTAGACTTACACATTTCTACATAGACGTTACAAACAAGACTCAGGGTGACACATGGGTATTTAAATTCACACCTACTAAACTATTTTTACATACCAAATCTTAAGAGAACCAAAAAGTCCCTTTCTAACTACATTATTATAACTGTATTTTGAGACCTAAAATTAGAATGCCACTTTGTTTTGTACAGCCAAGTGTATTTTTGATGTGCTTACCCCAAATGCTGTTAACAGCAAAGAAAGTTGTTTATGGTGAGATCCAAAATATTTTTAGATTGCTTATTTAAGTCAATAGATAGCCTGCTGCTTAATGTACCATTTTAAAGAATGTATACCACTGTGGCTGCACAAAAATGCTCATTGACAACATATTCATATTAATTCTCTGATACTTAAAAAAAATGGAGTTCTTCAACTATGTGAGGAAGAAATCAGGCTATTCTCCTGTCACATTCATTAAGCCAGTCAAGTTCAATGGTGAAGATTTAACTGCATTTTGAAATATTTACAAGGGCAGGCTCTGTGCTAGGTTCTCCCAGCATTTTCTGAATACAAGAAATAAATATATCATTTCTGTTTATAAGCCATTCCCAATCTACTGGGACTGGGCAAGAGAGAGAAACAGGGGCCAGTAGGTGGCATGGTAGTTAAGATGCTGAACTTTCACATGATTGACTACAGTTTGAGACCTGGATCTGGAAGTTTGAAAATTATGCTGGGCATATGTGCGTGCATGCTCAAAATCTCAGGAGACTGGAGAAGAACAGGTTGCAGTGTCTCCATCCCTCCTCACTTTCCCTCTCACTGTCTCTCTCTAGCTAGTCTTTCACCCTATGGAAAAACCTAAAAAAGAGAGAGAGAGAGAGAGAGAGAGAGAGAGAGAGAGAGAGAGAGAAACAGAAGGAACAGAAGGTGAAAGTTTAATATTTGCAATGGGACAACTATTACAATGATAGGATAAATTTAGGATGAGTATTCTCACAGAAATTACAGGTAATTCTGTAGTTAACTATGAGAGGAATGGGACAATTTTCCAGAAAAGAAAATGTACTATGCTGATCCCTGAAGGGTGGTAAGAGATGTCATGAAGGCATAAGAGAGCCAGAATCATCTTCACAAATTATGTAGGTTTTCAGCTGTGTAATAAGAAAACAAATGAATCCAAACAAAAACAATTTTATATCCTGTGTAGTTAAAGCCAAAGGCTAAGCATAAGAAAGTACGATTCAGCTATCATGTTAGAGAGTCATTTTTCTCTAACACTAGAAAGATTAAAAAATGTTATGGGCGGAGAAGTGGAATCAAAGTAGGAGTGTGAATCCAGAAGGCTGGAGCCTCTGTCTGGGTAAGCACCATTTAGAAACAGTTCCAGTGAACCAGGTGGAGGCACTTAAGCTTCAAATTATTCTTTTTTTCCCCCAACTGGGGAAATATGTGGTGACAGTGGATACTAAACTGTCAATCGTTTGTTTGGAAGAGATATTTTCAGAGTCTGGCCATCCCATTTTCATCCAGAGATAACCTCTCAGCAACCCAGGATGCATACAGTCTTCTAGAGTGGGGGCAGGAGCTCTGAATTTCTATAGCATTGAAGATGAGATGAAAGAAAAAGATTTATCCTGGATAAAAAAGTGTCAACAGAAAAAAGCCCAGAATCTTGAGTAGGAACCATAGTAGAATAAACCATATTTTTTCATGAGATTTCTATGAATCTTTGTGCATACTAGATATGCATGTCATGTTTATCACAAATCTTAGTTCAGATGGAAGGATGGCATGTCTAGCCATGGGACAATAAACAGGTTTCTCTGGGTTTTGAATAGGTCTCAAAGGAATGAAAAGAATGATTTGATATTTATTCAGTTCCTTGAACTAGACAAATAAGAGAAAAGATGCTTGTGTGTTTTTTCAGAAGGCTAAGTGAGCATAGACCACTTAGGATGTGGAATAAACAGCATCTCCTTGGGATTAGGAGCATAAACTTTAACATCTCGGAGCTATAGTCAAATATGAGACTCAGAGTGGAAGTCTGGCTCATCAGGGTTTTGTATCCAAGACCAGATAGAAAGATTAATCTTATGTTTTATACTCCTGGCAGAGAAAAATGGGAGATCAGTGTTCAATAAAGTCAGGATTCCACTTTAGAGTGGTAACTAGCATGTGAATGCTCACTTTTGCACATTTAATTGTATCAGGACATTCACAAATTAGTTTCAATTTTGCTGCAGAGAACAGGATAGGGAGAACAATTAGTAATGAAACAACTGAACCTGACACCCTAAAAGGTTGTCAGGGATTGCTGAATGTGCCTAGTATACATGTCAACTAATGAGTTTGAACTGTCACCAACAAAAGCAGTAGACAGTTTCAATAATTAACATGTAGGTGTGTTGCCTGATTGATATGATAAAAGGACAATAAAGCAAAGAAGCTAGCATTGGTAAGATTGATTAGTGTACAGTCTACATAGGAAGGATATGTAGCTCAGACAGGTAGATTGAAGAGCTAGAGAAGTTACAAATGTAGTGGACACACAGGGGCAGAAGTATAAAAAAAGGATGCTGAAGTTTACTTGTTCAGTTGTGATTCTCTGACAATAGAAATTTTTTTTTTTTAATCAACAAAAGTTCAGCATTCTAGAGGTGTAATCAAGAGTTCTGGTTGTGGCAGAAGATGTGAAAGAAGATGCAGAAAGACAATTTCCCATTGCCCAGTTTTTCATGAAGGTAGAGTATTTTACGTTGTTCCACTGTGATTGCAAGAACTGATTAAATTTTGTGAATCTCTAAGCATGAATTTCAGTCTTCTACTTAAGTTTATACGCTCTGGTCCAGCAGTTGGCATAATGGCTATGTCACTAGACTCCCATGTAGTTGACTGCACTTCGAGTTCCAGACCCAGTGGCTTAAACTCATGCCAGGCATATGTGTGTGCATGCCCAAGATGCCAAGAGGAGAATGGAGGAGAACGGATTATGACGTGGCCACCCCCCCTCCCCGGGGGGTGATCTCTCGCTTTCTGTCTCTCTGTCTCTTTCTGTCTTTCTGGGAGCGTACGTATGCTATAGCAAAAACCTCTCCCCCCAAAAAAAAGAAAATTCATACACTCCACTGGTGCATCAATGCAGGCTTATCTCTATAGAGCATGACTTGTGGCCAGTAGTTGGTAGTGCCTAAGCCATATTAGAGTTTTCTACCAGTAAAGAGAAAATAGCAATTACTAATTTTTGGGTATTATAAATGTACATTTTTAATAATATCCTGTCATTTTATTTTCTTTTTCTCATGTGTTCATGTTTTTTCTTCAAATAAATATCAATGTCAAATGGAAACTGTCCACGTTAAGTCAAAACTTGAAAAAAATATTTAAAAATTCCTTGAAGAAAGAAATTAATGGTAAACGTTCTTTTAAAAAACAGGGTCTCATTTTAAATGTCAAATATTTGATTAGCCAGTATGCTCAATACCTATTTCTGAAGGGCTAAACATTACTGAATAACTCTCACATATATAAGGAAACCTTTTCTTTGAAACATTGGCTTTGGCTATTCAAGGATCATTTTTTTCTTCTTAAATTCAGGTCTTTATATTGTCACTATGGTAGAAAAATAAAAGTCTTCTCCAGATTCTATTTTTAATTTTTTTTCACTTCTAGGCAAAAAAAAAAAAAAAAAAAAAAAAAAAAAAAAAAAAAAAAAAAAAAAAAAAAAAAAAAAAAAAGAGAGAGAGAAAAGAAAGTCAAATCTGCTATTCTGGGTTAAATATTTCATTTCACTTCCTTTTGCCATTGAGGTAAAAAAAAGGCTATTTTCATGGATAATATTAGACTCATGTCTCAAAAGACCACTTACAAAGTCATTAGAAGGTGAAATTTCATTGGTCCAAAGAAAAATAAAAGTTTCAAAAATTTGAAACTGTTAAAGTTCACATAATTTGAGAACTAAAGTACCCTTGAGATAAAAATCACTAACTTTCCCATGCTGCCTACATTATGAGTTGCCTGAATTACTTAATGTCATTTAAGAACTTAGGGCAAGGACTATACTGTCACATCAATGGCCAGGAGTTTGTCCAGCAAGAAAATACTCAAGCAAAAAGCACCAATGATGGGCCAGCCAGTGACGTGTAGTTTACGGTGGTTGGATTCTACATGATTTACTGCACGGTTCATGTCTGAACCCAGCAGTTTGAAAAACACTCTGAATGCCTATGCACGCATGGCAAAAATCCCAAGAGGAGAATGGAGGAGAAGGGATTATGGCGTGGCCATCCTCCTCCCCCCTCAACCTCCCTTTCTTCCCCTGTGGTGGTGATTTCTCACTTTTCTTTCCTTCTCTCTGTCATTCTTTAGAAAGCACAAGTGCCCTGTGACAAATTAAAGAAGGAGGGGAAAAAAAAGGCAGTAAGGCTTAGTTATTTGATTCATCAAATAAGAAAGGAACACTTCTAGGTAGGGCTTTAATGTCAAGAAGCAAAGTTGGAGCAGAATAGTATATGGAATAGATGGATACTTTCCCCTGCACCACCACTGAAGACTGTCAGTTCTCAAAGTGAATAGGAACTGGGCTAGTTGACATGTAAATATTTTCTCAAAAAATATTTAAAACCACACTGTCTCCGTTGTTATAGAGTCACAGACAAAATTATACAAAATTCTAAGAAATATTTTGAACACCATCTTTAAAATTCAGTACTTTGAAATTTTGAAAGTTGTCTATTAACTGTCAAGAACCATGGAGTATGAGCTAAAATTTTTCAATATGTAAATGTTTGTGGAAAAATAAAAAATAAATCAATGAATAAAAAAAAAGAAAAAAAAACTGGGTTCTCAGCCTTGTCACCTATGATAAGTTATGGAGGAGTAAGTGTAATAAATGTAGCTCTCCGTACATTGTATGAGTTTGCATTCATGACAAAATATCAGCAGAAAGATTCATTCTAAGATGAGAGAAAGAGAGGGAGACAGAGGTGGGAGAGAAAGAAATTAGTGGTGAGAGAGACACACTTAACTAATAGGTTAACACTTGCAAATGTTTGATTTTTCAAGAATATTACTAAACACTTTAAGATATTTAAAATTCAATCTTCCTAACAACACGACGAGAAAGCACTATTTCTATTCTCCACTGCAGGAACAGAGGCACCCGTTATGTTGTTACTTACCAAAGTCACTCAGACTGGGCCCCAGTGGCCAATTCAGGAATTGCAGGAGATGCAGATCTATTAACTGAAGCACTTAAATAGTCTCCCATTGTACCCTGTCGTACATAGCTATGTCTGGTGATACAAAGATAGGAGGAATTTTGGCACAACTACAATATAGACGTTTACACAGAGATTTTAGGTTCTATGGTATGACTTTTTGTTTAGTTCATTATTCCATGAGCAAAAAAAGAGATTGATATGTGATAGATATGTCTCTCTCTCTGTCTATATATATATATATATATATATATATATATATATATATATATATATACACATATACACATATGAGAAGGGATTATGGCATGGCCAGTCTCCTCTCCATCTCTCTCTCTTTCTCTCTATCTATCTATTTGCCATCTATCACACACACACATTACATGCCCTTTACTGGCAGGTTTTAGTGAAATTACTTAATAAAAATAATAACAAAGAAGAAGTTGGTAAGTTTTGGGAGCTCATTTACCAAAGTAAGAGTTATGAAACATATTTGTTGTATAAAATCTAATAAAACTACTTCTGTTTCTACTCTAATGTTCAAATGAATAATACCACCATCTCTTTTAAAGAGACCCTAGAAATAATACTTTAAAAAGAAAACACTCAAGCAGGGTCTAAAATAAACATGTAAGACTGACAATATCATGTACCACGTGAAAAAAATACATTCATATTACATATTTTAACTGCCCCATTTTTAACATAATTGGTCAATTAGTTAGCTGACCACTTCCAAATATTTTACTTAAAATGATTTTATATTTTCAGTGTATTATTGATAGGAGAGAGTTGTAATAATTTAAGCAATCTTAAAAGGGTTGAAAAAAGAAAATTAAGAATAAAAATAGAAGGATTCCAATAACTTATACTTCTGGTAATGTTGCTTTATTATTTCTATAGCTTATTCAGGTGAAATAGCTCTATGCAAGGATATTTTGATATTAGAAAAGAAAAAATGTATACCTATTGACTTGATTTGCTGGTGGGTCTTTATTTCCACTTAGGTACATAAAGTCACTACATTCTATCACTTCATTTTATTTTTTGTTCAAAGGCATGTGCCCTTGCATGAGCCAGAGAGAGAGAAAGAGGGAGAGAGAAAGAAAGGAAAAGTGAGAAATCACGCTCCAGGAGAGATGACCATGCTGTAATCCCTTCTCCATTTTCCTCTAGGGATTTTGAACATGCATGTACATGCATCCAGTGTGACTGTCAAGCCTCCAGTCCAGGAATCACATGATGAAATTGGTCATGTGCGAGCCAGTTGCGCCAAACTCCATACCACCTCCTGGCCCCACTCTAGCATCTTTTATAGAACTTGGGATATAATAACATTTTACATCTGACTCTCGAAGGGGCAGTTTTAACCTTTGTAGAACTATCCAGATTTTCTTCCTTAAAAATCTACCGTTAATATTTGCTGTATGTGTCTTCTCATTGTCTTTCTGATTTTCAAATTTTGAAACATATAAAAACTAACAGAGAATCTTTTCCCCCACAACAAACTAGAATATCTGCTCCTTCTTGACATTCTTATCTACTTGATGACATCATTCCGATCTAACATCTTCCCTCCACTCCCAATTACCATTCAAGTCATAGCTCTACTTCAGAACTACCTCTCAAATTAATCCCCACAATCTAATATCCACCCTCCTGCGCTTTGCCTGTGCTCTGGCACTCAGGTCTCAATTGCGTCTAACTGCTCCTTTGGTGTCCTTTCTCTACCACCCTTATTTAAATATTTACACTGATGACTGGCCTAGTTTCTTAGTTCTAGAAAAATAAATTCACTCTCGCTAGTTAAAAAAAGAAAAGGATTTGTTAAGTTTTACAGAAAGCTCACAGAATCCTTAATGGGGCTAAAGCAATAGACCGTGTAGTTTGAGCTCCCATAAATAATTCTCAAAACTATACTACAGACCTGGACCATTTTTTAACCATAGTCACCATAGTAACTTGCCTCACAATCATACTGCCAATGATCTAATTCAAACAACATTGCTCTGCTTCTCTCCACAGCCACCATCAATACTGTATGGCCTTTGTCAAGGCACTGATTAGACAAACTAAAATTCCAAATGGAACTCTTGTTGCAACAGTGCCTGGGAAATGCAGCTTTCAGTTTTCCTGTCAAGGCAGTTCGAGGAGGGGTGTTAGAGTGAGTGTGCAACAAGCACATTTATAATATCACATAGCGCAAAAAATTATAATCTCATCATAAAATGACTACTTTCACCACAATGTCTTTTTAATTTTATTTTATGATTTCATATTCACATTTATTTGTTGTTCATCTCTATAGCACACAATATGGCATTTTGGAGTATGCGTTTAGTACATGAAAATCAAATCAGGATATTACCACAGACATCATTTTCATCAGTGAATTATATATTCTTATGTCTATTCAGTATTTTTTTCCCGGGCTCCTCCCACTCACCCTTTGTTATCCCTCTCTTCCCTTACAGACTCTGGAATCTACACTTGTCTCGCCTACCGTTATATCTTCAGATCTTTCAATTTCTGTCATAGAGTGCAGATACTTGGTATATATCGAGTGGGAACATAGAGTGTTTGTCTTTCATGGTCTGACTTACTTTGCTTAGCATTAAATCTTCTATATGCATCCACTTTGAACCAAATATTAGCCTAACTATTCCTTGTGGTGGCGTAATATTCCAGAGGGTACATATGCCACATTTTTTTCAATCCCAAAATGCTTAAATTAAATATGACCTAAAGATTTCTTATTACCTTTCTTTAAATAACTGTTTACTCCAAAATTGCCTTTAGAGTTCAATTGTGTTTTGCTTTTTTCCAGTCTCCTAATTCTAGGAAATAAGATATGGCTCTTTTCTGTTAAAGAGATTATACTGTATCAGGATCTAGTATTAGGTAGCAGGCAAGTGATCTGGGATCAGACAAATGATGTAAAAAAATATCTCATGAGACCTGAAAGAAGTTTAAGAGAGGCAACATTGGGAGGGGCCAGGAGGTGGTGTGGTGGTTAAGGGATTGTACTCCCACGTGGCTGACCATGGCTCAAATCCCTGACCTAAGAGCTTGAAAATCACACCAGGCACATGTGGTGTGTGCCCAAAATATCAGGAGGAGAAGAGAATGGAGGAAAAGGGATTGTGGTGTGGCCATTCCCCCTGGGAGGTGATTTCAAACTTTCCTTCTTGCTGTCTATCTCTGTCTCTCTATGGAGAATGCACATGCCCTATGGGGGAGAAACGGCAGAGGTGAGGAAACAGTTCAGAGTAAGTGGAATTTTAGTAAGTTTCTGAAAAAATAAAAATGTGTCATAATGTTGGCTATATAACCATTTTGTAGGGAAACCAAGACAAGGATAATGTACAGACTATGAAAATATATGAGGCTATGGAATACATACAAGAATGTAAAAGGGAATGGTAAGTCTTTTGGAACGACTGAAAATTGTATTTTATGTGTTGATATTCTGAGGGTATAATCAGGTGGAGAAAATTCTTATCTGTTCAAGACAGAGTTTGATCCTGGAAGTGGTGGAGAGCCATTCAAAGGCGTTTGAACAAGGAAATGAAGGTAAGTTTTTCCCAAGGATACTGTGGAAGATAGACTGAAAACTGGTGAAGCTAAATCGAGGCAGAACATTTAGGAGCATACTAGAGTCGGAGCCAGTTGGTGGTATAGGAGAAAACTGTGACACTGTAAATGTGATCATAGGAAAGGTTCTGGGTTTGTGTCTGGAGACCTCCTTGAGCGCGGCAGCCATGTGAGCGCCATGATCTGGGACTAACTGAATCTGAGTGTGAATCGCAGTGTTAAGAGCCTGTTGGAGGTGTTGCCTTTCTGTCTATCTATGTCTATCTCTTTTTCATGGAAGAACTAAATAAATACACATTACACAAAAGCATTTAGGTTCAGATCCAAATACAGCAAATGTGAGTACTGAAAGGAGCCAATGCTATGTAAGTGAGTGGTGATGGAGCAGCACCCTGCCTTGACTTGCATGGTCTGGGATACTGTGGCTTACCTCTTCAGAATTTACCTCTTCCTCCAGTGACACCAGCCAAATAGGCTTTCTTGGGTCACATCTTTCATATCATGCCTCCATATCTTCTGTTCCCTCTGCCTTAAACAGCCTTTCACTCTGTTCTGCTCCATTTTCAACCTAATAAGATTCAGCTGTAAGAACTATGCTTTATGAATCCTTCTTCACACTTTGAGTTTGTGGTAGACATTTCCCTCTTTACTGTATGAAGTATTTGACCATCTTTCCTAAATAAAACTGCAGGTCTTATGACACTGTGATGTATACACATCTGTAGTCTATCTTCTCACTTGGGTTTTACCTTCTAAGGAGTAGAGGCCTTGTTTCTACTTGAGGAAGGTAGCAGATTTTTGAGATACGTAGAACATTTATATAAATAAATGTAAAGTGTAGAAATTTTTCTAGGATATATAGAAATGGCTAAAAACAAAGCCCAAGATAATATGTCAAAATATTTTCAAGTTTTTCTTTTTATTTTTATGCATAATTGGTCATATTTTCATTCAGGAAATATTTATATAAAATATATAATCTAGAATTATATATTTCAAACTAGTGGGTGTAAAAATCACCACAGTTTAATTGTTCGGCTAATTAGCAAAGACCTATCAACATTTTATTTTAGTCTTTGGCCAAACCTGACCAGTTCGTGTTATCCTACTATGATTCTTTTCTTTCAATGGAACAATGTCTGGGGAAGGCATGGGTCACTTTTAAGTACTATAATTTTCTCTTCATCAGTTTTCTTGTCCGAAGCCGCGTTTTCTTTTAATCAGCTCAGGCATTCCCCATTGTTAGCACCAATTCAAAATTATAATGTGCAAGCCTGTTTCATAAGCTAGAAAATTCTTTTTGTATCACAACTTCCTTCACAGACTTCTTCTATTCCTTTTCATTTATCACTTTGTCCCTTTTAACATCCATGACCTATATAAAGCTTATTTTTTTAATCATTTCTCCCATAAAAGATAGATAAAAAATACATAAATTATTCTAAAACATTGTTTTTATTTTAAATTCTATTATCTTTCTACAAATTCAAGGCACTTATTCACCCATCCTTCTTAAGTGATTTACTGTTTTGCTTCGTTTTAGCAACCTGACCTGGGTTTCTTTCTTAGAAAAACACTGTAAGGCGCTAGCAAGTGGTGTGATGGTTAAGGAGGCTGGATCCCACATGGCCAACTTCTTGGTTTGAGTTCTGGACACAGCTGGAAACATGTAGGGAGTGTGTGTGTAATGGCCGTCCTCCCCAGGGGCTGTTTTCTGCCACTTTCTCTCTCTTTCTCTCCTTGGCAAGCGTATGTGCCCTATAGCAATTTTTATTTTTAAAGAAAAATATCATAAGAACACGATACCTTTCTGTCATAGGAGAAAATATCAAAGTTTGTTAAATGAGAATGTGTGAGAGAATCTGTGACCAGGCAGTTCAGATTGGTGGTCAAGTCTTAAACTTACAAATTCATTGCTATGTGGCAGTTGGCAAATTACTTATAGTCTCTAAGCTTTAATGAAAATAAAAATTCTTATGAAAACTGTCCAGCAATACACATCATCTATGTCTGTTTGTATATAGGCGTAGAAATTCTAATTTTTCACTATTTAGCAAAATATAAATGACTTTATTTCCTAGCTTGGAACTGTTATTTTGGTCAAAATCAATCATACATTTAACCACTCTTAGAAGTGGCACATGTAAAATCAACATGAAAAAAATAAGTTTAACATAATATGTTGAAAATAAAAAGAAAATTTTAGCTAAAAAACAGCTTTACATAATAGAAATTGGCCTTAATATGGAAATTATCAAAACAAAATTTTCTTTCATAAAAATAATCATTTCCAGCTGCTTATAAAAGTTTACAGAATGATTCTACATACTTTGTCATGTTTGATTAACCTGTATGTTTGAATATCACATGTATTTATGGTTGTCATATATATAGTATAAAGACAAAGTTTTAAGAACACAAATAATGCAGACATATAGTCTGATTTTTTTATGCGTTTCAAGAAATTATGTTTAAAATATATTGAAAAAAGTTCAGTGAGTGAAGAGGAAGAAATTCAGCATTTATTGAGAATCTATTACACTTCAGGTCCAGTGTTTTATGCTTTACCTACATCGAATAACTGAATCCTTGAAGCTCTACTAAGGAACATAGTTTTCCCTATTTTACACAGAAGGGAATGCAGCTCTGTAAGATGAAGAAAGTACTGATAATAAGGGTGTTCAGTGGTGAGGCTGAAGTTTGATCTTATCTGCCAGATTTCATCATAAAATTTGACTATCCCCTCATGTGGAAGTGTGGCTTAACATGTATGATTTAAATATTTACTTCTAATTTTAATATTCAGTTTTTCAAAAAAAAAAAAAAGCTGCTGGAAGAGTCTGACTTAAGACCAGTCATCAGTACCTATTGCTAAACATCAGGAAATATTACATAAATGAATGTAATTGAACTATTTTTCTCCCTTTGGGGGAGGTTAGATTTATATCAGTGGTCTGTATCCTTTTCCTGAAATGCAAAGGAAATTTTGTCGAATATTTGGACTGGGGGCCGCATGTGGTGTGGTAGTGAAGGTACCAACTCCCACATGGCTGTAGTCTGAGTCCTAGCTCTAGTTTTCTCTTACCTTTCCTCCCTCTCCCCTGTCTCTCTTTACTGAGTACACATGCCCTATAACAAATTAAAAAAAAAATAATGAATAAAATTAAATATTTCTTTAAAAATATATTTTCACCGTTCTGATGGACATCTGTTATAAATGTGGAAATTAGTAGTCCACTTAGAAATATTCTGAGATATAATAAATCATTTTATGTCCTCAAAATCTTAAGTTTATATATTTGAGTAAATACTGGTAAATGTGTCAACTCTAAGCATAGTGAAAAATTTAGACTATCATGAAATGATCAATATAGTATAAATAAATGAAAAAGGTAATATGTATTTTTCTTTGATTTCTGAAAAGTAGTTCCTTCTCTATTTAAACACTAAGTCGATTAGCTTATTTTTTCTAGAAACATTACACTAAATGAAAGTTTAAAATTAACAAAGGTAACAGAGAATTCATGTACTCTGTTCTGTTATTTTTTCATCTCTGAGCTAACAGAACATATGTATGTAAGTCAGAAGGCAGTTTTACTATTGACTTAGTGAGACACGTATCTATTGCTTCCTGAGTGTTTTAAAAGGATCCAAATTGTTTACATTTAGAACATTTGAATGGTCATGTCAATATGCAGTCAAGAGCAAATTGTACTTTCTCTCTGAAAGGGAGTCCTATTCTAGTCCATGATGGTTATTGGAATAAATTTGTCAGTTTAATTTAACTTGGAAAAGCTCCTATTTTCCTGTTATATTCTTTCAAAAATCCTCTTTTGAACCCAAAGCAATAGTTATTTCCTTTATTCACACATTACCCTAAATTGTACAGTTTATAGATTATGTATTGCAATTTCAAACCTCTTATCAGTAACTTTCAACATCTCATTTGTTGCTAATGTAGTAAGTTTTCTAAGGAAATAAAAAAGGATCTCTTGGTATATGTAATGTGTCATGTCAGTGCATATTACTGTGGTTTATTGGAGGTGAGAATTGTGAAATTGGAAGAATTGATTCTTTGTGATTAGAAGCAAGTAGATGCTCACAATAAACCCCGTTTCTTATTGTATATTTGAAAACTATGCATTTTTATAATTCCATTGATAAATCTCTTACTTTAGATCACCTTCATTAGAACCTATAAAATGCTTGGCCATCCTCCCAGAAAAAAAATTCCTATATTTGCAAGTCTTGTCTTTCACTTAAGTTATGTTCAAATTTCAAAGATTATAGCAACACTATTAAAGTTCTTCCTTGATGCTGACTCAAAACGAGTGTTTCCATGTGGTTATACAATTACATGGAGTAGTTATTTATTGGAAAATTAGTAATGACTAGATTTTAAAATGACTTTTCTATGAAACAGAATAGTGAATTTTCAAGTTGTATTATCTACAGGGATCTAGAAGGGCATGTTTTGCTAATTGTATTATTTCCAGCATGAAAGAACACACCTTTATTAGTTGCTATTGCTGTGTAACAATTTACCACAAGCTTAGAACTCTGACACATTGCAGTGCTGACAGCAAGCACTCTACTCAAAACATCACAAGCCTGACATCAAGATTTCTGCTTCTCAGAGTTCTCACCTGGAAGGTCTGGGACCAGATCCACTTTCAAGTTCATTCTGGTTGTTGAGAAAATTCAATTCCATGAATTGTAGTTGCAGGATTTGCATCTTGTTTTCCTTTATGGATGACACCTGGGAGTCACCCTCAGCTTTGTGAAGCTGCCTGCGTTGTTTACAGACACAAGCCTCACTATCTTCAAGCTGACAAGAGCACTTTCAATCTTTCTTATATTTCAAACATAGACTTCTTCTGTTTCCAGCTGAGGAACATTCTGTATTTTAAGTACTTTCAGTATGTCCCATACTGATAAAACAGACTCTAAATTCTGTACATAGTGTCTACTCTAAGGCTATGTTTCTAGAAACACAAGGACAAATAACTTCTGAGATGTCTGTAAAACCATTACCATAATCATAAGAGACCTTAAGATCTTAAATTCAATTGCTGTAATTTTTTTAGTAGGTACCTGTAAATATTTGTTTCCAGGATCATTAGAAGGCCATAACTATAGTATATGTAAGATATGATAATTGGCCATGCTATACTGTGAAAAAAAAAATGTAGGTCTGGAGTAAAACTGAAAAAAAGAAAAAAAGATGAGCAATGTTGTATCAAAATATAGTTAACTGGTATTGGTTAAGAACATAAGAAATTCAGATATACTGTGATGGGATTAGCTAAAGAAGAATTAGAGGTAACTATTCACATCCCAGTAAAAATTGTATTAGGAAATAGGACATAGCCTCTTCCGAGTGTCCTAGACATGAAAGAAATGAATTTTCTAAGACTAGCTATACTTGAACAGACACAGAGAACACTGGATCTGTAAAAGGGTTGTGCGGATACAGTAAAGGACGGGACTGACCTAATATAATCATGTTGCTCTCTCAGAAGGAATTTTGCCACATTGAGAATTAGAAAATCTCAAAACTGACGCTAACCCCATTCATTTCTTAATGCAGAAGATATTGGCACTTATTTACTTTCTTATCATTTCATTGAGAGTCGCAGATACTCAAGTCATGAAGTTCATCTACATCATGATTGCTACCTGTGCTTCAACCACCTGAGTATGTTGAAGAGAAATTTATGGAGGAACAAGTCCTGGAATGTTGTGTTCTGCTCTAATTTTTATTTGTTCTGGTTTTATTGGGCTTAATTTTATGTATAACAGAAAGGCTCCCAGAGGTGAACTCCTATGCTGAATTACTAGAAACACCAGGATTTCATAACCTATACAGGGTAGTAGAGAGAGACTTGTAAAAGTAATGATTTAAAATGTTTGTGTATGACCAAACTTGAAAAGGGACTAATATCACCACAGGCTCCTGTTAGTGTCAGCTATACTGGATTGGCGAATCTAATGTGGAAGGTAACAAAGGGTAAGAAATCCCGAGTGACCTCCTGCAATTTCTACCAGCATTAGGGAGTTAGCTAACTACCGCACTTACACCTCATAAAGCGAGACCTTGGTTTCACCCCTGCTGATCTCTACGTGACTGTTTCTATTTCCTTTAATTGGAAAGCCAGGTAGTGACCCTGGCTACGGAGGGAATCCAAGACACTCATGCATAAAACACTGGCTTTTTTATTTTTTCCAAGAAAAACCAAATGACAAAAACCTAGAGCAACAACTCCTGAGAACCTTTAATTCTCACTTGATATTTTAGAGAAATAAGATTATCAGTGAAGGCAGAAAATAAATATTTCAAATTCCACAATTCACAGACATCTTTGCACAGAAGCAAGAGACATGTAAAGATGAATTGTGGAAATGTAATTTTTGAGACTATAAAAACAAGACAGAGTGAATTCACATTCTACCAGAAAACTAAGCATCCAGTGCTCATCCAACATCTGAGATAAAGAAATGACATCTGGGGAGATGCAGGTGCTTGATATTAGAAACTAGATTGCAAAACGGGGCAAGGCCAACCTATCAATTTATACAAGAGCAATTCTCCTAAATGCAAAATAAAAGTCCTTTCTCTTTTTGCAGCTTAATTTGTAGAAGATTGTTACTTCTGCATCATTAAGAAAACAAAATGTATATTCAATATCTAATAAAAACTAATGATTCTGGTGCCAGCAGATGGCGTGGTGGTTAAAGTGCTGGACTCCTACATGGCAGATTGCTGTTTTGAGTCCTTGGACCTGGCAGCTTGCTTTTTCACTTTCTCTCCCTATCTATCTCCATCTGGTGAGTGAATGTGCCATATAGCAAATTAAATAATAATAATGATAATAAATTAAACAAATCTTTAAAAGAACACCTAATGAATAAAACGAGTTTATATGTACACATAAATAAAAACAAATTTACTTTGTCTGGATGACCCAGACAAGAGGTTCTATGAAAGATTCCACAAGGCCAAGATCTTCAGCAGAAATGGAAAAATTAGATTTAATGTTCATATTAAGTGCAAAGTACCAGTATGTTTACAGATATAATTGCTTACCTCCACACCTGTCCAGCAAGGTGGAAGTAGATAAGATATTAAAGTTGGAAGAGTTTGCTCTGCAGGTTTCAAGACAGCATTTGGACTTAGTTATATAGAACTCTAATCTGATCACTTTGCCACTTCATGGCCTTTAATTGATTGTGCCAAGCCCAGTATTACAGATCTGAATGGTATGGATTGTTTGAAGTTATACAGTTTACAACAACACTGATTTATCTGTGGTCAGAGACTAAGTGCTCCCTTTGAAGGAAAATACACTGTTAAAGTAAACAGTCTAATTTGACATAGAAAACTTAGGTAATATCCTTTTCTCTGAAGAGTGATTTTTTTTCTCAGTAGAATCTTAAAACCATCTTCATTTATAAAAGTTAAAAAAATAAGTGTTTTGAAATTATACCTTTCCCTTTATCAGATAAGTAAAAGAGAACTAGATTAATTTTCCTGGGGTGAAATAGTAACACTAGTAGTATATCTTTAAAAAGAGACAGTGTTTTCTAATTCATCCTCTGGTTGCCTCTCTTTTGTAGTTATGGTACGATATAATCTACTAATAAAATCAGCCTTCTGGAAGTACCAATGTAGAGAGGATATGATGGAAAGGAAAATACAAATGACATGCTTCTCCATTATTTTCCTTGCATACGACCTTAGAGAACAAATCTATGACTTCTCTGAAGCTCTAGGACTGTAATCATTTCTCAGGTAATGTATGTTCAGTGACAAGTTCAGAAAGAGCAACTGACTAGTAACACTTTTTGTAGTGAAGGGTGGAATCTATGTCTTTTTAAAAATATATGTCCTCTTCTACAAAATGATTAGGTAATCCCTAAAATATGTTTGTCATCTAAAATATTTTTGTACTTGGATCGCAATAATTAGAAAATATCAGCATACCTTTTACCATACTGAGGCATAGCCTCTATGTTCAGCTGGACCAAATATTCAGAACATAGCAAAAGAGATTTGGTAGTGTCAACTGAAATGCAATGAATACATCTCCAGGAAATAGACAAAATGGCATTCATACCACCCTTCTGAATAAATAGGGCTCTACTACTTAGATTCTAAATTGTTTATATCTAATGTAGCTGTAGTGTTCCTTATTTCTAGCCGATGTGAAAAGCTAAATCCTCTATATTGAAATGGTGGAACCAAATATCAAGTTAAAATGAGACTATTTTTTCAATATATCTGTTTCCATGGAGAACTGGGCTCTTTATATTCTGTCATGTGTTTGGCAAACAATGCACATGAGTAATTTTAGTACACGTTAAGACTAATCTATTACATTAACATTATTAGTACTATTGAAATACAGTCATGTAGGCTGGCTTTGGTTTATAAACTATTGTTTATAAATATCAGTTATTTACATCTCTTATGGTAATTAGATATTCTTGTAATGAAAATAAATATATATGCAGCATAAGTTTTTAACTACATATTTTTTATAATTCTCTGATCATACAAAATAGACGTTAAGTCTCAGCAATTATATAAAACTGAAAATAATGATTTAAAATAAAACAGATGGCAATGGAAGCAGCAGTGTAATATCATTTCTGAAGTGTGACAGACACATATGCGGATGGGGATATGGAGCGTGTTGGGGGAAGAATGGTAACTGTACATGAAAATAAGACATGTGTAGAGTGTTGGCTTTTCTATGACGAGACAGAAACATTAGATATTTTTATTCAAATAAATATTTTTTCATATATGAAAATTAAAAAGGGAATCTTACTGTTACAAAACAACTTTAAAAATTCTGACGTAGTACATTTTTTCCCACTCATTTATTTAAAATCACTCTTTAGTCTGACTTATTTTTCTGTAAATTCCCACCTGTATTTCTTTTCTTTTCCTTTTATTTATTTATTTTTTGAGATATTTTTGCTCTAGAGTTTGTGTGTGTGTGTGTGTGTGTGTGTGTTTGCTGGAGAGAGAGAAGCAAAAAATTGATAAATCACTCCCCTTGGGGAATGGTCATGATACAATCCCTTCTCCTCTTTCTACCTTTCTACCATGGGGTTTTGGGGCATGCATACTCATGTGCCCGGTGTGAGCTTCAAGTTGCCAGGTCTGGGTCTTAAACTGTGGTTGGCCAAGTGGGAGGCCAGTGCCTTAACCCCTATACTGCCTGCTGTCACCTCCCCTACACACACACAAAATTGTATTTCAAATCTGTAGTGTTTTAGAGTCAAGGTGTGTAACAGTTCACTTTATCTGTCAATTTGACCAGGGTGGGAGGTACCTTGATCATTGGTTAGATATTAATTCTGATAATATATGTAAGGGCATTTTTGGATGAGATAACATTTGACTCTGAATAAAGCATATTACTCTTTCTCCTGAGTGGGCACATGTCACCCAAACCATTGAAGGAATAAATAGAGAAAAGGACAGACTATCAAAGAATCCTTTCTTTTTGCCCAATTGTTTTCAAGCTGCAGCATCTGTTTCCTTCGACCCTTTTATCAGACTGGAAGTTTTAATACTTTTTCATTTATCAGATGGCACATGCACTTTCTAGAAATTAGAGAGTACCCTGATGGGGCATGGTCACTCCACAGTCTTTTTCTCCCTCTCTCCCTTCTTTGAAATTTTGGACACACACATGCCTGGCATGTTTCTCAAGCTTCTAGGTCTGAGACTTGAACCATGAGATTAGCCAACTGGGATGCAGCTTCCTTAACCACCAGACTATGGGCTGGGGTCAATTTAAAGCATTGCCTATCCTAGTCCTCAGACTTTGGTTTAGACTGAAACTATACCAACAAGTCTTCTGGGTTTGGACTTCTCAGCCCCCACTATCATGTGAAAAAAGAATAATAAATCTTACAGTAAATCCTTTTCTTTATATAAACAGATAGATACAGAAATTAATATAGATATGTTTGTTGTCAGAAAAATCATGACTTGTTTTTCTATGCAAAATACGTCAAACTTTTCTGACGACACAGTTGATACACATTTACTATCAGTTGCATTTCCCTGGAGAACCATGACTAACACGTAGTTCAAGAAGCTTTCATGTAATCTTCCTTCCAGAGACATAGGTTGACTTGCACAGTCAATAAATATAAGTGCACTTACTGTCACATGGAAACTTTAAAATCAGGTATATGATTGAATAGAATTTCTTCCTTATTTTCTGTCTTGGCAATTAGGTAAGCATGTAGGAAAAACCTCTGTCATCCTTGGTCCTTCCAGCACGGATAATGAGTTAAATCCCCTGGCTGTTAGTTAGGTGTAAACTTGTAAAGTGATAGCTTCAGAAATTTGGGTGTTTGTTATCACTATACAGACCAGCTTATGCTAACTGCTATATACATTGTTGGAAAGTGCACGTAATTTATTATATGCTTGGTTTCATCTTTAATATTAGACATTTTAATAATATATTAATGTTAGTTGAATAATAATGACTCAGGTGGTATAACATTAAGAATATAGAAAATATGACCACACGTATTTTTTTTTTTTAAAAAGAAAACTAGTCTCAGAAACACTAACCTGCTGAAGGTGATAGAGCTCGGCACTAAACTCAGGGGTTACTGGTGCCCTTCTAATTTGCCCAAATAACTATTTTTTGTTGTTTGGCTATTGCAACTACTGGGTAGTCAAGAAAGTCATGACACAGTTTTGCATAGAAAAAACACATCATGACTTTTCCGATGATTCAATAATTTCATTTTATATCAGGAAAAACAGAGTTGGTGGTTAAATGTATTTTTTCTTTCTTTGAATGGTTGTAGTTTTATTTTTTGAGAATTGAAGGATAAAGAGCAGTGAGAATCATTTGACACTTGAGACTGTGTATTAGACATTTATTAGACAAAGTCATTCATTAAAAACATGACTATGAAGCCATGTAGCCTAAAAATGTAGAAAAAATTATATGTATGACCATTTACAAGTGGTGTATCCCAAAGTTGCTGATTCATAGCTGCCCATCTGGTCATGTGCATGAGCTTCAGTGTCAAGCAGCCTGGGACTGAGAAAAGTGACACCTCTTTAATGTGGCGGTTTCTTTAATGCATGATGGAAAATCACGATTACCTTGTGCACTGAGTGTAAGAATACAACAGGGTAAAGTAGGGACATTTGTTTGGCCTGGCGGATAATACATATTTAAAAATCTAAAGATAGTAGCTTAAAAAAGAAGAAAAGAAGACCAGCCCTAAACAAGAGCCAGATCCCACATGGCTGACTATGGTTTGAATCCCACCCTGGCAATTTGAAAACCATGACAGGCATATATGCTCCTGTGCCCAAAATCCTGATAGGAAGGGAAAATGGGAAAAAAGAGCTGCAGAGTGACCACATCCCATTTGGGAGCGCTTTCTCTCTCTGTCTGGCGAGTGCACATGCCTCCTGGCAATGAAAAATAAAAACAGAGGAGGGGTTAGACAATAGTGCAGTGGTAAAGTGGGAAGTTCTGCGAAGCTACCCACATAGGGAGGTTCCAGGCTCATCTTCAGAGACCTTCATGAGTACACTAGGCACACACATGTTGCAATTTATCCCTAGCTTTGGCTCTCCCCAGGGGGGCTGGCTAAATCTGCATGTAGAATGTGACATCAAGACCATGTCAGTGTTATTATTTCTCTCTGTTTTTCACTCTGTCTCTGCTTCTCTCATTTTAGTGATGGAAGAAATAAAGGAATTTAAAAGCAATAAACAAACAAACAAAGAAGGAAATAAATAAGGAAATAAAAGAAGGAGAGAAAAAAGAAGAAACAAAACCGTCATTGGGGCTACCAGGTTCGAACATTTTAATTGACTAATTAGAACCTTTATGTTACATTGCTTATGGATGACTCATAAATATGCATTCAAATAATGCTTTCCCATTTCTCCAGACATACAGCTTAAAAGGAACCAATACAGGAAGGTAGTTCAGGAAAACCAATATAAAATACATCAAAACAAAGGAAAACAAGCACTGCATTGATGTTAGGACAAAATAAAACAGTCCGAGTCATGAGGGAAAAGGTCTCTCCCTTGGGCTTATAGAGAAACAACCAAAATATTATGTTTGGTAGTGTGCTGGATTTGAAGAGGACTTTGATTCAGAACGTCAGCAAGGTGTACACCAGTTTTTGGAATTTGTCATAAAGAAGGAGCAAGAAATAGTTATTCCAAATTATAAACAAAAAGCTTCAGCCTGGGTACGAACATAGTCTTCCAATATATTAAGTCATTGGGAAAGTCACGACATATTTTTCTATGCAAAACTGCTTCATGACATTTCCTGACAACTCAAAAAAGCATTCTGGGAAAGGTTGTATTTCTAGTGTCAATGATCAAAGATTTTAGGTAATATTGCTTATTGCTAACTCAAAAGGTACATTTCTTTTTTAAGGTTTATTTAATGTTATTTATTATTACGGTTATTATTATCATATTTTAATTTGACCAGAGAGAGATAGAGAGAGAGGGAAAGCGAGAAAGCAGGCCACTAGATCTGGGACATGAACTGCATTCAGCTCTGTGGGAGTCCAGCACCTTAACCACTCTGCCACTTGCTGGCCAGGAAAGGGACTATTTCTTAAGTCTTAGAATATTCTAAATGGGATGCCAAGAAATACTCATGATGAAATATGGTGCCTTAGGGAACAGTAAATTCCTTGTCAAAGATCAGTTTAAGCAATTACTCTTCTCTGTTGTGATGCCAAAAAAAGTGAGATCCGTATCCATTAGGAGGCTGGGCCAGCTCATTTTCAAGGGTCCTTCTAACTAAAAAAATAATACTATTACCTTTCTTTTGACCTCTGTTCGACATTACTCTCAGGTTCTTCAAGTATTTCTTCACCATTTATCATGAGCAAGCATTATGAGCTAGAATGATGCATTCATCCCATTTAACTTACGAGAGAGGTGATGTTGTGGCTGCTTTTGTTCTTAATTAGAATATGACATATGAGGAAGTTAAATAGTGTGTGCATGGATGCACGTTCTAAATGGGGAAGTTGTAGTATGAATTCTTGGAAAATGACTCTAGAATTTGGGTTTCCAAATTCTTTTTCTTTATAACTATAAGGGTCATAGAAACCTGATGTTTCCCATGTTCTGTAGCATTATAATACGCTGATACTGCATTAAGTTATCGAGTCATTATGTCATGACACATTATGACATAATACAAATCTTTAATCAATTCATCGACTCAGTGTAACTTAATTCTTATCTTTTATTTTACTTTTTTTTTTTTTTTTTTTTTTTTTTTTAGTTTTTTTTTTTTTTTTTTTTTTTTTTAGTTTTTTGCCATAGGGCACCAGCTGGATAGAGACAGAGAGAGAAAAAGTGAGGGAAAGTAAGAAATTACCCCCAGAGGGGATGGCCACACCGCCATCTCCTCTCCTCCAGTCTCCTCTTGGGAGGAGCACACACACAATGGGCAAGTACATACACAGTGCCCAGCATGATTTTCAAGCCTCCATGCTCAGGGCCCAATCCGCTGTTGGTTATGTAGTTGGGAATCCAGTATTTTAATAACATGCCACCTGCTGGTTCCAATCAGTGGTACTCTGAATGCCTTCCATGTAAATAAAACATTCAAGCTGCTTAGCCTACGTATGAAGCAACACAGATAATGTTGACATGGGAAAGTGTAAAACGAGTGTCAGCATATGTTGTCATTCAAAGTGATGATTTTGGTACATTTGTATTGCCTAAATGCACTTTGGAAAACTTGGAGAAATTCAGTCTTTTGTTTCAAATAGCAAACCTTCCTTAACTACTGGCTTAATGCTGTGCTGTCATGTCCTTTCTAAGTTGGCAATGCCATGTCAGTACATGCAATGACATTTGCAGATGAAGAGAAGCCGCGTAATGACCCTGATGAATACAACTAAGTAGGAAATACAACACTTGGTAACAAATTACCTGTATTATTTAGAACTGAAGATTATAAAACTGTAACTAGAACTTTCTTGTTTAAACACCAAGAATCACATTATGCTTTACAGACAGAAGAGTATAGCGAATGAGAAATATCTAGAATATATGTTTTTTGTTAGTTTGTTTATCTTAAAGCCTATTTATTTCTTCCATGACAGAGGAGGAAGAAAGACCGTCAACAAGCTCTTCGCAGAGATCCACCCCTGGTCTCAGCAAAGCTCATCATGGTCATTTGTACGTGCCCAGTGTGCTCGGGGAGGTCCTGGGGTGTGAACCCAGGACTTTTCCCATGTGGGTCCAAGTGTGTGACTGCTGCACCACCACCTGGTTCCTGGAGTGCACATTTATGAACATGTCACTTGCTTTCAGCCACTGTTCCAGACACTTGAGTTCCTCCATATCTCTCTGTTCTAAAGCGAAATGAGGCTTCCTCCAGGCAAGATTACATCATTAGTTGATGATGTGGGATGAGGAGTCTCCTCTTAATATGGATAAGGAAAACTTGGAATCAAACTGAAATAATTAAATTTATTTCTCACACAAGGCCTTGAACATGTATTGTGCTTACATAGCAAGACTGAAATACCTCTGTCCAGCATGCTCTGCTTTCCATATTTTGAATTTCAGAAGTTCACTAGCTTCCAGTAACAACTGTATATAAATTATAAATAAATCAACATATCAAAGAAAATATTTCTTGAGATTTAGGTTTTTCATTTGTGCAGTAATTCTAGAAAATGGCATACTTCAAATCAGATACAATCTGTTACTCGTTTAGAAAACAAAGAAACTAAAGAAGTTTGGCACCGGAAGACAGTTGTTTCTTTCATGTGAAAACATCATTAGCAGACAGTTTATTTAATAGCATGAGGTAACAGCTATATTAATAAAAATATGTAATTGTCAACAAAAATAATGTATCAGTCAAAATTTTATTTGGGTGCTAATTTCCTTTCAGCAAATATTCATTCCTCCCTGTCAATTTACTCTATTTTAAAACATTGCATATACTCATTTAAGATATTGTTTCTTACTCTCCACAATATGGACATTGTGGACTGAATAATTCTTTAACATGGAAGGCCGTCCTAGGCACTGGAGGATGTTTGGAAGCATCTGTGGCCTTCAGCCACTAGGTTCCAGGGGCACCCCCTTCTTCATGACAATCAGTAATGACTCTAGACCTTGTCTTATGCCCCCTAGAGGGCAAAACCCTCTCTGTCTATTATAGTGTACACCTGCCCTTTCTCAAGATAGCCAACATTTTCCTTTTGATCTTTTTTCCATAAATCTTTACTCATATTTCTTCTGCTTCCATCAGAACTTAACTCATTTATTTACCATTTTGGAAATTACTAACAGTGTCTCTCTATTTTAAGGAATTAAATAGTAGCTTCTTTCTTTCTGCTGCTCTAGTCCCACACCAGGACACAGAACTTGGGGATCGTAACGGGAGCTGGATTTTCACCCTTGCTCATCCCGTTCACAGGCACCTCTGTGCAGTGCATTAATGGTACAGCGTCTCGCAGCACACGGTCTATAATATTACGGAATGTCACTTATAAAGGATGTGAAGAACTTAGAGACTAAAGTCCTTAAATTGATGGCTTAATAGGCAGTTGTATTCCCAAGTCTCTCTTCAAAGGTGGATTCATCCACAAATCAGGTCAACTCTCTACATGGGAATCTCTTGTATTCTGAAACCTGGTTATAGGAATGTGTTTACTCTAGCTTTAAAGGAGAGATAAAATATAAGGGGAGCTGGTTTTCCTTTCTCTGATGGTTTTTAAAAAATTAAATTTCAGTGGTTTAGCTTTTGTGTTTATGTCCCTTTTCAATTCCCTAAAACTTAACATTTATGAGAATTCTTAAAAGCAGAATTATAAGAGCAGAATACAGGGACTATTTTTTCCCTAAAGTTATTTCATCTTTATTCTCCACACATTAAAATATATGTTCCTACAATGATGCTGAATTTTATAAATGTCAGTTAGAAAGTGACAAGAATGACATAAACTCATTCCCTGTGCCCAATAATGACTCTAGTTAATAAACATATTAGCAAATACACATCAGTTGACTGATTCTTTCACAATCATTTATATATATATATATTGCCAGAGAGACAAAGAAAGCAAGAAATCACCCCCTGGGGGGGGGGTGCCACGCCCTGATCCCCACTTCTCCATTCTCCTCTTAGGATTTTGGGCATGCATGTACATGCACCTAGCATGAGTTTCAAGCCGTCAAGTCCCGGGCTACAATCAATATTCCACCTGCTAACCCCCAATCATTTATAGTTTTGTAAGCCAATATTCTGTCTCACTGACTTCTTTGAAAAAAGATGGTAGGGACCAGCAGTTGGCATAATGGCTATGTTGCTGGACTCCCATGTAGTCGACTGTGGTTCGAGTCCCAGACCCAGTGGCTTCAACTTACGCCGGGCACATGTGCACGCGTGCCCAAGATCCTGAGAGGAGAATGGAGGAGAAGGAATTGCGGCATGGCCATCTCTCCTGGGGGGGGGGGGGATGATTTCTCACTTTCTGTCTCTCTGTCTCTCTCTGTCTTTCTGATGAGCACATGTGCCCTATAACAAAAACCTCTCCCACCCACCCCCCCCAAAAACAAGGGTCGGGGTCGACAGGTGGTGTGGTGATTAAGGGTGTTGGACTCCCACATGGCTGTCTGAGGTTCAAGTCCCAGACCTGGCGGCTTGCTTTCTCACTTCCCCTCTCTCTCTCTCTCACTCTCTCTCTGTCTCTTTCTGGTCAAATGAAAATAAAGTTAAATAAAATAATTTTTAAAAAAGGGTAAACATTAAGTGCCTATTAGATAAAAATCAATATCTTAGGTGTGATGAGGATATACAAGTGATAAAAACTTAATTTATGTCATTAGGAGTGTTTAAAATTTAGGAGAGAATCAATAGAAATAACTAAAGGAACGAATTAAGATTAGTTGAAGAAGATTCTTTACTAGAATGAGCCCTGTATACAATCATAATAGGGATAGTTATGTATATTTTTCACATCCTATAGATGTTCTAATTGTGACTGTTCTAAATATTCACTATTCACTCATATATTTAGTTTTACTTTTCTAATTATTTAAAACAAGTATTAGGATTAATTTGGGGTCAGCTCATAGCGTGGTGGTTAAGGTGCCTGGACCCCTCATGGCTGACTGTGGCTCTGAAGCCCTACACCAGTGGCTTGAAAAGCATGATATGTGTGTGTGTGTGTGTGTGTGTGTGTGTGTGTGCACCCATGTGTGCATGAACTCAAAATCCCCAAAGGAGGGAATCATAGAGGATTACAGTGTAACTATTCCCCAAGTGGGGGATGCTATTCATTTTTCTTCTCTCTCCAGTGATTGCACATGCCCACTAGCAAAAAAAAAAAAAAAAAAAAAAAAAAAAAAAGGAGGAGAAGAAGAAAACAAAACAGACAAATAAAGCATTTAAACATTTAAACATTGCAACATGGCCATGCTGCAAATCCTTCTCCTCCATTCTTCTCCTGGGACCTTGGGCACATATGAGCATGCACTTGGTGTGATTTTCAAGTTGCCAGGTCTGGGACTTGAACCGTGGTCGGTCACATGGTAGTCCAGTACCTTAACCATTACTCTTCCTAACCCTTTCCAAAACTAAAAAATAAAAAATGTAATAAAATTATGGGTAAGATGTTACATTTCCTTTGGCCTGAAAGCTCTCATGGTTACATCAGAAGAATACCTCTGACTGGAGTTAGCAGTCTCTCCCTGGACCAGAATTCTATGGAGTATCTTATTCTTCCTTCTACACACTATTTTCCAGAAAGTTGGGGAAATAGAATCAAAGTTCATTTTATCTGAGAACTTCAGAAACTAGCTGAAATTGCCAAATGCTTAATGTGAAAGAAACAAAAATTGCCCAGACAGGTTTACTTTTTAGAAGAAATTGCAGTGTATGATATAAATTACGAGATTACCCACTGTTTCCAATAGTCATGTCTACCTTCTTTCCTTTCCTTTCCTCTCTTTCTCTATTCTTTTCTTTTTCCACTGACCACAGTGTTCTGAAGACAGATTATGTTTCTAGGTGTGACCATAAAACAATTCCTAAACAATGCTACTTAAATGGAAGAGTATGTGCACTATGTGGCAGGTGCATCAGTGAAGATGTGTCTTGTCTCTTTTAAATGTTTCTCCTTTAGCCTGGCTGAAAGTAATGCCTGGAATATTTAGCAACTACCATTGACTCCTAACTCCCATATACCTTTCATAGCTCATGGGTAAAAACTGTGACTGGAGGGACTAGCAGTTGGCATAATAGCTATGTCGCTGGACTCTCATGTAGTCGACCGTGGTTCGAGGCCCACACTTGGTGGCTTAAACACATGCCAGGCACATGTGTATGTGTGCCCAAGATCCTGAGAGGAGAATGGAGGAGAAGGGATTGTGGTGTGGCCATGCCCCCTGGGGGTGATTTCTCGCTTTCTGTCTCTCTGCCTTTCTGCCTTTCTGGCAAATACCTGTGACCTTTAGCAAAAACATCTCCAAAAAAATAAAAATAAAAATAAAAAAAATAAAATAAAGCTGTAGCTGGGAATGGAAACCTGTGTCAAGGTTATGATTTGGAACACGTATACCAATTCAGGACCAATGCACTCTACACCATTTTTACACAACAGAAATATTTGTATTAGAAGGTTTTACTTGTATGCATATTCTATAGGCAGGAGAGAGAAAAAAAAAAAAAAAAGGCATTGACACCCCCAAGAGAGTCCCCATGCTACAAGCAATCTGCCCCATCTGAAACAGCCCTGATCATGGGCATTTGTACACATTTCTGACATGCTCATGGAGGTTCCAGGACCTGAACCCAGGATCTTCCCAAATGGGTTTAGTTGCATTACTTCTGCACCACTATCAGGGCACAGAGTGAAAGATCTTTTAAAGTACTTTTTTTGTTGTTGTTACTTTAAGAGGTTTGTAATCATAATACTATAGGCACTTTGTCTAGTTATGAAAAAAGTAGGAATCTTGGAAGGAATCATTTCATCTTCCAGGAATTATCTTTACCTTCATGCTATACACCTCCCCACAGTGGGGAAGGTAGCCAGGCAGTAAGTCAGGCTCTCAGTGTCATGTGGACATCTTTGCACAATGACCAGAGTGATCAGTCTAAAACTGTTGCCCTAACACCTGTGAATGCACTAGGTTTGTCTGTACATTTATTAACAATAAACATCAGTTATAACATATATATATATTTTTTTTTTTTTTTTTTTTTTTGCAGAGGTTTTTGCTATAGGGTGGGTGCGCTCACCAGACAGGCAGAGAAAGAGACAGAGAGACAGAAAGTGAGAAATCACCCCCTGGGGGGATGGCCATGCCACAGTCCCTTTTCCTCCATTCTCCTCTAGGGATCTTGGGCATGCATGCACATGCACCCGGCGTAAATTTAAGTCACTGGGTCTGGGACTCAAACTGCAGTCGACTACATGGGAGTCCAGCGACATAGCCATTACACTAACTGTTGGTCCCTCCAGTCACAGCTTTTACACATAAGCTATGAAAGGGATTTGTGCTACTCTGGAGCCAGCAATTGGTGTAGTGGTTAATGTGCTGGACTCCCACATTAATGACTGGAGTTTGAGTCCCGGACATAGCAGCTTGAAAACTACACAGGGCATATGTGTATGCGTGCCCCCAAATCCCAGGAAAATAGAAGAAAAGGGATTGTGGCATGGCCATCCAACTGGGGGGGGGGGGGGGGCTGGTTGTGATTTCTCACTTTCCCTCTTACTGTCTTTCTTCAGCAAGCGCACATACCCTATGACAAAAACCCTACAAAAATATGGGACCAGCAATTAGCGTAATGGCTATGTCACTGAACTCCCATGTAGCCGACCACAGCTTGAGTCCCGGACCTGGTGGTTTAAACTCATGCCAGGCCTCTGTGCATGTGTGTCCAAGATCTTGAGACAAGAATGGAGGAGAAGGGACTGTGATGTGGCCATCTCCCCTGCGGGGTGGGATTCTCACTTTCTATCTCTCTGTCTTTCTGGTGAATGCATGTACCCTATAGCAAAAACCTCTTCAAAAAAAAAAAAAAAAAAAAAAAAAAAAAGGGACCAGCAGTTAGCTTAATGGCTATGTTGCTGGACTCCCACGTAGTCGACCGCAGTTCAAGTCTCGGCCTGCCAGCATAAACTCACGCCAGGCGCGTGTGCGTGCGTGTCCAAGATCCCGAGAGGAGAACAGAGGAGAAGGGATTGTAGTGTGGCCATCCCCCCTGGGGGGTGATTTCTTGCTTTCTGTCTGTCTCTGTCTTCCTGGCGAACACAAGCGCCCTATAGCAAAAACCTCTCCAAAAAAATAAAAAATAAAAAAAAAACTTAAAAAATGAAATTGTGCTAATCAAATCATTTGAGTATGCCTAAATCCTTTGACATAATAAGACAATCCTCATTTTATAGATGGAGGAAATAAAAAAGTTTTGAATAAGTCACAAAATAATGATTCCAATGAGGATCCTTCAATTCACTGAAATCTTATTCTGAGCTAGATATCATAATATTTTTTAATATCATTACCATTTTGTGTCATTTACCCACATAGAAATGACTAAAAACAGGAAATACTATTGTCCTTGACAGAAGATGATACCATCCTTTAGAAAAGGTAAATCACTGAGTTAGATTTATATAAGTGATTAAAGTGTAGAGCTAGACTTTAGGTCACATTATCTGATTCTGCACTCCATATTCTCTCACTGCATCCCGAGTTTCCATCCGCCTCCTCCCTCCCTTTATGCTTTCTCCTGACCTCCCAAGGTCATGACAGGACAATGATTCTTATATTTTAGATTTGTATCTTATATTTTTATAATATGAACTAGACATCAGTATTTTATTATTTTCTTTTTTAAAGATACTTTTTGCTATAGGGTGTGTGCACTCACAAGAAAGAAAGACAGAAAGTGAGAAATCACCCTGTTGGGAGGACGCCCATGCTACAACCCCTTCTTCTCCATTCTCCTGTCAGGATCTTGGGTATGCATGCACACATGCCTAGCATGAGTTTTAAGTTGCTGGGTCCGGGACTCAAACCACACTTGACTACATGGGAATCCAGCAATATAACCATTATGCCATCTGCTGGGTTCTAGCATTTTTTAAAAATGGGATGCAAATATGCTTTAATATTTTCTCTATCTCCCTTTAAAAGAATGATTACTGTAAGGTTCATGCACTCCCCGAAGAGAGAGAGAGAGAGAGAGAGAGAGAGAGAGTATGAACCCACTCCCCAGTGGAGTATAATTACACCAAAATCCCTTCCCTCCATTTCTCCAGCCCATCGGAACTCTTGGCATGCATGCACATATCCTGGCATGTCTTGTAAGTCATCAGGGGCGGGTTTCAAAATGCCGTTGGTCATGTGGGATCCAGGTCTCCCTACACAGAACCACAGGACTGGCCGATTTTTCTCTCTCTACTATTGGTAGTTTTAGTCTATCTAATTTCACTCTATGAAAATTGTTCAGTGGTTTCAGAAAACCTAGTGGGAGGAAAGTCTGGATTTTCCCTAAGAGTTATTCCCCCACTGTAAAAGTTTCTACCATTATACTTCCTTATTTTTCTTGCTCTAAGTTCTTTCAGTGTTTCATTAAGCATCTGGCTAGTTTAAGTTAAAAGAAAAGGTTTAAAGAGATTTTAAAGGTAGATTTCATCAAACATTTTTCTTGAACTCCAAGGGGGCCCAATTAAGCTGACATTTCAAGGCGTGATTGTTGGCTGTGGATGGAGCAATCTTTTTTTTTTTTTTTTTTTAGAATTATTTTATTTAACTTTATTTATTTATTTATTTTTCATTTCACCAGAGAGAGACAGAGTAAGAGTAAGAGAGAGAGAGAGAGAGAGAGAGAGAGAGAGAGAGAGAGAGAAGGAGGGAGGAGGAAGGGAAAGTGAGAAAGCAAGCCACCAGGTCAGGGACTTGAACTGTGGTCAGCCATGTGGGAGTCTAGCGCCCTTAACCACCATACAACTTGCTGGCCTCAAGATTTTACTATATTTATACTCATCTGGAAGATTAATTTATTTTGTATTAGGAACTTCTTAATTTTACTATTCTAATAATATCAATAGCTCCTGTTAAAAAATAACGTATCTTTTTAGAAGAGAAACATATAATTGCTTCCTGTCTAGTCCAACCTAGAGATTCGCTTAAAGACAATTCCATAGACTAAGACTATTCAATACCTAACACTAAAAACACTTTGTAGCATTTCTAATTACCAATCATTACTCTTACCATGTTATATGGAATACTTTTCTCTAATTTCTTTCTAGCAGGTATCACAAGCATTACTGCCCTTCAAATGTTAATAATTTAACAGATAGAGAGATATGCTCCTGGGTTGTCAGAAAAGCCATGACAGATTTTTGCATAGACAAACATAGCAAAACTACATCATGACTTTGCAGACAATCCAATATAACACCAACAAGCTCATTTTTTAGCATCAGTGAGATGTGTAAACTAGAAATACATATAACTATGTCATGCAGAAACATAAAATACTGTACATTGGCTGAGGAAAATAAAGGAAAGGGAAGGAAACAGATGGACAGGGCTAGCTAGCAGAGTTGTACTGTTTTAATGTCATCCAAATCATCTTGTCTGAGAACACACTCTGATAGAATCCTGTAAAGAACAAAGGAGGTAGGCCTGTGGGAACAAACAACTGATCCAGAGTGAACAAAGAACCGGAAGACTCCGATGCAAGGACATCCTTAATGTTTTCAAGAAAAATCAAGGCCAGGAAGCAGGCCCTCCCCAGCCACTGATTCTGGGTACACCTTGATCTTAGAATCCCCAGGCTTCAGAAATGCTGGGAATAAATGGTTGTTGTTTCTAAGTCACCCCGTTGGTGGTTGTAGAAGCCTAAATAAATGAAGACTGCAAGGAATGGTTTATATATTCCGTTTTATAAAGAATTATTCTGGATACTATCTGGATAATAGACCATTAAAGAGTAGAGTAACAAAGGTAGAAGTATGAGGCTTCTATTAAAAAAGTCCGGGATCAGGACCAGCAGATGGCACAATGGTTACATCACTGGACTTGCATGTAGTTGATAGCAGTTCAAATCCCAGACCTGGAGGCTTAAAATGCATGTCGGGAGTGTGTGCGTACATGCCCACAATCCTGAGAGGCGAATGGAGGAGAAAGTACTGGGGCATGGCCCTACCCCAGGGGGGTGATTTCTCACTTTCTGTCTCTCTGTCTCTGTTTCTGTCCCTCTAGTGAGTGCATGTGCCCTATAGCAGAAATCTCTCTTTAAAAAAAAAAAAAGTCTAGGGTGGATACTACATTTGGGTAATAGCTATAGCAATAGTAAGATGAGGTCAGATTCTGGAAATATTTTGAAATTAGAGTCCATCAAGTTTGTTTATAGATTAATGTAAGAAATGAAAGAAATAGAAAAGTTCATAGTAGTTCACATACTCTGTTTAACTAACAGAAACAATGGCACCATCATCTACTACACATGCTGAAGAATAATTGGGGAAATGCCTTTTAGGCATGTGTAGGATGGAGAATTACTTTTCAAAGGTATCTCTTTTTTTAATTTAAATTTATTTATTTTCATTCATTCACTGTACATCATTACAGCATACAAAATGAGATTTTCCATGCAGAATACACTGTGTATTGTCTCAATCAAGCACATCAACAAACATGTTATTGTCAGTAAGTAATTTTCCATTTCTTGTTTTCTGTATGTTTTGCTTTTTTCCCCCATCCTTGATTCCCTATCTCTTACCCTCTGCTATCTCCCACTCTCCTCCCACACTGTCTCTGGTATCTATGTTTGCTTTCTATACTGTTTTCCCCCCACATTTTATTGAACTACTAAATACCTTAATTAATCTAAATATTTTCATAGCAAACACAGCTGATATATACATTTCCATGAACACAAGTCTAACTTTACACATCCTATAAAGTAGCACCTAGCTGGGGCTATATATCTTACTGCAGTCATTGAATAGATATTTTTTTTTTCTGAAACTTGTTTTTTTGTAACTTAATTTACATTCTTTCTGTAAGCATCATCACAGCATATAGAATGTGATTTCCCATCCAGAATATACTGCATAGTGACTTAATCATGCATATTATTATAAAAAATTTTCCATTTCTAGTTCCTAGAATTATTTTCACCCCTCTTTCTGACCCTCTGTCCTTTCCCACCCTCTTCTCACACTATCTCTGGTGTCTACAATTGTCTTCCATTCCTTTCCCACCCACATTGTATTGATCACACAATTTCTTACATAATCTAACTACTTTCAATGGTGAGTTCACTCATTACTATTAAGAAAACCAGTTTTAACTTAAATCAAAGAAATGCCAAGGAACTTTGCTTAAAGCTAGGAAACAGGTTAGGATTCTCTTCAAATGGTAGGTGCATGAACCTATCAGTCTCACGTACTTTTATCTTCTGTTCTGGTTCAATTTTCTTGATTAAATTCTGGTATATAATATTCAACTCCATACTTGTCCCTACAATTAAGTTGGTCACGTTCTTAGTTTTTGAACTCTTATTTCCATGTGTCTGTATTTAATTTTCTTGATATAGCACACTCTTGAGAACTTCTTGGAGATCTGGTCTGGTGCTGGTAAATTCTTTCAGGTTTTGTTTATCTGAGAATGTTCTTGTCTTTTCTTCCCACCTGAAAGATAATCTTGCCAGGTACAGTATTCTTGGCCAAAATTGCTTCTCTCTTAACACTCTGAATATATTTTCCCATTCTCTCCTCGCTCGCATTGTTTCTGAAGAGAGATCTGCTGTTAGCCTGATGGGATGTCCTTTGTAGGTAACTTGATGTTTTTCTCTTGCCAATCTTAGTATCTTGTCTTTGTCTGTGGTTTTGGTCAACCTGGCTATTATGTGTCTTGGAGAAGATCTTCTTGGGTTGATTCTACTTGGGGTCCTCTGTATTTCTTGGGACTGGATCTTCGAATGTCTCTCTAGGTTTGGAAAGTTTTCTTGCAGGATTTCATGGAATAGATTATCAATGCCCTTATGGGTCTCTTTACCTTCTGGAATGCCAATTATCTGGATGTTTGGATGTTTGATAGTATCTAGTACTTCTCGTATATTAATTTCAAATTTTTGGGCCATTTTCTCAGTCTTCGTGGTGAATATTTCTAGGCAAGCAATTTTCTCTTCTATGTCTGAGATTCTATTTTCTGAATGATCTAGTCTACTTTTAATACTTTCCAGGGAGATTTTGACTTCCTGTATTACAGACTTCATCTCTAACAGTTCCGTTTGAGTCTTTTGTAAAGAGTGTAATTCCTCTTTTAGATCTTGCAAGAATTTCCTCATCTCCTGGAGCTCGTCAACTACTTTCTCCTTTCTCTTTAGCAGTTCATTGTCTCTCTTCTCTTCCATCTCAGTTAGCTTTGCAATTATGAATGCTCTAAATTCCTTATCAGACATTTCCATGATTTTCGCCAAACTGCTTGTGGATGAAGAAGAGTTACTCTTTTCCCTTGGAGGAGAGGTATTTTCTTGCTTTCCCATATTTCTTGTGGTCCTGCAGTGATTTCTTGTCCTCTGACGGATGGTGTGTTTTCTTTTAAACTCTTGAAGTTCATTCTGAATGTTCAGGAGCAAGCAGACAGAGGTGATCTAGAATCTCTTTGCCATTCTGTTGTGATCACTGGTGCAGCAGAATAAATAGATATTAAGGAATATTTTAACCCAAATAGTATTTGGATGTTTAGCTACAGTGCCCTTAGATCCGTCTAGTTCACAGTAGCCATGAGGAATGGTCTTCTGAAGGCCTGGCCTCTCCTGCATTCATGGGCACTGTGTCCGGCAGAGCATGGTCAGCACAGCAGCAGGTTCTCCCCAGGGACCACACAGAAGGAACTGAGTGCCACAGGTGGAGAGAGAATCTCTCAGATGTATCTCTTTTGACCTCTGTGAGGAGGATTCTAATGTCTGGTACATAAGAGTCTGCAATTCATATGTATGGATAAAATATGTAAAAGAGGCTGAGTACTTTAGCCAGTGAGGTGGGAGGAGAATGTTCCAGAGGTTAAGCTAATAATATATCTTTAGAAGAAACATTTAATTACTTCCTATGTAATCCAATCTAGAGAAATGTTTAAACACAATTCCACAGATGTGTAAAAGGATACATATATATATATATATAAATGTATATACACACACACACACACTCACACACACATATATATATTTATAGTGTATATATATATATAAACACACACGTATACATACATACACATATATGAGGGGACTTCAAAATTTGTGGGAAAATGAAATTAAAATATTAGCTTTTTTTGGTAGAAAAAAATATTGAAAATCATGCACAGATTTTTTTATACTTTTTTATAAACACTTTGAAGACTGTGTGTGTATGTCTGTGTCTTTAAAATTAATGATGAGGGGGCCTGAAGGTTAAGTAGTGGGCTCCCACAGGGCTGATCACAGTTAGAGTCCTGGAATTGGCAGCTTGCGTTCTCAATCTCTCTCTGTCTCTCTCTCACACATGTATTCATGTGTCCTATAACAAAGTAAAAATAATGATGATAATTATTTAAAAGAATAAAATAAATGATGAGAAAGTTAACAAAAGCTGTACATATGTCAAAGGAGATGATAAAGAACTGACTGTGAGATAACCACGTGTGTTTCAAAAATAGTGTTGGTAGAATTCTAGGACAGAACACTTAACCTGTTCCATTTTTGGAAACAAGTGAGAAGTTTTTTATTTGTTTTGTTTTTCCATTTTGCTATGTGGTGTGCACATTCACCAGAGAGAGACAGAAAGAGGAAAAGTGACAAATCACGCCCTAGGGAGATGTCCATCCCACTATCCCTTCTCCTTGATTCTTGCATATGCACCTGGCATAATTTTCAAGCTGTTGGGTCTGGGACGCAAACCTCAGTAGACCACTTGGGAGGGGAGTCTGGTGCCCTAACTGCTGACCCAAGATAAGGTTTTTAAAAATTTTTAATGTTTGGGAACCAGCAGTTAGCGTAATAGCTATGTCGCTGGACTCCCACGTAGTTGACCACGGTTCGCGTCCCGGACCCGGTGGCTTAGAACTCACGCCAGGCGCGTGTTTGTGCGTGCCCAAGACCCCAAGACGAGAATGGAGGAGAAGGGATTGTCGCGTGACCATCTCCCCTGGGGGGTGATTTCTTGCTTTCTGTCTCTATGTCTCTCTCTGTCTGTCTGGTGATTGCATGCTCCCTATAGCAAAAACCTCTCAAAAAAATTTTTTTAATGTTTGTTCACATGTGTTTTGTCAGAGAAACAGAGAAAGAAGAAGCCACCCCAGTGAAACATGGTCACAGTACAATCCATTTCCTCTATTTCCCTATGCCATCAGGATTTGGAACATATACTTAGTACGTATGCCCGGGGTGTTTTCCATTCCTCTGGGACTAGGATTCATGCTACATTCATTCATGTGGGATCTGGCTTCCTATACACAACACTAAACAACTGTACTATAGGACTGGCCCAAGGGAGAGTTTTTCAAAATGGTAGAAATAATAGCATGCTTGTATCTAGATGATAGCAATCTAATTGAGAAGAAAAGATAACAAGAAAGAGAATAAATTAGGAAGAGTTTGAAAGTAGAATTGAGTTCAAACAATTAAATGTTTAAAAATGTCAGCGGGGTCATGTACAAAAGCATGTAGGTTGGTATCATTTATAATAATAATTCTGTGATGACCATCTATAAACCCTTCAAGGAAGACAATTCAGTAGAAACTGCATTTTCTATAAAAAATTGTAAATACACACAACGGATAATACATGCACAATTCTCACTTGAACTTTAAAAAACCTCAGCACTATTTTCATTATTAAATATAAGAGTAGCAACACTTTAATGAGGAGATAGGTAGGGCATCTTAAGAAGGTGAGAGAAATATTACGCCTTTAAATTGTGCAGTTAACTAGAACACTAACTGTTGGAAACAAAGGTTTCCAGTCTTATTAACCCAAATTCAAAGCAATTTTAAATAGAACTGTATCACTCAAGTGAGCAAATGTTTGCTTTTAGATAGTCTATTGTTAAATTTTGAAAAGTGCAATCTCTTCAAACTGATTTTGAGTCTGGTACTCAGTACAGAAAAGCAATTAGGAAGCAGAGTATTAGCAAGTATCACTCAGAAAATAAATATTTACTGTCAACCTTACAGATGTGAAAAGCCCTGTTTCCACATATAGTTCTAATTGGATTTAAACTGCTTCCTAAGTATTCTATTAAATCTTTGATACTCTTTGAACAAATTGCAGCACCATATTATTTTTTTAAGCCTTAAAATCATTAAAGGCAGTGTAGGATACTAATTATCTAAAACTAAGAATGTTTAGTGAGACTTTGTTTCAGTGTTCTTTCAGTGTGAAGTAATTTAAATGCTTAAATTGGAAAACATGGTCAGCACCATGGACAGAGAACTTACATTTAAGCCATTCAATAGTTTTAATTATTATTAACAGAAATTTTGTACCAACTTTATTTTAGCCTTTATTGATGTTATCAGTTTTAGTATACTTTCACTTAGTGCTTTTGAAAATGCAAACTGAACTAATTGTATCTGATAAAAATAAATGGTAAGGTATAAATTTATATCCTCTATCATTTGAAATTGTTCTCTATCTTCAGCACGTTAGTTGCTGAAGAAGAAACCAGTCCAGTGCATTAATGCTTTTTTCCCCGATACTCTCAAAATGTTTATACATGATTTACTGCATTATAAAAGTATTCTGAGGAATGCAACTTCATAAAATGCCCAATTTCAAAAAAAATTAGCATCATGATAGTGAGAACATAAAACACTACTCTTTTATGTAACAGTAGTATTCATGATTAACACTGAGTTCCTACTATGCCCAATACTTTATTTTTAAACATTTTCCCAGAGGGTACATGTGCTTACCAGAGAAGGTCAAAGATAGAGAGAATGAGAGTGCACTCTCCATGGGGAATGATCATGCCTCAATCCCTTCTCCATTTCTCTCTCTTCAAAATTTTGGGCATGTACATTTGAACACCTGGCATGTTTCTCCTGTTTCTGGGTCCAGGATAAAACCACATGATGGTCCATGTGGAATCTAGCTGCCTCATCCACTAGGCCATGCCCTTATGTATTTACTAGACCATTTTCTTCCCTCCTTTTTTCCTTCCTTCCTTCCCTTCCTCTTTTCCCCTCATCTTCCCTCCCACTCCCTTCCTCCTTCCTTCCTACCTACCTCCCTTCCTTCCTTTGTTTTTAGAGATTTTTGCTATAGGGTGTGTGTACTTACCAGATATACAGCGAGAAACACAGAGAAAGTGAGAAATTACCTCCCCCCCCACCCAAGGGGATAGCCATTCTGAAACCTCTTCTCTATTCTCCCTGCAGGATTATGGGCATACATGCACATGCCTGAGGTTGTTTGAGATATTTTTGCTATGGAATGTGCGCACTTGCTTGGGGTGGGGGGAGAGAGAGAGAGAGAGAGAGAGAGAGAGAGAGAGAGAGAGAGAGAGAGAGAGAGAGAGAGAGAAATCTAGAAATCTAGAAATCGCCCCCCAGGAATATATCCACGCCACAATCCCTTCTCCCCTAGTCTCCTCTTAGGATTTTGGGCACACATGCACATGCTCCCAGCATGAGTTTTGAGCCAGCGGGTCCAGGACTTGAATCACAGTCTACTATGTGGGCGTCCAGTGATGCAACCATTACACCATCTGCTGATCCTACCCAATATGGGTTGTAAGGTGCCAGGTCTGGGACTTGAACCACATTAGGCCATGTGGATGTCCAGCACCACAACCACTACACTACCTGCTCGCCCCAATTAGACCATTTTCAAGTCTCCTTACATTTAGGTTGTCATACAAGCTAGTAGCACAGGGGTCACTGATTTCAGATGTAGCATCTGAATATCAACAGAGTTTTTAAGTAACATGGTAAGAACTTCTAGGAAGTAATTAAATGACAAAACCAGGATCGTAACTTCAGATGACTCCACTTCTATAGAAATACTCCTGTTATCATTTTAATATCTGGAATCACAGATTTTCAGTTTATACTCTTGGTCTAGTCCATAGAAATTAAATGAATACTTTGGCTTATTATCAAAAATACTTAAAAATTCCCTTTACATAAATGGAGACTTTTATCTTTAAAAAAGTTCTTTATTGTAGTTGTCTATGCTTGCCATTCTCCTTTGACATTTCCTTTCAAATTGATATCAATGGAAAAAAAATTTAAATATTTATTTTCAAATAAAATATTTCCTGCAAATTTACATTTTTTAAAAATTTGGATATTGGCCATAGATTGTGTGCACTCACCAGAGAGAGACAGAGACAGAGACAAAGAGGGCAAGTAAGAAATCACTCTCCAGCAGGGATGGCCATGCAACAATCCCTTCCTCTTTATTTTTCTCTCAGGATTTTAGGCATGTATACACACACACCTGGTGTGTTTCAAGGCACTGAGTACAAGATTTAAACTACAAGTTTGGTATGTAGAGTCTATCATCTTCGCCATGCCACCTGCTGGCTCACATATATACATTTTTCATTGCAATGCTCTCAGATTGGTTTAAAGAAAACATAATTTAAATAGTTCATTTACTAATTAAATAATTGTTAAGTGTGCAAAAACATTTAATAAATAATAGAAGTACAAAAAAGACAAAATACCATGGAAGAGAGAGTTTCTGAAGATGCTGAAACTCGAGGTATCAGAAAACTAAAGACCATTAAAGTTGCCCCTAGAATCTCAATAATGCAATAAGGAAATAATACTCTCCAAAAACAATAAAAAACAGACAAACAAACAAACATTGTAGTTGGTTCAAATAATAATAAATCTCCTATAAAATAGCAAGTTGTAGCATGACTGGTGAATGTTAAGGCAACCACAGTATCAGTTGGTAGCAACAATGTGATTCGTGTTGTCAAGTAGAACCATATCTACCCTGGGTCTTGTGTAAAGTTTTCACAGTCTTAATAACAGACCACAATGGATTTTAATTATACCTCTCTAAACCATACAAGAAACTTAATTCTGGCTCCAGGAAAGAATGAGAATGTTATCAACCTTGATATTATAATAGGAAGACTAGCTTATATGTTTATTAAAGCAAGCAAGGAAAAGATTTGGATAGAAAGTCTGAGGCACTGACAAGCTCAGATTATAAAATGACAGGTGAAGACCTACTGCTGCAATATTAGGAATAATAAGAACAGATTTAATAATGTAATTAAAGTTGAAAATGTAACAGAAATGTAAGAAATGGTGACAACAAAACTGAAATGGAGGAAAAGAGAAAATGAAATGTGAGCCACAGTCTTACCTATCAAAACATAAAGTCAACAAATAATGAGAAAAGTTGACTCATCAACAGTAGCGTTATATAACCTATTATTTACAGATAGGAACTCTACCCTCCACCCAAAGTAAATAGTATATGATTAGGTGTTTTCTCTCTGGATAAATTGAGGTATAGACATATATTTATTACACAGGTTTTTATTACATTTTGTCTTTTACATGTATTATTTTAATTTTTAAATGTCTAGTAGTTAATCTGTCTACAGTTCTCTTTGCTAAAGCAAAACAGCTATGACACTTTTGGCTAATGTAACTTGTAAAATATGGATACTAAACCAGGAAGGCAAAAATACTAGTGGAAAAGATTTTTTTTCCAGTTAAAGACAGTCCCCAGGTTTCTGAATAGACCACTGTAATCATTTTGTATTAGGGGAGGATAAGAACTCAGTGATTTAGAAATGTTCAGCTCACATTTTAGTTACTTTTGAAATGTAAACGGGTGCATTTAATTCTTTAAATAATCAAATACAGATTTATATACCTGTAGGAAGCAAAATTTTATAAATTATTGCTTAACTCTGACATAGAATATTCCTTGTCCAGATATAATAAGACACTATAAGATGCATCAGATTATTATATTTTTCTCCTAAGGTCAATAGGAGGGTTGATACTTACCCATAGTCAGTTCAGAAAGAATGCATGAGAAATGTCAGTCAGGCAGAAAATGACAGTCCCTTATTAATCAAAATATCAGATAATAATTACTAATTCTAATCAAGGCAGTCCTGTTTTTTTTTTTTTTTTTTTTTTTTCTTTTTTCCTATGAATGTCAAGACAAAGTCTGTCATTTACTCTGGAAAACCAACTCCTTTTATTTATTTTTGAAGAAGTACCATGGAGAAAACCATGTCTCTGACTCTCTAGAGATCACTCTTGTCATTTTCAGTGATCTTCTTAATTTTAGCTTGAGTCAGGCAAAGCCAAAGAATTTTGCAATAAAAATCTTCTTTGGCTTTATTTCACTTGTCTGTTGTTCAGTAAAACAGAAAAGATACGATCAAATTATATTAACATCTATTAATTGTGGCTAGTGTGTTTATAATTCATTAGAAGACAAAAATCCTTCTCTTGTTCAACTGAGAATAGAGTTGTTTTCCTACTTGGGGGTTTAAGGAATAATTCAGCTTTCTAATAAGGAAGACTGAGTGATATGTAAAATCCCAAATCTGAACTACCCATACATTCACTTATTGAGTTCCTAATTTTTCTAAAATAATGTTAAACAGCCTGGCTTAAGTGAATGTTCTTTATTGTAACTGTATGATAGAGTCAGTTTACATGGTTGTTTTCTTCTGGAATACTTTTATCATTGTAATTTTACCCATGTTCTTCTGCATAATTATAAATTTCAGAGGTTTTTTGTTGTTGTTGTTGTTGTAATAAAATAGACTAAAAATGGTGAGGCAAAGCATTAATGGAACAAAGAAATGGGGTATGATGTTGAAGATAACGTTATAGCATTATCAACTGGACTGGGGAGAAATGTAAACATGTTGGAATATTCACTATGCAAACCAAATGATGTGTTTGAATATATAAAAGAACTTTAAATAAGA